>BPLQ01012170.1:411097-1107329 GCA_021605075.1 Caerostris darwini | reverse complement strand
TTCGAAACAAATTTAAGATTTTGAAGTAGTTTATAAACATTATCTTTGCTTGATAGAATTGAGATTACAACGAAATGAAAATTATGTGGTGAACATATTTTTAACATATCATCTATTCTTACATTAAAAATGATACAAGTCGCTATATTTTAATGCAGGAAACCGGAAAATAAATATTAGAATTGTAAACATTTTGAAATTTCAATTTCCTTTTCAATCATTTTTAATTAATTAAGAACCATAATTGTACATTTTTTTTAAATTTTAATTTGAAGCGTTGTTTAATTTTAAATTTTCGCTAAAGTTTATAATAATGTTCCGGTATAACAGAACGATTTTAACTCGCTTTAAATCAATATGTTTATTAAAAGATGATAAGTAAATTACATTTTCATAAAATGCAGAAAAAATTTTTTTTACAATTGAAGTACTATTAGCTAAGACTTAAAAATTTAGTGGAATTCTATTTTAAGCAAAATAGAACTTTAGAAGTTTATGACATATATAGATATTTTCTAAGCTAATAGTACTTCAATTGTAACACTTTTTTTCTGCATTTTATGAATATTTAATTTATTTGTCATGTTTTATTACAAATGCAGCATACTATTGAATTAAATAACAGATTATTAAACCAAATTTTATTTTCATTATGACGAAATCAAACGTATTTTTAAATTCAAAATATTCGCTGAAACACATTGGAAAATATCGATTGCTTTCAAAATTTAATCATATATCTGCATGACTGAATGTAAAAATTATTTAATTTGAAAATGATACGAAATGCCTTATATTTCGGAAAGAAATCTACTAAAACAACAACTTTTTTTTAAATTCAATCTGTAGTAAAAATGTTTAGCCAAAAGGAAATTAACTTTTATAAAATAAAAATCAAAGTAAAAAAATAATAATAAATTGAATATTAAAGAAATGTATTTTTTTGGGTGGGTTTTATTACTTTTATTTCAAATTGAAAAGATTCAACGTGATTTCAACGTGAAATCCAAATGTAAAAATAGTTTTCACCTTTTTTATTCATAAGAATATTTTCAATTTAAAAAAAAGGTGAGAAAAGAATACTGTTCAAATATTTTTGTCACTGTACGTATTCAGATACGATGTCATCTTCCCAATGTATGAAAACCTTTTTCTGTTTATGTTTTTGTATAAATTTTAAATCAGTTTGAATTGTATCAAATCCAATACTTCTGTTGTTTATAAAATTGTTTTATCAAAACCCTGCCAAAAAACATAAAAATATTATTAACTTTTCAAAATGAGATGAATGTTTTAAAAATTCCTATTATATATTTTTCTCCAGAAAATACATATCACATAGCAAGTATTTTTTCATTAAAAGTAATTACGTCTGATTCAAAGTTTGAATATATGTTTCATACTAGCCTAAATATAAATGTGAATATTTTAATTTGTGTATGAAAAAGAAAAATATGCAAAAGCATTTTTTTTCTTTATGATTTAAAATGAATAATATTAATAAAGTTAACAAACGTATCATAATTTAAAGTTTATAATCGAAAAATTGTTATTTTCGAATATCGGGTAATTCATTTGAGATTATTCGTTATTAAAATGACATATATACAACAAATTAAACACTAGTATAGAGTTGTGTAATAAATTTCGTCACTACAATAGCAGATATGTAGCAAATGAAAGTCACTAGAATGGAGATATGTAATAAATTTCGTCAATAAATGGCTGATATGTAACAAATTAAGGTCATTCAAATGGTTAGTGTAGTAAACTTCGTCGCTCTGGCAAATATGGCAAATATGTAGTAGCAAATCAAAAGATATGAAGAAAATATGTAGTAAATGGCAACATGGAGCAAAACATATGCATCACCTTGATTGCACACAGGATGAACTCATATTTCGTAACCCTTAATTTTGAAGGAATTTTTTTTATGCAAAATGCCAAAAATCTCCCCTAGGATTTTGAAACTTCTTCCTTTTTCCAGCAGGTAAGGATATTCTGGTTTTACGTGTTTAACCGCTTCCAGATTTGAAACATTTGCCTCTGTCCTGATAGTGCAATTTGAACTCAATAAATGAGCCCCGTTATCATCCCTCACGTGTGAGCCACTTGTCATATTTCATAAAATTCGTAACTGCTATGACGCGGGACGGTAAACGACACCAGATCGAGCAGAAATTCTGCACCTCCGAAAAAAGAATAAATACTAGCAAACGAAATTGTGTGTGTTTCATTTCCATCTAAACTGCAACAAATCAGTTTGATATGTGGAGCTCAAAACTTTCGCTCGCTATTGTGAACACGGTTTTTATCGCGTCCATCTTCAGTATATCATAAAAAATTTCGGTTTGGTTTTGATTGTGGTGGTTCAAATCGAGCCTCTCCCGATACAGTATCTGTGTATGCATTCCTCATATTTAAAGATTTTTTTTTTTTATACCGAAATAAATTTTAACCGTTTCGACCTAAACAAAATTTAGTTTTCATAACTTGTAACACATGAGCCACTTGTCATATTTCATAAAGTTAGTAAGGGCTAGGACGCGGGACCGTAAACGACACCAAGTCGAACAGAAAATCTGCTCCTCTAAAAAAAACCAGCAAACACAATTATGTGCATTTCATTTTCCATCCAAGCGGCAACAAATTAGTTTGGTGTGTCGAACTGAAAACTCCCCAATGCATTATTTGTGTATGCATTCGTCATATTTAAGGATAGTTTTTAATTTAGACCGAAATAAATTTTATCGTATTCGCAATTATAAGAATATTAATAAAAAATTAAAGCTATTTTTAATAAAATATTTTCTTCTTTTATTTAAATTACGGACTTGAGGTATCAAACATTGATTCGCCATCAGCTAATTTGTCCTATAGTTCGCTTTGTAGTTTCTTTTTATATGTAGGAACAAATATGGGCTATTTCGTGTTACGCAGAATATAACGGCAATTTGTCTACACTACATCTATTGTAATGCATTAAGTGTTAAGCTAAATATGATCAAATCGCGTATGTGTCGATAATATTTTTAAAGATTATCGACACATGACGTCAAATGAAGTTATGGACATGAGAAAAAAAAATTGTCAAGGCGGCTTGAGCCATTTTTTTTTTCCATATTACAGCCTACTGCAAGTAATAGGAATCGCTATAATTTTACGTCATGTTTTTTATTTTTATTAATGGAAAGGAGTTTTTATGTTATCTGTTTATAAGTACCCAATCTGCTTGGTGTGTTACCAACTCGGAAAGTCTAATCGTGTGCTGTTTCACCACCATCTGTCGTGTCTGATGCCCCTGACGTTGATTTTGCTATCTCTGGCATAATCCAACGGATTACAGTTCTCGCCTGATACGTCACAGTGTTTACATCGATAAGGAGATTAGTAAACACCCATTCGTATATTTCTTAGAAATATCATGAATGTTATGAAAGCATCCTACAACATGTTCCTGGAATATCAGACAAGTTATGAAAACTAAATTTTGCTTCTTTAAAAAAAATATTATGTTATATACATCCCATAAAAATTTTTTTAAAAACATCATTCATTAAAGTTCTAAACTTATCCATTTGAAAATATTTAATGTTATGTTTTATAAATTCCTTAAAATGTTTTGAAAAATCATTCATTAAAGTTCTAAACTTATCCTTTTAAAAAAATTGATATTATGTTTTATAAATTCCTTAACACTTTTAAAAAAAATCATACATTAATGCTCTAAATTTATCCTTTTAAAAAATGTAATATTATATTTTGTAAATCGCTTTTGCTTTCATTTGTTGCTTACTTTTCACAAAGCATTTAAAATTAATCTAAAAAGGAAATTCAGTCATTTAATTATAGAATTCGATTTTCTAAAGTAAATACGAAAGAACTTATTGATTGAAAAGTCAAATAGCTAAATAAATAAAGTCTGATTGTTTGGGCATAGTTGATATTTGAGATGTAATATAAAAAATATAAAATTGTATGTGTAATAAGTTTTATAAAAATATTAATAAATAACAATTAATAACAATAAAAATAATTGTAATAAATTTTGGACATTTTATAACTCAAATTGTTATTTAATGACTGCTTATTTCTAACCGAAAGCATTGCATATAATTATTTCCACATGAACAACTTTCCTGATTTTGAAAGTATTTTGTAATTATCTTTTAAAAAACACTCGAGGTTCTGAAAGTCATTAAAAAAATATAACTGAATGATGGAATTAACTTTAAAGAACCGATTTAATTTCAAAGTACAAGGCGATTATAATTAAAGTACCACATTCAAAATGCTGTAAAAACAGAACCACTCGTCACAATGAATTCAAATTTGAACTGAAGATACTTGAAGAAGGGGGAAACGGTACGGTATCAAATAAAAGTTCAAAAGTGTATTGATAGAAGGCGTTGTAAGTGACATAATGAAAGTAAATTCGGCTGAAAGTGATATTTTGAATCGAAATGACAACGTATTTGGCTTGAGTTGCACATTAAACCAACTGTAGTGGTCAATGGGCTTGATGGTTTCGCTGTTTTGACGGGAAAAATGATTTCCAAGTCCTTCAACAGTTATGACACAGTTATTGGAAAAAACCCATCTACCACGGCAAGGTTAAACGGCAAAATTGGATGGGTGAAACTGTTTTTGGAAATTTTTATGCCATACCGTTTACCCCTTCTTCGAGTATGTTCAGTTCAAACTTGTGACAAGTGTTTCTTTTTTTTACAGCATTTTAAAAGTGGAACTTTAATTATAATGACAATGTATATCTAATTTTAAAATCAATTTTACAATCACATAGACATAAACCCGTTTTAGTTATATCTATAAACATTTCCTTATTGAAAATTTTCCCACAAACGCGCCATTTATACAGATTACTAGACAACGAATTTATTAAACAAAATGAAAAATCATTACTCTCAGACATCATAGCATTATGCCCATTTTTTACGTTTTTATTTATGTACTTAGAATAAATTCATTTTAAATGCAATAAAAAATGATGAATAAATGCTGATCTCAAAATATTTGTCATTATAATGGTTTCCAATTTCAACCTTTGAATTGTTTATTTTGCAATTTTTGAGTAAACGCAAACATTAAGAACATTTTTTAAATGTTTTGATATAGATTCAAATTTTTTTAGTAAATTCGAGGTCTTTTTGTTCTTTTTTTATTATGGATTTTAGTTGTTGCTTTGAAGAAATATTATGTTTTCGAATATTATTTTCAAATATGTTCTATTAATTTCAAATCTAGTGAAACCACAATTCATTCAAAGCAACATGTTTAAAATCGTTATCCTTCTAGAACTTGAAGCCACTCTATATATCATTATATTTGTATGGATAGAAGACGCCGTCAATAAATTGGAATTTACCCAAATGCAGCGGATCATATGCACTCAGTAATCAAAAATCCTCCACCGCCATGTTTAACGAGTAGAAACAAGTTCTTTTTTTTTTAGAAATTCTTCTTTTGATTTTTTTCCAAACAATTATAAGATCACCAGCTTTGAATATATTACATTAGCTTTCGTTCACAAATATAAACTGTAACTGTAAACTGTGTATAAACGGTTATTGCACTGAAAGGCTTTTTAAGCGCTTGTGAACAATTTTACCTCTTTTCCACCATTCCTTATATGGCTCTCTCTTACACTCTCGTCATTGTGACGTACTACCCGCGCCATCTGGTGGTTTTCTGTAATTTGCATATTCTTCAAGATGTGTGTGATAATTCTACAGGTGAAATTTTTATTTTAGAGTTCAATTTCTGTGTGATTCTGAATTATCCTTAATTTATGGACATGAGTGTATTTCATGCATTTGTAGGATCCTGGGTAATGAGAAAGCGTATTCTTTTGCCAAAAAAAGGAACAACCCAAACGTTTTGTAAAGACACCTCTTTTCACTCGATGAAACTGATGATCCGAGACTTTTTCCGGAACACTCTATCTGATAATTTCCGTGAAGGCAACTCATCTAAAACGGGTTTAACTTTATTCTAAACATCCCCGATCAGCCCAGGTTTAAAGCAGGTGCAATTTTCAGACTCCTGACGGGCCATGATTGTTCGGCCAATCACCTTTTTCAAATGAGAATATCTGAAAGCCCAAAATACATACTTTGCAGTCTTGGAGAGGACATGGATTCACCCAACCTTCCTGCCCGCCCTGCACTTGTATCCTCTACTGCCATATCATAGTGGCATGTTAGCCCGTATGGGCTAAACATGCCACTATGTGACTTCCTTCGTTTCTAGATGCTGTTGTTTTTATGTTCCTTGTGTTCTATTTATTTTATTGTTTATTGTAGCCTGTCATTGGAAATAAAAAAAATATTTCACACATTACATATCTTGCCCTACCTTGTGCAGACAATACGCTTGCATTTGTGTATATTTTTCAAATGATGATTTGCTTCAATCCATGAGCCAGTTACGTTGGTTTTCATAATTCTATAATAACAGCAATTCTATAATGCTTTTCATAACAATGGTAGACAAAAAACAATTGGATAATTTAAGCTATTTCATTATATTTTTAAATTGAGTATAGTTTAACCTATTTATAAGAGCAAATTGACAATTAATTACACAAGCTTGCATGATTTAGCAATGAATTAATTATAAAAATAATTTAATATTTTAATCAGATGATTTTATTCAATATGGCTATCTGTGTTTGAACAATATATCTTAGTTATAAACGAAAATTAATACGAAGCAAACAAATTTCACGGGAATCAAAGTTGTTTGAAGACTTTGGTGAAATTTTTGTATTTTTGTTTAAAAATATTCTTTTGCAACAATTTTCAAAATGTTAAAAATATTAGAATAGGTTAAATATATTAGATTAGATTAGTTAAAAATATTAGAATAGGTTAAATATATTAGGTTAGATTAGTTAAAAATATTAGAATAGGTTAAATATATTAGATTAAATTAGTTAAAAATATTAGATTAGATTAGTTAAAAATATTAGATTAGATTAGTTAAAAATATTAGATTCGATTATTTAAAATGTAAAAAATATTACATTAAAATATTAGATAAAAAATAATATGAAAAAATATTAGAATTACAAAAGATATTCTTTTATAATTCTTTTCATTGCATTTCAATTAAATTACTGTACTTTTTAATTTTTAATATTTATTTAAAAATATTTAATATTTTTACTTAGAATTTTTGTTATATTATATATTATATTATTCTTATTTTATTTATATTTTTATTTTATTATTTAATATTTAATATTTATAATTTTTTTAAAATATTTATATAATAACTTATCTTAATTAATACCTATTTATCACTAATTTAAGTAAATAAATCATATGAGAATTCTCCATTGTATTTATAATTTCAAATTTTAATATAGTTTTTTTTTTACTGGAACTCATCTTTCAGCTTTTCATTTCAAGTGCCAAATAATTGCCTTTTCAGTGATATTCAATAAAAAAGTGAGACATTATAAAAATAAGGCGTAAAAAATACAGCAAGTATTCAGAATAATAAATCTATTATTGTTTAATATAATTGTTAAGTGAAAAGAAATAATCATTTTTATTGTTCGTTTAAATCAGACACGAAATTAATCTCTGGAAGAAATTAATTACTCTCTGCAAAAAAAAAAGTACTTACTGTACATTCATTTTTGTTGAACATGTCAATGTCCTTCATGTTTATTTTATTTATTTTTAATTCATAAAAAATAAAAGAGTATCAACGGTAATATTTTCTTAATGTGGATAATATTGCTGTTAAAAGCATATTTATGTTTATAAAGATTTAGTTTATGTTTATAATATTATAAAGGCTTATAATATTTATTTATATAAATAAAAAAAATTATTTCTAAAATTTTTTTGTAAAATTATTTTTTTCTATTAATACATATTTTTACAGCATACTATTATTTAAATTTGCAAATGATGATCCACATAGAATAAAATTTTTCCTTACGGAAGTTCATTTTATTAAATTGTTCCAAAGGCACTTGCTAGTTTTTATATATGAAATTAATTATATTTATGACAGTCCTTCCAAAAATAAAAGAAAAATCAGACAAATTGTGATGGTACCAGTTCAATACATTTAAATTTTTTAGAAAAATTGTTAAAAACATTAGTAAAGCAATTCTTCATGGCTCATTAATAAAGCAATTCAAATTAGGCTCGAAAGTGAAACAATAGGCTTCTTTATAAGATTTAAAATTTATAAAAAGGAAAAAATAGCAAAAACGTATGTGACCAGTATGCGAATGATCGCATTTAACAGCTACATTAATGATAATTTATGAGCAAAATAACGGGATTATTTATTCAACTAGAATAAAACCCATTCAATAATCTTTAAAGATTGCAGAAGGCAGATTAAGTGCATCTGTCTAGAGAATATCAAACATGCGCAATACCTGAGGACATGTCGGAAAAAACCTGCGCATTATGCTAGTTCTCTACCAACTTCTATTTGTGTGGCACATCCTTATTGCCTGGGAGGAGTCCTCAATCGCATCTGCTTAAGGATGAACTCTCTATACAATTAAGCAGTAACATTATCTATAAAACTGAGGAGTAACGGTGGCTCTTGGTGCCTCCTTGCATGACAGGCAATTCAAATAGATACCTGCCCCCACATACTAGATACCGCCTGAAAGACACACTAAATTTATCTCTTTCGTGATATGACTGGAGTGATACTGGGTTCATGGTTTAACAAAATCTGGACTCATATTAAAGAGTACACGCCACCATTGACTTGTATTCCATTTAGTATGTTGCGAACCCATTAAGTATTTCATTTCAGTGAAGTGGTGTGAGAGGTACACACAATGCTGGTCATCTTGCATACGATCTTCATTCGTGAAATGTTCTCGCCTCCACTTACTTGCGCACCATTTGGTATGTAGCGAGCCCATCAAGCCTTTAATTACTGTGAAGTGGCATAACACGTACACATGCTGGACATCTTACATACAACCTTCACTCGTGAAGCCTTCTAAGTACAGTTGATCTCGATACCAACTTAACTGCTATTACTACTACTACACCACATCACTGCGCCTAGAGCTGGATGTTTTTGATTTGGATCTTTGTTTTCGGAGTCCTCTTTAAACCTTAGGTCCCTGTCTAATATGACTACTACTACTACTACTACTACTACTACTACTACACCACACCATATCACTCTGCCTAGAGCTGAGTTTCTCCTTTACAGTTTGGGAATTATGTGGGGGAGAAGTCTGATTAGATTCTGTGACGCTCTACTGTCATATGAGATCGGGACCTTCAGCTTAATTTGGATTCCGAACCACTACAAACATCCATGGTATCCATGGAGATTCGAACCCGAAACCTGAGGTACCGAGCGCCACAGCTCTGGCAACTCGACCACCAGCTCTGGCAACTCGACCTCCTTGCACTTAATTGTAAATAACGGTCATCTGAGAAACTTGTGTCTGTTGGTCTTATCTGGCTGTAAGTTGCCTGATGGCCAATTGGCTAGAACTCTAGCCTCTGATACCACAGGCTTCAGATTCGAATTCCGCGGGGCCATAGATATTTTTAGTGGTTCGAAATTTACTTTAAGCCGCAGGTCCCGGTCACATATGACTGTAGAGCGTAGGTTCGAAATCCATTCGAACTGTAGGCCATGATCTAATTAAAATAAAGTGTGCATAAAATGACCGTAGTGATGCAAACCAACTCTCTGACTGTACCTTCGACAAATGGATTTTTTTATTAGAAATGCATCCTTCAGTGTTCGTTCACAGAAGTGTTCGTTTTCAATCATAGTTTTGTTTCTACATAGGATTGACTTAAGCCCACTTTTATATTCTCAATGGCTTGCCAACGTATCTCTTCAGGGAAATAAGTTAGAGTGCTTATCTCTAAATCATAACTGTTTCAAATTTTTACTTCTGAATTTCTACTTGCAGCACCTGCAGGCGCCCTTAAAACTTGTTTTCGACCACATATCCAATGACGTCGAATGAAAACAGCTTCCCTAATTTGCCTATAATATAGTGATGCAGTATCCCCTTTTTACATGTATTTCATAACTTTTTCAAAATTCGCTTAAATTTGTGTGGATAAGCGCAATCTTTCTGATTTTTCTTAAGTGAATTTCATCTCTGTACATTCTGTCCCCAACGTACATTCTGTTAACAAAATTTACCTTTTCGTATTTATTAAATTTTGGCAATGGTATGCTTTTTCAATTCCTACTATTAGTTCACACTCTCCCTATATATATCTCGTTCACATTTTCAATTGTTGCTCTTTATTCATCCACTCCACTTCAAATACATTTTTTTTCTGAACTTGTAGTGGATGACACTGGATGTTAATGCAGCTTTTTCAAATATTCATTAAATTTAATTAACAAATTCTAGTTGCATATATATACCAACAGATGGCGCCAGATAAACTTAAAAAAATGAATGAAAAGTATTTATAAAGGACTTTCTGCAATAGAGTGAAAAAAAGTACAAATTGACTTAAAAAAAAAAATTATATTACTTGTTTTATTTTTAAAATTGATAAAAATCGGAATATATCCGTTTTTCTTGTACATTTAATTTATAATAAAATGTACTATTTTCTTATTTATAAAATTTTATTTAACAAACGAATAATTATAATCACCCTATATTTTGAAAATTTAAGTCCAAACTTCAAAGTGCTGTAAAAAAAGAGCCACTCTTCACAATGAGTAAAAATTTGAACTGAAGATACTTGAAGAAGGGGGGAAACGGTACGGCATCAAAAAAAAGTTCCATCGATTTTTCCCATCCAATTTGGTATGACCTTGCCGTGGTGGATGGGCTTTCCACTAACAGTGTGAAAACTATTAAATGACTTGGAAGTCATTTTTTCCGTCAAAAAACCGAGCACATTGAACACTACAGTTGTTTTAATATACAACTCATGCGAAATACGTTGCCATTCCGATTCAAAATATCATTTTGATGGAATTTCGCAGCTGAATTCACTTACTTTATGCCGCTTACAGCGCCATCTATTAATGTATTTTGGAACTTTTTTTGATGCTATACTGTTTCCCCCTTCTTCAAGTATCTTCAGTTCAAATTTGAACTCATTGTGACGAGTGGCTCTTTTTTATATCATTTTGAAAGTGGAACTTTAATTATAATTCCCCTATATAAAATAAAATAAGATTTTTATTCATTTATTCTATTAAAAATTTTTAAATATCTGTTAAATCAATCAAATTTTTTTTTAATACTTTTTTAAAACATAGTAACATTTTTTTTCCATAAGTGTTTTCCCATATATTTTATTTGTTAAAAAATGTACTTTTTTTCATATTTATTAAATCGAGCATACTAAAAATATCACAGTTTGAAAAATATTACAGTTAAGATAGTATTTTTCAGTTTATTTAATTACTAAATATTACTTGCGCCGCATTTCATTTCTAGACTCTTCATAAACCCAATGCATTGTTTAGGAAGTGCCTGAAAAACTCGCATTAACTCTAAAAAGGCACTGACTTTCCCTTCCCTCCTCATTTACTGATAAAAGATGCCTGCTTTGCATTGAATGGCGGTTGTATCAGGAAGTTGAAGAAATGGATGATTGATTTTCAATCATCAACCCTCAAATGTATCGATTGCCGATTGTCTTCCTAGCAAAGTATTACTCCATTTGAAAGCCTTAATTCATAGAAGAGATTTCTGTTTATTTATTTATTTATCTATTTATGTGTGAAACGCAAATTGAAAAAAAAATTCCCACACATTTTAAAAAGGCAGTAAAAGAATAAAAAGTTTATATGTATCTATATATATTCTTCCTTTTCACCGATTTTGCAGATTTTCGATTTTTGTTATGAAGTTTTTCCCCTTGTACTCAGATATCTGGAAGTTGAATTCGTTGAGTTAATAAAGCAGATATTTTTAGTGAAATTATTTGGAAAAAAAAATCTCTAAATTCATTTGCAAGTTTTAATCAATGATAGATAATTTATGTATTCTTAAATGTATCTTAAAATAAAAATAATTTTTTTTTTAAAAAGCATTCCGTAAGTATATTTAGTGCCATCAAAATGCTTAAAAAATTACAATTCGTCATTATAAAGAAATTCTTTTTGAGACACAAATTTTTTTTAATCAAAATGTCTTACTTGGTAAGTCTTTCAATGTAACTATTTTATCTCTTTAAACTTAAATAAGTCAGTAGTTGTTTTTTTTCATTTAAATTCAGTAAAATAATTCGAGTTTTTAAGTCCTTATTTTGGCAATGATATCATTTTGCAGTGGATCGCAGGCCATTGTGGGATCCCTGGGTAATGAGAAGGCGGATTCTCTTGCCAAAAAAGGAACAGCCATCACCCAAACTTTTTATAAAGACATCTCTTTTCACTGGATGAAACTGATGATCCGAGACTTTTTCCGGAACATTCTATCTGATAATTTCCGTGAAGGCAACTCATCTAAAACCTGGTTTAACTTTATTCTAAACATCCCTGATCAGCCCAGGTTTAAAGCTGTTGTCCGTTTCAGACTCCTGATGGGTCATGATTGTTTGACCAATCATTTTTTTTTAGAATGAAAATATTTGCAAGCCCAAAATGCATGCTCTGCAATCTGGGAGAGGACATGGATTCATCCCACCTTTATGTCTGCCCTGCACTTGGTTCCTCTATTGTGTAGGGTTGTTACTGGGAGCCTAGGACACTTATGGGCTGAACATGTCACTATATAATTTCCTTCGATTCTCGTTGTTGTTTTTATGTTCCTTGTGTTATTTTTCTTTTATTGGTTATTGTAGCCTGTCATTGACAATAAAAAAAATGTAATATGATATTAAATGAATGACAATTAAAAATGAAGAAATAAGAAACTGGATATTATGTTAAAAATTACAGAAGTCAACCATAAATCTAAACAAGACTATGCATATTTAGTGAAATTTATGGTATTTTATAAAAATTGAGAGATTTATGAAAAGATATTTAAAGCATGGTGCCAATTTTTAAGCTATAATAATGTAGTAGAATTTTAAGTGTCAAACATGGAGTAGATAACTTTTCGTTTTTATCAATTTTAGCCAAGTATTGGAATGTTAAATTAAAAAATTGATTACATTTAAAATGTTATTGGAATATTAAATTTTAAAAATAATTAAATTTAAAATGTTATTAGAATATGGAAACATGGGGTAGAAACCTTTTTAGTTTTTATCAATTTTAGCCAAGTATTGGAATGTTAAATTAAAAAATTGATTACATTTGAAATGTTATTGGAATATTAAATTTTAAAAATAATTAAATTTAAAATGTTATTAGAATATGGAAACATGGGGTAGAAACCTTTTTTGTTTTTCTCAATTTTAGCCAAGTATTGGAATGTTAAATTAAAAAATTGATTACATTTGAAATGTTATCAGAATGATAAATTTAAAATTTATTGCATTTTAATGGGGGTAGACTATCATTTTCAGGAAAATTTTGATCTATTTATTTCACGTGTTTCCTTTTTAATTTATTTTAACATTCATTTTCCATTTTATGCAGAACACTTCGTATGAAGAAACGAGGTTAAATTTTTAAAAAAATAATATAAGAGAATAGGATATTTTAAAAACAGCAGTGATTATTTATATTTAGTTATTTGATTTATAATTAAATAATATTAATTTTAGATTTTGCGTTAAAAGTTTCCATTGCCAACATTAAAAGCTGTTTTATTTTCAATATATGCTTTACTGTTTTCATAATGATCATAATAAAAACTAATAATAACAAACTTATTATTAAACTTTATGAATTGACACAATTATTTTTAAACATATTTAAAAGTTATAGAAAACATTTCTGTACAGATTTCATAAAAAAAAAATTCCTTAAAGTAACAATAAATTCATGGTTTTTCTTTAGAATATTTCGCTTTTAACATATAATCATCAATGGTTATAAATTGAATCGAAAAAAACTTCAAAGAACCTGTCTTAATTTCCGCGTTTCCGTACAACTAAAGTAACTTCAAAAAGAACACGTGATCTAATTAACATATTTTAAGGTTTGGATATTAAAGCACAAAACAATAAAAAAAAGTTTCACTTTTGAATTTCTTGACAACTTACTTAATTGCTATTTTTGTACTTGAAGTTTGTGAAAACTTATGAAAAAAAATAGTGAAAAAAATAGTGTAGTCTATAAATTTCTTGCATAAAAAATTATTTATAATACAGAGCGTTATTTTTAAGGTGAAAGAACAGAAGTTAATTTTTTTTTTAAATTCTTAACAATAATTTCAGAAAATTAATACTAATTAATAATATTATAGAAAAGTATTAATTAATTAATACAAAAAACATTTGAAATAATGATCACATATTTTTCAAATTTGTTTTAAACTAAGAATAATTATTTCTTTAGAATACAAGACAAGCTAAAATCATTTACCTTAAGAAGTATTTATAAAATTTAGCTTCTTTAATTAAACTTATTAGTTTCGATAGCAATAGAAAAGACTTAATTACACTTATTAATTTGAAATAGAAAAAAAATTAATTACAGTTATTAATTTGCAATAGAAATTATTTTAAAACTATGAAAATAATTTCAATGCTTTAATTATGACGAACTTTTTAGAAGTACAATTAAATTCGAAAGGCTAAAATAACATGTGGGAAATAGAAAGCTTATAAATGTGATAAAAATAATTATTGCGACAATTATTAATTCGTTGGTTTGTTAATTTTAAAGAATTAATGCATCCAACTTATATTAACTGTATATTATGAAATTTATATTGTTGTCAAATGAAATCTAAATTTTTTATTTATTTGATTTATATATTTTAATATGTAGTTTTCAGGTTGAGCAAGCAAATTGCAACTGAGTGGGTTGGGTATAGTTGGGTTGAGATACCTGAGGCACAAGTTGGAGAACTCAGCTTTATTGGCACGCGCACAAACATCACATACGTGCAATTAGTAGCATACAGTATATAACACATTTAAAGACAGATTATTATAGATTCGTGGAAGGATTCCCCGAATAAGTCGAAAATAATGATACTCAGATACCACAGGGTGTGCGAAATATACTTCTTCTCCAGGTGAGAGTCTGTAAGCCAACTGAAAATCTTTCCTGAAAGTCACAGGGGGCCCTCTTGCTGTGTGTAGGAGGAAGCACGGTTACAAATATAGATTAACTATTTTTCAACTAATTGTCAACACCTCAATTATTTATCGTAAATAGGATAGCTTTATAAATGTTCTTGAATTATATAATAGTTTAAGAAAATAAATTTTTTTTTTTCAAAATATATTATATATTTCACTTGAAGTATATAATTTTTAGTATATTATTTTAAATTAAGAACTTATCTAAAGAATATAAGGTTATGATGAAGAAAAATCATTTAAACTGTTTATAATATAAGCTATTGTATTATACAAAAATTAAAATACAAATGGCAAAACAAATGTTTTTATTTAACCTTAAAATGTTCTTTTTATGGGACGAATAATTGAAAACTTAAATGGTCTTTTATATGCCGACAACTTTTGCTTAATACTAAATTTTGATTATTCAATGAATGAAATCTTAAATTTGAAGTAAAATTTTAGGAAGAATATATTTAATTTTAGTGTGTAATTTTACTGACTGGTTTAAATGGTAGTTATGGCTTAGTGGTAATTTATATTCATTTTCGATGCCATTACATTTTATTGATATTTATATGACAAAATTCTTTTTCAAAAAAGGTTTTTAATTAGTAAAATTTTGTAATAACTACAGAAATTTAAATAATAAATATTATTTAAGTTAAATAAAATAACACATAATTGCAGATTTATGATAAATAAATATTTTGAACAAACATTCGTCAAATATTTATATTTATATTCGTAAAAAATTGGAAATATAAGAAAAAGAAAGTTAAGAAAGTATTTTGCACGCATTTTGAAGTTACATGAATATAATAAAACACATTTTCCAACCGATTTGCATAAAAAGAAGGCCCCGTAACTGAAGGGACAGCTTCACATCAAAACTATATACCATAACTAACTAAACTTGATTTTCAGTCAAATTTCCGAAAAGGAATATTTAAAATTGTTTATATTTCCTGAATATATTTAACTCCAGGTTGAAAAAAATTGATCTTTCCCTTTTCTTACATTTAAAAAAAAACATGAAAAATGTGGTCCCTCAAGAAGTTTTATTTATGTAATGCCTTACATAAGCTTTGTTTTTTGACTCCTATTCGTCACTTAGAATAAAAAAATATATAAAGATTATTTGCAAAGGACAAATTCATTTAAAACAAAAAACTATTATGTACTCATAGTTCTGTAAAAAACGCAATTGTGTTTGCTGTTTAATAAAACGCATAATTGTCTGACTTAAAAGGGTTTACTTTATCAAATGCTTTATTTCAAATATTTAAAAAACAATTTTAAAAATATCAAACAAATTATTTTATTTCAATAATATTAAATTATACTTAACAATTCTCAATAACATTCAATTATATGCGAGGACCTGATGGCCGAGTGGCTAGCTATCTGGCGCTCGGTAACACAGGTTTTTCTGGTTCAAGTCCTGGCGGTTCTATGGATGTTTGTAGTGTTCGGAATCCCCTTCAAACCTATTACATTAATAGGATCGTAGAGAGTTGTGGGGGTAGTGTTACTCACGTCCATAGCATATCTTCAAGCTACACGGGCCCCTTGTGTAGTTCTAAATGAATAACAACGATGCAGCCCTTGCTTATGGCATAAAGATTAACTGTCTCTGTATTGCCAGCTGCATTAGAACAACTACAACGTTAAATTATACTAAATCTAGAAGGAGTCAATTGATTATTTTACAAATAATTTATTGTGTTAAAGAATAGGTATAATTTTTATTTTAATGTTTGTGAATAAAGTTTACCCGTTCTCTTGACAGATAAGACGAAAAGTCATGAAAACTTACACAAAACAATCAGAGAGACATGAAATAAACTAGTTTTTTTCGTAGTTTTCATTTTATGAATATTAAATTAGTTTTGAATATATACCCTCATTGTTTAGTTAATCCTATTCCTATCAAAAATGTATTATATATATATATTTAAATTTAGCACATCTTTTAAACCAGACATTTAAGGTAGCGCCATACCAGACAGCATAAATATAAAAATGCGTTCTGTCGAAAAATAAGAATTCAAAATTTTAAAACTTCCTACAAATTTTATTCCCAATAAGATATGTAAAATTTCGTTGTTTGTTATCTTCTAAATATATGCAAGAATATTTTTATAACTAGTTTTGATGTTATGTACAACAGGGGTCTTAAAGTGCGATTCTTTTTATAATGCATGAAAGTTCATTCTAAAAGAAGCATATTTTGCATGGTGCTGCGTGTTAATTTGAGTCAGAGAAAAGGAAATGAATAGGAAATTAAATAAGCAATACGAGGTCTCTTGCAATCACTTATTTTTAATATTTTTTTTTACAATACTTAAAAGACTGTTGAAGACAGGGATACATTACAGTAAGAACTGATGGAAAGCCGGCATACACATTAAGATATTTTCTAAATAACACCCACAAAGAAATTCTTGCAACTAGATTTTCAACAGCATCAAGACTCATACAGAGGCGCTCTCCCCAACCGTAGGTCCCTATCTAATAAGCCTGACTTGTGCACAAAATGACAGTAGAGCGACAAACCAAACGTTTCTTGGCCAGAAGTCCAGCACTCTAACCACCCAAGTCAAAGACGTCCTTTTTAAAGTTCCTCTGATCAATTCTCAACATTGCGACATCAATTGAAACAAACCTCCTGGTTTGAGAAAGATCTCCAAACAAATTTTTACTATTTTCTTGACCATCTTATTCACCAAGCAAAGCAATGTAATTGATTCATAATGTGTTCTCGCTCAAATTTTTCCGAATTGTCTCTTAAGAAAGACATAATAAATAATTTAACTCATCTCCTTACGAAAACTCTTTAGCACCTTCATTCAGTTCGCTTTGTTTCTTAATTATCCTAGCATTTATTTATAATAGCTGGCATCTAATAAATGGCCTCACCTTTTTTAAAGGCGAATGTGATGTAATTAGTAATGCATGGCTGGTTTAGGAATGGAATGGTTTACGTATTTTTTAATCTGAAAATACAAAGGAGCATTGTTTTAGTGAAATGCACCTGTTTTCGCAACCCCCCATCCCCCCATTACCTTTTACATTCACTTTTATTCGAACATTGCAAGCGAGAATAGGGTGTCTGAAAAATACGAACTAATGATGTTTTGGAATTTTTATTATTATATAATTGAAGACAATTTACTATATAAATGGTAGCGGAATGAGGACATTTAAAAGGTATTTCGTTTGACATTATGTTTTGTGAAAAGGCTTACGGTTTCTCTTTGTTCATAAGTAAAAGAAGTATTTGATTCACTTACGACTAATTTTGTATTAAAGAATTCTGCTGAATTAATTGAAAAATACATTTTAACAGATATTCTAATTCTGATCTAGATAGACACAAGCTGAGTGAATCGCGAAGAGAAAAATCTTATAACGCAAAAATGAAAGGGGAAAAAAGAAGAAGAAAAAAACACCTGAAATCTGCTCGGCAAATTTCAGCTTATCATGTGTGAACATTCGAGAACGTATGAATACACTCAGAATAGGCCAATGTTTAATAATGCACGAGATATATGAAGCAATTGATTGGAATACTACCAGAGTGGACAAATTCAAATAGCCACATGAATATAGCAATGTTGAATAGATCAAGAACTTCATGAAGAATGAATTGTCCAAGAATCTCTAAAAGAATATACGAAGAATAAAAGAATATAGAAGAATATGAAAAGAATATACTCTAAGAGAATATAAGAAGTAAGATAAATGTAGTCGAAACAAAGAATGAAGTATTCCCAATTCTACAAGAAACGTTGTCTCATACAATACCCAAAAGAATATATGAAGTTTGAAAATTCTAGGCAAAAATGAAGAAATAAGTATTCTAAATGCAATAAGAAGCACTATGTCCAGCTCAATAGGCACCGGAAAATGCCAAAAGTGATAAATGTGAAACTTCAAAAAGAATGGATCAATGCACTACGAGTACTTATAGCCATTGGATATACAAATGATTAAAATCCCAACCAGAAACATGAAAAGTGCTTCAAAACTATACTACAAAACAGTTGAAACAAAAGCCAAATTCTTCAGAAAATTCCTTAAGGCTAATATTATTCATGAAGCATTTCAAGAGGTAAGGGACCCAAAGTACCATTTTCCGCCAAAATTTGCAATGGAGATTTATTTGCTTGGCCCTCTCTTTCGGATAACGTCACGTCGGATAACGCCTTTAACCCTAACCAGGACAACATCATGTTGGCATATGATAACAACTACACTTTTTTTTTTGCATGATCTGTTATTTCATAAAACTGTAACGCCAATTTAACTTGGAAAAAAGAAAAAGATAGAAACAAATATTCAAACGGAATAAAAATTTAATTAATGATGCAAGAAAATTGGAAATGCGTATTTAAAGTGGATTGACTTATAATAAATTGGTGGATAATTTCTCATCATCGTCTTCAATGGTGCAACAGACCCATGGTGGGACAAGGCTGTCTGCCTATTGACAGATTTCTACAGAGAAGATGATTTTGTCTTTTTACAAGATATGGTTATAATGTCCTACGTCCAAAGCTCTACAGTCATATTGGACAGGGACCTACTGTTCAAAGTGGATTCCGAACCCTTACCAACATTCAGGGCACCGCCAGGATTAGAACCTGAAGCATGTGATACTAAAGACCAGAGCCCTAGCTACTTCCACTAATAAGTGAAAAAGAAAGTAATTCAACTTGATTAATTCATATGTATTACATCGTATGAAATACATATAATTATAATTATTATTGCTCTCATAGATTATATATTAATGTGTTTACTTATATGTAGCCTTATTAAAAATTGCAGTTACTTTTGAATATATTTGATACTTTTGGTGAGAAGTCTGATTGGGCTCTATGACACTCTAAGGTCATATCAGACTGGGACCTACGGCTTAAAGTGGATTCCGAATCACTAACAGTCATCCATGTCACCGCCAGGATTCGCACCTGAAGCCTGTGGTGCCAAAGGGCAGAGAGCTAGCCAATTGGTCATCAATCCACTCTGATCAAGAAAGGATAAGTTCGAAACTTGACAAAAGAGCCATTAAAAAAGTTTCAATCAGGAATAAACCAGTGTCATATGAGACCGGGACTAAAGATTACACTCCTATTTCTAAACAAATGATATACGAGTAGTAAAAGTGTTGTTGCTTTAGAATTTTTTTTAATGTACAAAATTAAATAAATATAAAATTAAAAAGTAAAAATGTTTTACAAGTAACAAAAACTACTGAAAACCCATGAATTATCGTTCAGTTATTTTTTATCTTTTCATCCATGTATTGACTTATCTGTTGAAACAAGTGATAATAGTAATACAAAAAATAACAATAATCACTCAAGGAATGGAATTTTATTCCTTTGTTAAAAAACATTCAGAATATTGATTCTTTGAAACAACTAATTTTATTCCATTCCTACAGATGGAATTCGTTGAGTATTATCTTTGGAATCCATTGCTCATTACTTCATTTTATTTTATTTTTAGAGAGAGCGAAAACTAAAAAAGAAAAAAAAAACAATCCTTTTTTTCTTCTGTTCATCGTATTTGTGAGAAAAAATTTTTTATTCCTTTTCAGCAAAGCTCATTTTCAAAATTACCATTAACTGTGAATCTCTTTGTGTTCCCTATATTTCTATAACCTCCACTGTCGTCTCGTTAAATCTAGTGAAAAAAAAGGGGAAGGGGTTTGCGGGGGTGTAGAGAGAAAGAAAACTAATGTAGTTTATTCCAACTCTTCAAATTCCAGTTCTGAACGAGATAAACTCTCTTTTCTAATGGCGATGGTATTTGATTGGGTTCATTTGATCATTTTGTTGTGTTTCAGAGTGATGTAGCGAATCTATTTCAACATCGACGATTTTAAATAGGATGCCATTTAATGATGTACTTTATAAATATTTTGAGAATTACTTTCTTTTATTTTCCTTCGATAATAATGATTCAAAAGCGTCTTTCTAAAACAGATTCTTTTATAGTGTAAATAATCGACAATAATTATATATTTTTTAATAACATAGTATCCATTTAAATGTAAAATTATGCATAAAATATGTATCAGGCTCAATGCATTTATATAATTACACAGTTTTATATTTTAATGGGCAATGTAGAGACAGTTCATCTTTATGCCATAAGCAAGGGCTGCAACGTGTATCTTAAAGATATGCTACGGACGCGAGTGACACTACCCCGACAACTCTCTACGTTCATATTAGACCAGGACCTACGGTTTAAAATGGATTCCGAACCACTACAAGCCTCCATGGCATCGCCGGGACTTGCACCCAACGACTTCACGTGTAGATTTACAATTAAAGTCTGAACACCAGTCCCACTCCGACTAAATACAGCAATTGTTTGGATGCTTGTAGTGGTTTGAAATCCACTTTAAACCGTAGGTCCCGGTCTAATATGATTTTATAGGTGTGGGGAGGGTAGTGTTACTCGTAGCTTCACGTAAACCCTGTGTTGTCTAAATGACTAACAGCTGTGCAACTCTTGCTTATGGCATAAAGATTAACTGTCTCTGTATTGTCAGCCGCATTAGTACAGCAACTAAATGAATGGAATTTTATTCCTTTTTAAAAAACGCAGTGTTATTGAATTATGTTTTGTAAATAAAATTATTACGTTCCTATCACTAAACAAATAATATCTTTTGCAATAATATCCTTCTTGTTATAACAAATGATAACAATAATAAAAATATAACGATCATCACTAAATGAATGGAATTTGAATCCTTTTTAAAAAAATAAACAGACCATTCAGTTTGTCTACGCGACATTTTTTTTAAACATTCATAATATTGATTCTTTTTGAAAACTAATTTTATTCCAATCCTACAGATGGAATTCACTGAGCATTATCTTTGGAATGCATTGCTCATTACTTTATTTTAGAGAGAGAGAAAACTAAAAAAAAAAAAAAAAAAAAAAAATTTTTTTTTTTTTTTAAAACAAATTTGGGGGAGAAAAAAAATGGTTATTCCTTTTTAGCAAAGCTCATTTTCAAAAATTACCATTAACTGAAATCTCTTTGTGTTCCCTATATTTCTATGACCTTAACTGTCGTCTCGTTAAATCTAGTGGGAAAAGGGGGGTGAGGGGATTTGCGGGGGTGGAGAGAGAAAAAGAGAGATAGAGAAAACTAATCTAGTTTATTCCAACTCTTCAAATCCCAGTTCTGAATGAGATAAATTCTCTTTCTAATAGCGATGGTGTTTGATTGGGTTCATTTGATTATTTTGTTGTGTCTCAGAATGATGTAGCGAATCTTTTTCAACGTGGATGGTTTTAAATATAATGCCATTTAATGATGTACTTTATAAATATTTCGAGAATTACTTCCGCCTTTTATTTTCATACGATAATAATCATTCAATTGCCTCTTTCTAAAACAAATTCTTTCATAGTGTAAATAATCGACAATTACTTTATATATTTTTTGTTTTGAATTTTTTCATTAGAAGTAGCATTATATATAAATTATTGATCACACTCGGTGCATTTATATAATTACACACTTATATATTTTAATAGGTATATATTGTATTAAAGACTCATATTATTTTTTATTTTTATTTTTTTGCATTACAATATTATATTTGTTGTAGTTGTACCCCTCATGGAAGGAGGGAAGAGGGTGTCAGCTTTTGTTTTCGACGGAACATCAGTAGGCAGAAGTCTGACTTTTGTTCCGTGTCGCTGAAGGAGGTCACTGCATTCCAGGAATACTTTTATGGGGAACTACCCTGCATTTGTGAATTGCATGGGAGAAAACAGAAAAAATTAACACCAGGCGGTCTAACTAACGCGATCGAGTCTTCTCGTTACTGAAAGAGTATCTACAAAAATGCCGCCTGCGGATTCCACGTTAGTAATAATGCTCACCAGCGGCGTTTGTTACCACTGATTCGGGCATTTTGCTTCATAATATTCCTGATCAAAAATGTGAATAAATGACATTTCTTCTTCTAAAATAAATGTAAATGTAGCAGCTAGATCAGAGGTGGCCAACCCAAATGATCTTGCGGGACAGTTTAGAAATGCATCCTAACTCCGCGGGCTGCATATAAAATTATATATCCCCCTATTAGATTTAGACTCACTATAGACATTTTTTGGAGTGAAGAACAGAAACGTAATAAGTTATTATTTTTGTGTTTACTGTTATTCTTACAGGCAAACATAGATAGCATAATAATGATGATACCGAACGCACATTGTAAAGAAATATATAGTGCTAAAAATGAAATATAAAAAATATATAAATATAAACGAAATAAAAAAAAATGAAATCAAACAATATTTATTTTACTAGTGCGATATTTGTTTCTCCACTCATCATGAGTTCGCAGAATGCAATTCAGACATAACTGTAAACTCATAAATGAAACAGGCAATATTTGTCCTATATTCACAAGAACATTATTTTAAAATCAAAGTTAATCTTCTCCCATCATTTCGGCCGTTAATTTTTAAATATAGGGATGCATAAATAATGTGTTTTTTTAATATATTGGTTTTCCCTCCTTTGGCCATTCTGAAATAAATATATTTTGTAAAAGTGTGATACGTCTCACGGGGCGGAAAAATGTTCAAGGCAGGCCCGTGTTGGCCACCCCTGAGCTAGATCTTGATTATCAAGTTTATGGAATTATTATATCAAAATTAGGGATTTTAAAAGTTACAAATATATCTTTTTGGGGGAAATAACATAAGATCTTACTTATCATTGGTTCTTTTAATATTGCTTTTTGGACAATTATTGTTTTTTTTTCTAATGCAGCTGGCAATACAGAGACAGCTAATCTTTATGCCATAAATAAGAGCTGCACCGCTGTCACTCACTTAGCACTACCCAGGGGGCGCGCGTAGCTTGAAGACAGGCTACGGACGCGGAGTAACACTATCGAGCAACACTCTACGATCCTATTAGACCAGACATATGGTTTAAAGTGGATTCCGAACCACTACAAACTTCCACGGTACCGCCGGGACACGAACGCAAAAACTGTGATACCGAGCACCAGACTGCCAGCCCCTCTGCTATGAGGCCCATTTTTATTTCATTTAACAGAACGAATTGATTTAATCTGCTGCCGGATTGTGGCAAAAAATTTAAGTGATATTTTGTCAATGACACAATCTATCAGTGTTTTTACAATCCTCACGTTAAATTACTTATTTTTGGTCATTTCTTATTGTGAACTAATATTTACTGAAATATTCTCGGTCAATACAGGCAAATCGATCACTATAATTCGATCTTTGACCCCGTAAACCATCGATAACCGAAATCCGTAAAACAATAAACCATACAGAAAGTTTCATTATAGTAGTAAAGGCGGAAATACAAGGAGAGAAAATAGACTGACATAAGATGTGTAGCGATGAAATCTTTATAACGATATCTATGTACAAAAACAGGACTGCAGGGAATATGTATCTCGTTTCCCCTTTGTATTGTATGATGAAACATTTCTTTTATCCCATGGCTTTGTTGAATAATGGGGTATTTTCAAACACATAAGTTTTAGGGTTACCGTTCTGGAGTTGGGGTTCAAATTGCAAATGCAACATTAGTGTTTGAATTTGTTGCATTTACAATATAAAAATAAATTTATTCAAGTTTAAGTTATTTAAGGAAGTTACATGCATAAAAAATATTATAAAAATAATAATCATAATTATTTTATTATTAAAAGTCCGTATAAGTCCATCCTGTAAATAATGTATAAGTCCGTATCAATTTTAAATTCGTATTATTACTTTTTATTAATTAAATTAAAATTTAAAACATTTGTTATTATTTTTATTTATCAATTTAATTATCTTAAATATCAATTTCATTTCATTTTTAACTTTTAATTTAAATTGATTTTACAGAATTGTTTTTTTTTTTTTTAGTTAGCAATTAGAAATAAATATAACTATCATGATCTCTGTTTTTGATACAGAGATTTTCCTTCAATCATTCAGGAGTTTTAAGAAGCTTTAATCGTTAGAAGAAGAAAAAAAATAGTATCAAATAAAACTAGGAAATTTAAATTGTTATTCAGATAGTATAAAAACTTTATCAGCCTAATTGTTTCTTTTCTAACAGTTTTATGTAATTTCAAAAATTAATGAAATAAGTTCCTAAAAAAAACCCTCAAGGTTTTTAAAATATTTAAGATGTCAATGCTGTCAACAATCCACCAAACTAGAAAAACTTCATATAAAATTTCTCTTACCTTTCTAGTTCAACGAACAGCACTGTCAATGAAATATCCAAAGGGACGGGTTGTAGTTAGTCAATTCCATTAAATACACAATACTTTTATTTACTTATTACAACGACGACACGACACACAAAATAATAGAAATACAAACATAAAAACCCTGCGTCTACCATGGATGACTACCAACAAGAAAGTTCTAAAATCCAGCGATAAACATTCTTACACCGAAGTACGGTTACAGTTAAGTGGAGTGGTAAAGAGTTCACGTGGTAATTAATTAAAAAATTCTAGATAGACAGAATTTTCGACAGCTGCATCTGGAGTAGAAAATCATTGCGTTAAAGAAAGGAAAATTCTCTTGACATGCTGTAGGAAATATGAAAGGATAAAACTTTAAAACGAATTTCAGAATAATCTAACTAACAATTTTTGAATTATTTAAATTAGAGATAAGTATTAAACATATCGAATTTTCTTAGTACACTGGTCTCAAAACTACGAACAGCGAGCCAACACTGAATTCGAACACCGTTAATTCAGAGCTCCACAATTTATTTTGATCACATTGTAAAATTTGTAATGTAAACAAATTATACAAAATAATAGCCAGATGTTTTATGTAAAGGCCAACTAAGAAAAACAATAACTGTCATACATAATGAAATTTAGCCTTTTAATTGTAATTCATGATATGATATTTGTCCTACAAATTTACAATAAGGTACGTACACAAATAATTCTAACTAACTAACACCTTGTCACTACACTCCATGTTGGACCATGGCGTCTACCTATTGGCAGATTCTGGAACAGGATCTTTTTATGGGGTAGGGTTGTCAGCCCTTTGCCCAACAGTTACGGTAGACCGGCACCTACTGTTTAAAGTGGGTTCTGGACCACTACAAATATCCACGGCACTGTCGGGACTCGAAACTGAGGTCTGTGACGCCCGGCGCCAGAGCGCTAATCACTCGGCCATCAGGTCCTATATAGATATTAGTTCACATAATGAAATTTCGATTTATGTAGCCGTAACTTTCCGACGACAATTGTTTCCAGATTTGGATCAAGTTTACTAGTGGAAATTTTCGACAACGACTTCAAATGCTTATCAGTTAACATGGATTTGTAGATAATGTGTTTGTATATTTCATTTTGGAGAATGCTTTTTCACACAGATATGTTATTCTAAAAGCTAGAAGAAAAAACTCACGAGCAGATACTTTATACAGCACGAGACTTTATACAACAGATCATGTTGAAGACTCATAAAACGTCAGCAGTAATGTGTTTAAATACCTTTCCTTATAAATATTATTACACTGCATATCTACAATTTCCGTTTGAAGTTCTGGGACAAGGATTAGTATGTCGGTGTATGAAAAAGGAAAAATCTTGATGTTGTTTACAATCGTATCAGACTCTTAAATAGTAGTTTTAAAATCTTGCCAAACATTCGATTGCAAAATCTACCGGAAATGGAGTCGCGGATAGAATGTTCGCCATGTACTAATATCCGTGAAACATTTTTTGTTCATTTGGGATTGAAACAAAACAATTTTTTGAGGAAAGAACTTATTATTAAAATACAGGGTGATTATAATTAGAGTCCCAATTTCACAATTCTGTAAAAAAAAAAATGAAATCAAACATTGAAATCAAATTTGAACTGAAGATACTTGAAGAGGGAAACGGTACGACATCAAAAAAAATCCAAAGTGTATTAATAGATAGCGCTGTAAAAGACAAAGAAAATAAATTTGGCTGCCAGTAACATTTTGAATCGAAATTATAACGTATTTGGCAAGAGTTACACATTAAACCAACTGTAGTGTTCAACGTGCTTGATTGTTACGGTTTTTTGAACGGAAAAAAATGACTTCCAAGTCATTCAGCAATTGTGATACTGTTAGCGAAAATCTCCTCCACCACGTCAAAGTCATACCAAACTGGATGGAAAAAATCGGTGAAACTATTTTTTCATGCCCCACCGTTTTCCCCTTCTTTAAGTATCTTCAGTTGAAATTTGAACTCACTGTGACGAGTCGTTCTTTTTTTACAGCACTTTGAAAGTGGGATTTCAGTTATAACCACCCTGTATTTTAAAACTGTATGCTTGAAATCGGCTTCATACTTCTTTATATAAAGAACAAATACAAGTTAAAATCAGTATTTTACCTCAGTCGGATATAAGTGTTTGCTTTTTGGACCTTCTATGTATTAAATTTAACAATGTGTTTAAGTGTAAACTTTTTTTTTTCATTCCAATGCAGCTGGCAAACACTTAGACAGCTTGGTCTTTGATGCCTGAAGGCAAGCGCTGCACAGACGTACTCACTTTGTATTACCCAGGGGGCGCGTGTCACTTGAAGATAAGCCACGGACGCGGAGTAACAATGCCCCCGCAACGCTCTACGATCCTATTAGGACCGGGACCTACGGTTTAAAGTGGTTTCCGAACCCCTACAAACATCCATGGTACCGCCGGGATTCGAACCCGATACCTGTGGTACCGAGTGCCAGAGAAGTGTAAACTTTGTTGCTCTTAAAACAGTGCTACAAAAACCAAAAATGTTTTGTGATATCAATATCATATTCCTCTCTAAATAATCTTCACATTGTCTGAATGCTTTAATGATTGGCGGAGACTTCGAATGAATAACATCACATATGTTATTTACGTATTCATTTAGAAAAGTATGACTTTTTTTTTGCTGGATTCTACATTTAAACGCAACAAAAGTTAATGACTAAATCGATACGTTCTGATCAATAATTCGAAAAGTATGAAGTTACCTTTATGAATTAGTAACGCTTACAATTTTTTTCCTACTCACTTTTAACCATTTTTTTTCCTTCTTATTTATAAAAGTTAACTCTTAATTACTTGTGTATTACGGAAACAAATACTTCTGTGCATTTGAATTAATTAGTATAGAAGAGAAAATACGTGAATTCAATTTAGTTAATTGGGCTAATATTTTGGAAAAGATATCAAATCATCCGTGTCTTCACTGAAATTAATTAAACTCTTCAAGGGAAATGAATGTTTTATTGAACCTTAAAATAATAAAAAAAATAATAAATAGATAAAATGATATGTTACTGATATTTTTCGAAAGAATATTTTTTTTAATTAAAGGATCACAGGTTTTTTTATTTATATTTATTTATTTATTTATTTTTTTTTTTTGTGAATATTAGATAATTTTTACGTTGTTCAATAACTGTTTGTAAAAACATTTTCTGCAAACAAAAATTTCTGCTGACTAACTCGTATACTTTTCAGTTAAATGAATTTGGTATAAAGGCGAAATTATCGTAAGAGATCTGACATTAAAAAGGAAATTTTTCTACAGAGCTTGTAAATAAGTAACTTTTTTCATTTTTAAACATAATGATATATTTCATTTTTAAACATATTTTCCACATCTAGGAAAAAACATGTCACTTATAAATGAAAGAAAAATCAATTTCTGTATTGCAGCTAGATAACTAACGCTTGAAATTTAACATTTAGATAACTACAAATAACATTTAAAAATAAGTGGCCGATTCTTTATCCATTCTGTATGGAAAACAGCTAACCAAACTCTTATCTTTTTATCATAGCATATAATCTGTCCGTCTTTTTATAACAGAGTTACAGTTAATTCCATTATACAAAATGTAAATGATTTGCAGGTATAAATTATTCATTTAATATAATACATTTTTTAATCATACATTTTTCATTATCATCCATCAAAGAGGAAAAAAACGTTTTGTGTTTTATTTTATATGTTATTTCATGATATTACTAGTAGCTTTTGATATTTCTTATGAAATTTAGAGGGGATATAGAATTTATGGTCACCTAGATACTTAAGGAATCAAGATATTAGACAATCGCTTAACTTCTCAAACATTCACAAATTTATACCCAAAATTTCCAAAAAGTTCTACAGTAATCTTCCTCACACTTGCAATTCGGTTTTAAATTCTCTTCCTAGGTAGGATATTTCTTTGTTTGAAAATAGAAAAAGACCGCGTACTGTTCTTAAAGTATAATCCGTTGTTTTTTCCCCTCATTCCTTCCACCGGATGGTGGGCCTCCTTCTAATAAGGAATACTGTGAATAAGGTGGTTGTGGAACGATATGGGTCTCATTTTTGGCGAAAAAGTCACGAAGAATCAATGCAGTATGAGCTGACGCATTCAGTGTTTTCGGTACCAATCGAGATTTGACGCGTTTGAGACACAAAATGGAATTGACCGAACCTTTTGAAATTCCAACATCATCAGTCTCTAATTGTAAGGTCTCTAATTGTAAATCGATGGTTTGCAAGCACAAAATCTTTAATGTTTTGGACGTGAGCTTCGCCGGTTGAAGTTGATGGTCGACCAGAAGGCTCTTCGTCTTCAACGCGTTCGCTGCCTTCTTTGAACTGTTTATACCACTTCTAAACATTTCTTTCCGATATAGGAATGCTCACTGAATGCCCTCCGCAACATTCTATACGTTTCCGGAAGCAAAATTGAATGCAAGCTCTTCGCTCAATTAATTCAGACATTTCGAAAATCGGCGGAATCAGTTTCAGCATTTTATAAAGCCAAGCGTAACTCAAACACTCATGAATATTTTGACGTCAAATTTCACATAGCGCCAGCAAATTAAAAAAAAAATTGAAATTTTATAAGCTCCGAGAATTTTAAATTGAAAATGGGTCTTACTTTTTAGACACAGTAGTACTTTGTTTAAACCACCCAGAATTTATGGTCATTATACAAAAAAATTAATTTTTATGCTTTTATTTTATTAGTAGTAAAGTATCAAGGAAATAAAAATTAATAACAGAATAGGTTAGTTTTTATTTTTAAGTTCAGATAAAATATTTTTTCGTATGTTGTATTTAAAGTGATAGCGAGTAATGCGATTTTATTCGGACGGTTACGTGCCAAAAGAGCGATAACTAATCGCCAATAGAAGCCTCGTCCTCTCGAGATTTAAACTTTTGAGAGATGTTTTATTTTGATCTCAATCCATGCTATAAGAGAAGAATAGAGAGATCCACGTGCGAAAGGTTTATGGGTTTCGGCTGATATGCGATAGAATGATGCAATAAAACGAATGATTTTAAAATTCAAAAGAAAGCAAAATGTAACAGGCTGTTTGTTGAGCTTTAAATTAACAGCTGTTTGTGTTTTCTAGCACTTTGATCGATATAAATATTCAAAAATTCATTTATTTGCGTTATTATTTGTTTTTAAATGTACAGTAATAAAAGTTTTGAATGGAAAACTCGTAAATATTAATTTGATATGTTAAAATGTATAAATAGTGTTTGGATATTTCTGGTACGATAGTATTATTCATTCCTTATTAAAAATTATTTTCCAGTTAAATCGATATAAACAATTTTAAATATTCAAAAATTCTTTTCTTTTCGCTATAATTTGTTTTTAAATGTACAGTAATAAAATTTTTGTATGAAAAACTCTTAAATAATAATTTGTGATGTTAAAATATATAAATAGTTTTCGGATTTTTTTGATACAATAGTATTATTCATTTATTAAAAAAGGAGCCTGATGGCCAAGTGACTCCAGCTTTGGTGCTCGGTACCCACAGGTTTCGAGTTCGAGTCCGGGTGATGCCATGAATGTTTGTAGGGGTCTGAATCCACTTTAAACCATAGTCCCCGGTCTAATATGACCGTATAGCTTTGAGTGGGTAATGTTACTCGCGCCCGTAGCTTATCTTCAAACTTGCACCCCCTGAATAGTACTAAGTGAGTAACATAGGTCCCACCCTTGCTTATTTCAAAAAAGACAACTAAGTATTTGCCAGCTGCATTAGAAAGAGAAAAATATTTATTAAAATTATCAATTCTGATTAAAAATTACTTATAAAAAAATTCCCAAATACGAAGAAAATTACCTATTTTAATTTATTTCGTGAAATGAAGGACCAGCTATGCTAATGTAATTAAATAATGTAATTGTTGATATTCCTTATATGTTTGTAAGTTATTATTAGGTAAAAATTAAAAGTATTTTTACATAGATAACTATAAATCCCAAATAAAAATATATTATAGCTTTACAAACAGTTTTAGTTTTATTGTATAACTATAACGTATTATTATACACTGCGTAAAAAAAAATAGAAGGACAGTGTTTTTTTTGTCAATTAATATCTCTTATTTTCTCCTAACTACCAGATATTTATGCAGAATTAGTTTAATGACCCTTTTTTTTCATTTTAGGTAAAAATTAAACATCCACCACTAATATTAATAATAAAATTAGTATATATAATTTCCGATGCGTAAAAAAAGTAGAAGGACACTTGCTAATGTATTTAATTTAGTGAGTTGTTTTTTAGTTAAATAGTGATTTTGTACTTTGTTTTATCCTTTCCTGTCAAAAAAATCTAATTTGATTAAAAGTTACGCTGTTTCTCCGTTCTCAGAAATGCCTAAAGGAATACCTTTGAACGATTTTCAAAAAGGCCAAATTTACGCATATCAAAATGACGGTAAAGGTGTCAGAGAGATTTCTCGATTGTTGCAGGTGAGCCCCAATACAGTTTCGAACTTTATCAGAAATCCTTATAAAAATGGAAAGAAAAAGAAGACTGGTAGACCGAAAAAGTTAACACCACATGATGAAAGAAAACTTGTTCATGTGCTTCAGAAGAACAAAGGAAGTGTTTCAAAGGCAAGAAATCAAGCAGGACTTAATCATGTGACGAAACAAACAGTTTACAACTATATTAAAAGATCTAAAAAATTCATTTTCAAAAAACAGAAGCATCATCCTAAGTGGACACAAGCTCACATTGATAACCGTTTAGCGTGGGTTAAGGAGCACATGTCCTGGTCTACAGAATGGACTTCTGTGATATTTTCCGATGAAAAGAAATTTAACTAAGACGGTCCAGACGGATATCAGCACTACTGGCATTGTCTGGGAAATGAAGACGAATACTATTCAACACGACAAATGGGAGGAGGGAGTTCAATTGTTTAGTTGGCTGTTGGATACGGAGGAAGGACAAGTCTGGTTTTCTTAAATGGTAGGCAAAAACATACAGACCACATTCAAGTGCTGAATTCCGAGCTTCTTCCTTATGGCTCTCACTTGGGGGGTGAAGAGTGGAAGTTTCAGCAAGACGGAGCTTCCATTCACACCGCGACTGGAGTCAAAAATTGGTTCCTAACAAATAATGTGGATGTTTTACCATGGCCAGCCAAAAGTCCTGACCTTAGTATAGTGGAAAACATCTGGGCAATGCTAGTTCGTTGAGTTTATGATGATGGGAGGCAATTTGATCCGCTAACTCAGCTTCGAGAAGCATTGAATGACTCGTGGGACAATTTTCGTCAAACAGAATTCAATCTCTATACAATTCACTTCCAAACAGAAGTTCAATTTCTATACAATTCACTTCCAAACAGAATATTTGAAGTTATAAAGGCCAATGGGAAGAACATTCCTAATAAAAATGAATATTTTTTCATTCATTATAATGCTGTCCTTCTACTTTTTTTACAAAGTTTCAAAAAAGAGAAACTATTTTTGTTGCCATTAATATTTTATGTTTGAATATCATAATTCTGATGTTAAAATTGTATTTTTAAAATATTTGTAAAATGTTTCTAATAAAAAAATTTAGTAAAAATAAAATATTTTTCGGTTATTGTTACAAAATCAAGTGTCCTACTTTTTTTACGTAGTGTATTATGTGTAATAATGTTTTATTATAGTTTGTAATGTATTATTTATTAACTTTGCAAAATAAGCTTTAAATTAATAATTATTAACGTAAAAAAAAGAAATACATGAATTTAAGATGTATAAAAGTAAACTTCTCTTAAAATACTTCAGACTTAATAAAAAATATTTTAATAGGAAAAATTATAATATCAATTTTTTAAAATAAATAAATATTTACGGAATTATAAGTGTAATTAAAAGAAATAAATCTTAAAAACTCATAATGATATATTTAAATAAATTTCAGGAAAAATTTGTGTGTTTTGTCATACTTATGTATAATTGTTTGTTTGACTAAAACTGAAATTCCAGACTATGACGTCTAAGACTTTGAAAGCTTTCAAAATATTTCTAGACAGTTAAGTGCTTTATTCAGCAAAGATTCAGCTGAGAAGTTTTTTCTTAGCTAACAAATAATACTTTATATAATTAAATAATCCGACTGACTCATAATACAGACAATAACAAGAAATTATTTTTTATGAAAATAAATTTATTTTAAATGCGATAAAAGTTGGGAATTTATATTCTTTTATGAGCATGTTTGCGTTCGAAATTCTTAATAACAGATAAAGATTAAAAACAAAATTCTTCTTCATTATCTACATTTCTTAAGTTCTCACTACTCATATATAATTTCTAAACCAATGAGTGAGCCAATTTTTGCTGTCATCTCTTTTTTTTATTATAATTTACGAAAATAACGCATAAAGTTACATAAAGAATTATTTTCTTTTTACTAAGTTTATTAAAAATTTCATCAAATACACGGTGATTATAACTATAGTCCCCCTTTCAAAATGCTGAAAAAAAGAACCACTCGTCCCAATGAGTTCAAATATCTTCAGTTCAAATTTGAAGAAGGGGGAAACGATACGGCATCAAAAAAGTTCCAAAGTGTACTAATAGATGGCGCTGAAAGCAGCATAAAGAAAGGGAATTCGGCTGCCAGTGATATTTTGAGTCGAAATGACAACGTATGTGGCATGAGTTGTACATTAAACCAACTGTAGTGCTCAATGTGCTTGATTGTTTCGGTTTTTTGACGAAAAAATGACTTCCAAGTCATCCAATAGTTGTGACACTGTGAGTGGAAAGCCCATCCACCATGGCAAGGTATATCAAATTGGATGGGAAAAACCGGTGGGACTTTTTTTTTATGTTGTACCGTTTCCCCCTTCACGTATCTTCAGCTCCAATTTGAACTTATTGTGACGAGTGGTTCTTTTTTTTACAGATATTTGAGAGCGGTACTTTAATTATAATCACCCTGATTAGTATATAAATACTTTAAGGAAGAAATATTTATTTTTCCTTTTATGAAACTTTGAATAATGGTTCGCCTAGATCCATTTAAAAAAAAAAAAAAAAAAAACTGAAACAATCAAGCACATTGTACACTATAATTGGTGTAATGTGCAACTCATGGCAAATACGTTGTCATTTCGATTCAAAATATCACTGGCAGCCGAATTCACTTTCTTTATGGAGCTGTTTTTTTTTTTCTTGATGCCATACCATTTCTTTAAGTATCTTCAGTTAGAATTTGAACTCATTGTGACGTGTGTTTTTTTTTTTTTTTTTTAAGCATTTTGAAAGTGGGGTTTTAATTATAAACACTCTGTATATAATAACAAAATATTTTACGATACAATTTTTTACGATTTTTTTTTATATAATTACGATAGTTAAAAAATTTTACAATATTTACATATTTTTAATACATTATTTAAGTGAGAAATTAATCTGAATTAATAAACTTGAATTATTACAAAAACTGGCAGGACTTTTCTCAAAATAACTCGAGATCTTCCCGCCCCCGCCCCCTACACTTTTAAGGCGGATCAGCGAATAATAATTAAATGGGAAACGTGGTTGTTTTCATTATTAGCTCCTCTCTGTTTCCGCAATTTCGCAGCAGCAAATTTCAAGAAAACTAATATAAAGAGGGGGGTATTTTATCAGAAATGGAGAGCCAAATGGCGAATGAGGTAAAAATGTACTTATGAAAACTTCCGCTGCTCAAGTAATATGACGCGAATTGGTCTGCACCATTCTTTCATTACAGTTTGAAAAGTTTAGAACATAAAGTTGTTATTGCTAAGCATGTAAAGAGCAGTTGATTTTTAAAAGGAACATTATTCTCGGAACATTTACTGTTTTTGAACTTATTTACTGTTTTAAGATTTCAGCGAAACGAAATGATTTATTTGGCGTTTTCATTTCTAAAGATATCATAGAACTACTACAAGCGGTTTAATTTTAAACTTTAAAAAAGGAGTAATATATTTTATAATTCGTTTATGAGTTATTATTTATAAGTTCATAGGTTAGCAAGTTTATTAATAAGCACAATATTTACACTTGTCAGCTCACTTATACGTAACATATTTTACAATTCGCTTATGAATTTTAATTTTAAATTGATATGTTAACAAGTTTATTAATAAGCACAATGTTTACACTTGACAACTTATTTATACGTAACATATTTTAATTCGTTTATAGGTTAACAAGTTTATTAATAAACACAATGGTTACACTTGTCAGCTTATTTATACGTAACATATTTTATAATCCGTTTATGAGGTTTAATTATAAGTTTATAGATTAACAAGTTTACTAAAATGCACAATGTTTACTACACTTGTCAGCTTACTTATACGTAACATATTTTATATTTCCTTTATGAGTTTTAATTATAAGTTTATAGGTTAACAAGTTTATTAATAAGCATAATGTTTACAATTGTCAGCTTACTTATACGTAACTTATTATATAATTCGTTTATGAGTTTTATTTATACGTTAACAAGATTATTAATAAGCACAATGTTTACATTGTCAGCTTACTTATACTTTTTCTATCGTCACATTTCTTTTGCTATATTATTTCAGATGACATCGCGGTTGATCTGATTTCCGAATATAGAAAACTCAGTTTGAAACAGTAGATCACAGCAGAACAGAAAGTCCCCTTGTCTACGCCAGAGAGGATCAAGGTAAATTTATAGATTGAAAAGTCCTGCTCAGTGTGATAGTTACAACATTCTAACTGCAGCACTTTCGAATCAGCTGATAACATCATTTGTTGCTACCGCTTTGATTAACCAAGATTCTTATCGGCAGTGTGATAACGTCTCGTATCAACAACGGGAGCTTTCCGAGTTTTCTCACATGCGACGCACACTTGTGAAATATTTATGCCAAATATCTAGGAGATGATTGTTACATGAAACGGACGCCGTTGATGAGGATGATGATAAGGACGGTGAAGGTAAAGTCCATCAAGTTGATCCAACTTTGCATTCGACTTTGGCGTACCCAAAAATGTGACCATTTGAAACTTTGAGAAGTTTTATTTATGAAAAATAAATATAAAAAGTTTTATTATATTTATATTATGTTTATAAAAAGTTTTATTTATAATAAATAAAACTTTCAAGAAAATGTTGTAAGATTTGAAAATGTGTTGTCTGAATTTAAAAAATCCCGAAATGTTCGAAATGAGATTACTCAATATCTTATGTAAATGAATGGATATGGTCATGCGAATTAAAATTATTTCTTATAACTTGGTAAAACAATTTCTATCCATTAAATTTTTTGCTTGGGGTAGTGTTACTCGAGTCCGTAACATATCTTCAAGCTACACGTGCCCCCTGGGTATGACAAACGTCGGTGCAGACCTTGCTTACGTCATAAAGAAAGATAACTGTCTAAGTATTTGCCAACTGCATTATATGGGGCCTGATGGTCGAATATCAGGCGCTCGGTACCACATGTTTCGGGTTCAAATCCCGGCGGTGCCATGGATGTTTGTAGTGGATCGAAATCCACTTTAAACCGTAGGTACCGGTCTAATAGGAACGTAGAGCGTTGGGGGGGGCGGGTAGTGTTACTCGCATTCCACAGCATATCTTTAATGCTACACGTGCCCCCCGGATAGTACTAAATGAGTAATGTCGATGCAGCCTTTGTTTAGGGCAAACAGATTAAATGTTTAAGCATTGCCAGCAGCACTAGAGCAACAGCAACATAGTTTTTTCTATATTTACCTACAATTGTATTTACATGCATTTCATACGACAGCAACTCTTAATCAATGGAATATTTTGCTGAGCCACTATCATTTTCCGGTGTCGATTTTTTCTTTCCGAATATTCTCGTAAGTCACATCGAGGTTTTACTGTAGAAGTAGTAGTTTAAAGAAAAAAAATATCTAGAGCACACCAGACTACAAAGGCTACGTATTCATTGCCAACAACCAAAATTAACTTTATTAAAAATGCCCTTCCGTAAATATGATTTTCAAGAGCATGGTCCCTACTGGAAAGTTTTTTTTTGCTTTATTTTACAATAAAATTTAAAAGACACTCATAGAAAAAAGTTACGGTTAAAGATTTTCAAAAGGATGGGCTCAAACTGGAAAGTTTTTTTACCTTACTTTACAATAAAATTTAAAGATACTCACAGAAAAGAAAAATAATGGTATGTTACGATTATCAATTTTTTTGTGTTTGTGGAATATTACTGAAGAGTAATTTGAAGCCCATTGATTTCTTCAAAACAGTAATATATTCCCCTTTTTTAAGTGCCCATAGGTAAGAAAATATTAGAGTTTTTGCATACTGTATTTTGGACGTCCGTTAGCTTTTTCTCCCTAGCGCGCATGCTCATAGGAAATTGCGCATGCGTATCTGTAATAATGTTTCCCATGTGCATGCGCGCTAGGGAGAAAAAGCTAACGGACGTCCAAAATACGGTATGCAAAAACTCTCTAATAAGCCAGTGCTGCCCTTAACATTTAAACGGCAACGTAAGAATTTCTAAGAAAATGCATTTTTTTTCTCCTTGATGTTTTCAATGATTTAAAATAGACCTTCTATGCCATCATCTGATAACTCGTGAAGTGGAGATCTCAACGATAAAAGAAAATGGTAATATTCCATTTATGACTCCTTCAAAATAAATTATCGATAAATAAGAAGTTCTTTTGACTTCTGTGCAAACATGAAGGGACAATCATAATTAGCGCTAAATATATAAAAGTTGGGGAACTAGTGAGTTTACTGATTGAGTACATTTTTAATTTTTATTCGCATCTTAAAAAACATCTATACTGCGCGGTAGAAAATATAAAAATCCTCTATCATTTTATGCTTATTCTAACTGTAGAATTAAATGGAAAAAGAAAAAAAAAAAATTTTGGGAAAAAAAAAAAAAAAAAAAAATACTTCTTTAAACACGCCAAAATCCAGACATATATGCAATACAGGGTGATTATAATTAAAGTCACATTTTCAAAACGCTATAAAAAAAAAGAAACACTGGTCACAATGATTTCAAATTTGAATTGAAGATACTTGAAGTAAGGAGAAACGATATGGCATCAAAAAAAAGTTCCACCGATTTCTCCTATCCAATTTGGTATGACCTTGCCGTGGGGGATGGGCATTCCACTCATAGTGTCACAACTGTTGAATGACTTGGAATCATTTTTTTCTGTCAAAAAACCGAAACAATTCAGCACATTGAACACTGCAATTGGTTTAATGTACAACTCATGCCAAATGCGTTGTCATTTCGATTCAAAATATCACTGACAACCGAATTCACTTTCTTTATGCCGCTTACAACGCCATCTATTAATACAATTTGGAACTTCTTTTTAATGCCGTACCGTTTCTCCCTTCTTCAGTTCAAATTTGAACTCACTGTGACGAGAGGTTCTTTTTTTACAGCATTTTGAAAATGGAATTTTAATTATAATGACCCTGTATGTATACATACATACATACATACATACATACATACCGTATATTATACGTTATTGAAGTCGCACATAAAGCATCATGAAATTGTAACGGTGACGAGTTTAAAAAAAAATAATTAAATTGTGCTATAGATCAAAATACCATCATAGAAATCTTTTTAAATATAAAAATTTACTTTTTTTTTTGGCAATGCAGTAACTCACATGGATATTAAAAGGTCAATAGAATGCATTAAAACAATTATTTATGAAATGTTTATTTCTTCCGAGACCGTTAGAATCTTTTTCGTTGCATTTCTTTGGAAGAATCAAATTAGAAACAATTTGTTTATTTAACAAAGTTAAAGTAGTTTTTGCTTTGCGGAGTAATAATCTATGAAATTATTGGAGAAGAAATTTATTGATGCTCTGTGCAATGAAAGTCGCAGATGGCGGATTCATGATCAATAATTCTTTGCAGGTAAATTCGACGCGGTTTGAAATGCAAGGGAAGGAAACAGTGGCAGTACTTTTGCTTTGAATATTAAGTCCTAATTTAGTTTTCACATCGATCTCATTTGGTTCATAAAGTTATTTAAAACGAATAAAACTGAATAGTAATTTTTCATATAATAAATAAGCTTAATTTATTGGTATAAGTTTGAAGTTCTCTTTTTGATTATTATCAAACAATGCTAAACTAGAAAAAAATTTTAATATTCGTTTGCAGTGCCATATGAGCTTCAATGTTATATAATGTTGCATATACAGGGTGATTATAATTAAAGTCCCACTTTCAAAATGCTGTAAAAAAAAAGAAACACTCGTCACAATGAGTTCAAATTTGAACTGAACATACTTGAAGAAGGGGGAAACGGTACATCATCCGAAAAAAGTTCCAAAGTGTATTAATAGTTGCCGCTGTAAGCGGCATAAAGAAAGGGAATTCGGCTGCCAGTGATATTTTCAATCGAAATGACAACGTATTTGGCATGAGTTGCACATTTAACCAACTGTAGTTACCAATGTGCTTGGTTGTTTCGGTTTATTGACGGAAAAATAACTTCCAAGTCATTCAAGAGTTGTGACACTGTGAGTGGAAAGCCCATCCACCACGGCAAGGTCATATCAAATTGGATAGGAAATTATATGTGTTGGGACTTGTCGGCCAAGTGACTAGAGCTCGACAGCTCGATGTCACACAGGTTTCGAGTCACTACAGTGTTATAGATGCTTTTAGTAGTTCGGAATCCATTTTAAATCGTAATTTCCGGTATAATATGACGACAGGCGTAGGCGTAGGACTAACAACCCTACCCCGTAAATTAGAAGCCATCTTCTAACTCGAAATATGCCAGTAGGCAGAAGGCATCAGCCCATCATGGAGCTATTCCGGAAATGAGGAAGAATACATATATATTTGAACATCGGTGAGCTTCTGTTCCATACATGTATGTCACAAACAGCCGATCAACGAGTGACGAGGGAAGGACAATGCTTTCTGAGGGGAGTTTTAGAAGTTTTCGATGTCGTATGGGAAAATCCCTACCACTCTCATTATTTTTCGATACGAGACTATCACACTTGCCATTAAATGTTCTGAAAGCAGTGGACTCAATGGACGCCACCAGCGAATTTGAACCTGAGCCCTCCTGCGTACGATGCCTTTTAGTCCCAAATCAGATTCTGAAACGTATTTCACACGTAAAAATTAATCACGACTGAAAAATTCATATGAAATTTATTTTTAAAAATTATATAAAAACCTCATATAAAAGGAAATTTAAATCTGTTTTCAATTTTAATTAAACTATTTGAGAAATTGAAACGTGCGTTTTAAAATAAGGATCCGTGGGACGTTTACGAAATCGAACATTCGAAGCCCAACCGAAACTTCTCTTGTCCATGACAGGGATGAGCATGACAAATTCATAGAAGGCAAAATAACTTGAAGAAAAAGAGTGTTATGCAATGAAAATTGTTTTGATGAGACCTGAGCGTAGTGCAGCAGCTTCCCTACCGTGGTATACCCTGTATAACGTTAAATATTTTACTTAACTGAAAATTTATTAGCGGATGAGGTCATTTAGTATGAGTGATGTGATATTGAGGTCGAAATATCCGAGATTCAATCAATCAGGCGGCAATTTTTAATAAAGTTACATATAATCAAAACGTTTTTCAAGTTGTTGTTCTTGTAATGCAGCTGGTAATACAGAAACAGTTAATCTTTATGCCGTAAGCAAGAATGCGGTGCTGTTACTCATTTAGCACTACTCAGGAGGCACTTGTAGCTTGAATGTATGCTACGGACGCGAGTAACACTACTCCGACAATGCTCTACGATCTTATTAGACTGGGACCTACTGTTTAAAGTGGATACCGAACCACTACAAACATCCATAACACTTCCGAGATTCGTACACGAAACCTATGGTACCGAGTGACAGAGTACTAGCCACTCGGCCATCAAGCTTCTATAACTTTTTTAAAAAAAATTTTATTTTTATTATTTTATTTTTATTATTTTATTTTATTATAATTTATATATATATATATTATTTTCTTTAAAGTAATACATATAAATTAATCAAGTTGAATTAGTTTCTATTTCACTATTTAATCTGCACTTTTTTTCCAATTCTCCAAATGATTCTTTATCTAGAGCTAAAAATCTGTTTATATTTTAAATCTTCATAATTATTGGAATAATTTTTGTTCAGATAACGACGAAGTTCTGTGGTTTTCTACTTTAAATGTCATTTCATTTTTTCAGCATCATTAAAAAACAATCAATTCGTCAGTTTTTTGCTACTTCTTGCTTTTTCTAATAACAGATGATTTTAGAATTTTTCCCCAGGGAAAAGATAATTTATCACTCTCTTTTTTATGATTTAATTTTGTTTTAAATTAAGAAGAAAGATAGATTTAAGAATAGAAAACGTTTATCAAATGGAGTAATTTTAAAAATGAATTTGTGTGGAATGTTGAACAAACTATCAAACTCAAATTTTGGTTAACGTATTTTTTAACGTCTAGCTTAGCAAGAAATTTCTAAAAAAGAAATTAATTTGAATTTAAACGGGAAGGTTTTTCGTAAATTTAATATAATCACAAATCATTGTTACAAATTATAAAATTTTACTGTCAAAAAGGCAAGCAAATAAATTCATAATCATATTAATCCTTTAAAATAAATTATTTTATACTTTTTTTTATTTTTCAAAATAAATGTCCCAATATATTTTCTACGTCAAATAATATTGATATAGTGTTTTGATAGATGTTGATGATTTGATAGATAGATTTCATAGATGTTGGTGGAAACTAAAGTTGTTTATTTATTTAAAAAAGATCCTTGTTAATAATTCCATATTGTATTGAAATAATCTCGCAGTAATAATGTTATTGTACTTTTTACAATTTAATGAACAACGATTACATAGAATAATGACTACATACCATAGAACAATGTATACCATAGAATATATAACATACCATGGAATGTTTACCGTAGAATATATAACATTGAATAATGTTTACCAATGATTACATACAATAATATTTCAAGAAAAAAAAATTTATCTTAAAAAAAAAGAAAATTTAATGGAAAATTTCTGCTACAGAATTTATATTCCGTAATATTCAAAAACTAAATAATTTTGGTTTTGAGAATTGTATCGTGAAAATGTAAATTTCATTACTATAAAATAGCCATTATTTACTGATTAATTTGAAGGAATGTAAATCATAATAAATATTATTTAATATAACATATTGAATATTTTTTTACATAAAATTAATGTTAAATAACTCCCAAGTTCGTTTCATAATCAATCTTAGAGAAATCATAACTTTCTTCGTAAATTAATTTGCATTCTAAAGCAAAATTTCCAAAAATTCTTGCTTCCTCATTTCAGATTTTTATTAGATTAAAACACTTGGCAAACATTGATGCAAGGTAGTTAATTGTTTGAAAAGTTCAAAGAGCACTAGAAATCTTTCATAAGTCGAATTAAAACGAAAGCGCACTCAAAAAATTCAAAAAATTTTTCTCTTTCATTTATTTACATTTCAGAATTTGAACCAGAATTATATATATTTTTTTTGATGGAAAACTTTTAAGAAACTTGAGGTGCATCGCAAACACAAAGATTCGCGCAATTAAGTTGGATAAATGCAGTTCTTTTAAGAAGTATAATGTCTTTCCGGTCATTAGCAACGAGGATTTGGGTAAAATTCTCGAATTAAACGATGGCTAAAAAATTCCTCTCCTTATTAACACTTAAGAACTATTTCTCTTTTGGTAAACTTGATGATAATCCCGTAAATAAGATAGACACTGGTGTAGCCGTGCTTTTGAACTTTTACTTAAGGAAAATGTTCAGAAAGTTTTTGTCGAATGAACCTCCAAATAGAGATTTAAGTCACGTAAAATTCTGAAAATAAGAATTCGGAAAACAGATAATGGGTCGTACTTAAAAGGAAATACCGAAAAGGCACGAAATAGTAAATTCAACATTAGATACCAATTGACTTAAAGAAGACTGGTGTTTTTTAAAAAATAGAAAAGTTTATTTAAAAATTTGAGTGGAATTTTACACGATTTAGTTACGAAACGAAAAATAAATTAAATTTTTAAAGGTTAAGTAGAAAAAAAAAGAGTCTCTACACCTTTTAAGCTACTCAAAGTTTAGTAACTAAATATACAGTTCTTCGATAGCTTCAAATAATCAAAATTCAATAATGATAAAAATTTAAAATATAAACAGATATCTTAGCTGCAGATAAACAAGTACTATGAAAAAAAAAATTTAAAGTCAATTCCTACTTTTTTTTCACTATATTGCAGAAAGTCCTTTATAAATAATTTTCATTCATTTTTTAAGTTTATCTGGCGCAATCTATTGATAGATATATGCAACTTAAATCTAAAAAAAACTAAAATTAATTAATTAAATTTAAGGAATGAATTAATATTTGAAAAAAGTGTACTAACATCAAGTGTCATCCACTACAAGTTCAAAAAAATGTATTTGAACTTGAGTGGATGAATAAAAAGTATTTCATGAACGATTGAAAATGTGAACAAGATATATATAAGGGAGAGTGTGAGCTAATAGAAGGAATTGAAAAATCATATGAAGAATTGGAAAAAATATGCATATTAATTGGTGAAAATAAAACTAATTCAACTTGTTTAATTTATATGTATTACTTCAAAATTTTTTGCTTATAAGAAGCTTTATTAAAAATTGTAGTTACTTTTGAGTATCGGATATTTTGACATCAATATCACTAAATCATTTGTAATAAAGAACCTCATTCGCTACTAAATTTGGAATTAAGAGATTCAACGTTATGCAGGATACATCACGGTAGGGGGGAGCTGTTGCACTGAGCTCAGGTTTCAAATTGTTCATGATTCTTTATCTGTAGCATCCGTTTATATTTTAAATCTTTATCATTATTGAAATTTTATTATTTGCAGATATCGGACGGCTGTATATTTAATTCCTAAACTTTGAACAACTTAGTAGTAAAAGTAAAAAGTAGTAGACAATTTTTTATCTACTTAACTTTTAGAAAATCATTTACACTCATGTCCATAAATTAAGGATAATGAGGTTCAGGCAAAGAAAGAGACAGAAGCAAAACAAATTTGACTTATTTGTAAAGTCTATTTATTAAACAAAATATAAAGAGCAAAAAAGATGCTATATGTTTGACATAATTAATAAAAATTGAGATTTTTACTCCCTGGAGCAAATTTCAAAAAAGAACCTATTTACAAAAAACAGTATAACATGGTTAGTATGATGGTTAATATGGAATATGTCTCCCGGACGATGCAATACAGGCCTTACAACGCCTAGGCACGCTGAGTATTAAATTATTAATCTGATCTTGGGGAATATTACACCACTCATCAAGCAATGCCCTCCGAAGTTCCGGTTGACAGGTGGGAGGGGGTTGACGGGCTGCAATTCGTCGGCCAAGCATATCCCACACATGCTCTATTGGATTCGAGTCCGGTGAGTATGCTGGCCAATCCATACGGGTGATATCCTCCAATTGAAGGCATTCGTCTACAATGTTTGCACGGTGAGGACGGGCGTTGTCATCCATAAACAGAAATTCAGCACCCGTGGCGTCCCGAAACAAACGTACATGTTGTTCCAGAATGACATCCCGATAGATGTGACCTGTCATCGTTACACTCTGAACATGCAGGTCAGTTCTGGAACCAAGAATAATTCCTCCCCAAACGAGCCATCCTACACCACCGTAACGGTGTTGTTCAATGGTGTTCTCTTGGTGGTAACGGGTAACTGGCGCTCTCCATATGAAAGTCCGGCGAGAATCAGACTGCAAACTAAACCTGGACTCGTCGGAAAACATCACACAAGACCACTGTTCCGGTGTCCACAATGTATGCTCTCTACTCCAGGTTAATCGCAGGTGACAGTGAGTTGCGGTAAGTGGAACACATCTGACAGGCCTACGAGCATATAGACCAATGTGCCCTAAGCGTCTGTACACGGTCTGCCTTGAAACTGTCGTACCGGTAGCTGAAGAGAGCTGACGAGACAGGTCTGATGTTGTGCTCCGTCTGTTTCTTTTGGCAGTAACTGCTAAATACCGGTCCTCATTCGGCGTTGTAACTCGGGGGCGACCTGTGCTGTAACATTTACTCACATTACCATCATCTTGGAATCGTTGCCAAAGCCTGGAGATGACACTCTGGGCGATTCCAAGTTCCTCGGATACTTCCAGCTGGGTACGTCCACATTCTAGTCGTCCGATAATTCTACCACGTAAAAAATCATCCAAATGGTTCCTTTGTTCCATAACTATGCGGTTATTGCACTGAAAGACTTTTAAAGCGCTTGTGAACAATTTTACTTCTTTGCCATCATTCCTTATATACCCCTCTCTCACACTCTCGTCATTGTGACGTACTATCCGCGCCATCTGGTGGTTTCCTGTAATTTGCATATTCTTCTTCAAGATGTGTGTGATAATTCTACAGGTGAAATTTTTATTTTAGAGTTCAATTTCTGTGTGATTCTGAATTATCCTTAATTTATGGACATGAGTGTATTTTTCGTTTCGTAAGTAAATCCTATAAAATTCAACTCAAATTTTTAAATAAATTTTCCTATCTTTTAAAAAAATAACCGTCTTCTTTAAGCCAATTGGTATCTAACGTTGAATTTCCTCTTTGGTGTTTCCTTTTAAGTACGATCCATTATCTGTTCCGAATTCTTATTTTCAGAATTTTACAGAATGACTTAAATCTCTATTTGAAGGTTCATTCGCAAAAACTTTTGTGAACACTTTCCTTAACTAAAAGTTCAAAAGCAAGGCTACACCAGTGTCTATCTTATTTACGGGATTATCATCAAGTTTACCAAAAGAGAAATAGTTCTTAAGTGTTAATAAGGGGAGGAATTTTTTAGCCATCGTTTAATTCGAGAATTTTACCCAAATCCTCGTTGCTAATGACCGGAAAGACATTATACTTCTTAAAAGAACTGCATTTATCCAACTTAATTGCGCGAATCTTTGTGTTTGCGATGCACCTCAAGTTTCTTAAAAGTTTTCCATCAAAAAAAAAATATATAATTCTGGTTAAAATTCTGAAATGTAAATAAATGAAAGAGAAATTTTTTCAACTGAGTGCGCTTTTGTTTTAATTCGACTTATAAAAGATTTCTAGTGCTCTTTGAATTTTTCAAACAATTAACTACCTTGCATCAATGTTTGCCAAGTGTTTTAATCTAATAAAAATCTGAAATGAGGAAGCAAGAATTTTTGGAAATTTTGCTTAGAAAGCAAATTAATTTACAAAGAAAGTTTATGAATTCTTAAAGATGTAGATTGATTATGAAACGAACGTGGGAGTTACTTATTGTTTTAACATTAATTTCATGTAAAAAAATATTCAATATGTTATGTTAATTTGTTATGATTTACATTTCTTCAAATTAATTGGGAAATATCTGTTTTATAATAAGGAAATTTACAATTTCACTGCACTGTTCTCGTAATAATAATATACACGGTGATTATACTTAAAGTCCCACTTTCCAAATTCTGTAAATAAAGAACCACACTTCACAATGAATTCAAATTTGAACTGAATATGAATAAAGGAGGAAAGGGTACTTCAAAAAAAAAAATCCCAAAGTGTGTCACTGTAAGCGTCTTAAAGAAAGGGAATTCGGCTGCCAGTGATATTTTGAATCGAAATGACAAAGTATTTGGTATGAGTTGCACATTAAACCAACTGTAGTGTTTAATGTGCTTGATTGTTTCAGTTTTTTGATGGTAAAAAATGACTTCCAAATCATTCAACACTGTTAGCGAAAAGTCCATCCTCCACGGCAAGATCATACCAAATTCGATGGGTAAAATCAGTGGAACTTTTTTTTGATGCCGTACCGTTTCCCTCTTCCTCAAGTATCTTTAATTCAAATTTGAACTTATTGTGACGAGTGGTTCTTTTTTTACAACATTTTAAAAGGGGGACTCTAACTATAATAACTCTGTACAAGTTTTATATACGAGTATTCGTTATCACTTATTTGAAGAATTATTATGAAGACAAATTTAATATTTATATTTGATTTTAAATAGTATATTTTTCAATCAATAATTATGCATTACTAAGCATTGTAAGTATAATAAATAATTAATTTAAAATTCTCTAAAGCTATCTTACTTGAATAAAATGTTCAACTGGTTTAGAGTTCAAAAACAGAACATTTTTTTAATTAAAATATTAATATAATAGTCTCACACAGATAAATGGCAATAAAATATTTTATTGAATACCATGCAGACATTATCCATCTTAAGAAGCTTACATGGAGTCAATAATCATCCCGATATTTCACAATGATAGAATTTTCCTTTAATGATTTATTCGATACTAAGTGAACGTGTTCGCTAGTCAATTTACACATTTATAATTACGTGACAAGTCAATTATAAGGGATAATTGACATGTAAATAATTGCATCGGCATCATAATACCTTCAACTGACGATGAATCCACGGGTTTTCAATATCGTAGAAAACTTGAAATGAATGAAAATATTGTTAATCAATTTGTACAGCGTATCTCCAAGTTATTTTTAAAAAAAGGCTCTTGAACGATGAACTTGTCTATAAATGGGCTATGAAACTACTACATAACTGTAAGAAATTAATCGTTGTAGAAAATAAGAGAAACGTAGATTTGTATGTTACAATGTAATGGTCATATGTATTTAATATCTATAAAAATGTCAATGGAGCACACATTGAGCATATTCTGTATTTGAATAAATTTTAATGGTTCTGACAAATTTTTTGTCCTTCTTTAGGCGCCACAATTCTCCCTGATGGTCAAAATTTGAACAGAAAAAGTTTTATTGCATAAATCTTTTCCCCATGGTTCATATAACGTATGAACCAAGTTTCATCAAAATTCGTTAGGTAGAACGGGGTTCTAGAAGGGTCTGAATAGGGTCACTTTAATTATAACCACCCTGTACAATTACAATTTACATTTAATTTCCTACATTTTAATTAATATCGTAAACTGACACTCTGAATATTAATATTAAACAGTAATATTATGCTTTTTATCAATAAGTATTTATCAATAGTTTCTTATATTTTTAAAAATATGTTAAGGAATATTTACAGATAACAGCGTTCTTTTTATATTTAAAAAATTGATTTTGTTTCCAATCAATTAGAATCCAATCAATTTGTTTCCAATCAATCAATTACAGAAACATTAACTTGAAATTCAAGTTATAAACATTAATAACTTGAAATTCTAAAAATATGATTATAATTATTAGTTTATTAATTTAGTTTATTGATGTCTTCAAAATTATTAAAAATTTCACGAACTGAGCATCTTTGAATTAAACATGTTACTTAATCTGAATTTGACAGAGGAAAGACGACATTGCTTTTATATGACAGAATTTTAAGCGGAAGCATAACATTTTCCACAATGTTTAAACAGTCCAAGGAAGCAGAATATTTGAATCAAATATAACCGAACACCCTTTTAGTCACCATCAGGAAAGACTGTTTTTTTTTGCTCTTATCTAAAAGACAAATTCATTCCCCTTGCATTCAAGTTAATGGTCTATGACAACACGACACAGTGACATTTCTGCGGAGGTGATGTGGTATTTTAAGAAAATATTCCGAGTCCGAAAAAAGCACTGCTCTTTCTTAATACTTCCACCTACACCGTCATTGTATTCAGATGGCTCTTGATAAGGGGGTAAAAGTTTAACATTTCATGCTGCAATCCTTGACTTGCCATTACATGGTTTATTGCAGTCGTTTTATAGGTGCGTTATCTCCGCAGGTTTTAAGTTTGTTTTTCATATCAGGATAAATTCACCTTAAGTGCTCATACCATGTTTCCTTCATTTTTGAATGCTTAGTTTCCTTTTAGGAGTGATAAGTTCTGCTTCGATGATACACACTTGCATATCAGGGGGTGGGCCACAAATTAAAAGAAGACAACTTAAAAAAATGGTAGCTCTGTTACATTTATTTTGCTGTGATTTCTAATTTGTATGAAGTTGCAAATGTTATTTTTTCTTAATATGTTGCCGGTCTGAGTGGCTGGCAGACAGCGGAATTGGGACTTCAGAAATAAGAAAAACTTAGTTCGATATTAGATCAATTCCTACATCAAAATTTAGAAAAAAATACGGATTTAAAAAGCAATATATATATATATATATATATATGAAAATCATCTAAATACCTTCTCAAATATAAAAAATGCCTATGAAATTAAGATGAATCCATCATCCAGATGGAGAAATCTGAGTTCTGTGACGCTCTACAATAATATGAGACAGGGACCTAACGCAAAGTGGAATCAGAACCACTACAAACATCCATGGCACCATCGGGATTTGAACCTGAAACCTGTGGTAGCGAGTGTCAGAGAGCTAGGCACTCGGCCATCAGGCCTCTGTCGCCTGCCTACCGACAGATTCCGAAACATGATATTTGTTGTTTTTCTTACGGAGTAGGGTTGTCAGCCCAATGCCATACAATCATATTAGATCGGGACCTACGGTTTAAACTGGATTACGAACCCCTACAAGTATCCATGGCGCCGCCGATACTCGATCCCAAAACCTGAGTCACAAAGCGCCAGAACGTCTGTTACATATCTGCTACATACTAAATATCTATTAAATCTACTACATATTTGCCACTCTATTAGCGAAAATACTCGGTTTAAACATCCAGTATTCAGAAACAACAAATATTTTATCTTTCACTTTAAAGTAAATCCAGAGCGTTGTGGCGGATGGCGAGTTTATGTTTTTGAATTAGGAAAATTCTTAACTCGACAATCGAAGCCGGTCTGAAAGCTCCCGTATCCCCGCCTTGGCACTACGAACACCCAGAAATAATCTTCGAGAGTAATTGTTCAAGATTATGGTGGCAAAGTATGAGTGCATTGTTGCGGGATTCTGAGTATGATTGAATCCAGTAGTGAATTCTTGCTGTGAATGGCCACTCGTCAAAGAGCCTTCCATTTAAAAACAACACATTTAAATTAAAAGTTTAGAATACCAATAATAATGTAATGATATCCGTCATCTATTTGATAGCGAGCTGATCTTCTAAACCAGGGATGGCCAACCCCAATGATCTTGCGGGCCACTTTGGAAATGCATCCGAACTCTGCGCTCCGCATATAAATATATCCCAAAAAATGTCTATAGTTAAGACCTACTATAGACATTTTTTGGAGTGAAAAATCGAAACATGATGAGTTATAATTTTTGTGTTTACTATTATTCTTACACGTAAACATTGATAATATAATGATAATGATACTAAAAGCACATTGTAAAGAAATATGTAATATAAAAATATATAAATATAAATGAAATCAATAAAAAATATATTTACTAGTTCGATATTTGTTTCTCCATCCTTATACTCAGCTTTTCCAAATCGATTTCAGTTTGGTTATTTGCCCATCGTAAGGGTGTTGCGTCCGTTATGTTTGAGCTTGTTTTTTTTTTTGTTTTTTTTTGGGGTCAATTTCATTATATAAAAAAACTATTCGCTGGTTGAGTTGAACCAGAAGCGCTAACAACTTGGGCTAAGAGCCTAGTTTGCTCTGCCAGCTATAACAACTTGGGCTAAGAGCCTAGTTTGCTCTGCCAGCAATAATCAACTATGCGTATCTAGGGATGGTCGGTGCGTCACTGAGGTCACTTTAAAGGAAATATAGAATCTGTTATATTAGGTGTTATCTTGGAACACCTATTGCGCACTCAGTGCGCGGATCATGAGTTCGCAGAACAATTCAATTATTCTGCTAACTCATAAATAAAACAGGCAATAACTGTCATACATTTGCAAGAATATTATTTTAAAATCAAAGTTCATTTTTCCTCATAATTTCGACAGTTAATGTTTGAACATATGGATGCACACATAATGTATTTTTTGAATACATTGCATTTCACTACTTTGGCCATTCTAAAATAAATAAATTTTATAAAAGTGTGATAAACTCATAGAGCTAAATTCGGATAAACAACAATTTAATTCATATGAACATTCTTATTGTGTATGCTTTGGTTATGTGTATACTGTGATTAAAACAGAAAGTCCATTAAAAAGATGTGTAGAAGTGTATGACAGGAATCATTCCCCTTATATGTCTCCCCTTGGGAATTTATGTTCCAAGCTGGCAGATACCAGAGTTAAACAATTACCCATCAAAGTGATGTGTCCATTATCAACAAGCTTATCAGCTTCAACAGGCAACACACACACCACAATGAAAATAAATGTGAGAAATGCAATGTAAAAAAATATTCACAATAAAAAACACAGTCTTAAATATTTTGTCATCTTCCTCCACAATAGATGGATAAACAATGGTAAGAATGGATCAACAATAGATGGAAAAACAATGGTAAGAAGGGATCCCATAATAGATGGATAAATAAAGGTAAAAATAAATCCACAAGAGATGGAAAAACAATGGTAAGAATGGATCAATAGATGGATAAACACTGGTAAGAATGGATCCACAATAGATGGATAAACACCGGTAAGAATGGATCCACAATAGATCGCTAAACGATGGTAAGAATGGATCCACAATAGATGGCTAAACAAGTTTTAGTAGATCATAATTACTAACATTACTAACGAACATAAAAAAAGAAAATCCTACTTCAAATTTGATGAATCATTTTAGTTTATATTAATTTCTAAACGAAAAGTTATTGTTCGTTGATTTTTCTACATTCATTTTAGGCAAAGTTTTGAAAAAAATGTATTCTTTATCTATATCAACTCACTACAAATCAATATATCTGATGCAATTTTTCTTAAAATAAAAGTGAGTACACTTCTGATACGATTTTAAAAACCAGAGAGCTTAAATAAACATTTTAAAAATACATTAGTTATAAAAATATTCTTATTCTTTTTTCAAATTATATTTATTCTTGTATTCATTATAATATAAATCGGATTTTTATGGGCAAAATTTAAAAAAAAAAAAAATAGCATTCCTTTCTTATATTCATTTAGGTTATCCTAGTTGGCCTACATTCTTTGGAATGAAAGATTTGCAGAAAAAAAATGTGTGTTTTCTAAAAAGTAATTTTTAAAACTTGTAATATATAAATATTATGGAACTTTCATTTTAAAATTGTATATCACAGTTTAGCTTCAAATTATTAACTGAATTCGCAAAATATCACGTCCGATAGATATCTAGATTAATTTTTATATAGAAAGTTGATATTTAATACTAATAAATCCAATCATATTTTTTTCTAGTCCTTTTTGTGTTAATTTGTATTAACTTCTTACATATTTTGGAAAATTTTCTTTTATAGCTAAAATGCTGTTGTTGTTGGTGGTGGTCTAATGCAGCTGGCAATGCAAAGACAGTTAATATTTTATGCCATAAGCAAAGGCTTTCCCACTGTTACTCATTTACTACTACCCAGGGGACACGTTTAGCTTGAACGTGCTACGGACGCGAGTAACACTACCCCCACAACACTCTACGATTCTATTAGACCGGTACCTACGGTTTAAACTGGATTCCGAACTACTACAAACATCCATGGCACCGCCGGGACTCGAACCCGAAACCTGCAGTACCGAGCTCCAGAGCGCTAGCCAGCCACTGAGCCATCAGGTTCCTTATAGCTCAAATATTTAGTAATGTATTGTATTTTTTGACAGCATGACAAATATGGGTAATATATATTCAAAACATTTCGAAATTCTCTGAGAAGGTATTATTTGTGGATTTTCTGTAAAAAAATATGTTCCTTGGCTACAAACCATGATGACCATGTTCAACATGATACAACAGTGCTATATAAACTAAAGAGAGAATGCACATGGGCACATGAACAGAACATGTAACAAGGTCAAACTGTCTATGAAGCAGTATTCAAGAAGTCTTTATAGATATTTTGAAGATATATTTTTTTTTTTGCTTTTATTGCATCTGAAGAATAAACAAGGAATGATATTAATAAAACATCGTTGTTATTTACCATTTTACCAATAGACTACTTGTTTCAATAGGTCGAGTTAACTAAAAGTAATGCTGATCTACAAACCATCCCGTTAGGTCTTACACCCTATTATTAAAAAAAAATGAAATGCGATACCACATTCGTAAATAGAATTAGGAGACAATAGTTCCAGGAAAGAAGTACGCAGCACATAAATGAAATTGAACTCGGGTACAGTATACAAATCAGCATATCAGATGTTATACCACATCATGCATACAACTCACGACTGGTGGCAATTGGTTAAACAATTAACTGTTTATGAAAATCACTGGCCATCTCCCATATCATTTAATTTGATGTATCACCTACGTTGTACGTTGTAGATAAAATTCAGTAATCCAGTGTTTAAAATATCTAATTTCGATCTATTTCATAATGATGCCAGTATGGAGATGATAATTAGATGAGTTTCGCTCCATATTGTAGTGGCCAACCAGCGGCCTGCATTGAACATTTTTCCAGCCAGTGAGATTTATCACACTTTTACAAAGTGTATTTATTTTATAACAACCAAAGTAGTGAAAACCAATGTATTAAAAAAATACATTATGTGTGCATCCATATATATTCCAGAAGTAACTGTCGAAATTATGAGAAAAAAAAATTTACTTTGATTTTAAAATAATATTCTTGCTCAAACAAATATCGCACTAGTAAAATAAATATTTTTAAATGATTTCATTTTTTTTTTATTTCATTTATATTTATGTTTTTTTTTAAATATTTTTTTTAGTATTATATATATCTTTACTATGTGAATTTAGTATCATTATTATTATGTTATCTATGTTTACATGAAAGAAAAATAGTAAACACAATAATATTAGCTCATTATGTTTCAATTTTTCACTCCAAAGAAATGTCTACAGTGGTTCTTAATCTAATAGGGGGATATATAATTTTATATGCGGGCCCGCGGAGTTAGGATGCATTTCCAAAGTGGCCCGCAAGATCATTTGTGTTGGCCACCTCTGTTGTAGTGCTTCACTGCTGTCATTGCAGAGTCATGATAAACGATAATATCAAAGCCAACAACTCGGTGATACATTGCTGCACCTAATGTGGTACAGAATTGATGAATATTCCCATTATGCTCAAGTTTAGTGTAATAATCAATTTATTCTTCTTAAAGTTCATTAAAATTTCATGGATCTAAGAGGATATTCACCCGACCAACACTTAAAATTCACAAAAGATTATTAACAAAAACTCGAGGTGGTGAGATACTGTTGATCTAAATGCTGCTTAATTATGGTCACATCAATGGCTGTTCGCAGGAATTATCGAAATGCTATGACACGCTGTTTAACCATGTCTGCAGCATGTCCCAAGTGCGATTTGCAATAGTGTCAGACCACATACATGTTTGATGAACCTAAAGGCTGCGAAAGTTGATGATTCAGATGATTTTTCACATGCAAGTTGATGATTTAGATTGATGCAAGTTGATGATTCGGATTACTTGATGAATCAGATGATTTTTCGCAAGTTATTACAGAGGATTTACTGATAATTATATTTTGCTGTCTTTCGATCAACAGTATACCAGGACACAATTGTACCGCAAGCCAGAAAAAAAAATCTTCTGACCTCCAATAAAGAAAAATTGAACTTCGCCTTATGAGATATACCAGGAAATTTTGTGGTACTTACAAATTCATTAAATTCAGCAAAGCATTAAACAAAATGAGGCTTTTTTATCACCCTGTTTTGTCGATGAATAGAACTTCGCTTGCAAAGACTGTTCGTCACTTTTGTTGCTATCTAATTTACAGTTGGATCAATTTTTGACCATTTCATCTCAACGTGAAACGCATTGTTTGGCTATGTGTTTGATTGGTTTGGTTTGTTGCTCTACGGTCATCTTGTGCACACGCTTGGCTAAACAGACAGGGACCTACAGCAAGTGGATTCTGAACCACTCACAAACATCTATGCCAACGACAGGATTCGAACCTGGAGCATGTGGTACGAAAGACCAGAGTGCTAGCCAATTGGTCATTAGGCTTCGCAGTTTATTTGAAGAACAAGCAATAAAACTGATATCTAGATGCCAATTTAATCACTAGTCTTATATTACTTAAGAAATCATTCGGCTCCACAAATTTATTATATATGTTATCAAGTCTGTTCAATGGTTTTAATAAATAAATATAAAGTAGATATCTTCAACATTCAAATCTCAAAAAAAAAATACTAAATTAAAATGAAATGAATATATTTTTCATATTAAATTTTGCATCATACGTCCACATAAAATTTTAATATAATATATTTTAAGTGAAATCTGTATTCGAATTGAATTTTTAATATCAAAATACATAAAATATAATTATAAAATATCAAAATTTATCAAAATTCTCAAATATATTAGATTAATAACATAATTTATAAAAAATTAAATTTGATTTTTTGATCGATAATACAAAATGTTTTATTCTAATTACGATGTAATTTTTAACTGGTAACGACATAATTATATAATCACTGTTGAAATAACAGAAAGCGTTAAATTTATAATTAGATACTATTATATGTTGTTGTAAGCTTTATATTAATAAGCTATGTCAATAATTTCTACTAATAAATGTTGTGTTTACTTTGATATAACGTCATTTGTATTTTTTTTCTGAAAATTTCCTAACATAAACTGTTTTTCCTGTTTTATATTATCAGCGTTCAGAATCATAGCTTTGAATCACAAATAGGTTCTTTGACGGTTACGAGTAATAGCTTTGCCTTTTGAAGTGACTTTTCGAACATTCTGAATAATGTCGCTGAAGAAGCTCTCAATCTTACGAGACTGCTTTCAATTAATTATTAGTTCTTTAGCTTTCCATCCGCTTTTGATGTTACCTATACAATTCATTTAAAGATAAAACTACCTTTAATCCCAGATATGGTGCTTGAAGAATTAAAGATAGAAATGGATTTACAGTAACTATGTTGGAATAGTATTTAGTCTTCTAATGAATCCTGTTTTTTATGTAATAATCAATTACGTTTTGATCAAAATATTAAAAAAAAAAAATTTCTACCTATAGCTTAATTAAAAGTATCTTAAAAGAAAGTAGAGTTACAGATCATAAGAAAAAACTAATACAAATTAAAAAGGACGAGATAATAATTTTGTTAAGAAATATCTATTGAGGAACTAGCTGTCTCTTTTTTCAATTCCTACTATTAGTTCACACTCTCCCTATATATATCTTATTCAAATTTTCAATCGTTCATAAAATACTTTTTATTCATCCCCTCAAGTTGAAATAATTTTTTTTGAACTTGTAGAGGATGACACTGGATGTTAATACAGTTTTTTCAAATATTAATTCATTCATTAAATTTAATTAATTAATTTTAGGTTTTTTTTTAGATTTAAGTTGCATGTATCTAATAATAGATGGCGCCAGATGTAAGAGGAAAATTTCAATTTTATTTGTAAAGGACTTTTCTGCAATAGAGTGAAAAAAAAAGTAGGAATTGACTTAAAATTTTTTTTTCTTTATATTACTTGTTTATGTGATAATCAATTACGTTTCGATCAAAATATTAAAAACAAAATTCTAACTATAGCTTAATTAAAAGAAAGAGTTACAGATAAAAAAAATTAATACAAATATAAAAGGACGAGATAATTTTTTCAAGAACTATCTGTTAAGCTTTTTTTTTTTCATTGACATCTATCAAAAAAATCTGTATGTGTTCAAATCCAAATAGCATTAAAAATACTAATGTATGTAAGTTTTGGTAAGTAGAGTGAGTTAAAAAATACTTGGATAACGCATCTTTTTGAATAAATGGCTAACCAGATTTTATTGGTATATCATCTATGCGTTAGTCGGTTAGTTTATCACTCTACTGTCATTTCTGCATACTTTGGGTTAATTAGACAGGGACCTACAGTTTAATGTGGATTCCGAACCACTAACGAACATCCGATGCCACTGTCAAGATTCGAGCCTGAAGTCTGTGGTACCAAAGGCCAGAACGCTAGCCAATTAGCAATCAGGGCGCACTTAGTCGGTTAGGAAAGCGCCTATAAGTTTTGATTTTTTGAGTTAAAAATATAAGAAATTTCTTTATTTGTTTAAATTAAATCCATTTAAAGTTGATAAAATTTGGCACAGTCTTTTAGTAATATAGAAATATGAAACTCGTTTCCGTATTCGTTTAATTAGATCCATTTAAAATTTATAAAAGTTGGCACCTTCTTTTAGTAACGTAGAAATATCGAATTCGTTTAATTAAATCCATTCAAAATTGATAAAATTTGGCGCCCTGTTTTAATTATATAAAAATATCGAACTCGTTTCCCTTTTCGTTTAATTATATCCATTCAAAATTTATTCCTTTTGGCACCTTGTCTCCATAATATAGAAATCCGAACATCATCATCATCGACGCAACAGGCCCATGGTGGGTCAAGGTCGTCTGCCTACTGGTAGATTACGAGAAGAGATGTTTTCTTTTTACGAGGTAGGATTATGACCCCTACACCACACGCTCTACATTCATATTAGACCGGTACCTACGGTTTAAATTGGATTCCGAACCCCTACAAACATCCATGGCAAGGCTGGGACTCGAATCCGAAACCCGTGGCACAGGTGGCCGCTAGTCACTCGGCCATCAGGCCCCACTACCTACCCGATTATACTAAAATGTCAAAAATCGAAAATTTAACATTCTAAACCTGATATCCGAACAAGTGAAAATCTCTCGTATAAATGTCACTCAACCTACTCGTTTTCCAAAGCAATGACTACAAATCATACCACTGTCTGAAATTGAACTTTGTTTTTTTTTATAACTGTGCTACTATAGGGTTTTATACATAATCCAACATAAATAAATTTTTTAACTATTTTATAGTGCTATTTGCAAAATCAGTTAGTTAATTTTAACTACCATTGTTACTCAAATATTTGTCATTAAATTAAATGTTTCAGCCTTGATTTAAATCTTTCGCTGTTGCAAAATTTAAAAATAGGAACTGTCATAAGTTTCATTAACTAAATGGAAAAGAGATTTTCTCTTTTGCGAAATACTAACAACCTTTCTTCGATTCTAATGCTATTACAAGTATTTCAAATCTTGTCAAAAAATGCTTTATAGTTGATTAATAGCAAAGATTTTGATGAAGCAGCATTTGGTCAAACTTGAGATAGCTAATTAATATAATGTGTTCAAAAAAATTACAAAATTAATGTTTTTATAGTACAAATTTAATTACGACAGATTTTAAGTTTAGTGACAAAATATTCAATTATTCCTTATTTACTTATTAAACAATTTTAAAAATAATTTTTTTTTTCACGGCACTCAAATGCAATACTTTTTTTAAAAAATGAGAGTATTATTATCTAAATAAACAAAACTATTTTAATGCATAGTAATTTAATTTGTAAAGCTATCCAAATTTAGATTTAGCCTGACTTAATTTTTTAAAAATTGAGTGACTGTAAAGAAACTAATTCCAGGTTTATTTTTTTTAAATATTAATACAGATTTTGTTAAATATGTCTTTTAAGACTTTAACTATTCGTTCTTAAAATATAAGAAAATATATAATATAGGTACTTTATTTCTTAACAAGATAGTCTAAAATTAAAAAATTTTGAATATTTTTATTTAATTATCAAGTCAAATCGCTTGCAATTATTACAACTAATAATCGTTTTTCATCATTTACAGCAGAATCCGTAATTCATTCTTTTCGTACCTCGGGTTCTATCAGAACTAACACCATGTATTCCTTTCGCATTGAGTTTAACATGTATAATAATATATCATCTTTAGATTTTAATCAATTAAGTATATATAATTTCAGGTATAATTTAAGGAATCAGGTTTAAAATGTTAAATTTTCAATTTTTGACATTTTAGTATAGTCGGGTCGGTAGTGGGGCCTGATGGCCGAGTGACTAGCGGCTCTCTGTGCCACAGATTTCGGGTTCGAGTCCCAGCCTTGCCATGGATGTTTGTAGGGGTTCGGAATCCAATTTAATTCGTAGGTTCCGGTCTGATATGACTGTAGAGCGTGTGGCATAGGGGTCATAACCCTACCTCGTAAAAAGAAAACATCTCTTCTCGTAATCTACCAGTAGGCAGACGACTTTGACCCACCATGGGCCTGTTGCGTCGATGATGATGATGATGATGATAGTCATCATTTCTATAAAATTTGATTGCAAAATGTTTGGATTATAGGACATTTATAACGTATGTCTATTAGTATAAAATGAACGAGGGTTTGATTCCCTTTCCTTTGCATTATTGGCATCGTATTCTGCTGTTTTAGAAACGAGAAGACTCGATGGCGATTTCAGCAGCATGTATGAACGTCTCGCATTGATAATCAGACAATCTCGAGAAAACTACAAAAATTATTTTCCCATATAACACAGGAAAAAAAATATGTGTTATTTAATCATGATTAAGGACTGTCATTGTGGGCTATTATTGTTATATCGTTCTTTATATCGCAAACTCCTTATCCTTGATAAATTCAAACAAAAAAGTGTAATAAAAGATAAACAGATTTAAAATTTAAAATTAGCTTTTTTATATTATCAAAAGTATTTAGCGTGGTTATATATTATGCCGTTTTGTAAATGATTCTATTTTTTTTAATAAGTGATTCTATTTTTTTTAATAAGGGATTCTATTTTTTTTAATAAGTGATTCTATTTTTTTAAATAAAAATTTAATAGAAGACAAATACAGTTAAAATTATCTTTTACTGTTATCAGAAGTTTTTAGTATAGTGACGCATTTAAAATAAATTGTATAAAAGATCCTGTTTTTCCCATAAATTATTATTTCAAAGATTTAGTGAATATGTTCACGAAATAAATGTATAGCTGAATAACTTATCCCTTAAATCTATATAGAAATCCGTTTTTTTTTTCAAACAAAAAATAATGCAAGATTTGTTTGTCATGTTAAACTTGTTCTATTACATAGATTTCTCATTAGTATTAAGCCATAAAGGGCAGCTTATCTATTTCTCCATAAACAGAATAAAGTATTTTTTTAGTTAAATTTGAAATTTTTTTTTTCTTTTTTTTAACTTTTCATATGTAAATTTGAACTTTTCAAACGTAAATTTTATTTCATCAACGAGATAAAGATTTTGTTACAATATTCTAAAACGTATTAAAATCAAAATCTCTCAAAATGCACTTTGTTATATGAAATCAACTTGTTCGTTCCATTTGAAAGGCTTAACTTAACAGAAAATATTTCGTATGTTATATGATTTTATTTGTAAATTTAAAAAAAAGTTATTTCCATCTGTCTGAATGCATGAAAATTGTAGTTAAAATTCATCACACATTTAATTTGATCTTTTTATATCAAAGTACAAAGTGAATGATTTATATATATATATATATATATACACTGAAGTGACAAAAGTCATGGGATAGCAATATGCAAATTTTCAGATGGCAGTAGCATCGCGTAGAACAGGTATAAATGCGCAGTGCTTTGCAGAGCTTTCATTTCTGTTCAAGTTATTCATGTGAAGAGGTTTTGACGTGATGATGACCGCACGACGGGAATTAACAGACTTTGAACGCGGAATGTTAGTTGGAGCTAGACGCATGGGTCATGCCATTTCGGAAATCGTTAGGGAATTCAACATTCCCAGATCCACTGTGTCAAGAGTGTGCCGAGAGTATGAAATTTCAGGCATAACATCCCACCATGGACAGAGCAGTGGTCGACCGCCTGCACTTAACGACCGAGACCGGCGACGTCTGCAAGGAGTCGTAAATTCTAACAGACAAGCAACACTGCGTCAAATAACCGCAGAAATCAATGTGGGACGTACAAGGGACTTGTCTGTTAGAACTGTGCGGAGAAATTTGGCGTTCTTGGGCTATTCCAGCAGAAGACCGACTCGAGTGCCTTTACTGACAGAACGACATCGCTTGCAGCGACTCTCGTGGGCACGTGAGCATATCGGTTGGTCCCTAGATGAATGGAAAACCGTGGCCTGGTCCGATGAGTCACGATTTCAGTTGGTAAGAACTGATGGTAGGGTTCGAGTGTGGCGCAGACCCCACGAAGCCATGGACCCAAACTGTCAGCAAGGCACTGTTCAAGCTGGTGGTGGCTCCGTAATGGTGTGGGCTGTTTTTCATGGCATGGACTTGGTCCTCTGGTGCGACTGGACCGAACAGTGACTGGAAATGCTTATGTTCAGCTACTTGGAGATCACTTGCAGCCATTCATGGACTTCATGTACCCAAACAACGATGGGATTTTTATGGATGACAATGCGCCATGTCACCGGGCCACAACTGTTCGCGATTGGTTTGAAGAACATTCTGGACAATTCCAACGAATGATCTGGCCACCTAGATCGCCCGACATGAATCCCATCGAGCATTTATGGGACATCATCGAGAGGTCTGTTCGTACCCAAAATCCTGCACCATCAACGCTTTCACAATTATGGACGTCTATCGAGACAGCATGGCTCAATATTCCTGCAGAAGACTTCCAACGACTTGTTGAGTCCATGCCACGTCGAGTTGCTGCACTTCGCCGGGCGAAAGGAGGGCCGACACGATATTAAGAGGTATCCCATGACTTTTGTCACTTCAGTGTATATATATATATATATATATATATATATATATATATATATATATATATATATATATATATATGTATATATATATTACTTTTTACAATTTTAATTAGAATTTTATTTTTTTCAGCATTTATTATTTTTTATCATAGATCACAATAAATAAAATCAATTTATTTAAATAAAAGTTTTGTTTTCACTTCAATAGACAAGTTTTATTTTAATTAACATTTAGCTAAATATTCATTACGTAACTTTAATATATTATTTATGAATATGATATATAATATACTCCCAAATACTAAGATAATAGAGTTCTAATTTAGCATATTAAGAAATGAATTATGACTAAAAATTTATGTAGAAATTATGATTAAAAGAATCTATGGATTCCACTGATTAAAATAACAGCTTTTTTTCTTTAACTTCAAGAACAATCAAAAATTTAAATAAAGCAAATTAGTAATATACGGGCCTTTTAAAAAGCTAAAGACACAAATGTCGGAGCAAAAGCAAAATAGATAAAAAATTAAAGAAATTAAAGAATATATTTTCACATATATGCTGTTCCATATTCCCGAAATAATGAATAGCATTTATTTCAAATCATATCAAAATTTTTATTTTACTAATATTTTATTTGTAATTTATGTTTTATCTCCTTTTTATTTATTATTTCACATAAAATACATTTTTTAATTATTTCTAGCTTAGGAAGACTTCAATTCTCTATTGACGATCGTGTTCGATTTGTCAACGATAAATCCTATAATTTCCATTAACAAATGATAAACATTTTATTAGACCACACAAATATTCAAAGATTTCTACGTAAGATGTTTTATTTTGTTAATTGAAATTTCACGCAAATGTATGGATACATGCCTATCATTCACTATGCCTTGAATTTATAACTTTTACTTTAAAATACATCTATTATTCTGACAAATAATACAAAATTACATGGTTTGCTGATATACTTGTGAAATAGCAATTTCTATGCAATAATGTATTAATACAAATTTCTATGCAGTAATGCATTAATACAAATTTCTATGCAGTAATGCATTAATACAAATTTCTATGCAGTAATGCATTAATACAAATTTCTATGCAGTAATGCATTAATACAAATTTCTATGCAGTAATGCATTAATACAAATTTCTATGCAGTAATGCATTAATACAAATTTCTATGCAGTAATGCATTAATACAAATTTCTATGCAGTAATGCATTAATACAAATTTCTATGCAGTAATGCATTAATACAAATTTCTATGCAGTAATGCATTAATACAAATTTCTATGCAGTAATGCATTAATACAAATTTCTATGCAGTAATGCATTAATACAAATTTCTATGCAGTAATGCATTAATACAAATTTCTATGCAGTAATGCATTAATACAAATTTCTATGCAGTAATGCATTAATACAAATTTCTATGCAGTAATGCATTAATACAAATTTCTATGCAGTAATGCATTAATACAAATTTCTATGCAGTAATGTATTAATACAAATTTCTATGCAGTAATGTATTAATACAAATTTCTATGCAATAATGTGTAATTATAGTTATTTGATTTAATAACTACTGAAACAATAAATGTTCCATCAATGAAAAATAAAGTCAAGTAATATCGTCAGAATATAATTCTTCGTAAAATAATAGATTAACTTTAATTTATTACAAAATGTTTAAATTAACTCTAGTAAAAACGTCTAAAAAACTAATAAATTTGATTTTAGTTAATTGAAAGCTGAAGTAGAATTAAATTTTTCATAAATGCAAACTATTTATAATTAAGCCAGTTATTTTTCAATTAACACAGAATTCATTTAGTTTAATGACAAAATATGTAAACGTTATTTCTATTATTAAATAGTAGCTATTACTAATATAAAAAAATTCATGATGAAACCTTTTAGTGCAAAATGGTAAAAAGAAAAACAGTTTTATTCCAAATTTTTAGTTATTCAGTGGAGTAACAGGTAATAACTAATATTTGAACGAAGTAAATAAATTTAAAATTAACGATTAAATGATTTAAAATACTTTCATTTTGCATGCGTCGTAATAGTCTTCAATAATTATAATTATTATTTTAAAATTAACTTTAATATGAAACACTTTTTCCATAAACAATATATTTCATAAATTTGCGATCTTACTATTATCACTTTGAAGTACATATTTCATAACGATAACTTGAGAAAAAATCAGCAGTTTTATACTTTTAAATATAAAAAGTACATCAAAAGTTAAATTGCGTTACAAATATTATATGTATATTTTTGTAGTTTTAAGAAACATAAAAATCGATATGAAAATTTTCTACAAGAGTTCTTTATACAAGAACTTGATACAAAAAATATGTATATTTTTTTTAAATGCAGTAATTGCGAATTTATAAATTATGTACGTTACGAACAAGAACACAAGGTTTTGTAAATATCTGCTTTCATCATCTAAATGAATAACAGTGATAAAGTTACTTATACTAATGAAGACACTCATCATTTAATCTTTGGATTCATCAATCAATTAAAAAAAAAGAAGTAAACTTCTTTTTAAAAAGAAAACTAAACTTAGACTAATCGTTAAAAAATCTTCAGTTTTCAATAATCAATGAACTTCCTTATCACCCATTTTTTTATTTAAAAGAAATTAAAAATACCAATAACAGATATAATTAATAATAATAACAGACATAATAATAAAAATTCATATTTTGCAAGAGTATCTTTGTATGAAATATACAACTTCAAAAGTCAGTAATAATCTTTCTTTTGAAGATATTTTTTCAAAAAAGTAGATCTCGAACTTTGCTCCATTTATTGCTCTTGGAATTTAAAGAGGATTTCTTTTTTTTTTTTTTTTTTTTTTTCGTATTTTTCTAGTATAACTCTTAGAGTATCGGATATAATGAGAAGGAATATTGCAGAAATGTATACATATATAGATATAGAAATATCTATCTGAAAATTTATTGAAGAATATTTTTTCAGTTTCATACAATGTTTTTGACAAAACTCCAAAGAAAATCCTCACAAATAATTTCTCGATGTAGTCATTCCTACGGGACCCTTAAGCTGAAAGAATGTTCTATTGATATTCTACGAGCAAATAATGATTCTATAAATAATAAAAGAAAAATGTCTAACATGTGCAACGGTCTTTGTGAGTCAGTAGCAGTATAATGGGTGAGTCAGGAGCAACATTGGTCGTCAGATCTAGTTCTAAAAGCTAGTCAACAGAAACCCTGGTATGATCACAATAAATCAGTAATCCAGGAAGTGTCTCCGTTGATTTCTAGGATTACAGAGGAGAATTAGATGCCGTTTTTTTGGAATTATTCTTCCAATATTCAAATTGAAATTTAGAATAAGATTCTAAATTTTGATTCAGTAAATTCAGATTCAGGTATTTACAAAAAACACGTGTTTTTTGATCGTAACGTACAGAGTTTATAAATTCGCAACCATTACAGTTTAAGAAATTTATATATTTTTTCGCATCAAATTCTTGTGTAAAGAACTCGAACAGAAAATTTTCATATATAGATAGATATAGATCTTTCGGAAATCCCCTGAATATTATTATTTCTTCAAATTGGAAACAGCATTGATCTGCTCAAGTGATGGTTTAATTGTTCAGCGGCTTGAAACACAAATGCCCCCAATAAATTAAATAAAAAAAAATCTCGATAATTTTAATGTTAACTGAAATTTGTTGTTTGTAGACATTCCATATAAAAAATTCAAATCATTATTATACTTAAGTTTATAGACATATATAAGAAAATCTACTTACTTGGCTGACAAAGTTGCAGGTCTTTCAGGCGACGGTTGATTGCTCGAACCTTGTCCATTCTGCCTCACTGTAGGCAACAGGGTATTGGGAGAGGATTTTTCATTCCCATTTTTCTGTCCAGAGTCTTGAGCAGCAGTACAGATGATATCGTTCTGTACCAAAGTACTCTTCAGTCGATGTATCTTTTCTTCCGAAATAGATTCCCTCCTTCTCTGGGGAGACGATGACTGGGAATTTGGCACCAGGTTGGTAATTCTTGAAGTATGAGCCACACCATCTTCGTTAAAGGTTGTTACCAATCTTGTCGTGTACCCACCTGGTACACGAACTAGAATCTCTGCCTCTTGGTCGACTGGCAAGTCTTGCAGGATCTGTAAGCACTGCTCGTAGGGTAAATGGACTACATCTCTGTTGTTTACCTTGAGGATAGTATCCCCAGGTCTGAGCAAACCACTCTTGGCAACCTCACTGCCTTTGCTTAGCTCTGCAATAAGTAAGCCACGATTTTGTGGTCTAGGTATGACGACTATACCAAGTCCCAATTTTCTGTTCTTCTTCACACGTACTAAGATGGAAGTGGGCCAGTGCTTAGGTGAGTTCTCCATGATGTCTTTGTAACTGTTTTTCAATGTCACAATGAAAATATTGTTGATTTGTATTGATTCGGAAGGGTTTTTTTTTTATAAGATTCTATTACTCACTGTTAGAAAATAATTTGAGCTGCTGTTGTATTTAAAAGTCATCGCTTTTACAAGTCAGTAAAGTTTGTGTAAAAGTCATGATTCAAAACAGAAATCTGCAGGTTGGTATATAATGAAAATAAACCTTCAACAAATTTTCTTCTGCTTTAAGAAATCCGTACGTCTTATATCACAAAATAAATATTGACATAAATGATTTTTGCGTATAGCATTTAACAAAATTCTTGAAAGGAAATATTATAAAATATTTTGATTTTTTATAACAAAATAATTAGACTGAGTTATTTATTGTCATATTAAATATCAATAAAGCATAAATATGTCAAATCTCCTCTAAACTAATATTTATTTTAAATCCTTATATATATTCATTTGCATCTGATAATCAGAAAGTATAAAATAAAAGTAATCAAGAATTAAATCTGAAATATTTCACGATCTTATCTCAAAACAGTGACTTCTATATTTTGTATGAAATTTTTCACGATGCATTTCAAAAGTCATAAAATATCAATTGCATATTTTATCATTTCAAGAAGAAGGGGGAAAAAAACCACAAAATGTTTTTACATCAAAACGGTAAAAAATATTTAAAGAAGACTTCGTTACTTGGAAACGCGAAATATTTCCCAAAGAAATACCTTTTTTTTTAGGCAGTCGAAAGACTTTTGCGAGTTGCTTTGACTTCAAATTTCAGCCTATCTTTCCACACCTGTTGACTGAGAGAGTGGAGTTGAGAGATTTCGGTTTGAGAACCTCCGGAGAAATGTGTGTCCGGTGTTATGTGCGAGCGCTTAACACGCGCTGCGCTTTTCGGGCGCGCGCGTTTGTGGGGAGGCGCAGCCAATCAGACGTCGACTATTCGATTGACATCAAACTCAGGGGGAGGGACCTTGCGAATGCCCAGAAGTGATCGCCCCGTAAAACTATGGGAGCATGGAGTGTGAGATGGGGGGAAAGTTGCGTGATGCTACGAGTAATTTGATTTCTTAAAAAGAAAAAGGATTATGTATTGAGTGAAAAATCGATATTTATAGAAGAGGATTTAAGTGTTTTTTTCATACAGTTAAATTGGTTTCAACTCCCACTCATTCAGAAATTTTCATTTTCTTTCTTTTGCAGAATTGGAGTATTTTTTTTTCCCTTTGAGGTAAACAAAAACTCCTTATAGTGACATTGAATTTATCTTATTTAAAGAAGGAAAAAAATTATTTGAATTGATCGTTATTGTTTTTATCCAACATTATTTAATGACAGCCTGATGGCCAACTGGTAAGTGCTCTGGCCGTTGATACCGAAGGCTTCAGGTTCAAATCCTGGCGGTGGCATGGATGTTTGTTGCGGGGGTCTATTTAGCCTAAAGTGTACACACGACGTCCATAGAGCAACAAACCAAACCAGCATTATTTAAAATTGCGATGGTTTAACGTCAGTGCAGTATAACGTCCCACTGGTGTGCAATCTGTGCTACGCTGAATCTACTACATTTATGCTATTGTAATGGCGAACGATTTACGTAAAAATGTCTAGCATTCGAGAACAATAACATTTTAATCAAAAACAAAGCTTTCTTAAATTTTATTGTATGTTGTTGTTCTAATGCAGCTGGCAATACTTAGACGGTTAATCTTTATGCCATAAGCAAAGGCTACACCGATGTTACTAGATTAGCACTACCCAAGGGGCACGTTTAGCTTGAAGACATGCTACGGACGCGAGTAACACTACACCCACAACACTCTACGAGTCTATTAGACCGGTACCTACGGTTTAAACTGGATTCCGAACTACTAAACATCCATGATACCGCCGGGACTCGAACCCGAAACCTGGGGTACCGAGCACCAGAGTTATTGCATGTAAATCATTAATTTAAATAAAATATAAGTATTAATTCATTTGTGAAACAATAAACTCTCTCTCTAAATGAAACGCCAAAATAATCAAAATACTTGTATCTGTATATATGCCATCCATAATAAAAATCCTATTCTTATGAAAAAAGGTGATTTAATTAGTGATAGCTCTATATCTTAAATTAAAAATGGGCTATATAATCTATAGATGACTTCCTGTTTAATGATAATAACAACAAACTTATATTAAGATACCAGTTCCTTTTCTAAGCTTAAAATGAATAAATTAAAAAATAAAATTAAACTTTTGTGTTAAGTTACGGTTAATAAAGCCATTATGTTGGTAATGTTAAGAATAAATAATTTATTCAATAGGATCATAAAGTATCTTAATTTTAAAGTCGCACGGTAAGATGGTTTATTATTCGCATAAGAATAATACAATTTCACCTCGGGATATAGTAGAACTCTTTAAGAAAGCATTTTTTTTTTTATTATTATCTTATTTATTGACATTCTAAAGTAAAATATTAAATCACCTACGTAAACCTTTTATGCTTTTAAAAACAAAAATTGATATAATCAATTGAAATAAATGTTTTATAGTAAAATATTACTTTAAGCTAAATTATTTTTAAATAAGGCAATTTTAAAGACCAATTTATATATAAATATATATGTGTGTGTGTGTGTGTGTGTGTTTAAAATAAAATGAGGGCTAAATTATTACACGAAGGTTTTTTTTATAATTTCATATGGTTTTCAGGTTTAAAAGGTAGCAAATATATCTTTATTCGCTTTTCATGTTTATACTATCTAACTGCAGTTTATAGGATTCTTTGTGAATTTGATTTTTTACTTTTTACTACATTCAGTAAATAGTGCAAAATAGTTGCTGTTTATTAATCCTAGGCACGTAACTTGAGATCATTGGAAGTTTGAGTATTTGGTAGTTTTGCAGAAAATTTAGCATTATACAAAATGCTTCACTACATTTGCTTTGGTACAAAGCAATTTCAAAACGAACGCCAAAAACAGACTGTGAGAATTACCACCATACATTTTCCTTTCAAGTTAAAAAGAGAGATTTTTCCTGTCTACAATTTTACTCGTAAGCTCAACTTACTCACCACCAGTCCACTCCAGCGGTCCATGAATAATATAATTACTCTTCTACAATATAAAGAATGTGATTACTAAGATTAATGATAATAAGCTTAATTGCAAGGATTTATGTTTGCCATCGAAATATTGATATTACATTTTCAATTGTGGGGCCTGCATGGCCGAGCGCTCGGTACCACAGGTTTTGGGTTCGAGTCCCGGCGGTGCCATGGATGTTTGTAGTGGTACGGAATCCACTTTAAACCGTTGGTCTCCGTGGCTTATCTTCAAGTTACACGCTCCCCCTGGGTAATGCAAAGTGAGTAATGTCGTGCAGCGCTTGCATTAAGGTCTAAGTGTTTGCAGCTGCATTAGAAAAAAAAACATTTTCAATTGTTTGTTAATATGCCAAAACGCCACTGGTTTTAGGTCATTTACTACTCTTCAATAAGATGGTATTATACGTAAACGATCAATATTTAATTGTTTGAATATTTTTTAAAATTTTAATAACGAACTCTATTTCGGAAAATCAATGTGAAAGTAAAAATTTGTGTACATTACATATCTAAAATTTAATGCGAGGTTGTAAAACTCATGAATATGTTACAATATTAATGAAAAATTGTAGTAACATTCTAATTTTGAAAGTAAAGAAAAAAATTATATAAGAGTAGTTTTTGTGTATTTTTATCTAAAGTGAAATTAAATTAGGAAATACTTTGATTAGAATAAAAATACTATTAATAATTTATTGTGAGTAAGAATTATTGTAAATATCACAAAATTTCTTGTACTGAAGTTTTACGTTTTATATAAAATAAACATAACCAAATAAAATTATGAAAATAAATATTCTGATATGTTAAATTTTTTAAAAACTTATGTGATGGATTAAAAAAATTAAATAATCTTAAAATTTGGGTGCTTTATTTTGGAAAACAACACGTCATTGTTACCATTTAATCAATTTATGACAAAAAATAAAAATTTATATCAAATTAATAGCTGAATAAAATTTATATTGAAACCTTTCATATTACATTATTACTTTAATTCTTCAGCTTAATAAAATATGAAAAAAAATTAAATAAATAAAATTAAATTAAATAAAAATATTATAAAAATATTAATAATAAAATAATATTAATAAATATTGATAAAATAAAATAAAAGTTTATAATAATATTTATTAAAATTTAATAATTTTTTTATAAAATTATAATAATAAAATAAAAAAAAATGTTAAAATTTTTTTAATTAATTATATATTTATTATTTTTAAATTTTATAATACAAATTATAATTTTGTGATTTTTATATTGAATATTTTTTTTGGGGTGTTTTCAATAGACCTTATTAATATTTTAATTTTTTTTAATTTACCAACTATTAAAAAAGTAAATAAAAGTAGTTGAAGATATGATATATTATAATAAATATAAATATGTATGATAAATATAAATAAAAGAATATGTAATAAAGTTTATTACTTCTTCAGCTTAAGAAAATATGAAAAATAATAATAATTAAAATAGAAATTTTATAAAGCATGTGATTTTTATGCTGAATATTTTTTGGGGGGTTTTCATATACCTTAACAAATTAATAAAAATAGAAATATTAAAGATTATTATTTATTCTTATATTAAATATTATTATTAAATATTAAATTATAAGGTCTATGAAAAATCAAAAAAAAATTTATTCAGCATAAAAAAAAATTTTAAAAAAAATCACAGGCTTTATAAAATTTTTATTTCAATTTATTTATTATTTTTTTTCTTATTTTCTTAAGTTGAAGAAGTAAAGTAATAAAGTTTATTACATATTGTTATATTTATATTTATTATACATTTTTATATTTATATAACATATCATATCTTCAACTATTTTTATTTAGTTTTTAATAGTTAATAAATTAATAAAAATAAAAATATTAATAACTATTAAAGAAATAAATAAAAATAGTTGAAGATATGATATTATATAATATATAAAATTATATAAATATATAATAAATATAAATATAAGAATATGCATTAAACTTTGTTGCTTTAGTTCTTCAGCTTAAGAAAATATGAAAAAAAAAAAAATTAATTAAAAAAATAATTTTATTATATAGATTTTTGTATTGAAAATTTTTGTTTTTGGTTTGTAATAGACTTTATTAATATTTTTATTTTTTTAATTTATTAACTATTAAAAAAATAAATAAAAATAGTTGAAGTTATGATATGATATCTTATAAGTATAAAAATATATAATAAATATAAATATATGAATATGTAATAAATAAAATATATAATAAATAATTATATAAGAATAAATAAAAATATAAGAATAAATAAGAATATAATAATAAATATAAATATAAGAATATTTCTCCACTCGAAATATTCTGTAACTTAAAAAAGTTTGTAGATCATTCAGATGTCTGAAACGAATAATTATCTTGAAATTCTATAAATAGAACACAGGATCACAGTGACTAATTAGTTTTTGATCTCCGCTGGCCCAGGTTAAAGGAATCAGCGTGAACGAGGAGTGGTTTTCTTCTAGAAATTGAATGCTCTGTTTATGTTCCTTGAATACAGGGAGGAACTGAAAACCGGAACTGCACAAACGAGATAAGATGTCTAGCTGGATAAGTGACTTAGTATAAATTAGTAAGAAATTGGATAGCACTTTTAAGATGAAAACTATAAGCTGATTAGTTAAATAGAATAGTTTAAGATATGATAGCATATTATATAAAAATATATAATAAATATAAGAATATGTAATAAATATAATATGGATTAGTGACATATTGTATATTGATTGATATGTATACAATATAACATATTGTAGTGACTTTTTTCCTTTTTTTAAATATAAATTAGTATGAAACTGGATAGTACTTTAAAGTGAAAAATCAGCTCATTAATTAAATAAAATAAAGTTGTTGCAAGTAAAGATTTAATTTAGAAACAAAACTAAAAATCAAAAATTTCGAAAAAGTCGACTATTGAAGAAATTACAGTTACTGATTAAAGATTTTATTTATAAAATGTTATAAGAAATATTATATTAATTCAATATTATGTTATGTTTAATTATACACATTATACAATTAGGAAAATTAGAAGTTGTTAGTTACAAAATGCCCCAAATAACTTAAGTATTCCTTCTGTACATATTGTTTCATCATTCTATAAGTTGCACAATTTTTTTCAATAAATATAATATGTCTAAACATTTGTTTGAAATACAGGGTGATTATAATGAAAGTCCCGCTTTCAAAATGCTGCGAAAAAAGAACAATGAGTTCAAATTTGAAATGAAGACACTTGAAGAAGAAATAAACAGTACAGCATCAAAAAGGTTCCAAAGTGTATTAATAGTTGGCGCTGTAAGCGGCATAAAGAAAGTGAATTCGGTTGCCAGTGATATTTTGAATCGAAATTGCAACGTGTGTGGCAGGACTTGCACATTAAAACAACTGTAGTGTTTAATGAGCTTGATTGTTTCGATTTTTTGACAGAAAAAAGGACTTCCAAGTCATTCAACAGTTGTAACATTGTTAGTGGAATGCCCATCCACCACGGCAAGCTCATACCAAATTGGATGGGAAAAATCCGTTGAACTTTCTTTTGGAATTTTTTTGATGTCCTACCGTTTCCTCCTTCTTCAAGTATCTTCAGTTCAAATTTAAACTCATTGTGGCGAGTGTTTCATTTTTTACAGCATTTTGAAAGTAGGACTTTCATTATAATCAGCCTGTATACTCCTAGTCTACGGCCCAGTGGTAACTTTATCAATAATCGTTGGAATATTATTATTTTTTTAAAGTTTTGTGAATAAAGTTTCTTTAAATTACATTCTATTTCTTTCTTCATTAACAATTGAGAATAGGATGTTATTATTTATTTATTCGATTTAATTAATCGAATAAATAAATAATGACATCCTATCCTCAATTGTTAAGAACAATTTGGATAGGAAAGTTAATAGGAAAATTAACTTTTTGTACAATTTTTTAAAAATTCTCGTAAGTCATATCATAAACATATCATAATCAAATATTTGTGACAATAACAAACATAAATATTATTGATCTTTTTTATAGCAGCTATTGACTGTAATTATTGTATTGCTAATTAGTTACATTATGGCAAATAACTACTGCCTATAAGCTATAAATGCCTAATTAATAAAAAAAATACCGTTATAAATTCATTTGAAAATGCATTTCATTTTTTTCTAAGCAAATATATATTTAACTAACTTTCAATTCAATTTACAATACGTCTTTTAATTGTAGAACTTCAGTGATTTTGAATTTATAATACACAATCGACTTTCAATACAGATTGAAATACGTCTTTTAATTGTAAAACATGAGTGATTATGAGTTTACAATACACAATCGACTTTCAATACAAATTGCAGTACGTCTTTTCATTGTAAACATGAATAATTATGAATTTATCAATAAATTATTCAGATGTGAAAAATTAGTTTCATATTATAAATAGCTTATCTAAAATTTATAAAAGAAATTTTATTTTATTATTATTATTATTTATTATTTTCTAAAATTATGTAGTTCACGAAAATAGAAAGAAAAATAAATATTGTAGAAATTATTGAAATTTTGATATTTTCAAAAGTTATTATTATATGTTTTCAAAGAAAAAAAAAATTTTTCTTTATATGATTTCAAAGAAGTAAAAAGAATATTTATGATGAATCTTTATACGATTCATTTTAAATTTCTTTGATATATTTTAAGTTTCGAAAAATAATTAAAAAGAATGAATGATAAAAAATATTTTTGAATGAAAACTTATATTTATGCAAAGTTTTAATAAAGAAAAGAAAAAAATCTTTTATCATGCATATATTTTTTATCAAATGATTGGAATAGTAAATAAAGAATTTTTCTGAATAATAATGTAAAAAAACTAACAAATTCCTTACGAAAACTTTCAAAGGATTTGAAAAGACATTTTACCTTTTTCCATAAGATATAGAACAATAAGAAATCCACATATAATGAATCAAATTCTGAAAAAAAAAAACTGTATATATGTCGATGTTATAGCATAACAAAATCAATCAAGAATATTTTCTTTTGAATACTTGCTATTTTTTAATTTATTAGAATAAGAGTTGAGAGATATCTGAGCTGCTTGAATGTATACAAATAATTAACAAACGATAATTCTAACGTTCTTCCTGCAATTTTATCTGATATTTTATAAATGATATATATTATACAAAAACTTAAATTATGATATAAGGGGATTATTTTCTCATATTATAAAAGTTAAAATAATATATTTGTATTTTAAATACACATATTATTAAAAAAAACTAATTTAATTAAATATATTTTATCATCCAATAGTTAATTTAAAAAATCGTTTTCATGCAAAAATAATAAATTAACAAATTAAAAAAATTATGTCACTTTTATTAACTAACCTTGCTATCTGAAAATTATTTTTGTTGCCTAGATATTTTTTAAATCAGATATGAAATTGTTTTAAGTTTTTAGCATTATATTAATTTATTTATTTATAATTAATTTTTAATTAGTTAGATCGTTTAAGGGGATATCCATTTATGAAATGTTAAAGTATATAAAATGAAGTTCTAAATTTTTAATATTAACCCCATATAAGATAACTAATATTTTTATAATATTAATTAGGAATAGACACAAGTTACGAGAATTTTCAAAGGATATGAAAAGATATTTTACCTTTTTATAAGATCTAGAAAAATAAGAAATCCACATGTAAATGAATCAAATTCTTAAAAAAAATATGTATCTATGTCGATGTTACAGGAGAGCAATATCAATCAAAAATATTTTCTTTCGAATACTATTCTATTTTTTAATTTATTACAATAAGCGTTGAGAGATTTCTGAGCTGCTTGAATGTAATTATTTATAAGCAAACGATAATTCTAATGTTCTTTCTGTAATTTTATGTGATATTTTATAAATAATATATATTATACTAAAACTTAACTTATGATATATAGGGAATATTTTAAAATTTAAAATAATATATTTGTGTTTTAAACACAAATTATTTTTACAAAAAACTTCACAAAAATGAATAATTTAATAAAATATTTTTTATCATGCAATAGTTTGTTTCAAAAATAGTTTTCATGCAACAAATAATAAATTAGCACATTTAGAAAATTTTAGTATTTTTATTGTTTTATTAACTGTATATTTAATTAAATGTAATTTTAATTAACTCTGTATTTTTATTAACTGTAACCTTGTAATCTTTTTATTACAAGTTTTTCTTAATCAGGTATGAAATTGTTTTAAGTTTTTAGCATTACGTTAATATCTAATTATTTTTTTAATTAGTTAGATTGTTTAAAGGGATATCCATTTATGAAATGTTAAATTATATGAAATAAAGTTTTAAATTTTTAATATTAATTCAATAAAAGATTTACTTTTTTGATTAATAACTTAATCTATAAATCATATTTTTATACTGCTAGTCTTGAAATGGCTTATATATGTTTAAAAAAGTTTTAAAACTGCATAACTTTTATTAATGAATATTCGAATATATATTATATTAAAACAAAAAGGCAATAACACCATAGATTTTAATTTATGCTTTGAAACCATTTTTATTTCCTTCCGTTATGTATTATAAAATAATTAATTTTAATATGATATATTTTAATAGTTAAGTTAATTGATAAGTTAATTTAAATATCTGAAAATAATATTAACTTAGTTTCATTGAATATATCATATCAGATATTTCACTGAAAATTTAATGAACCATTGCCCTATAAATTATTCAAATTAATCAATTATTCATAGTCAAACAGAAGCTTGCGAATTTGTGCAAGGATTTATTAACCAATATCATCGTCAGAGTAATTTAAAATATTAATTATTACAAAAAAAAAACATTCAATATGAAAAGCATGCAATATTATAAAAATTTTGTACTGTCAAGGAATGTCAAAATTGATTTTCTAAACAACATAGTGTTAAAAAGCAATGTATAGATGCTACATTTATAATAGTTGATTTAAACTACAAATTATTTAGTTAAATTTAGTAAACAATTTATCTTGGATTATTTCTAAATCATGTATGTATAGATTTGAAAATGGCCGCCAGTGCAACACAAACCAACATATATATATATATATATATAATTAAAGTCCCGCTTTAAAATGCTGTAAAAAAATAACCACTCTTCATAATGAGTTCAAATTTGAACTGAAGATACTTGAAGAAGGGTTCCCACAGTACAGCATCAATACTTTCTATATGCCGCTTACAGCGCCATCTATTATCATCTATGCCACTCACATTGCCATCACTTTGGAGCTTTTTTGATGCCGTACTGTTTCCGCCTTCTTCAAGTATCTTCAGTTCAAGTTTGAACTCATTGTGACGAGTGGTTTCTTTGTTGTTTTTTTTTACAGAATTTCAAAAGTGGGACATTAATTATAATCACCCTGTATTATATATATATATATATATATATATATATAACATGATAAAAAGTAAATAAGGAATTTGATCTCATTAATTACAATTTAATTTTTATTTAATTAATTTTATCGATTTTTTAATATCCTTTCCTAAATAATGTATGTTCAAGAAATATTGTATATCTAAATAGGGTTTCGCATTTGAATCTATTGTTTAACACTTACAAGATCTACTTTGTTTAGCTCAGTTTTAAAAAGGAATCTATTTTAGAAGAAAGAGAGAAATTAAAAAAAAAATAAATAAAATACGTATAAAGTTATTTACATACAGCCTAGCACTTTATTAGAATCTGATCTTCTCTTCTGTAATGAAACAAAAACTATTGAATAAAATATATTTCCAAATATAAGTTTATTTTTTTATTAAACTAAAGCTGGATCTGATTCCCTATTTTTATCTTTCATTAAAATCTGAATATCTTCTAAAAAATTATCCACTATATGATTAAAATGGTTAAATAATGAGTTGTTCTGAGTTGAAACTTGAGTTTCATAGTCACACAGACCGTCCCTGCTCTAAACCAATTATGAGAACTATTAGAATGAAACTTAACTCAAGTTACGCTCTATAATATGTATCCTTTAAGTAGTTAAGATTATCACTAATATCTCAGTTTATTTTTACTTAACTGAAGCTTATAATAAAAAAGATTCAATTAATTCAAAAATTTAAATGGATTACAGAAAAAGGAAATCGAATAAAAAATCAAATTCATTAATTTTTAGTTAACAATAAACGTGAAAAATATTATTATTCCTGGTAAAATATTTATATTAGTTTAAATTCTTTATTGTATTCAATAAATATAAATATTCACTTTATTCAATATATTAAGGAATATGAAGCAAGTTTGTTTTTCAATTCTTACTATTAGCTCACACTCTCTCTCTATATATATATATCTTGTTCACATTTTCAATCGTTCAGAAAATACTTTTTATTCATCCACTCAAGTTCAAATACATTTTTTTGAACTTGTAGTGGATGACACTGGATGTTAATACATTTTTTTCAAATATTAATTCATTAATTGATTTTTTTTTAGAATTAAGTTGCATGTATCTACCAATAGATGGCGCCAGATAAACTTAAAAAAATGAATGAAAATTATTTATAAAGGACTTTCTGCAATAGAGTGAAAAAAAAAGTAGGAATTGACTTTAAAACGTTTTTTTTTTATATTACTTGTTTAATATTGAGCTGATTTAAGATTCAGAAAATACCCAAACTTTAAAAAATAATTAATAATAAAATTGGGCATTTGGGTGACCGCCATGTGCCAAATTTATTATTAATTATTTTTTAGCAGATACATTCTGCCCATGAGTAGAAAAGGGCGGATAAAACCGTACAGGAAAGATTTTAGAGCTAATGTATTGAAATATTGATTTTAAAAAAATGTTCCTAAGTAATTTCTATACAGTGATGGCCAACCCGTGGCCTGCAGGCCACATGCGGCCCGCCTTGAGTATTTTTCCGGCCCGTGAGATTTATCACACTTTTACAAAAAATATTTATTTTATAATGGCAAAAGTAGTGAAAACCAATGTATTAAAAAAATACATTATGTGTGCATCCATATGTTCAAAAATGAACTGTCGAAATAATGAGAAAAAATGAACTTTGATTTTAAAATAATATTCTTCAGAATATATGACAGATATTGCCTGTTTCATTTATGAGTTTACAGTTATGAGTTCGCAGAAATTAATTAAATTAGATTCTACGAACTCATGATCGTAGAACGTTGCGAGGGTACTGTTGCTCCGCGTCCGTAGCTTATCTTCAAACTACACGCAACTCCTGGGTAATTCTAAGTGAGTAATGTCGGTGCAGCGCTGGCCTTAAGGCATCTAAGACAATTGTCCAAGTGTTTGACAGCTGCATTAGAACAAAAAATATATATATTCTGCGAACTCATGATGCGCGTGGAACATTTTACATGCTATAATAGGTTATATGTTTCACTTTAAGTGACGTAGTGACCATCCCTAGACACGCACAGTTGATTGTTGATAGCACAGCAAACCAGATTCTTCATTGAAGTTGTTAGCTCTTTTGGTTCAACCTACACCAGCTAACCTTTTTTTCTAAAATGAAATTGACCCAACACAAAACACACTGAAACATAACGGACGCTCACCTGCAACACCCATTACGATGTGCTAATACCCAAATTGAGATCGATTTGCAAAAGCTAAGTGAAAGAGTAGAAAAATAAATATCGCACTAGTCAAATAAATAGTTTTTAAAGGTTTCATTTTTATATATATATATATTTCAGTTTGAGTGTTATATATTTCTTTACAATGTGCATTTGATATCATTATTATTACATTATCTGTTTTTACATGTAATAATAAAAGCAAACACAAAAATAATAACTCATATTATGTTTCAATTTTTCACTACGAAAAAATGTCTATAGTGTGTCTAAATCTAATCTGGAGATATATAATTTTTTATGCGGCCCGCGGAGTTAGGATACATTTCCAAAATGGCCCGCAAGATCATTTGGGTTGGCCACTCCTCTTCTATACTGTGCAAAAAAGGAGATTTTAACAAACTTTTTTTATCCATACACTATTCACTAAATAGTTGTAATTTATATTGATTCGCTAATTCATGGTGCGTTATAATAACATAAAAACATATTAAATAACTAAATATTATTCAGATATTTAAAATAATGTTATAATTGTTATGGGAATTATATATATTTATTTATTTTTACTCAATTATTACTTTGCTTTTAAAGTTCTAACTAAATTGGCATTAAATCTAAAAATTTTAGAAAGTAATATAGAAATTCAAATACATGAAGAACCGGCAAATGTGCCAATACAGAAAAATAAATAAATTATGTAATATAGTACTGTGAAATGTTTTTTGAAATACTGTTTGCGTTATTAATATAATTTGTAACCAAAATTTGGAGTTCAAGGGTCCCACTTCTGACCCAGTGATAATGTGCGCAACTTACTTGCAGTATATCTCAGATTCGAATCCGTTGGCGGTATCTGTTGCAGTCATTTCTTTCAGAAACGAGCAGATTGGATGGCGAATTAGGCAGTCTGTGTAAACGTTTCCATCAACAGTTCAATTTTTTAATAGGAATTTTTAAGGTTTTGTACCACACTATACCCATATATTACCACTAAAAGTCCTGCCTTCATTATTCGTCAGTGTGTTTTTCTTGGCTATGCATAAGTAGGACTGATGGCCGAGTGACTAGCGCTCTGGCGCTCAGTACCATAGGTTTCGGGTTCAAGTCCCGGCTGTGCCATGAATGTTTGTAATAGTTCGGAATACACTAGATCCCGGTCCCATATGACCGTAGAGCATCGCAGAACACAGTCAGACTTCTTCTCGCCCTCATCACTCCCAAACTGTAAAGGGGCAACTCCGCTCTAAGCACAGTGATGTATAGTAGAAGTAGTAGTAGGTCTATTATGACTGTAGAGTATTAGGCATAGGGCGGACAACCCTACCCCATAAAAAGAAAACATCTCAAGTTTTTGAATCTTCCAGTAGACAGACGGCCTTGTCTACCATGGGGCTGTTGCATAATTGAAGAAGAAGGACAAGAAATCCACCAAGTTTAATGGTAACTCGTGAATGAGGACATGGTTCCGCAACCTGTAACCTGCATGGCGCGATTATTGATTTCAGAAACGAAAAGATTCGATAGAAATTGTGACAGAGAGTATATAGCACCGATAGTGATTGTTCTTGGTAACACTTTTTAGTGTTATTATCTCATACATGAAGAAACTGCGTGCCAGTTACCACCTGAATGCACTACAGAATTGTATGATGTTCATAGTATGAGGCTGCATCAAATATATAATAATAATTTATCCTCTAATAATCATATTTTTATTATTTTTTTCCTAAAAGATTATTTTAAGAAAGTGAATACCTAGTTTTCATAGATATAATAAATTCTTTCGAATTTGACTTCTTTTTTTTTTGTTACAATTTGCTCTCAGCTTGTTACAGAAATGAATTTATTCCCCACTCCACTGAAGATCCTAATCAGACAAGTAAGTGATGTATGAGAGAGAACTCTGGAAACCTCTTGGCGACTGATTGAAACTTCTGACCACGAAACGTGCCCTGGGTAATGGTCTTCAATACAATTACTGTAAAGGGTTCCTGAAAATCTAAAAATAACTCTTAACCTTCCTGGAGATGAAATAGAGAAAATTTGAGTAAGGTATCTGTTCAAGGTGTTTGAAATTTGGGTTAAGTTTGCTTCCTAGTTTTTCATAAAATTTCTAATTTTAAGTTGACCACCATCATGGTATATTTTATTTATCATTATTGTTTATATTTTTGACTAAATTTTGCAGGGTATTTTTGTTTTTTAACATTTTATTTACTCTTGCTGTATACTGCGGTTCAAAAGTTTTTTTTTTTCCAATGGCAGATTATGAACAGTTACAGCAAAAAAAGAACAACGAAGAAAAAAAAATACAACAACAAAATAATACAACAAAACATGCTGAAACCGAGTTCATGTGTCTAACAAAAATGCCAAGTTGCAGATCTTTTAGCCACTGAAAAGTGTTACCAGGTGCATCATGGGGAGGTAGATCTTCTGCGCACCCGCGGTTCAGAAGTAATATTGTCAATTTCGAATTAATGAAATACGTAATAAATATATTAGGCTATCTTTTGGGGCCTGATGGTCGAGTGGCTAGCACTCTGGCGCTCAGTATCACAGGTACCTGTTTCGAATCCCAGCAGTGCCATGGATATTTGTAGTAGTTCGGAGTTCACTTTAAATCGTACGTCCCGGTCTAGTAGAATCGTAGAGCGTTGTGGTGGCAGTGTTACTCGAGTCTATAGCATATTTTCAAGCTACACTTGCCGTCTGGGTAGTGCTAAATGAGTAGCAGTGATGCAGCCCTTGCTTATGGCATAACGATTAACTGTCTCTGTAGTGCCAGCTGCATTTGAACAAGAACATAATATGCTATTTTATTTTTTATATTAATTTTATAACAGTTAATATGGAAATAGGATATTGTAGATTTCCTTTTAGTATTTTTATCATGTGTGAAGATGATGTTGTCTTGGTTAGGGGTCCGTGATATTAGCAAAATATTCGTGAAAAAAACTACATGGTATATGTTCTGCAAAAATTAGCCAAATAGCAATAGTATTACAGCATATAATAACAATAATCTAAGAGCAGTAGTATATAGTCGGATAGTAACAGTATAACAGTACACAATAACAATATAACAGCATAGTATATTATACAGATGAATAGTAACGGTATAACAATATACACTGAAGTGACAAAAGTCATGGGATACCTCTTAATATCATGTCGGCCCTCCTTTCGCCCGGCGAAGTGCAGCAACTCGACGTGGCATGGACTCAACAAGTCGTTGGAAGTTTTCTGCAGGAATATTGAGCCATGCTGTCTCGATAGACGTCCATAATTGTGAAAGCGTTGATGGTGCAGGGTTTTGGGCACGAACAGACCTCTCGATGATGCCGCATAAATGCTCGATGGGATTCATGTCGGGCGATCTAGGTGGCCAGATCATTCGCTGGAATTGTCCAGAATGTTCTTCAGACCAATCGCGAACAGTTGTGGCCCGGTGACATGGCGCATTGTCATCCATAAAAATCCCATCGTTGTTTGGGTACATGAAGTCCATGAATGGCTGCAAGTGATCTCCAAGTAGCTGAACATAAGCATTTCCAGTCAATGTTCGGTCCAGTCGCACCAGAGGACCAAGTCCATGCCATGAAAAAACAGCCCACACCATTACGGAGCCACCACCAGCTTGAACAGTGCCTTGCTGACAGTTTGGGTCCATGGTTTCGTGGGGCCGGCACCACACTCGAACCCTACCATCAGCTCTTACCAACTGAAATCGTGACTCATCGGATCAGGCCACGGTTTTCCATTCATCTAAGGACCAACCGATATGCTCACGGGCCACGACAGTCGCTGCAAGCGATGTCGTTCTGTCAGTAAAGGCACTCGAGTCGGTCTTCTGCTGGAATAGCTCAAGAAAGCCAAATTTCTCCGCACAGTTCTAACAGACAAGTCCCTTGTACGTCCGACATTGATTTCTGCGGTTATTTGACGCAGTGTTGCTTGTCTGTTAGAATTTACGACTCTTTGCAGACGTCGCCGGTCTCGGTCGTTAAGTGAAGGCGGTCGACCACTGCGCTGTCCATGGTGGGATGTTATGCCTGAAATTTCATACTCTCGGCACACTCTTGACACAGTGGATCTGGGAATGTTGAATTCCCTAACGATTTCCGAAATGGCATGACCCATGCGTCTAGCTCCAACTAACATTCCGCGTTCAAAGTCTGTTAATTCCCGTCGTGCAGTCATCATCACGTCAAAACCTCTTCACATGAATAACTTGAACAGAAATGAAAGCTCTGCGAAAGCACTGCGCATTTATACCTGTTCTACGCGATGCTACTGCCATCTGAAAATTTGCATATTGCTATCCCATGACTTTTGTCACTTCAGTGTATAATAACAGCAATATAACAGCAATAGTATATAAGGGAATAGTAGCAGTCTAACAGTATATAATAACAATAATATAGCAGCAATAGTATATAGCCTAATGTATATAGACTGTTCTCTGGCTCTCAGAATAGAAAGATATCTAGTTTTATAATAAACATAAATTATCTTTGTCAAAATAGTTTACGGACATTTGTATATTATTTTACAATTAAGTTATGTATCAAAATTTAATATTAATAATTTTCAGTGAAATCCTTTGCATAACGCGTACTTTCCAGTCTTTCTTGAAAAAATACTAACTTTTATTTTGGTTCTGAGTTCAGTAATGCTCGACTAAATACAAATATAAGTAATATATCATATATCACAGTTTTATTAATTAAAAAAATAGTTAGTAAAAGAACAAATGACAATTTCTTTTAAGGATGAAATTGATTGCCACTTAAATGTAGGTGCTGGGTCGTTTTCAAATCTTTTTCTTTTTACGCTCCTGTGGGCTATATTGGTACATTCTTCGATGGTTAAGTAATGGCCCTATGTATAGTCTTAAAGCAATTATTAGCTATCCATTATAAGTTTGAATGGGCAATTCTTCTTTCGTATTCTCAAGCAGCCATCCAATTAATTAGCTCTGTTGAATACCCATCGACACCTGAGATTTTGCTATGTCAAGAATTGTTGTAAACTCTGACTTTAAAGGGGGAACAAATCGTTCTTCAGTGGGTGCCTGACCGTTGAGGTCTTTGGGGCAATGAACAAGTGGACTTCCTTGTAAAAAGTGATGGCAGCTTACTACAACATCCTAATGCAGCCATTCCTTGTTGGAGGATTAAACTTTTTTAAAACATTTATTTACATCTCATTCCTTGTGGGATCTTCAGACCCGTGCAGCCCTAAAAAAGTGGAGAAGTATAAGCCCTTCTCTTATTCCCGGTAAACCAAGACGCAAAACAGTGACGGCCTTTCGCCTGTCTACGGACACGACTGCCTTTTGCGCTACATAGGCAATAGGCAACAGATTCTATTTGCCCACATTGTGACTCTGGAGAAGTGATGGAGAGGGACCATCTTCACTGATGTGGGACTCTTCATAGTCGAGATCTTGGGAAGGAAAATCGCTCATTAGGCAATGAGACTGATCTTCTTTTTAATCTTAGTTCTTGATCTGTTCTATGTAACTTTTCGCTTTGCCATTGGAAATAATTAAAAAAAAATTCTCCCAACTCATGGGCCAGAGAGTGTGCAATGTAGTATGGGTTTGAATACACTTGAGACATATTTTGCAGTTTCCAGAAACGAGGAAATTCGATGATGAAATTTGAACTAATGAAATTTTTTCTTGGGTAATAAATAATAACTTCGTTGATAGACAATTCATAGCATATTATTAGCACCTATGTATTAGACCTTCGGTACCACAGGTTCAAAACTTGGCGGTAGCATGGATGTTCGTGAGTGGTTCGGAATCCACTTTAAACTGCAGATCCCGGTCTGTTTAGCCCACGTGTGCACAAAGGAACAGTAGAGCAACAAACGCCGCCACTATGCATTAAGAATATAAAAAAAATATATATTTTTGTATTTAAAAGTTTATCAATTCCATCGCATTTTTGAAAAACAAAATGACACCGTTTTAAACAAATACTCATAAATATTTAATTGACAAAAACTTTCTTCCAATCATATTCGATTCGTTCTAAGATATTCTAAAAGTTTAAAGGTTAAGACATAAAATTCAAAGAACATATTTTTGAAAAAACAGCTTTTTTATCCTATCAGTTTTACATAATAGTAAAATAGTAAATCCTATCAGTTTTACATATTAGATAACTGGCGCCCGGTACCACAGATTTCGGGTTCAAATCCCGGCGATATCCCGGTTTTTATTAGTTCGAAATCCATTTTAAACCATAGTTAAAATAAGTAGTTACGGTAGTTCATTTTAAAACCGTAGTTATTCCCGATCTCATATCACCGTAGAACGTCACAGAGGCTAATCAAACTTATCTCTCACAAACATCATTCCCAAAATGTAAAGGGGCAACTCAGCTTTAGGCACAGTGATGTGGTGTGGAGTAGTAGTAGTAGTAGTCATATTACACCGGGACCTACGGCTTAAAGTGGATTCCGAAAGCAACCGACCAAAATAACACAGAAAATAATAAAATAATTATAAATAATCAAATATTCATAACTATTTAATTTACAAAAAAAGATTCCAATCATATTTAATTCTTTCTTAGATATTCTGAAAGTTTAAAGGTTAAGATATAAAATTCAAAAGACAGAAAGACATATTTTTGAAAAATAGTTTTTTATGCAATCAGTTTTACATAATAGTAAACTACATCCAAAAGTTGCATTCTTCTTTAAACTGTAACAACTGAATTTATATAGTGCAACTTGAGGGCAATATAGTTTTCGTATTACGCAAAATCTTCTGTGGAATATTTTCTTTATGTTATTTCAGTTTTGAAGTGAATTCGAGGGTCCATTATTTAAGCAGTAAAACTTTTGGGTTGCAAATATGAAAAATATGCGATACTTGCGTCTTTCCGAAAGTGCAAATCTGGATGGGGTTTCGGTTAAATGATTCCTGAAATCTCCTGGCGAGACTTGGATTTGAAATTTCGAAAGCTATCTTTAGATCTGATTGAGTGTAATCTTTTTTCCAGAAAATTTTCTGACGATCGTTTGCTCGGCTCTTTTTATTTGGTGCCAAAGTCAAATGTCATAAAACTGTTATGAGTAAAAAAAAGTAGAGTTGTTTTCTTCGAAAAGAAGCCGTATTACTTACGTTGAAATGTATTTTAAGATTTTTTTTATTAGAAAAATAAATAAGAAGGAATATATATGTATATGGTGCTGATAAACTAATTTTAGATATTTAATCTACACTATGTGGAAGAAAGTGACGGGACACGACACTATAACGACCTAAACCCATATTTATTAAAATTAATAGGAGGTAGGGCCTCCTTTGGCTGCGATCACAGCTGCAACCCTTCTGGGCATGCTTTCCACTAAATTAGCCATAGTGGTAAGAGGAATTTCCATCCAAATGTTCAACAGGAAGTTCCATAGTTCAGGCTTGCTTTTGGGGAGTGAGGTGCAGGCCCTCAACCGACGGTCCAATTCGTCCCAGAGATGTTCAATTGGGTTAAGATCAGGGCTCAGCGCCGGCTACTCCATGCGTTTAACGTTGTTGTTCACGTACCAATCAAGAGTCCTCCTTGCAACATGACATGTTGCGTTGTCGTCTTGATACCAGCAATCATCGATACCGTACGTTGCCCACAAGGTAGGAAGGACATTATTGTCGAGAATATCACAGTATCCATCGGCATTCATCGCAACATCAACCTTCACCAGTGGGCCAGCCCCATACCAGGAGAAACAGGCCCATACCATCACTTCTCCTCCACCAATTTTTTCAGTTGGGTCTACACACTCGGGCAAAAGGCGTTCTCCTGGTAAACGCCGTACCCAAACACGTCCATCGGAACGGAAACGGGTAAATCGTGACTCGTCACTCCAAAGGACGCGTTTCCAGTCATCCAGAGTCCAAGTACGGTGGTCTTTGGCCCATCGAAGGCGCGCTTTCTTGTTGGTTTTCGTAATCAAATGCTTATGGGCCGCCGAACGGCCAGTGGAACCTAACTTATGGGCCTCGATACGAAGAGTCTTGGTCGAAACGGCCACACCTGTGGCTTATCTAAACTCATTAGCGATATTTTCTATGGATGTTTGACGGTTACTTCGAATCTCCCTGCCGAGCACCGGCCGGTCCCTGCTGGTGAGAACTGTAGGTCGTCCACTTCGGGGTTTGTTCTGACAGTGTCCCTCAGTCTTGTAGCGACAAACAACACGTGCTACAGTTGATTTTGAGCAGTTACGGAGACGGGATATCTCCCTAATTGACACCTTGGCAAGATGCAATCCAACCAACACACCTTTCTCGAACTCAGACAACTCTTCCCGTGGCGGCATCTTGACAAAAAACAACTCTAGTCGTCTCCACAGAGTATTTATAGGATATGGCTGGCACGTGATACCTATTATTGCGCATGTGTCAGCTGTATTGTCGACTTTTCTACTTTTCGAGGGGTGTCCCGTCACTTTCTTCCAGATAGTGTATATCATGACGTAAAGCATGTCCTTGAAAGTTTTACGTAAATCACGAAAGTTTATTGTCACCTTACATTTTAATCATTATACGATAATTCAATGAAATTCAATTACTCAAATTCAATTTAGTTTTATGGTAATTGAAGGAGATAATGTTTCTAAAATGTTTCTTTAAAACGTGTAAATAATTAATGAAATATATTTCTTCTTTATTGGCGCAACAACCCCATTATGGGCTAAGACCGTCTGCCTATTGGCAGATTTCGATACAAGAGCTGTTTTCATTTTAGTCCAACGCTCTACAGTCATATTTGGCCAGGTTCCTATGGTTTAAAGTGGATCCCGAAGCATTGCAAACCTCCTCGAACCCAAAACCTGTGTCACCTAGTGCCAGAGCACTAGATGAAAAATATTTAGTTGGTAGTTCTTATAATTATTAATTGCTAAAGTTGCTTGATTATTTGTGAATTTTTCTTGTTGTTGTTTTATAAAAACAGCCAAATGTACGCTGAACAAAGCCGAAGACTAGAAAACCACCAAGTTGGCTATAAATTGAAAAAAAAATTGGAATTTGAAAACCCTTGATATGAGAGAATTATTAAAAACAAAGAATCTCTTTTCAAACGTTCTCCGATTATAAATACCAAAAACTTCTTCAATTGAAAGTAGTTAGTTCATTTTCTAATTTCTTGAAGTCGACCTAAATATTATTGTCTATGCGATTTTTTTTTTCAAATGAATCATAATCTTACCTTTTGCTTTATGTGTCACTACTCAGGTTGATGTTTCCTGTATGAAAATAGTTTTAGAATTTTAACAAAGCTTGTTTTTTTAATGCAAACGGTGCTTTTACTGTGCTAAAGCCTGTGCTACTATACAAAGATGTTTATACTTTTTCTTCATTGGCGCGACAGCCGCATGGTGGACAAAGGCCCATTAGCAGATTTCGAGACAGGAGATGTTTTCTTTTTACGGGGTAGGGTTATCAGCCCTATGCCCAACAGTCGTATTATACCGAAACCAACGGTTTAAGGTAGATTCTTAACCCCTATAAGCGTCACTGGCACCGCTGAGACTCGAACTCGAAACTTGTGGCAGCGAATGCCAGATAAAATCGGTTTAAAGTAGAGACATCCAAATCGATTACTTGTTAAGGGTGCAATGCAATTTCGGAAGAAAATGTTTGATAGTTATTGTAGAATTTTGTATGCAATTTTTCTACATTATGTAGTTTGAAATCTTTTATTATTAAAAAATTATTATTTTTAATTATTTATATATGCCACAGTCAGGTTTCGAATCTGGAGCTTGTTGTACCAAAGGCAAAAGTGCTACCAATTGGCCATCAGGCCGCGTGCAGTTTTGTGAGATACGTATTGTCTTATTCGTTTCTTTTTCTAATGCAGCTGACAAATACTTAATAGTTGTCTTTTTATGCCATAAGCAAGTGCTGCACCGCTGTTTCTCATTTACCACTACCCAGGGGGTAACTATAGCTCAAAGACATGCTACAGAGGTGAATGACACTACCTCCACAACGCTCTACTATCATATTAGATCGGGACCTACGGTTTAAAGCGGATTTTGAAACATCCATAAGCCACTGCAGGGACTCAAACCCGAAACCTGTGGTACCGAGCGCCAGAGCGCCTAATCATTCGACCATCAGGTGCACAAAGATGTCTACGATATTTAATCTAGTACAGTACAATGTTATAAATAACGAGTATCAATTTTTCATTATAATAGTTCAACGATATACATAATACTTACAAAATATTTACGAACATACTTTAATAATTATACAATTATACTTTAATACTTTATAACATACTTTAATAATTATACAATTATACTTTAATACTTTATAACATACTTTAATACTTACGAAAAAAAATTTATTTATAAGATTGTAATTCAGTGTAAACATATCTCTAAGTCATTATAAGTAATAAGTTTGTTAAATAAACATTAACTTAAATGTTATACTTGCATTATATCTTCTTAATTTATTAACAATTTTTAAAAAATATAATTTTAAAATTTATTGTAATAATAAGGCATGCCCGTCATATTTTATTTATTTACATTAGAATCTTAAGTAAATTAAGTTTTAAATAAAGTTAAGTGATAAATATAAGTAAATTGAAGTTTCAAAATCAATATGTTTGAAAAAATGTGATATATTTCCATCGTATAAAGAAATGCTGTTCAAGATACAATTGTCATTATTATTGTTACATAATTATAACTTTGGAATTATTTTTAAAAAAAGCAAAAATTAATTAGTTAAAATTAACAATTCTTGTTTAAAAAATTTGAATTTAAAAATTTAATCAAAAGAATTTCATCATATCATAGATTTGAAGTTAAAAACAAAATATAAATTTCATTTTAACATGGGCAACATGCATTTTTAATTAGTGTAAAATATCATTGATGCTTTAATAGATACTATAATCATCTCTATAATTCCATTTAAAATTATTTTAATGTTTTAAAATAATATTATTAAAATCTATTAATTCTATTAAATTCTAAATTCTATTAAAATATTATGGCTGATACCCCACAAGGTAGTAAACTTTCACCCCTTCTTTTCTCTATTTTTATTGCTGATATTCCAACTAATCCTAAACTCTTAACTGCTATCTACGCTCATGATACTTCAATCCTTTGCAAAACTAAAAACGTTAAATTCTTAGCTATCATCCTTACTAATCACCTTAAAGCTGCAATAACTGGTTCAAAAAAATGGAAAATTTCTTTAAATGTAGATAAGACTGAAGTTGTTTACTGGAAATAAACGTAAAAAACTTGTGATTATGATCAACAATAATATTATCCTTTGGAATAGTCAAACTAAATATTTAGGAGTTGTACTGGATCAGCATTTAACTTGGAAACAACATTTTCTATACACCAAAAGTAAATTTCGTATTGCCTTCAGAAAACTCTACCCACTTATAAATATATATTCTACCATGACCAGGGATAACAAAATTCTTCTTATACTGCTATGCTTCGCCCAATTCTCAGGTACGCTTGCCCGGCGTGGTCCTATGCAGCTCAATCTTACTTAAAAACGTTTGAAACTTTACAAAATATCACCATCCTCCAAATTACATCTGCTAAATGGTTCGTGCGCAATTATAACATCTATAAGGCTATTAACTTTCCCTCTTTAAAAGATTTTCTTAAACACATCGCTATTTAATTTTTTGACACGCTCATCAATCATGAAAATACTACAATCCAGGAGATGGACTCTTACTTCCCAATTATGATTTAAAACGTCAGCGCAAAATTTGAATTTAATTTTCAAATATTTTTATTTTATTTTATTTGTTTATGACTGTTAGTTAATTTTATTCTATTTTTAAATATATTCTGGGCAATTTTCATTGTTTCAACTGTATATACCCTGTCATATCGGAGATGGAGGACCCAGGGGCTAAATAGCTTCAAAAGAATACGTTAACCAGTTATGCTACTAAAAGTTTACGAGTCAAACTTCTAAAAAAAATATCGTTTAGTCACTTCGGTATAAACTGTTTAGTCTTTTTTCTTTTAATAATATTTTTTCTATACAAAAACAATACATTCATCTCATAAACATTCTTCAAGAATTTAGAAAAGAATTAATTAAATTTTGCTCTTTTCATTAAGTCGGCATTTCGAAACACAAACAATACCGCGTAACAATATTGTTGTTATGCGTTGTTGACTTCTGAATAATGAATAGCTCATGTTTTAATCTATTTAACAAAGACATATACGCAAAAATAATTTTCCAAGAATGACATTAATTAGGGTTGTTCATTTAGAATAATTTTTTTGCGAATGCATTCCTTGTAATTCTGGAGGACAATGAATGTTGATTCATTGATCGCATATACTGACTCAAAGAACTTTAAATGTATTGCTTTAAAAGCAAGACCACGTTCTTGTCAAATTTGAGACATAGCAATCGTTGTCATTTATGTAAAATTTCATTATATGATTGATTGCTTTAAATAAATTATTTTGTTTTAGATTTGTCATCTTGGTGCAAATGTTGTTGTTCTAATGCAGCTGATAATACAGAGACAGTTAATCTTTATGCCATAATCAAGGCCTGCACCGCTGTTACTCATTCAACACTACCGGGGGCACGTGTAGCTTGAAGATATACTACTGATCCGATTAACACTACCCCCACAACGCTCAACGATCCTATTAGACCTGAACCTACGGTTTAAAGTGCATTCCGAACCACTACAACATCCATGAAACCATCGAGACTCGAACCCGAAGCATGTGGTACCAAGCGCCGGAGCGCTAGCCATCAGGCCCCTGGAACTTCAAATGTATTGCTTTAAAATCAAGACAATGTCCTTGTCGAATTCGAGACATGGCAATCGTTGTCATTTATGTAACATTTCATCCTTGATGTTCTAAATAAATTCTTTTGTTTTAGATTCGTCATTTTGGTGCAAATGCGTACATTTGTATTTTTGCCCGTGTTTTTTTACCAATGTTTGCCAATTTTGTTATCAAAAACTTGAATTTAAAAACTAAATCGGAAGTAATTTATGTTTATTTGTCATGTGTTTGAAGTTAAAAATAATATATTAATTTTATTTCAACAAAAATTTGTTAGACATGCATTTTAAATTAGTCTGAAATAGAATTGATGCTTTAATAGATACTATAGACATCTCTATATTTATCTACATATATCTCTGTATCTTTCATTTAAAATAATTTTAATGATTTAAAAACAGTTTTAAGATAGATCAGATTATATTAGATTTCAAAGTTAACTTAACTTCAATGTTAAACCTAACTTTAAAATTAATTCAATGTTAAAATTTCCTACACCAATGTTTATTACTCCGTGATCAGAGCTGCCTGCTAGTGGCATGACCGAAATGTGCTTGGTCCGAAACTGACACATGATGACAAATCTGAATCTTCCGTGTTTATGTAGGGATGGACATGCAGAAGCTGTTGGTTTAGGCCTTAGTCAGTAGAAGTAGAGAAACAGCTGTCCTTCAGTAGGTCTACAGTAGTGGTTCTCAAAAGGAGATCCCTATGGTATTCCAGAGAAAAATGTGTCCAGATATAAAATAAATATAGTTACTCTTATTTTTGTCAAATTTCCCGTTGGAGATATATAATTAACAAATAATATTAAAAAAAAAAAAAAAAAAATTTAAGTCAATTCCTATTTTTTTTTCACTCTATTGCAGAAAGTCCTTTATAAATAAAGTTGAAATTTTTCTATTACATCTGGCGCCATCTATGGGTAGATACATGCAACTTAAATTTTTTAAAAACTAAAATTAATTAATTAAATTTGATTAATGAATATTTGGAAAAACTGTATTCACATCCAGTGTCATCCACTACAAGTTCAAAAAAAAAATTTATTTGAACTTGAGTGGATGAATAAAAAGTATTTTATGAGCGATTGAAAATGTGAACAAGATATATATAGGGAGAGGCTGAGCTAATAGTAGGAATTGAAAAAATAAACTATAAACAACTAACGTTTTAGATTCATTAGAAAATTATTTTATGCAGATTATTTCTATTAGATTATATTTTTATTAACATCAAAAATGCGAAACAGTTATAATACACCAAAGAGTGTTTCCGAGAAACTAGGCCTAACTTCCAAGGTTGTGTTAGTCTCTATGTGATTTTTATTGATAAAAAAATTTCAAATTCAGCCCATGAGACTTTGTCGCCTGGAAGTAGTAACGCTTTGGATATTAGCTGAAGAAAAACTGGTATTTATATCCACTGATCGTCTATTGAGGATTAAACATAAGAATTTTCTCTTTGAACCTTCGTTAAAAGAAGAATGTGTCAAATATCTTAAAAAGCTTGGAAATTTTTACTATAATTTTCACTGTCATATTAGAAAGGAATTAGGATTTTTCCCTTATCAGAATTAAGTATAAAATGAAAGGATATATTCAATGCATTCCTCTACCAATTTTAAAAAATGATTATAATTTAAATCTTATTGAATCCCTATAACAAATTGCATAAAGTCAACATAATTAAATAAAAAGAAAAAAAAAGACAAAATATGCATTTTAATGACAAAAACATAATTTAAATTTAAATTACGTTTGAAATATGGGTACGTCACTGTAATAAAATACATTACTAAAACTGAGAATGCTATCTTTTTAAACTGTGATCCTTTAATATCTGTCGAATAGATAACCTGATTAAACTTAAAATTAAATACATTTTGTAAAGTTATTGCATTTATAAATAATATTTACAATCTAATGTATGTTTATTTATTTAAAAAAATAAAAATAAGTAAATCATCAAATAGACAAACTTTCATTTCACAAAAATATAAATTAAATTGAATCCTTGTAAATCTTAACCTAATAGCACCTCAAAATTGTAACGAAAAAAAAGTTAGCATTTTAAATTCAGTATACTCTACTTTTACCACGATTTTTTTTTTTTTTTTTTTTTTTTTTTTTTTTTTTGATGACTGTAAAGCGACTAACCAAACCTAATTAAACTATTTAGCACTATCAAGAGAGCGCGTGTAGCTTGAAGATACGCTACAAACGCGAGTAACACTACACCCACAACACTGCACGATCTTATTTGACCGGGAAGTACGGTTTAAAGTGGATTCCGAGCCACTACAATTATCCATGGCACGGCCGGGGCTCGATCCCGAAACCTGCGTCAATGAGCACCAGAGCGCTAGCCACTTAGTCCTGAACCTATGTATGTATGTTTATTTACAAATAAATAAGCAAATCATGAAATAGAAAAACTTCTGCTCCAAAATCATTTCAGAAAATCAAAAATTAAATTGAGTTCCCTTTAAATCTTTGACTAATCACACATAACTAGTAAAGAAAAAAGCATAAATAACATTTTAAATTCAGTATACCGTACTTTTTTCACGATTTTTTTATTTATCTTTTATTACTTTTTCGCAAAGTAATGTGATAATGTTACACGCTTCAAAAAACAGAACAGAAAAAAAAAATGGCCATTTTTATGCACCAGCCTTCCGATTAAATCACAATAAAATATCACGTGACGTGTTTTTATATTTATTTTTGCCCTCCAAGAAGGTCATGAGTGGGTGAGATTACAGCAAAGCGGTTTTATATCTGTTGGCAAGAAAGCGCTTAGGGAACCCCTCAAAACTGTTACTTACACTGTCCACGTAAACTTTCAAAATCGGGGCACATTTGAGAAGTCATTCACAAACAGGAGAGATTTACCATTTGTATTTATTATATATATATATATTTTTTTGTTTTGTTTTTTTTTTGTTAAAGTCGTATAAACGAGTTTGCTGCGCTTTAGTTGAGGTTATGAGTTCAGTTGGCACATTATTCGAAATGAAGTTCAGGGTTGAATATCAGATAAAAAACAACATTTGTCGAAACATTCTTCACTATTTTTTGAAACATTTTAAAAAAAAGTATTACTTTATACTCGTTTGATTTCTTGTGAAAGTTTTTATTATCTTTATTTTTAGTCCATTTATTTGCAATGTCTAAGAAAAATGTCAACAAAATTGAAAGTTTACATTTATATATGATTAAAAAATCATCATCATAATTTTTATTCTAAGATCAATGCAAATAATAGCTATTTTTTTATTAAAAAACAGCATTTGCTGGAAAATTCTTCAATATTTTTGAAACTTTTAAAAAAGTATCACTTTAAACTTGTTTGATTTCCTGAGAAGTGTTTTATTATCTTTATGAGAAAATACATAAGCGATCTCTGTAACAGAGTAAACAGGCATATGTGTTGTCGTTCTAATGCAGCTGGCAATACAGAAATAGTTCATTTATATGCCATAAGAAAGGGCTCATTTAGCACTACCCAGGGGCACGTCCTATGAGCATGCGCGCTAGGGAGAAAAAGCTAACGGACGCCCTACGGTAACTAACGTACGGTATGCAAAAACTCTCTACTACCCCCCGCCCCCAGAATCCATTAGACCGGGACCTACGGTTTAAAGTGGATTTTGAAGCGGTTTAAAGCGGTTTTATATATGTTGGCAAGAAAACGTTTAGAGAACCCCATAAAACAGTTACACTGTCCACGTAAACTGTCAAAATCGGGGCACATTTGAGAAGTCATTCACAAACACGAGAGATTTACCATTTGTATTTATTATATTTTTTTGTTAAAGTCGTACAAAGCAGTTCGCTGCATTTCAGTTGAGATTAGGTGCATTGTTCGAAATGAAGTTGAGGGCTGAATATCAGATAAAAACAACATTTGTTGAAACAAACAAAATTGAATGTTTATATTCATACTACTGTGCCCCAAAATAAGACCAATTATTTTTTTTTCAAAAACCCTTTATTTATTCTTCCAAATTTATTTCATCGCCTTCAAAGTAATCCCTTCCGGACACAATGCACTTGTGACAACTTTTTTCCAATCCTCAATGCATGCTAAATAGTCATCGGCAGGGATGGCCTTTCAAAGTGTGCGGCGATTCAGGTTGAATCTCTTCAATCGACTCAAAACGGCGTCCCCGGAATGGTCTTTCGAGTTCAGGGAATAGCCAGAAGTCGCACAATGTGGATACGGTGATTGTGGAACGATATGGGCTTCATTTTTGGCGAAAATGTCACGAAGAATCAAAGCAGTGTGAGCTGGCGCATTCAGTGTTTTCGGTACCCATCGAGATTGGACGCGTTTGAGACCCAAAATGGAATTGACGGATCCTTTTGAAATTCCAACATCGTCAGCAAGGTCTCTAGTTGTAAATCGACGGTTTGCAAGTACCCAATTATTAATTTTTTGGACGTGAGCTTCGTCAGTTGAGGTGGAGGGTCGAATAGAGGGCTCTTCGTCTTCAAAGCGTTCACTGCCTTCTTTGCTAAACATTTCTTTCCGATATAGGAATACTGACCTAATGCCTTCTGCAACATTCTGTACGTTTCCGCAAACAAAATTGAATGCAAGTTCTTTGCTCAGTTAATTGAGACATTTCAAAAATCGCGGGAATCCGTTTTAGCGTCTCCCAAAGTCAAGCGTAACTCACGCACTAATGAATATTTTGACGTGAAATTCCACACAGATGTCAAGGACAGTGCCAGCAACCTAAAAATGAAAAAGAAATTGAAATTCCATAAGCTCCGGGAATTTTAAATTGAAAATGGATCTTACTTTTTGGACACAGTAGTATCCCTCTAAAATTAGCCACCTTCATTTATACTCACGCCATTAAACATAAAGACGCAATCCCTCAAGATTTGTCTGTGATTGTCATAAAGACGCAGCCAGTCAATCGATGCCGTTAACTTTTAATGGCCTGTCGTATCAAATATAAATCCCGCTAATGACAATCGATAAACAGCAATAAACAATCAAGGACGCATTTACACACAACATCATTGGACCTGTGAGTTTCCATATAGAAATTTTGTATTTAAATGATTGAATACTCAACACATTAGCTTAATGGCTGTTGAGATCACTTTTTTTTCTTTTATTTCCGCTTTCCATAAATAACGTTTTTTTCCAGCTCATAATGTGTTCTTCAACGCTACAATGGGCAGGAATGAAATATTAATGGGCAACGGCGGCAGGGGAGTCTGATGCCTAAAAATGTGCCATATTGTATTGCATTGTCGCACAAAAGCACATACGTAACATTTGGAATCATATAGGGTATTGATTGATCCAGTAACGGGGAAAATACATTTGCAGATGGATTTAATAATAGTTTTTTTTGGATGAGCTATGTTTTCAGATTTTTTTTTAAGCCGGTAATAATTTTTGAAACAAAGTTTCAATCCATTTCTTTACTTGTTTTTACTACTGTTTCAGATTAAATTAAAGACCAATTTTCAAATTAAAATTCTCGAGGCTTATGGAATTTCAATTTTCTTCTCTTTTTTAGGTTGCTGGCACTGTCCTTGACATCCGTGTGAAATGTGACGTCAAAATATTCATTAGCTTTGTGAAACGCTAAAACTGGTTCCGGCGATTTTTGAAATGTCCCAATTAATTGAGCAAAGAACTTGCATTCAATTTTGTTTGCGGAAGCATATAGAATGTTACAGAAGGCATTCCCTAAGCATTCTTATATCGGAAAGAAATATTAAGAAGTGGTATAAACAGTTAAAAGAAGGCGGAGAATGCGTTGAAGACGGAGAGCCCTCTGGTCGACCCTCAACCACAACCGACGAAGCTCACGTCCAAGAAATTAAAGATTTGGGGCTTACAAACCGTCGATTTACACGTAGAGACCATGCCGATGATGTTGTAATTTCAAAAGGATCGGTCCATTCCATTTTGGGCCTCAAACGCGTCCAATCTCGATGGGTACCGAAAGCACCGAATGATCCAGCTCACATTGCATTGATTCTTCGTGACTTTTTCGCCAAAAAGGAAACCCATATCGTTCCACAACCACCGTATTCACTTGATTTAGCATCGTGCTACTGCTGGCTATTCCCTAAATTCCAAAGACCACTCCGGGGACACCGTTTTGCGTCGATTGAAGAGATTCAACGCGATTCGGCGCGGCGCTTTGAAGGCCATCCCTGCCGATGACTTTTTAGTATGCATTGAGGATTGGGAAAAAAAGTTGGCACAAGTGCATTGTGTCCGGATGGGATTACTTTGAAAGCGATGAAATAAATTTGGAAGACTAAATCAAGAGTTTTTGAAAAAAAAAAAGAGTTGGTCTTACTTTTTGGGCACAGTAGTATGATTGCGACACCAAACATTATCGCTTTAGAAATCTCTGATGTTATACAACTTTTTAAAATGAATGAATTTATGAAGAGATTCAAAATTCGTGTGAGTATTAATTGAAAAAGCAGCAATATAATATATTATGTTAAAGGCAACGTAATATTTTGCGAAGAATGTTTTTAAAAAATATAATGCTAAAATAAATTATTATGTTCTTTAAAAAAATTTTGGCCTTGAATTATATAGTATATATAAAGGTTTATATATAAAGGTCTTGTTAACAGCATTTAAAAAAATGAAAAAGCTAAATTAATATTTTTAATCCGTGACGAAATAGGCGTTACAAAAGTTATTTTGGTTAATTTACAATTTTAAAAACTTTTCTTAAAGAAAATTAACTAAAAGTTTAAATTACTTAATATTGCGCACAAATTTAAACTTAAAATAAAACAATATACAATAATTAAAATAATAATAATAATAATTGATTAAACTAAATAATAAATATATAAACTAAAAACATACAATATTAAATTTATTCCTTTGACTCTTCATTTTCTTAAAATTTATATATAAAATAGTGTACTTGTAACTTGTTGTTGTTGTATTTAAAATGTTGTACTTGTATTTAAAATGCTTAAAAGGTTTTGTATTTAAATATTAAGAGTTTAAAAGTTAAACACAAATTATTTTTTTTTATAATTTTTTACAAAGGGAGTTAGTTAAATAGTTAGTATATCTGAAATCACAAAATATTAGATATCAGAAATAATATATTTTTTTTCATGAATTTTAGTTACTTTCACTCGCACAACTCCAAAACTTAAGTTACAATGCAGTCCATTATTTAAGAGAATTTATCCACTTTCGTTTATTCAGTGTTGCTTAGCTAGCAAATTTTAAATTCTAAATTGCAGGAATTACATAACAAGTATAGAAAAAAAACGGTTTGCCATTAGTCTTGTCTATCGAAACAATAGATTTTTTTTTAACTTTCAAATCCGCATCTATCCCACGAATAGAGATTTAGCTGGATATATGAACATTTCATCTAGTTCTAGCTATAAAATTTAATACTAAATGGAGAATTTACAGTAATCCTCAATATATATATATATATATATATGTGTGTTTTTTATTTTCAGGAAATCTCTTACAGTAAATTTGTGCATTATAACACAAATCCATGTAAGAATAAAGTGCTTTATAAAATCCACATAAATGGAAAAACGCCCGAAAAGGTATTTTTCTTAAATGTCATATTTTTTTATAAAGGTAGACGAAGGATTGGTGTAATCAACAATAGCGAAATAAAGTTATTGAAATTGAGTTATAAAGTGAAAAAAACTGTTTCTTAGGATTTATTTAAACCTATTCAAGATTTTAAGGCAGAAAAATAAAACAATCTTATTAACAAAACTATTGAAAGCGTGCATCAAAATCTAAGGGAGTTCTACTTGATAAACATTAAATAATAATAATAGTTATCTTTATACTTAAAAATCAGTTAAATTATTTAATTTTATTAAATTATTTAACTGTTAAGTAAACGCATTTTATGTTGTAGCCAATGTTCTCAATTCATTATGGTAGCCAATGTTTTTCACATTTTATGTTGTAGCCAATGCGATTTAAACTCATGAAGCTTAAAAATTACTGGACAGTAATTTCTTTCCAAACTCATTTGATAAACAATAAATTATAATAAGTTATCTTTATACTTAAAAATCCTTTAAATTACTTACTTTTATTAAATTATTTAACTGTTAAGTAAACGCATTTTATGTTATAGGCAATGTGCTTACACTCATGAAGTTTAACAGTTGCCAGACAGTAATTTCTTTCCGAAGTGACGGTTTCAATTTTTCTGTTGGCCCATTTCCCGGTAATTCCCGAAATCGAATCAGGAGTTGGACTTGTTTTCTAGCATAATACTGCAGCTGTACCTCCAGGCTGAAATGTGTGATGCTTTATTTGAAATTTTGTTATCTTCCAATATTTCTCAAGGATACGACATCTGTGCCGTAACTATGGGAAAATAAAAATAAAAACATTTGAGGTTCAATAGTCCAGTTCTTTTTATATAAATTTGTTTTATAGTATTTAGTTTAAAGAATATTTAAGAAAATTAAGTTTTATTCACAAACAAGTTCTTCGCCTTTTGAGTTTTTATATCCGCAGTTCTATTTTGACGGCCTGATGGCCGACTGACTAGCGCTCTGTGCCGCAGGTTTCAGATTCAAGTCCCAGACGGTGCCATGGACGTTTGCAGTGGTCCGGAATCCACTTTAAAACATAGATCCCAGTCTAACAGGATGGTAGAGCGTTGCTGGGGTCTACTCGCTTCCATGACTTATCTTCAAACTATACGTACCCCTTTGATAGTGCTAAGTGAGTAACGTCGGCACAGCCCTTGTTTATGGCATACAACTGTCTACTGAGTTGACAACCTACCCCGTAAAAAGAAAACATCTGCTGTCTAGAAATCTGCCAGTAGGCAGATGGCCTTGGCTCACCATAGTGCTGTTGCGCCACTGATAATGATGATCTCTATTTTGCTTCTAATTTGCGGTTTTGTAAAGAATTTACTTGGAGAGTTTAATAAGATACGTATTGCCTAGTGATAACGTGTGGAGTTAGTGTTTAGCTCAGATTCGAATCTTCTGGCGATGAAGTCCCTGTTTTCAGAAACGAGGTGACTCAATGGAAACTGTGACAAGGTGTGTGAAGCAACTCACATCAATACGTTTTACCGGGTTTCTTCATTTACGACCTGCGAATGAGAGGCAGTTGCCCTTAAAAATCCTCCAGGAATGCAACTTCTTCCTTTCATCCCCCATCGGTGGATTGTTCTTAAAATACGTGGAGGTCCATCAATGTACATAGAAAAAAATCTAAATAAATAAATAAATAAGACACTTATTAATGGATGAATTGTTTATTTATTTTAATTTCTCTTCAGCGTTCTTTATTCTTTTGGATCTCTTATAACTTCTCGAATTAAGTATTATACAATTATAGAAAAAGCAATTAATATATTTATTTATATTTATCCAGAAATTCTATGAGATTTGCTACAAGGAATTTTAAAGACATTTATAATTGAATTTAAAATTATATACTTGTTTTAATAAGGTTAGTTTAAAAATTCATTTTTTATTCAATTCATTCGATAACCTATTTTTTGTGCATTAGAATTTGTTATATTAATATTAAATATACAATATTTAAGGCCTTCATGTTCGAGTGGCTAGCGCTCTGGCGCTCGGTAACACAGGTTTCGGGTTCGAGTCCCGGCGGTGTCATGGATGTTTGTAGTGGTTCGGAATCCACTTTAAAACGTAGGTCCCGGTCTGACAAGAGCGTAGAGCGATACGGAGGTATTGTTACTCCGCGTCCGTAGCTTATCCTCAAGCTACTCGCAACTCCTGGGTAGTGCTAAGTGAGTAACATCGGTGCAGCGCTTGTCTTAAGGCATCCAAGACAAGTGTCTAAGTGTTTGCCAGCTGCATTAGAACAAAAAATATATAATATTTAATATTAGATATATTTTATGGTAACAGTAATGAATAATTTGATCCGGTTTGCAAATTTCGCTTCAGCAGTATTCCATGATTTTTATTGGAATGATAAATATATTTATTAATATTTATGAGAAATGAAAAAATACGACATGGTTTTACTATTTTGTAGCAAGCAGAATGCTCAGTAACTTTTAAAGTGTGGGCGTGTCTTCTCCTGAACACGACGTATTATATCTAAATAGAGATTTTCCTAAATTCTAAGTAAATAATAAATACCTTGAAAATATTACGCCATATGTAGAATAATTATAAAGTATGAGACAAAGTATGCAATATGCGACACTGGAAAGATTATGATATGAAACACAAAAGGGGCAACGAGAAAGCTATTTTACTTTTATCTGAGTCAATCATTGAATCAATCAATTATTTTAATTGTTCAATCAAGTGACTCATAATAGCCTCATCATTTAACTTAATCAGAATATTTACCAATAGAGGTTTCTATGAACAAATAATTAATATTCTATTTGTTTCCTCTCTTGTAAACATTTATTTTTCATCTCTAATGCGTTGTTGCCATGACAACAATCGCAATACTTTCGTTTAATGTTAACGATCATTTGACCTATAATAATAAATATTTTAAGACGCCATTTTGTTTTTTGGCACTGCAATTTTGCCAGTGATGAACATTTTACAAGAACAAAACTAACAACGTCTTGTTTTTGTGTAAAGTATTTTGGGGTAACGATGATCCCTTCTAAAGAAAAGTTTTACTACCGTATCCGAAAAATAAGACCCATTTTCAATTTAAAATTCCCCGGACTTACGGAACTTCATTTTTTTTTTCTTTTTTCTTTTGCTGGCACTGTCTTTAATATCTGCGTGAAATTTGACGTCAAACTATTAATTAGTGTTTGAGTGACGCTTGGCTTTGTGAGACGCTAAAATTGATTCCGGGAAACTGATTTTTGAAATGTCTGAATTCATTGAGCAAAGAACTTGCATTCAATTTTGTTTGCGGAAACGTATAGAATGTTGCAGAAGGCATTCGGTGAGCATTCCTAATATTGGAAAGAAATGTTTAGAAGCGGTATAAACAGTTCAAAGAAGGCAGAGAAAGTTTTCAAGACGAAGAGCCCTCTGGTCGACCCTTAGCCTCAACCGACGAAGCTCACGTCCAACAAATTAAGGATTTGGTGCTTGCAAGCCGTCGATTTACAATTAGAGACCTTGCTGATGTTGTTGCAATTTCAAAAGTATCGGTTAATTCCATTTTGATCCTCAAACGCGTCCAATCTCGATTGGTAACGAAAACACCGAATGCGCCAGCTCACACTGCATTGATTCTTCGTGTCTGTTTCGCCAAAAATGAAACTCATATCGTTCTACAACCCCCCGTATTCACACCGTGCCACTTATGGATATTCCCTAAACTTAACAGACCATTCCGGGGACACTGTTTTGAGTCGATTGAAGAGATTCAACGTGAATCCCTGCAAACTTTGAAGGCCATCCCTGCCGATGACTTTTTAGCATGCATTGAGGATTGGGAAAAAAGTTGGCATAAGTGCATTGTGTCCGGAGGGGATTACCTAAATAAATTTGGAAGATTACATAAAGAGTTTTTGAAAAAAAAATAATTGGTCTTACTTTTTGTGCACATGTAGTAGTATGTCAAAATTTGAGAACCGAAAAAATTTCAGCAATGCCGATAATGGCAATGTGTTACCATTTAAACAGTACCACATGCATTCAGAACCATTCATCTCCTTTTCAGTAACAAAACATGCCATTAACAATACCAGAGAATTTAAAAGCCAAAGAAAAGAAGAAGAAAAAAAAAGATATCTGTCTAATACGGTTTCTGCATTTTCTAATACGGTTTTCATGAAAAATAACTAATAATCTATTTGTTTCCGATAATTAAACATTTTTTTCTATTTCTAATGCGTTACCATGACAACAATTGCAACACTTTTGCTCGATGTTTTCATCAATTGATTCATATTAATAATAAATATTTTAAGACGCGATTTTGTTTTTGGCACTGCAATTTTCACAGTGATGAACATTCCCCAAAAACAAAATTAACTACGTTTTGTTTTTGTGTAAGCTATTTTGGGGTAATGTTGATCCCTTCTAAAGAAAAGTTTTATGTCAAGATTTGCGAACTTAAAAATTTTCAGTAGTGCCGATAATGACAAACAATACCATAGGTATTCGGAACCAACCATCTCCATTTCAATAACAAAACATGCCACAAACAATACCAGAAAATTTAAAAGCCAAGTCAAAGAAAAGAAGAAGAAAGGGATAAAAAAAAGATCCCTGTCCCCTTTTACTTTGGGTGCAAAATCCCCAACTAATTATCTTCCCTGGTAATCAGGCGTCCCCCAACGGTTGTGAAGAAACTGTCGGGGCATAAAATACAATTAGCACGTGGAATGCCTGCAGACCTCGGTGGACAAATCTCAACATTACCAAGATTAAGTTGGGTTAATGTGACAATGGAGATTTCCCCACACTGAGGGTGCTTTCCTTTTTTTTAAAGATTCTTTTCCCCTACGAAGAGGGAAAACGAGAGTTTTAATTCCTCAGAATTAAAATTTCTGGTTGGGACGGCGGATGGAAAGTGACAAGTGCACAAGCGCTTAGAGAGAGGAGGTTCTAAAACCTGAAGAATCGATCGGGCTATGCGAAAAGAGGGAGGCTCTCTTTTCTAGCAGTGTTTTCGGTGATTAATGATTTAATATTGTGCGAATATGCAAAACCGCAGAATTAAACTTTTAAATTATGTTTGGAGTACCCTGTAGAGTATCGCTTTTATTTTTAATTTTTTTACTTTTCGTTAAAGTGTGTTGAACACTTTGTAGGTTCTCGTGTAACTTGGATGGGTTATCAGAATACTGCTGCTTGCTATATTTTATTAATGAAAATTTAGATAAAAAGTTTATGGATAGTTTGATCAATATTTGAGAATGGTGTTGCTGCATTTTGTTTGCAACGGATATTTTGTCCAAATAATTCTTCTGTGTCTAATTTCTTCTTCTTCAATGGCGCAACAGTCCCATGGTGGGCAGTGGCCGTCTGCCTGCCGGCAGACTTTCAGACAGGAGATGTTTTCTTTTTACAGGGTAGGATTGTTACGCCCAACACTCTACAGTCATATTAGACCGGGACCTATGGCTTAAAGTAGATTCCGAACCACATCCTGTTTAATTTAGTAAAACAAAATAAAGTAGGAAAAACCAACTTCCATGTTTTTTTAAATTTATTTTTGTGTGTGAGCTTATTTTTTAAAGCAACAGCTCTGTATTAAAATATGTTATTTTAGAATAAGTTTCAAGATGATTCCTTTTGTGTGCGATACATTTACATGAATCTCTTTTTTTCTAATACAGCTGGTTTTATGCAGCTGACATACAGTTGCCTTTATGCCATAAGAAAAGGATGCACCGACGTTACTGACTTAGCATTACCCAGGGGGCGCGTGTAGCTTGATAATAAGCTACGTACGCGGAGTAACAATAACCCCACAACGCTCTACAATTCTATTAAATTGGGACCTACGGTATAAAGTGGATTCCGCAGCTCTACAAACATCTATGGCACCGCCGGGATGCATCGAAGATTGGAAAAAAAAAGTTGGCATTAGTGCATCGTGTCCGGAGGGAATTACTTTGAAGGCGATGAATTAAATTTGAAAGAATAACGAGTTTTTGAAAAAAAATTTAAACTGGTCTTACTTTTTGGGCAGAGTAGTAATTATGATTCATAGAGTTTTAATTATTATTTCTTTCAACAGATTTTGTCTCACTAATTGAAGACAGATGATGAGAATTTTTTCTTAGGCATCAGAACGATATTTGAACTAATAGAAATCTGAAAGAAGCACGGACGATTTTTTTTTTCTGCGAAGTCTCTGAAAGGTAAACTCTCAATACATTAAAGATATCCTGTCCTTTTATACTTAATTCTAAAAAGGATAGAAAATCGTAATTCATCTAAATATGACAATGAAAATTATAGTAAAGTCTTCCCAGTTTCTTGAGATTTTGGCACGCGTTCTTCATTTAAAGAAAATCTCAAAAGACAATTCCCTATGTTTATTCCTCAATACACGATCTGTGGATATAACAACTAGTTCTTCTCCAGTTAGTGTTAGATGATCGGCTCCACAACTTACAGACGGCGGAATTTTTTTAACGATGAAAATTGTATAGAATACTGCGCCAAAAAGTAAGACCAATTTTCAATTTAAATTTCCCGGGGCTTATGAAATTTCAATTTTCTTTCTTTTTTAGGTTGGCACTATCTTTCATATCTGTGTGAAATTTTACGTCGAAATATTCATGAGTGTTTGAGTCATGCATGGCTTTGTGAGACGCTAAAACGGATTCCTGCGATTTTTGAAATGTCTGAATTAATTGAGCAAAGAACTTGCATTCAGTTTTGTTTGCGTAAATCTATAGAATGTTGTAGAAGTATTCGGTGAGCATTCCTGTATCAGAAAGAAATGTTTGCAAGTGGTATAAACGGTTCAAAGAAGGCAGAGAACGCGTGGAAGACAAAGAGCCCTCTGGTCAGCCATCAAAGTCACCCGACGAATCTCACATCCAATAAATTAAAGATCTGGTGCTTGCAAACCGTCGATTTGCATTTAGAGACCTTGCTGATGGTGTTGGAATTTCAAAAGAATCGGTCAATTCCATTTTGGACCTCAAACGCATGAAATCAAGATTGGTACCGAAAACACTGAATGCGCCAGCTCACACTGCATTGATTCTCCGTGACGTTTTCGTCAAAAATAAAACCCATATCGTTCCACAACCACCGTATTCACTTGATTTAGCATCGTGCTACTTCTGGCCATTCCCTAAACTCAAAAGACCTCTCCGGGGATACCGTTTTGAGTCGATTGAAGAGACATTTCAAAAATCGCCGAAATGAGTTTCAGCGTCTCACAAAGCCCGGCGTAACTAAAACTAATGAATATTTCGACACAGATGTCAAGGACAGTGCCGACAACCTAAAAAAAGGAATAGAAATTGAAATACCCTATGCCCGGAAAATTTAAATTGAAAATTTGTCTTACTTTTTGAGCACGGTAGTACTAGTAGCCACCATGGAAGTTAGTCCTAGTTTCTGGGAAACAATCTTTGGTGCATTATCGCTGGTTGGCACTTTTTATGTGAATAAAAGAAGGGGGAAAAATCAATCAGAAAAGTTAATTTTTTTATTATGAAAACTGTTTTTTAAAGGGAAAACTGACAAGAATAAGAATAATTATATTTATCTTAATACATATTTCTGTGAAATACTATAGGGAGCACTGCCTCTGAGAGCTACTGTTCTAGACCTACTGAAGGACAGCTGCTTCTCTAGTTCTATTGAAGGCCTAAACCAGCAGCTTATACATGTCTATCCCTACATAAACAAGTAAGATTTAGGTTTGGTGCCATTAATTGAGTTTCGAACCAAGAAACATTTCGTTCGTGCCCCCAATAGGCAGCTCTGATTACAGAGTAATAACCACAATGATGTAAGAAATATTAATATAAACAGCCGAATTGGCGCAGAAGTAAATGACCGGATCTCTGACAGCGAGGTCGAAGTTTCGAATCTGAACTCAACTCCTTTTCGCTATTCTGCTTCTGTGAATACTATAGGGAGAACCCTCTGAGAACCACTGCTCCAGACCTACTGAAGGACTTGCCATTAACTTTTTAACCTTGGCTTTACTACCTTGTGATTTAGCTTTTTTGTGGACACACAACTATCTTATTAAAGACACTATCTTGTTCACAGTTGATAATGAATAAAAGCCCATGCATATCAAAACATTTGTTTCAAGAAATTATAAAATTCTTTCTTTTTATATATTCATTACTTTAATAAAATTTCAATTATTTTATTATTTACAAGTAATACCATTGAAGACTACAAAAAAATTGTTGGATAAAACCAAAAAAAAATATTTTATTGAGATTTGTAGGAAAGTTGGAGAATTTATCAAGACAAAACCTCAATATTTTTTTTATTGTTTAGTAAAAAAAGCTTTCGTGTATTTCAATTTAATGAAAAATAGCTATGGTGACTTTATAATGTTATATTTACTTAATTATTGCAAATAAATGGACTAAAAATAAAGATAATAAAAACCCGCTCAGGAAATCAAACGATATAAAGTAAAACTTTTTTTAGTTTTAAAAAAGTTTTTAAAAAATTTAGCTTAAGTTTAAAAAAATATTGAAGAATTTTTCAACAAATGCTGTTTTTTTAATAAAAAAATAGCTGTTATTTGCATTCATCTTAGAAAAAAATTATTATTACGCGTTTTTAATCATATATGAATGTACACTTTCAATTTTGTTGACTTTATGACTTTGTATTTTTCTTAAATATTGCAAATAACTGGACTAAAAAATAAAGATAATAAAAACTTTATCAGGAAATTAAACGAGTATAAAGTAATACTTTTTTTAAGAGTTTCAGAAATATTGAAGAATTTTTCAGCAAATGATATTTTTTTAATGGTTTGGTTTGGTTAGTCGCTCTACGGTCATCTTGTGCACACTTTAGGCTAAATAGACCGGAACCTACAGTTTAATGTGGATTCCGAAACAATCACAAACATCCATGCCATCGCCAGGATTCGAACCTGAAGCCTGTGGTGCCATGTTTTTTTAATGAAAAATAGCTATTATTTGCATTCATCTTAGAAAAAAATAATTATTATGTCTTTTTAATCATATACTAGTATAAATAATAGTATAAATGTAAAATTTCAATTCTGTTGACTTTATAACTTTGTATTTTTCTTAAATATTTCAAATAAATGAACTAAAAATAAAGATATTAAAAACTTTCTCAGGAAATCAACAAATATAAAATAATACTTTTTTCAAAAGTTTCAAAAAATAGGGAAGAATTTTTCAACAAAATGTTGAAATGTTTTTTATCTGATACTCAGTCCTGAACTTCATTTCGAATAATGTACGAACTGGACTCATAATCTCAACTGAAATGCAGCACACTGGTTTATACGACTTTAACAGAAATATATATATATATAATAAATACAAATGGTAAATCTCTCCTGTTTGTGAATGACTTCTCAAATGTGGCACGATTTTGAAAGTTTACGTGGACATTGTAAGTAACAGTTTTATGGGGTTTTCTGAATGCTTTCTTGCAAACAGATATAAAACCACTTTGCAGTAATCTCAGCCAGTCATGACCTTCTCGGAGGGCAAGTCAAAAATATAAAAACCAGTCACGTGATATTTTATTGTCATTTAATCGGAAGGGTGGTACATAAAAATGCCCAATTTTTTTTTTTTTTTCTGTTCTGTTTTTTAAGCGTGTAACAGTATCACTTCATCACTTTGCAAAAAAGTGATAAAGGATAAAAAAAATTGTGGTAAAAGCACAGTATACTGAATTTAAAGCGTTACTTATACTTTTTTCGTTTCAGTTTTGTGGTGTGATTAGGTTAAGATTTAGAGGGAACTCAATTTAATTTATATTTCTCTGAAAATATTTTGAAGCAGAAGTACGTCTCTATATTTTTTTTAAAAAATAAACAAGCATACATTAGATTATATAATGGCCGAGTGGCTAGCATTCTGGCGCTTGGTATTACAAGGTTCGAGTCTCGGCAATGCCATGGATGTTTATAGCGGCTCGGAATCCACTTTAAGCCATAAGTCCCTGTCTAATAGAATCGTAGAGTGTTGTGGGGGTAGTGTTATTCGCATTCGTAGCATATCTTCAAGCTACACGCACCTCCTGGGTAGTGCTAAGTGAATAACAATGGTGCAGCGCTTGTCTTAAGGCATCCAAGACAACTGTCTAAGTGTTTGCCAGCTGCATTACAACAAAAAATGTTTTTTAATTAAAAAAAATAGCTATTATTTGCATTAATGTTCGAAAAAAATTATTATTAGGATTTTTTAATCGTATGTAAATAAAAACTTTCAATTTTGTTGACAATTTTCTTAGATATTACAAATAATTGGACTAAAAATAAAGATACTAAAAACTCTCTCAGGAAATCAACAAATATAAAATAATACTTTTTTCAAAAGTTTCAAAAAAATAGTGAAGAATTTTTCAACAAAATGTTGAAATGTTTTTTTATCTGATACTCAGTCCTGAACTTCATTTCGAATAATGTACGAACTGGGCTCATAATCTCAACTGAAATGCAACAAACTGGTTTATACGACTTTAACAAAAAATATATAATAAACATAAATGGTACATCTCTGTTTGTGAATGACTTCACAAATGTGGCACGATTTTGAAAGTTTACGTGGACACTGTAAGTAACAGTTTTATGGGGTTTTCTGAACGTTCTCTTGCCAACAGATATAAAACCGCTTTGCTGTAATCTCAGCTAATCATGACCTTCTTGGAGGGCAAAAATAAAAATAAAAACACGTCACGTGATATATTTTATTGTCATTTAATCGTAAGGGTAGTGCATAAAAAAAACCCAATTTTTTTTTTTCTGTTCCGTTTTTTAAGCGTGTAACATTATCACTTCATCACTTTGCGAAAAAGTGATAAAGGATATAAAACAAAATCGTGGTAAAAGTATCTCCAGAATTTAAAATTTTATTTATACTTTTTTCGTTACAATTTTAAAGTGTGATTAGGTTAAGATTTAAAGGGAACTCATTTTAATTTATATTTTTCTGAAACTTTTTTTAAGAAGTTTGTCTATATGATGATTTACTTATTTTTTAAATAAATAAATGTACATTAGATTATAAATATTATTTTTAAATGCAATAATTTTACAAAAAAATTCAATTTTGAGTATCATGATTATCTATATGACAGATATTGGTTTGGTTTGTCGCTTTATGGCAATTTTGTGCGCACTTTGGGCACTTACACCGAGACCTACAGTTTAACATGGATTCCGAAGCACCAACAAACATCCATGCCACCGCCAGGATTCGAAGCTTGAAGCTTCGAAGCTTCTGACGCTTGTATGTCAGATATTAAGGGATTATAGCTAAAAAAAGATAATACCAGTTTTAGTATTGAATATATTTTATTCATTGTGATGTTTCATTACTTATAAACTTCTTTAATTTTAAATTACGGATATTTTAAATATAAATCCTATTTTTGTCATTAAAATGTACAGTTTTTCGATTTATCTTTCATCACATTAAAATTCTCATCTTAATTAATTATGTTGAATTTATGCGATTTGTTATACTGATACAATAAGATTTAAATTATAATCAAATTATTTTTAAATTACATTTAAATTATAATTCCTGGTTTTATTTATGCGAATTTATTCGTTTAAAGTAAGCAAATCAAAAGAATATGTGGTGCATTATCGCCGTTTGGCACTTTTTTCATGAATAAAAGGAAAAACTAGTATTGCAGAACACTCTTGCTTTTCAGTCTATTGCAGAAAAGTCCTTTATAAATAATTTCCATTCATTTTTTTAAGTTTATGTGTCACCATCTATTGGTAGATATATGCAACTTACATCTAAAAAAACTAAAATTAATTAATTAAATTTAATTTTTGAATCAATATTTGAAAAAACTGTATTCACATCCAGTGTCATCCACTACAAGTTCAAAAAAAAAAATGCACTTGAGCTGGAGTGGATGAATAAAAAAGTATCTTATGAACGATTGAAAATTTGAACAAGATATATATAGGGAGAGTGTGAGCTAATAGAAGGAATTGAAAAAAAGCAATCAGAAATGTTAGTTGCTTATCATGCAAGTTGTCTTTCAATGGGAAATTTGACAAGAATGATATTTGTTTTGTATCTGGACACATATTTATATGGAATGCCATAGGGATCCCCTTTTGAGAACCACTACTGTAGACCTACTAAAGGACAGCTGCTTTTCTACTTCTACTGGAGGCCTAAACCAACAGCTTCTACATGTCCATCCCTACATAAGATTCAGGATTCCCAGATTTGTCATCTCCTGTCAGTTTCGAACCTTTGCACATTTCGGTCATGCCACTAGCAGGCAGCTCTGATCACGGAGTAATAAGCATTGGTGTAAGAAATTTTAACATTGAATTAACTTTAACTTCAAAGTTAATTATAACTTCCCAATTAGCATTGAAGTTAAGTAAACTTTGAAGTTATAATTAACACTGAAATTAACTTTGAAATCTAATCTAATCCGATCTATCTTAATACTATTTTCATATCATTAAAATTATTTTAAATGGAATTATGGAGATGTCTATAGTATTTATTAAAACATCAATAGTATTTCGCACTAATTTAAAATGGATGTTTAACAAATATTTGTTAAAATAAAATTAATATATTATTTTTAACTTCAAACACATGACAAATACACAAGACATGACACACAAGAAAATTGGCAAAAATACAAATATACACATTCGCACCAAAATGACGAATCTAAAACAAAAGAATTTATTTAAAGCAATCATAGGATGAAATGTTACATAAATGACAACGATTACCATGTCTCGAATACGACAAAAACGTGGTCTTGCTTTTAAAGTAATACTTTTAAAATTCTAGGAGCCTGATGGCCGAATGGCTAGAGCTCTGGCGCACGGTACCACGTGCTTCGGGTTCGATGCTTCCCTATGATGCCATGGATGTTTGTAGTGGTTCGCAATCCCCTTTAAACCGTAGGTTCAGGTCTAATAGGATCGTCGAGATTTGTAGGGGTAGTTTCACTCGTGTCTGTAACATATCTTCAAGCTAAACGTGCCCCTGGGTAGTGATAAATGAGTAACAGCGGTGCAGCTCTTGCTTATGGCATAAAGATTAACTGACTCTGTATTGCCAGCTGCAATAGGACAACAACAATATTTGATAAAACATCAGAAAAATGCAAATATACACATTTTCACCAAAATGACAAATCTAAAACAAAAGAATTTATTTAAAGCAATCATAGAATGAAATTTTACATAAATGACAACGATTACCATGCCTGGATTTTGACAAGAATGTGGTCTTACTTTTAGAGCAGTACATTTAAAGTTCTTTGAGTCAGTATATTGTGATCAAGTAATCATCATTCATTGTCCTCCAAAATTACAAGAAATGCATTCGTAGGGAAAAAAAAGATTCTGAATGAATAACCTTAATTAATATCACTCTTGGAAAATTACTTTTGCTTACACGTCTTTGTTTAGTAGATTAAAACGTGAACTATTCATTATTCAAAAGTCAACAACAATATTGTTACGTGGTATTGTTTGTGTTTCGAAATGCAGACTTAATGAAAAGGGCAAAATTTATTTTCTTTCTTTCATACATCATAATTAATTCTTTTTCTAAATTCTTGAAGAATGTTTATGAGCTGCAAGCATTTCTTTTTTTGATCGCAAAAATATTATTAATAAAATAAAGACTAAACAGTTTATGTCGAAGAGACTAAACAATTTTTTGTTAGAAATTTGACTCGTAAACTTCTAGTCGCATGTAAATTGTATTACTGTTACAGCTTATCAAAACAGACTCGTGGGAAATTGTCTCATGTTCATGTCTCGAATTGCACAGTGGGAGTTTAATTCATTGAAACATGTAAATGAAGAGAAGTTAACTTTGAAGTATAATATTAATTTAAATCTAATATAATCTGATCTATCTTAATACCATTTTTAAATCATTAAAATAATTTTAAATGGAATTATAGAGATGTCTATAATATCTATTAAAGCATCAATGGTATTTCACACTAATTAAAAATGCATGTATAACCAATTTTTTTAAAAAATAAATTCCAATCTGCTAGTGGGAATTTCTGCACCGCCGTAAATGTCCTGTTTATGCAGGTAACTGTAATTGTTGGCACTACAGAATCTAGATGCTAATTGAACTCTGCGGACTCTTTAAAAAGTAAACAACTGCAGCCAGACATTACAATCCGCTTCAATACCCGTCGATCATTTTCACTCAGCTTGTTATTCTGTCCTTTATTTTGTTTTGCCGAGCTTGTCTTGCAGCGCTGTGTGTTTACGCTGTCATGATTTTAGACACCATACCTCTAGAAACGCCAAAAAGCTGGGAAATTTCGATCACAGCTACTCTAACTCAGGTGTCTCCAAACTACGGCCCGCCAGTGTCATCCATACGGCCCGCGACAGCGAATAGCTTATTGTTGCTGTAATAAGTTGGATAAAAAAAAATACAGAATGATAATAACTCGGTTTTATTGACTTGCTAGGTAAAGCTTTATGACAAGCATAATACGCAGAAAATTTAACTTAAGCATAACAACTAACAAATAATTGAAATGAATCCCATTAACATTATAAACTAGTGAACATCCGCTGTTACCCTCGGTAATTATGTTGGGGTAAAGAGTATCGCATATGTATGTATATCGATGTTTGGAATGTGTATATCCTGAAAGTCCCTCAGGAACGGAAAAGCTAAATTAACCGAGGGGTATCCACTTATAAAAAAATACTAATGAGATTTATGTAATTGAGATTTTTCACTGACAATAGTGGATCAATTTTACTTGTACCAATTATTATTATAAGAGATTTAAGATGCTCATCGGTTAACTTAGATCTGTAAACATTCTTTGTGTACTTCATTTTGGAGAATGTTTTCTCACACAAAAACAGAAAACAGCCCACGAGCAACTACGTTACTTCACAATAGACACAGTTCCGCTTCCTTCACTTTCCCTAGGTAGATTGAGGCGCGGTTGCGCGGCTTTTTATACTCCAATTACTGTGATCTCGCAGTGAGTGGAAACACCTGAACCTTCTCGAACCAATGAAGTTATTCACGAATGCTTAATTGTTACTGCGTTTTCGAAACTACTACTAGCGCCATCTGTTAGCGATAAAGGATATTACCTACCTATTTTCGCTTTTGACCACTAGATGTCGTCAAGTGTCACAGTCGTATCGATACGCACAATAGTAATTGTAGTAATTGAACCAGCGAATTCAGCAAGCGTATGCTCGCTCAGAGCGCGTACTCGGCGACTGGTCTAGAAATTATAGATAATGGCAGAAAAATTAAAACGGTTTTGGCCCTTGGTACTTACTAGAGTAAACAGTATGGCCCTAAGGCTGAAAAGTTTGGAGACCCCTGCTCTAACTAATCAGGTTCCTACAAATTCGCTATTTTAAAAATATGTGAGGAAAAAAAATTAATAATAGGTAATATTTGAAAATTAAACAACATGATAGGTAATATTTTTTGGAAATAGCATTTGATACTTTGCATTTCTGTACTAATATGTTACAAAGGTTTTCTTTTCTATATATAAAAAAAAAATTGTAATGATTAGAATTAATATTTATGTATAATTTTTTTATAAAATATATAGCCTTTGTGTATTATAAAAAAAAGCCTCCATTTTTCAAAATAACACAATATCCTCAAGTTTTTTTTATCAATAAATATATTATTGTTTTTGTAGTATTTAATATATTAAAATACACGTCAGCATGTTACTATTTGAAAATTATAAAGATTATTATTTAAAAAATATAAAGCAATAAATACCTATAAAGTAATGAAATGTTTACATTTTCTTTCAATATTAGTTATATATTACCTAAAAAATTATAGCTTATTTGTCATGAAAAATGTTTAAATAATAAATATATTTACATTTTTCTTTCAAATTGAAAAATATCATTAATATAAATTTAGGTAAAATTATGCGCAATTTATTATTATTTATAGTTTTCAAATCTTAAATAAGTTCAGGGTGATTAAAATTAAAGTCCCACTTTCAAAATGCTATAAAAAAAGAACCACTCGACACAATTTCAAATTTGAGATACTTGAAGAAGGGTGAAACGGTATGACATCAAAAAATAGTTTCACCAGTTTTTCCCATCTAATTTGGTATGACCTGGCCGTGGTAGATGTGCTTTCCACTAGCAGTGTTCCAACTGTTAAATGACTTGAATGAATGAATCGTGACAATGACAATGAATCAAGAACATTGAAGGTTTCCATACAGTTGGTCTAATGTGCAACTCATACTAAATAAGTTGTCATTTCGATTCAAAATATCACTGCCACACTAATTCACTTTCTTTGCGCCGTTTACAGTGCCATCTATTAATACACTTTGGAACTTTTTGATGCCGTACCGTTTCCCCTTTTTCAAGTATCTCAGTTCATATTTGAACTGTTTTTGACGAGTGGTACTTCTTTTTACAGCATTTTGAAAGTGGGACTTTAATTATAATCACCCTGTATATTTCACAAGTAGGGCATTAGAAAAAAAAAAATTTAACAATAAGCTGAAAAATTACAAGAAAATATGATATATAAATAAAACTAAAGATTGCGTAGAAAAATTAACCAATAGTAATAAAGCAAGATTTTTTTTTTTTTTTTTTGCAAATCATGCTTACCTTGAGAATCTATAAGTAAAGGCCATCTTCTACCAAATTTTACAATTATGCTGTTTCTATTATAATCACTCTGTATATATATATAAAAGAAAATTAACAAATTTATAACTTATTTGTCATAAAATATGTTTAAATAATAAATATATTTACATTTTTCTTTCAAATTCTTAAATACATATTAAAAATACTATTAATACATATTTATGTAAAACTATTTTAAATATGTTAATTATGTATAGTTTTCAAATATTAAATAAGTACATATTTTACTACTAATTTTCTTTGTTAAAAACATAAGTGAAATCTAATCGTATTTTTTTAAATTGAAAAAAAAAATTTCCCCGGCATTTTAAATTGTGATAAAAGTTTGAGGGGAAAAAGCTCAGTTGAAAAATTCTGTTAAACGAATGAATTTATACACCCACACATATATTAAGTAGTTCTATCAAAATCTGAAAAGGTGAACTTTGAGAAAGAGTTTCATAAGTGTAAAATTTTAAAACAAAAGAAAATTTTTAACAAAGCTGTTAAAATACACAATGGAAAAGCAAAATTCATTCGGCTTGAAAACTGTCTATTTAAGAAAACGATCTAAAAGAAAGATTCCATTTTAATTTTATCTTGTTCATCCTACACAGAATAAAGTTCCCTTTAAAGGTAGAACGAAAAATTGTTTACACAAAACATTATTCAACCTTCTCAAAATTAGATTAAGTGTTCTTAATGGCGGAGTTAAATTGAACACACTACTTTGGAGTCACTTAAAATCCAATCTATTTTCTCCCGAGTGGGGAAAGAAGGAAAAAAAGTTATTTAACTTTTCATATTGCTTTTAATCTAAATGTTGTTGGGAAGTTGAAAAGTTTTTAGGAATTCCATTACGTTTCAGGGTACAAGATGTTAAGAATCTGAAGGTGTAAATAGTGGATGAAAGATTATATATCATATTTTTAAAACAACACAGCAGTTCTTTGCCGAATTTAAATTTTATGTCTTGCACATAGTAGTAGAAACAAATGATATTATTATATATCAATAATGTAACCCTGGTTCCATCTAAGCAAACATGTTTCCTCCTACACCTCGGAGCGTACAGACGAGATCGTCAGTAGGCTTCGAAACTCTCGCAAGAGAGGACGTACAGAAAAACATTGGATGCCGTTAGTTACGAGCTCTCATCCCGACAGCTAGAAGGAAAATCATTCCACAACTGTATAATTAGCTGCTACTTCAGAGACGTTTAATTTACAGTCTCTCACCCTGAGAGAAGATATAGTTAGCACCATCCGGTACATAAATGGGCCTACAGACTCTCATCCAGAGAGGAAGTATATTTCACTATCCGGCATGTACCGGAGTAACTTTATGTACAGCTTAGAAGTGGAATCCTTCAACTTAAATATAAGTATATGTCTTTAAATGTCTGTTGTATATTAATCTTCGTAGTGTGTCAATGTTCGTGCTTGTGCGCTTTTAAATAAAGTGGCGAGTTTTTTAAATGTGTTCTTAGGAATTTACCACACCCAGATCCAGCTGTACAAAAAAATAACAAACAGACATCAACTACAATAGCAAAAAAAAAATTTGTTTACCAAAGGCTTGATGATATGGATTAAAGCGTCAAAAAATTAATCATGTTTACTCAGGTTGGACAAAAATTAATTGGCCAGTTTGGTATTTGATGCTTTAGTAATAAATTATATGTTAAGATTGTTAATAGATGGCGCTAAACTTTTAACGTCAACAAGTTCATGGCCCAGTGGCAACTTGTGTTACTTACTAGAACCTCTAACTAGTCATTCATTTAAATTATAACATTAATATTTATAAAATTTTAATCAAATTGGCTATATGTGTGTGTTTTCCTGTTTTCCCTAATTGTTACGTGACTTGATAACCAACTGGTTAGCGTTGGTACCAAGGCTTCAGGTTCGAATCCTGGAGGTGGCATGGGTGTTTGTTGGTGGTTTGGAATCCCCGCTAAACTGTAGGTCCCGGTCTATTTAGCCTAAAGTGTGCACAAGATGATCGTAGAGCGACAAACCAAACCAAACCTATTTGTTACACACATATGAACCAGTTATTCTTTTCTTAAAACTGCTTTAGGTAGGCATTTCTGGCCAAGAATATTCCTATAAACATTTTGTTCATTCGTATTACTTTAATCATTCCTGTCATTAGAGAGTTTTTGCATACCGTATTTTGGACGTCCGTTAGCTTTTTCTCCCTAGCGCGCATGCTCATAGGAAACGTTATTACAGATACGCATGCGCAATTTCCTATGAGCATGCGCGCTATGGAGAAAAAGCTAACGGACATCCAAAATACGGTATGCAAAAACTCTCTATTAGCAAGAACTCGCTGCTAAAGTTATTTTTCGCTCATTACGTATTCCAACCACGAAAGTACAATTTGGCGACTTTGGCATCATTTGGCGATATTTTCAAACGAAAGAAACTGGCAAGTCGCATGCTTTCTAAAACTGCACGCCGCATTTGTAAAAAACAAAACTAATAAATAAGATAAACGAATTAAAGATTCCGACCCATGTATTATTTTCATACATATTTCATGAAAGCACAAAAACACACTCGAGCAATTCATTGCCATAATTATTTTGATAAATCATCTCCGCTTCATGTTTTTTTTTCAGCATAAAATCTCCCATTGTAAAAAGTTGTAAAGAAGGGGAAAAAAATGGTGCCTGTTACTTATACCGTATTTCAATGCATAACAGAATTTTTTGAGATTGTGTGAAAATATATAGAGCGTGACACGGAGAGCCATAAATTTCATTCCCCCCCCCCTCTTCGGAATAAGCTGTGTGTTTTATGCCAGTAATAGAATTGTTCTAAATGCTGTTCTAATGCAGCTGGCAGTACAGAGATCGTTTTCTTTATGCCATAAACAAGGGTAATGAGTTTTTAATTTGCATTATAAATTAGGGATCATACATATCAAATGTATCTACTACAAAGAAGGAAAAGGATAAAGGTGACGCCGATCAAGATTGACTTGATGTTCCAAATTTTGCTCAGGTGCTTAACGCATTTAAAACATTTTCATTAAAAGAAATTTTAAAAAATTTCAGCTAAATGGTATTTGTTTTTGAAACATAACAAAAACCGATGTTTCCAAATATTTTATGAAATGCTTTCAGTATTTAAAAATTAGAAGAAAATGTGAATGATAACGAGGCAGAAAGTGCAGATGATATACACAGTCCAGTCCACCTGTCAAAAGCCAGAATAACCACCTTTGGCAGAGCGGACCGCTGCGAGACGTGCAGGAAGAGAGTCAATTAAATTTCTGAAGGTGTTTACTGGGATGTTGAGCCATGCAGACTCCAGTGCCGTGGCCAGCTGCGCTACATTACGCGGTTGAGGATCCATGGAGCGAAAAACCCGATCGAGGTGGTCCCACAGATTCTCGACTGGGTTTAAATCCGATGTGTGTGCTGGCCAGGACAGTACGGTAAACTCATCCTGGTGCTCTTCGAACCACTCACATACACACTGAGAGCTGTATGACACCTCGCATTGTCCTGCTGGTAGATGCCACTCTGTGGACGTCCAGTTTCGGTACTGGCGTGCAAATTCCAGCCTTCGTCTCAAATGAACAGCAGTCAGCATAGGTGCATTAATCAGGCGTCTGCTGCATGCGTAGTAACGTTCGCTGAACAGTTGTTGAGGATACACTCTTGGTAACCCCTTGGTTCATCTGGGCGGTCAGTCGCTCAACAGTTGCACGTCTATTCGTCCGAACGCATCTCCGTAGCCTTCATTCGCCTCTGTCATCTATATCCCGTGGTGCACCACATGTGCCACGCCGCTGATTTTGGATAGTTCCATTTTGCCATGCACGGTATACTTTTACCACGGCGGCACGCGAACTGTTCACAAAATTAGCCGTTTCCGAAATGCTTCCACCCTTGGCCCGAAAGCCAATAATCATGCCCTTTTGGATGTCGGATAAATCGCTACGTTTCTGCATTACGCCACGATTGAAATGCTTTCCGATGCCCTAGGACATCCTTTATATACACTCCACTAATAGACACAAGGCAAGATACTGAACATCACAAAAGCCATCGAGTCTCCTCGTTTCTTGAAAAAGTGTCTTCAACAAAGCAGCCAGCGGTTGGACCTCAATCCTAATGCTTACCAGCGGCGCACGTTGCCAGTGAGCCACAAGTCTGGCTAATTTTTACTGCTTGTTGATTATAATCAGATATTTTGATAGCCAAGATGCAGGATTTCTATTTACGTATTTTTTTTTCCTACGATATTTATTGCTGAAAACATTGTCATTTTAAAATCGTGCAGAACGAAGTAGATGTGGTACTTGCTAAGTATTGTTTTAAAATGTCCAAGCCTCTTTGAATCAGCACATATTTTTGGATAAACATTTTTCGGCAGGAACATTTAAAAAACCGATACTTGATAATTATAATAAAAATAAACTTAACTAATAAGAATAAACATAACAGATAATAACCTATAATAACGAAAAATAACAAAGAATCACATATATAACGAGAACAACTTATCATTTTTTGTTTTCTTACTATGAAAATCCAACGAAATATTAAAACAATCATTACTCAATATAATATAAACCCTGTCTCATAATATAATATAAACTCTAATATAATATTCTATCCCAATATAATATTCACTTTGATTTAATATAATATCCTCTTTAATATAATATGCACTCTAATATAATATCACATTTCCTAATATAATATACACTCTAATATAATATTCTATCTCCTAATATAATATCTACTCATGTCATATCTCCTAATACAATATATGGTACCTGAATGGCCGAGTGGCTAGCGCTCGGTACCACAGGTTTCGGGTTCGAGTCCCGGCGGTGCCATGGATGTTTGTAGTGGTTCGGAATCCACTTTAAACAGTAGGCCCCGGTCTGTTTAGCCAAACGTGTGCACAAGATGACCGTAGAGTGACAAACCACATCAAACCTAATATAATATCCACAATAAAAAGCAAAATAATTTTTTTTAATTTTGTCTTTTATTGCATCCTGTTTTTAGTATTTATAAAGAAATGAATTATATAGTGTTCAATGTGGGTTGTTTTTATTTGTGTATGTATGAGCTGCGCGGGTTCAGAGTTATATAATTCAGAGAACTACATAATACTACGGGCGTCATATGCACACTACACTGTTCGCATTTGTAGTGTGCATATGACGGCCGTAGTATTCTGTAGATCTTTGAATTATATGAAGCTTAATGTTACCGCATCGAACCATGTGTAACGATAACAAACTATCCATCGTAATGCGTATAAATTTTATACGTTTAAATTCTTATCAACTGCAGTGGGGGAGGGGGACACACAAGAATCTTCGAATCATTTATTGATCTTCTGTCAAACAAATGGAGAGATAAAAGTCAACTTTCTTTTGTGTGGGTGAAGTATGGAACAGCATTTTCAATGGTCACAACGTTACAAAAAAATAAAAAAGACATTTTTTTAAATGGCTGAAAAGATTTATGGGAATAAATAAATAAATAAATCTTATAATCTGGGATAATCTTCAGAATCAACATCCCAGTCACTCGAAAACTATTGAGAAATTTCTTAGCCTAGGCTGTTATCGAAAAGAAAAATGAATTGTTTCCTATGATTTTTTGAAAAGACTGAAATATTTTACTGCGAGAAAAAGAAAAATGGTGGTCCAAAATAAAGTAGAAATACTACTGTGCTATGATGTCCACTTTTGTTGTGATTTGGATTGATAATATTCATCTTTGACAAATAGGGACATTCTTCATACTACTGTGCCCAAAAAGTAAGACCAATTTTTTTTTTCAAAAACTCTTTATTTATTCTTTCAAATTTATTTCATCGCCTTCAAAGTAATTCCCTCCAGACACAATGCACTTATGCCAACTTTTTTTCCAATCCTCAAGGCATGCTAAAAAGTCATCGGCAGGGATGGCCTTCAAAGTGCGCGCCGATTCACGTTGAATCTCTTCAAGCGACTCAAAACGGTGGTCTTTTGACTTTAGGGAATAGCCAGAAGTGGCGCGGTGGGAATACGATGGTTGTGGAAAGATATGGGTTTCATTTGTGGCGAAAAAGTCACGAAGGATCAATGCAGTGTGAGTTGGGGCATTCAGTGTTTTCGATACCAATCGAGATTTGACGCGTTTGAGGCCCAAAAGGGAATGGACCGATCTCTTTGAAATTGAAACATCAGTAGCAATGTCTCTAATCATAAATCGACGGTTTGCAAGCACCAAATCTTCAATTTTATGGACGTGAGCTTCGTCGGTTGAGGTGGAGGATCGACCAGAGGCCTCTTAGTCTTCAACGCGTTCTCTGCCTTCTTTGAACTGTTTATACCACTTGTAAACATTTCTTTCCGATATAGGAATGCTCACCGAATGCTTTGTGCAACATTCTATACGTTTCCGCAAACAAAATTGAATGCAAGTTCTTTGCACAATGAATTCAGACATTTCAAAAATCGCCGGAATCCGTTTTAGCGTCTCCCAAAGCCAAGCGTAACCCAAACACTAATGATTATTTTGACATCAAATTTCCCACACATGTCAAGGACAGTGCCAACAGCCTAAAAAAAAATTGAAATTCTATAAGCCCCTGGAATTTTAAATTGAAAATTACCTTACATTTTGGACACAGTAGTACTTTGTTGTCGCTAATAATGATACAAATGTAGTTCAATACCACTTAACGGAAGGACAAATAAATTTCCAATACTAAAAATAGTTCGCTATTGGAAATTTGTGTTCAGTTTTAGAAACGAAAAATGATGCTTTTTTTTTTAATGCCATTTTATTTTTTTTCCAATAAAATATTTTAAACATTGTTTCGTGGAATAGCAGGATTTGCTTCTTCTGTTTGTAATTCTATTTATTTATTTAAAAAAAATATTAACTTAATTATTAATCTCAACTTTTCTAAAAACAATTTTTAAAAACAATTTTTCAATTTTTGTTTTAAAATATTATTGTGTGCTTTTTTTTATTCTAAGCTGCTAATTAATACACTTAATAGTATTGTTTAATATTAAAATAGATATTAATTGAATTGAAAATATTGTACTAAATTACTTTATGTTTTTACTGCATGAATATGCAAATAACTACTATTTTAAAATTTGAAGTGTAATTTAAAATTGAAAAAAAATCCATCATGATTAAAAAATTATCAAACTTACACACCATTTATTATTATTTTTGTCATCCTATGTCCAACGCTCTACAGTCATATTAGATCAGGATCCACGGTTTAAAGTAGATTCCGAACCTCTACAAACATCCATGGTACCGCCGGGAATCGTACTCGAAATCTAGGGCACCGAGCACCAGAGTTTATATAAAAACATCGTGTAAATACTACCTATATAATTTTTAAAGTTTTCTCTATCGATACTCAGTGGCCTGGTGGCCGATTGGCTAGTGCTGTGGCAAGGCTTTGGTACCACTGGCTCCAGGTTCGAATCTTGGCGATGGCAGGGATATTTGTAAGTGGTTTGGAATCCACTTTAAACAGCAGGTCCCGGTCTGTTTAGCCCTCGTGTGCACAAGATGACCCTAGAGAAAAAAAACTAAACCTGTCGATACTTAAATGAGGGGTATTTATTCCTGAAATACATTACTTTCGCTCACACTCTCTTAGAAAACAATTGTTATTATAAAGTGGCATGCAGCTTCATGTGAGTACTTGAAATTGCTTAGTATCATAGCAAAAACCACAGTTTATTTTTCAAAATGAAAGCTGGCATCTGACATCCAAAACTTTAAACATTTTTACACCTTTTTTAAATTAAAATTTCCTACCCACTCAAACCTATGCAAATTGTTTATAAATTAACATACAAATCTATTTCTGAAATTGTGAAAAAACAATATATAAATAAGAGCTATCACATTACATTATTCCTAATACCTTTAGGGAAATTTAAAAGCCTTTTCTCGCCACTAATAACATGCAAAAAAATCACATTTTGAATTATTTTCCTTTAACAAAATATTTTAAAGTGAATATTTACTTCATCTACAGATTTTTGATAACGCATTTTATTTTTTTATATGACGGATCTTTTAATTTAACATTAAAATTTTTCAATTTTGTGCATTGCAAAGCTTTATAGTGCTTTCTTTTTTTACAAAGTGCATGTAAATGGAAGTAAGATGTTTTTTTGAATATTCCCTAAAGGAAATATAATGGCAAAAGGAGCCATTACAGAGAATTGGTGTTATTATACTTCCCCAAACATATCAAGGATATTGCTTAAAAATGGATCCATAAGGTTACGGTTGTAGGGTTTCAGGAAATTGTGTTCGGCGCTACCATGAAGGAAGAAATTGAAATTTTAGAAATATATCACTACAGGGGTTCAGAAATATATCACTACACTGAGAGTTGTCTGCTTAAATAAATGATAATTGTCTTGAAATTTTAGAATATTGCTCTGTTTCAGTTTTTTTACATATAGTTTATTGATCCTGTACTCCGATTTATAATCAGCCAAACAGTATTTTTAAAATTTTATAATCTTCGTTAATATGTGTACAGAGTACACAACAACATTATATAATTTTATGATATATGTTTAATAAAAAATTTGATTACATTATTTTACCTTCTAAACTCTTATAGAAAATTATAATAAGATAGGATGTTCTGAATGGCTATCGTTGTGGTGCTCGGTACCACAGGTTTCGGGTTCAAGCCCCGGCGGTGTCATGGATGTTTGTAGTGCTTTGGAATCTACAGGGTTGTTATAATTAAAGTCCCACTTTCAAAATGTTGTAAAAAAGAACCACTCGTCACAATGAGTTCAAATTTGAACTGAATATACGGTACAGCATCAAAAAGAAAAGTTCCAAAGCAAGTTCTACCGATTTTTCCCATCCAATTTGTATGACCTTATCGTGATGGATGGGCTTTCCACTAACAGTATCACAACTGTAGAATGACTTGAAAGTCATTTTTTCCGTCAAAGAACCGAACAATCAAGCACATTGAGCACTACAGTTGATTTAATGTGAAATTTAATGTGAGATTTATTTAAACTTCCCTCACTTCTCATTGGAGGAGACATTTCTCAGCAATAACGACGGAACAACTCATGGTATCATCCGTATTCCATCTATAATTGTTTCGACCTGTGAATATAGCACATACAATCGCTAATTTGATGAGATCTCATTATCTGTGACACTGAATATCTGATATCAGATTTAAGTGACAGGTGTTCTCATTAGAACAAAACACTAATTGCATATAATATAACTAACCACAATATCGGTTATCTGCTGGCAAATTTGTGTGATGAGTTGTTATTATGTGTTATAACACACGGCTTTACTGAAAATCAATCCATTACAATAAGGACCACACACAAAGAAGGAACAAGCAGAACAAAGCAAACAGAGCAAGACAGCCATCGACATTAAGTCAGCCTCACTCATCACAAAAAGTCAAAGGGGAGGGGGTAATTAAAAGAGGTAGACATTTTATTTCAGTCCATGAGGCCCCTGGCCTTCCAATACAACTGGCAAGACTTCTCCTTGGCGTTGAGCCTTCCTGTTCAGTCCTAGACATTTCAAAAGATGTTCTGAATTCATTGTTCCGGCTCTACATATTGGGCAAGTGTCCGAGGTGAGGACACCTGTCCTGTTAAGGTGTTCCGCAAGACATTCGTGTCCGGTTCTTAATAGAAAGTTGGCAACCGCTTCTTTACGTGGTCTAGTGTTAAAGATTTTCCAGCTGATTTGAATAGTGTGCCAATTTTTGCCTTCAGATTAGTTTATGAGATTATCTTTCACTATCTTAAAAAATTTTCTATTAATATATATTTTCAAAGATTTTGGTGGAACTTGTTTCTTTCCATTATTCACATGATTTCCTTTCTTGAGTTGTTATTATATGCTTGTTAAATAACATACATTCCTCTCTACTGGGAATAAAACACCAAAACTCTTCCAATTAGAAAAATGCTACAGTGGTAAACCATCTTACTTAAAAACTAGAAGGCCTTTAAAGCTTTAAAGTTATAAGAAGGTAAAGCCCTCTTGCGCGGTAAGCTATACACTTGACCATTGAACTACGGGGGGAGCTATCCACCACCTTTGATATGTGCTTTCTGTTTGTTATTTGCGTTAGAGGGTTTCTTTGTTTAAAATATACCTGTTATAAACCCTATCAGTTAACAACTGAAAAATATGAATATGAAAAAAAAATCAAAAAGTGCGATAAAATTCCAGCATAACATTCAAACATCTTCCTTCATGGATCACTATTGATATTCCTGAACTCGTTTTTTTAAACAAAATATCTTTACTTCCTCTTCAGACAAACCTCATAAAGGTCAATCACAATACCTAGACACTGCTGACATTCATAACAGGTGACATTTCCTTCACAAAACCTGTCAAGTTTGTGAGGGAAAAGCCTTTTGTTAACACCTTTATCTCGGTTTCCATAACACTCTTCTTTGATTTTAGTACCTGGAAGTGCCATTATTTGCCATCAAATAATTCAAAAACTGTACAAATATTCGCCTTAATAGCCTATCAGGAGATAAAAATATTGCCAGCGTCGATAAGGCTGTTGACAAAAGCGTATAGTCACTTCGTCAAAGAAGGTAACAACGTGTACAAGAGGATTGTGTTTGCATTGCAGATTATATCATGGTTGATATCGATTATCGATTAATTGTTTAATCGTTGCTTTAGTGTGTGCAAAGGCGGACATCTCTGGAACAATGAGATGGCTGTTAAATTGGAGGTGAATTCATGGTTTAGGTGTGCTGAAAGTGTATGTCAGCCTGCTTCAGGCCAAGTTCGAGATAATGATGAACAATGGGTGGTTGCGTTATCTTGGATTCGTCAGGTCTGGTGCATCTTTGGTGTCTACTTTTGTTGTGATTTGGATTGATAATATTCATCTTTGACAAATGTCTTTTGTGTGACAGATATAATGTTAAGAGAAAGGGACAGTTCTTTATATATCAGCAAAGATATGTGTTATTACTAAAGATGAATAACACTATTTTATTAATGATTTTTTTTTTATTTTTATATCTGGTTTGCAATCGAAAATTACGAATAAATTGTTATTAGCATTTTTAATTAAATAAAATTCTTACTTTTAAATTATTAAATTGCGATTTCATCCAGATTTGTACGATGCACTAAGCTCTACTGACGTCATAATGTTTAGAGTTGATGTCATATGGTGTAACTGATGCCACCTATTGTTATTTCATTATAAATTATTTTAAATTGAAGTCTTAAATTTTTAAACTTCATATAAAATATTTTTATTTGTTTCAAGTTTCTATCTTAAAGGCTTAACAATTATTATTTTTTTTTTTTTTTTTACATTCTAAAATCTGTTTATTCAATTCCTCCTATTAGCTCACACTCACCCTAATCATGAATCCAGAATAATGAAATTATATTCTACGAAATCATGATGAGTGAAGAAACAAATATCGCACTAGTAAAATAAATATTTTTTATTGATTTCATTTATATACATATATATTTATATTTCTTTGTTAGCATTATATATTTCTTCACGATGTGCGTTTAGTATCGTCATTATTATATTATCTATCTTTACATGTAAGCATAACAGTGAACATAAAAAATAATAACTCGTTTCAATTTTTCACTGCAAGAAAACGTCTATAGTGTGTCTAAATCTAATACGGGGATATATAATTTTATATGCAGCCCGCGGAGTTAGGATGCATTTCCAAAGTGGTCCGCAAGATCATTTGGGTTGGCCATCCCTGTTGTAGAGTAATTTTAGAGATGGCTCGTTATGAAAGGGGTTAACATGAAGAGAAAAAGGAATAAATACCAGGTTATAGGACAATACTGCCTTACAGCCTAGAGGCGAACCTCTCTGCATTCTTGCATTTCATATTCTAAGCAATATCCCAAAACTCCGTTGCAGCTAGCAGGACATAAAAATAACCCCATCATTGAAGGAAAAAAGATTTTTATACCTAAAAAATTTTGTCATTATCCGCATTTCGGGGGAGGTGGATAGCAGATGGTTCCTGAGGAAGGATCGTCAGCTTCTCTAGGTAAAACATTACTGGCTTCCCTCTTTTTCAAAGAAAGCAAATTTTAGGTGTTTTTGTATACATTTTGATGCAGGGTGATTGTGGGCCAACACTGAAATTTTCTGAACCATACGTCAGATTTTTGTAGCATGCTGTACTATTCTATCAGCTATTCAGCGGTAAGGTAAGACATCCGGTTTAAAGTCGAGACGACTAAAACAACGTTAAATGGATTATTCGACTCTATTAATCGACATTACATTGATTACTTGTTAGGTGTACAATGCAAATTCGGAAGAAAATGTTTGATAGTAATAGTAGAACTTTTTATGCAATTTTTACTACTGGTATTAAGTGGTTTAAAATTTTTAATTATTAAAAATTAATATGACGTTTATTGTAAGTAAGTAACACCAACTCCGAATTTACTTTTATAACTTATAAAAAGCCAGTGTGTTTGAATCTGTCAGACTCTACTACTACACCACACCACACGACATCACTGCGACTAGAGCCGAGTAGCCCCTTTACAGTTCGTTAATGATATGGGTGAGCAGACGTTTGATTGGGCTCTATGACGTTCTACGGTCATATGAGACCAGAACTTACAGCGTAACAGGGATTCCGAACCACTACAAACATCCATAGTCGAAACAAAATCCTACGTAATCCTACAAACATCCATCGTCAGTTTCCCTAGGTAAAACATTAACTGGATCGCCTCTTTTTTAAAGAAGAAAACAAATTTTATGTGATCTTTGTAAACATTTTCTGATGCAGAGTGAACAAAATTTTTTGCGACACTGAAATTTTCTGAACCATATGTCACATTTTTGTAGCACGCTGTACTATTCTATCAGTTATTCAGCGGAAAGTAAGACACCCGGTTTAAAGTCGAGAGGGATAAATCGAAGGGGGGTGCAATGCAATTTCGGAAGATAATATTTTGCAGTTTTTCTACTGTTATTATGTAGTTTAAACTTTTTAATTATTTGCAATTAATGTGACATTTATTGTAATTGCAAACACTACGAATTCACTGTTATCACTTATAAAGCCAGTGTGCTGGAATCTGTCAGACTCAAATACTTACTGAGTGATACCCATACTTTATTACTGATGGCCAATGGGCTTTGGTATTCGGTTACTTTTAGAATCATTTTTATACATGAATACATGGAAAGAAAATCCAATTATACATGGAAAAAAATCCGATTAAAAAATCCGAATTTATTCATTCGCGCAAACCGAAATTTTTTTCCGAGCTTTACTAATTTTGTTACGAATTTTCAAACTTTGCAATAATTTATGGGCCACCTTGTATTTAATATTATTTCTCTCATATATTTTTCAGCTCCTTCACAAACTTAAAAAAGTACTTTCTGCGGTCCTTCAAGTCTAATCATCCAGTGATTAAAAGTTTGCAAAATTGCGAATTCAAAAGCTAAAATTAAAGTCTTTTCCGCTAAAAACTTCTGAACTATTTTGTGCTCCAGATGAACGACTTGTCGTCAAGAATCTCAAGAATGCGTTCATTCGTAAAAATATGCTAAGTGCCCGGGCGCGGAGTTTAATTGTTTAATATCATTCCCGGCGCATTCTGTGCCGGTGAATTATCCATTTTAATTGCAGAGTGTGGTCCAAGACACTAATAAAGAGTTTGATGGTAGTGATTATTCATAAAGTTACCCAGGGTGAGCCCTGTGTATAGCTAATTAGATATTACTCACAGGTTAAAGCATATTGCATGACACTTTAAAGATTTCAAAGTCAGTACTTGACGTTTCCTAATTCACTTAACTACGGGCATTGAAATAAAGTTATGTTAAATGGAAATTATAGGACCATGATATTGATTGCTATTTAGTATTGAGGTATACAGAGGATATAAATGCTATATATATAAAACTGTTTCTTACATTTTTTAATAGTCTTATAATAAAATAAAGATTATTTGTTAGATATAGTTTATAGTTAGTTTATAAAAAAAAATATAGAATTTTTTCATATAGCAATTTATTTTCAAAATACATTTAGTATCAACTTAGAAATAAAATCTCTTAATATTCTAATGTAATAAAATTAAACAAAGAAAAATAAGTGATTTAAATGAAATTGTTATTGATTAAAAAATTAAATTGAATTTCTAAATGAAAAACTTTCATTTTTTTTAATCTTGAAACTTTGATTCAATAACAGGAAGTAGAAAAAAAAATTAATTAGTTGACAAAAAAGTATTTCATTTTTAATTTGTTATTTATATCCATATCAATTTCCTTTTTTAGTTATAATGGAACACAAATTAATTTGGAAGAATTATTGATTTCCAGCATTATCAATTAGTATCCAATTAATTAATTAAAAAAATAAACATTTCAAATTTTAATACAATTTTTTAAACTTATTTGAAAAAAAAATACTAAAAACTAATTTTAAAATTACGAAATTATCCCACGAATTGAATTAATTATTTGCTGTCATAAATTAAAAGGAACTCAAAATTGCATCCTACTTCTTTAAATCTGGCAACGATTTTCCCGTATCCATTTCGAAAGTTCCAAGTTCGAAATTCTTCGATCATCCTTTTATAACTTGGAGGCAAAAGGCTTTCTGATGAGACGTTTTAAAATAGGACTAAAATCAGTGGAAATTCGAATCTTATTTTGTCGATAGGATTGCCCATTAGGGAGTTAATTATTCGAAAGCAAAAGCGGGAAAATATCTTTGAAGATATCGTCTGCAGTTAATGACAGAAGATAGCTCAAAATTCTCACAGTTTAGGTGCATATTGATTTCTATTTCGGGATGACTATTATTCAAAGTTTCCAGTAAAACCTGCCCTCTAGGTCTTTCCAAGTGAAATTCTGTGTAGTTTTAAACCAATGGAACTTAAATATTCTATTTAAAGATATTTTAATGAACCTCCATTACGTAGATATGTTGTTCTTCTATTTTTGTAAGCTTATAATATTTACTTTTATGAAAAAGGTAAAAAATAATAAGAGTATATATTAGTTTAAAAAATATAACTCTATTGTTATAGTTTTAAGGTAATAACATTCGAATCATATCATTAAAATAATAACATTCGAATCATATCATCATTAAAATAATAACATTCGAGTCATTCAAAATTCGTTTTTAAATAATATTCGAATCATTCAAAATTCGTTTTTAAATAACAACATCCGAATTATTCAAAATTCGTTTTTAAATAATAAAATTCGAATTATTCAAAATTCGTTTTTAAATAATAATATTCGAATCATTCAAAATTCGTTTTTAAATAATAATATTCGAATCATTCAAAATTCGTTTTTAAATAACAACATCCGAATTATTCAAAATTCGTTTTTAAATAATAAAATTCGAATTATTCAAAATTCGTTTTTAAATAATAATATTCGAATCATTCAAAATTTGTTTTTTAAATAATAATATTCGAATCATTCAAAATTCGTTTTTAAATAACAACATCCGAATTATTCAAAATTCGTTTTTAAATAATAAAATTCGAATTATTCAAAATTCGTTTTTAAATAATAAAATTCGAAATTCGTTTTTAAATAATAAAATTCGAAATTCGTTTTTAAATAATAAAATTCGAAATTCGTTTTTAAATAATAAAATTCGAAATTCGTTTTTAAATAATAACATTTGAATCATAAATCAAATCATAATATTTTTTTTTATTCAAGTTTAAATGAATTCTTACACAAGAGGCCTGAAAAAATTTGTTCTTTGGAAATTCAAAAACAAATCTATTACTGATAGTAATTTATTCTATGTATCGCATTGATACTTAATCAATTTAATTCATTTATGTTGATTAAATAATAAATGTTACAAATATATGACATTTTTAATCGAAATTTTTAATATTATATCATTGTTTACATTCAAGTTTAATAAACATTTCAATAAATTATTCTATCGCCTTTTCAAAATACAGAATTATTTCATATTCATTCCAAAAGTATGACAAATTTCAAATATCGATTTAGTGCAGATTTCTTACCCTGAACGAAAATAATCTAAAATATGAAAATCAAAATGAGTATTTAAATGATAAAGTTTAAATCTTCGTACACATACGAATTTCAATAAATGCTGCTCTACCCATTAATAAAAATAAATATTTCAGATTGAAGTTTTTTTTTTAAATTATAACCATAACTTTTTTTTTTAAAAAATAGCTACAATAACTATTTTAAGAACACAGCAAAACTTTTTTTTTTTTTTTTTTGGAAAAATGAATAATCATAAAGTAACAAAAAAAGAAAAAAAGGTCAACTTACAAAAGTCTTCTTAGACACTTAAAAAAGTTCCTTAAATGTTAATAATCATCATCATAACTGGCTCAACATCTCGTTTGGTCGTTGTCCAAAAGCGATTACATTGAAAACCTTCAAAGCATCTCTATCACTTTCTATTCTCATGAGATCACCAAATATGTTAATTATCAGTGTAGCATTTAATCAATTAGTAAAATATCCTACGATATCCACAATAGTTTTTTTAATGTCTAGACATTAGAATTCACTAATTCGTTTTGTAATTTCTGCATCAATGTTGACTTGACTGGGCGTTTTGAGATGTATGCTCGCTGACGCTGCTTTATCTCAATTTATCCAAATGTGTTTCTTTTTTTTTTTTAAAAATATAACAGACAAAACATTTTGGCAGAAGTGAAAATGAAACCTCCATAAAGGAACCACTCTAAAATTCGAAATTCCAAAAATCATTGCCTGTGACGGCTTAAAAATTCCTTTTAAAATACATGAAACGTTGCTTGCATTTTCTGGCAACCAAATTAATAAAGCTAAAAGGTTACAAGTTTGATTTGGTTTGTCGCTCCACGGTCATCTTGTGCACACGAGTGCTAAACAGACCGGGACCTACAGTTTAAGGTGGATTACGAACCACTACTACTACTACACCACACCAAATCATTGCGCCTAGAGCCGAGTTGCTCCTTTACAGTTTGGGAATGATGGGGGTGAGAAGAAGTCTGATTGGGTTCTGTGATACTCAACGGTCATATGGCACCGGGACCTACGACATAAAATGGATTCCGAACCACTACAAACAGCCATTGCACCGACAGTACTCGAATCCGAAACCAGTGGTACCGAGCGCCAGAGCACTGGCCACTCGGCCATCAACCCCCATTCCGAAACACCAACAAACATCACTGCCCCCGCCAGATTCGAAGCTGAAGCCTATGATACCAAAGGCCAGAGCGCTAGCCGATTGGCCATCAGGCAGCCACACAAAGAGGATCCACCAACCTGCTTTATGTTGTTGTTTCTTATCCCACTTGGCTGGCCAAGCCCACGAGCCCATACGTACTCATGATTGAAGGGGAAGGAAGCAGCTTCTGTTGCGATGGAGCACCCCCGTAGGTAGAAGTCTGATTTTTGCTCCGGTTTGGCTCTTACAGTCATAGGAGACCGGGACCTACGGCTTAAAGTGGATTCCGAACCACTACACACATCCGTGGCACCGCCGGGATTCGAACCCGAAACCTGTGGCACCGAGCGCCAGAGCACTGGCCACTCGGCCCTTCAGGTCCCAAATGTGTGAATGCCAACGGCACGCGGTGTTCCCAGGTGGTCACCCACCCAAGTACTGACCGCACCCAGTGATGCTCGACTTCGGTGATCTAACGAGAACCGGTATATTCAGCATGGTACGGCCGGTGGCACCTGCTTTATTGATACAACTTAGCTCTTGGGATCAAGTTCTTCACTTTATCTCTTCTGCATAAAATTATACGTCCACTGGAACCAAAATGTTTCGGGCTTATTTATTATTGATTTCGAGTAAGGACAAACCATATATTTCTATATTTCGCACTTAACAATCTATCTTATGCAATAAATATCTTACTCTAGTAAGTGAAAGAAGTACTCTTATCTTTAGTAAGTGAAAGTACTTACTTCTACTTACTTATTACAAGATATTTATTTATTCATATATCTTGTAATAAGTAAGTAGAAGTAAGTACTTTCACAAAATATATTTATTTTATAATGGCTAAAGGAGTGAAAACCAATGTATAACAAAAAATACATTTGTGCATCCATATATTCAAGAATTAAGTAATAGTATATGTGCAATATAAAAAAAGTAATTTTATTTATTGATAGAAAAAATAACAAATATTCTGAAATATTAAAATTGCAATTAGAGTTTAAAAAATAACGGCTTTGCTTTACAAATAATTGTACGATAGAAATGTCGTCAAAAAAATTTCCGGGCTGTCATGGCATTTGATAAGCTATGAAAGTATGCCTAAATCTGATTCTAACTGTATTAAAATCGCTTTTAATCAATAGATGACTATTATAGCTATTTATTTATTTTTTTGTTCTAATGCAGCTGGCAAACACTTAAGCAATTGTCTTCGATGCCTTAAGGGAAGCGCTGCACCGACGTTACTCACTTAGCACTACCCAGAAGGTGCGTGTAGCTTGAAGATAAGCTACGGACGCGGAGTAACTATACCTCCGCAACGCTCTACGATCCTATTAGACAGCGGGCCTACAGTTTAAACAGGAATCCGAACCACTACGAACATCCATGGCACCGTCGGAACTCGACCGAACGTTAGATGCTAGTCACTCAGCCATTCAGGCCTCTTATAGCTATTCATCAAAATCAAAATTGTCTATCTAATAAGCTAAAATAGGATTTCTAATGTAAATCTAATATTAAATTGCACATACTCACTGCAATTGCTTTTCAAATATTCAGCGTTCCTTCAACATGACAATTCATTTCATTTCCACGTATCTGCGAAAAGTGTAAATCCTGCTTTCACAAATTTGCGTAAAAGCATACACAGAACCATATTTAACCATTTTCCAGCTCAGACCAAGTAAACAAAACCTGTCCTTCTCATCAAGGGACAGACATGTTGACTTAAAACTGACAATCCGAAGTCCATTTCTATTTTATTATTACTTACGTACACTTTATCAGGGGTGGGCAGCCAGCAACCCGCCTTGATTATTTTTCTGGAACCGTGAGATTTATCACACTTTTACAAAATATACTGATTTTATAATGGCCCAAAGTAGTGACAGCCAATGTATTAAAAAAATGCATTATGTGAGCATCCATGTATTCAAAAAGTAACTGTCGAAATGATGAGAAAAAATTAACTTCCATTTTAAAATAATATTTTTGCGAATATAGGACAGATATTGACTATTTTATTGATGAATTTACAGTTATGAGTTCGCAGAATAATTAAACTATATTCTGCCAACTCATGACTCGCACGCATCTTGGAACATCTAATATAACAGGTTCGACGTTTCACTTTAAGAGACCTCAGTGACGCAGTGATCATCCCTAGATACGGACAGTTGACTGTTGATAGAGAACAAACCAGATTCTTAGTCTTAGCTGTTAGCGCTTTTGGTTCAACTTACACCAGCGAATCGTTTATTTCTAAAATGAAATTGGCCTAACACAAAACAAGCTCAAACATAATGGACGCAACACCCATTACGATGTGCAAATACCCAAATTAAGAACGATTTGCGAAAGCTAAGGGAAAGAATGGTGAAAGAAATATCGCACTCGTAAAATAAATATTTTTTAATTGTTTCATTTTTTTATTTCGTTTGTATTTGTATATTTATATTTCAATTTTAGTGTTATATATTTCTTTACAATAGCTTGAAGCTTGAGCTTGACAATAGCGTGTAGCTTGAAGATTAGCTACGGGTGCTGAGTAACAATATCCCCCGATACGCTCTACGATCATGTTAGACCGCAACGCTCTACGGTTTAAAGTGGATTCCGAATCACTACAAACATCCATGGCACCGCCGGGACTCGAACCCGAAACCTGTGGTACCGAGTGCCAGAGCGCTAGCCACTCGGCCATCAGGTCCCGTTTCTTCATTAGCGCAACAGCCCCATGGCAAGTTACGGCCGTCTTCTTATTAGCAGATTTGAACAGGAGATGCTATCTTTTTACGGAGTAGGGTTGTCAGCCCTACGCCCAATAGTCATATTAGACCGGGACAACAGTTTAAAGCGGATTCCGAACCACTACAAACATCCATGGCCCCACCGGGACTCGAACCTGAAACATGTTACACCGAGCGCTAGTTATCGATAAAATGTTTATTATCTTTTATTATTGAGTAATATTAACATGCCATGAGGCACTATATACATAAAATAATTAATGGCCTTAAATTCAAAAAGTGAATACAATTTAATTCATTATAAATTCACAAAGTAAATTTTTTTTAAATATTTTATTCCTCATTTATGTTGCTTTTAAATAAAGAGAGCATGCAAATCTTTGGCTATAGAAAATGAATTAAATTCAAATCAAATTAAAGTAGTAAAATAAATAAAATAGAGTAATTCACCAAAGTATTGCAAATATATTCTTCTTCATATATATATGAAAACGTATGGTATATACATATTATATATACATACATATATAATTATTTGAATGGAATATTTTTGCATTTAATAAAACTGTCAATATTTCCGATAATTTTTTTTTCACTAATTTTATTTTATAATTATAAAAAAAGTAAAATTTCTGAAATTAAACATTAACTAAATAAGGAATCATTGAAAATATTTCTGTAATCATTAAGTCATACTAATTTAGAACAGACCATATTAATTTAGATGTTTTTAAACATAATTTTTCAAAGATTTATAGGCTTCAATAAATATTAACGAAAAGTTCATACATAATAACTTGTATTAGCAACTTACACTAAAAAGTTTCGTTTTTTCAAAAATGCGTAATTGCAATAATTTCTTGCATAAATTTATGGTTACAGAAATTTGTGTAAAAATATATCCAATTATCCTCTCTACTTCCCGTTTATTTAGTGAAAATTCAATGTGTCAATCCTGTTTAGGGTCATATTTTATGTATAAACATATTAGTAAAAGGTATATATTTATATTTAAACTACATTGCCTTTTGCACTTTTGAATTAAAAAAATAATTTTTTTTATAAATAGATTTATGTATTAAGCTCAAATATACACATTCCACTATTGATATTAGTTTACTTCTTTAAAAATAACTTGTTAGTAGATTGGAAAAATTTAATTTTAAGTTCCCAATTCAATTTATTACATTACAAAATAAGGAATGATCCAGAAATTAAACAAAATACAGTAAAATCTATTTTTTTCCTTAAATAAAAATGTTATTGAAGTAATTTTGATCACAACCTATGAAATTTTCTTTGAATAAATTTAAAAAAAAAAGTTTCAATTTAATTTGCAAAGTGAACATATTATAAATTGATATAATTATTTTGGCCTTATTGAAAATAAGGCCAAGATATTCTTATAATTAATTAAAATTAATTAATAAGAAATAAGGCCAATATTCTTTCTAGGCTTCAATGAAATAAAGCATGAGTTAAAAAAATTACTGTAATCATACTAATGAAGCACAGACAATATTAATTTAATTAATTATTATTTATAATTAATTTTAATTTATTCATTTTTAATTAATTCATTATTCTTATTAAAATTATTTTTTATTTATAAACATAATCCTTTTTTTTGAAAACATTCATATAATATTTTTAAAAAAAATGTTATCAATGACTATCGAATGACTTTAATAACATGACATTTTTAACTGTTGTTCAGCAAAATCATAATGTATCCAATAAATTAAACATGACAGTAACTAGATATATTAATTTTTATTTCAACTATTCTATATCCAAGAGCAATTTTAGTACAGTAAAGTACAACATTATAATTATAAAAATATATTTAGAAAAAAATAGAATTATTTGAATAAAAATTTTCAAATTACAATATTATTATTATTTTAATAAATGCAGACTGGATGAAAACAAAAATAATATGGTACCATACCCTTTTAATAAATATACAAATCATTTTTGAAATTAAACCAATTAGACAGCATTATTATTAAAAAGTACAGAATAATGCTATTGTAATAATAGTTCAAATACTTATAAATAATTATAAAATACAACTTAATGGTTATTTATATAACTAAGTATTTGGTATTTGTATATAATCAAATTTGAAAATTAGTTTCATAGGAATATTGTCCATAGTTTGATCATTTTGTTTAAAAACTTAGCTGTGCAAAATTGCAGGTCACAACACATATTTACAAAGAATAGCTACCTCTACAGAAATAAAATAGCTGCAAAATACACAGATCTCATCAAGTAACACAAATCAAGCATTCCCACATATAAAAATTTCAGAATAATGTTCTATAATAACAAAGTTTTATGAAATAATCTTTTCTACTCTATTCTGGATGATTTTTTTTTTGTAAAAAAGACAAGTGCATACATGAAATAATGCTTATTTACACAAATTACTTACTGCAATTGTCTATTATTCTACATTTTTTTTTCAAAAAATTATTTCAGATTAGCAGAATTTTATTAAAGAATTTATATTAATTTCTTTTTACAAAATCACTTCAAATTGGCACTTAAAATTATATCTCCTTTACTTTTATAGTCAATGAAAAAAATAAAATAAAATACCCTGTAAAATTATCAAGCTTTTGACTGAAATACTTTAAAACAATCATTACATTATTTTGTACAAAACTGAACTTCCACACAACAAAATATCTTAAGCAATAAATTTAATACTTAAACTCATGTTGACACATTTTCTACAAACTAAATAGCCACAAAACCCCCAAAGAACATTAAATGCAGCTTTTAAAATAACTTTGATTGAATGTAGTTGTCGTAGATAAAACACAACTACAGCAATTAATCAATACATGCCAACACATTTTAGTAAGCTAATATAAGTAGGGATAGATATAATAAATATACCAATTTGCATTGAATTGCAGAATAAAAAAATAAAAATAAAAACAAGATTCTTTAATTGTCATATATACAACAAATGTTGAGTGCTGATAAAAAAAAAAATTAAAAAAAAAACCTACACAACACAATCTCTTCAAAATGCATACCTCAAGCATTCAGACAAAATATTGCAAAACCTTCTATATAATGTGACACATTGATTAATAATTTTCAAATCAGATCTTTCTTTCTTGTGACACCCAAAAAAATCATAATGTACAGTTTAACTATCACAATTAAAACATTAAATCATATACGAAAGCTCTCGAATTTTCCATCAATGTGACGAAGTCTTAAATAAATATCTGTGCCAATTCCTTGCATTGTCTCAAGTGTAAGAGAACCTCCCAAATATTCAGCATATGCTCGTGAAGTTGGCAAGCCAAATCCAAAGCTAAAAGAAAAACAATATATATTTAATGAAATGCTCCTATAACTAAAATTCAGCTTTAAGATTCAACAATAGAACAGATTTTATAATATTCCTTGGGCTAGCCCAAAGGGAAAAAAATTACTAGTATTTTTCTTTAAAAATTTGGTATTAGAATATTTGCATGAAATGAATTGAACCAGTGCTACTGAATTTTTTGAAATTGTGTACAAGTGTAATAGACCATTAAGACAACTAACTGATATATACGAGTTCCCTCCGAACCATTTTCAATAAAAGCAAGCAAAAAACTAAGGGTAGTTTTGTTGTGTTCAACCAGCATGAATAGGCAGTGATGTAAATATGGCAGTAACATGGCAGTGCTAAGAATATCCACTCAACTGCTTTGACAATTAAGATAGGTATTATTAATTATATATATATATTTATATAAATTAAACTAATAATTATGCCAGTCTATGAAACAGTCTATTTTAATAATAATATGCAAAATGTACAATTTTTTTTTAAACAATATGAATAAGTGATCACATTTCAAAAAATATTAATTTATAATTCAATTTGACACTACTAAAAATAGTTTTTAATATTAATAGAGATTAATTTTAATGATTTACACTCAGTGTAATTTGTATAACATAAGTTATCAATCTATCTCGAATTCAGTTTGTGGCAATCTTTCAAATTTAACTGAATACAATATTTTGTATACAAAATGAATACAATATTTTATATGCATTTCTAAATTGAAAAATGTATGTAAAAAATTACCCATGCATAGGTCCTGATGCTGGCCCATCATTTGGCTCATTCATCATTTGACCAAACAGGCCACCATCTAAACGATGGTCAGTGCTTGATCCAGCAGTAGTGAAATGATACTCCATAATGTGTGGTAACAACTGATGAGGTATTCCACAGCCTCTGTCAGAGATTCTGGAAGATAATACAAATTTAGATAAGTAACAACATAAAAACAGAATTAAACATTTTCAATTAAAATTGCAAATTAAAAAAATGAACCTTTAAATACAGAAATAATAAAGATAAACTAAATCATCATACTCTCAATATCGATGTATTTAATTTATTGGGAAAAAAAGTCTGTTTTATTTAATTTTGCTTTTACTTTCATTTCATATTTATTTAACTTATTCTATTACAATACTTGCATATGAACTACATTTTTCATATTATTTGGCGAATAGATATATAAATTCTTGCTATTCTAGAGTAAGCTACATATAACTGACAGCAAGAAAAGCATGAATTTTTTTTAATTAATACCAATTAATGTACATATCAGGTAACAATTTAATATTTGTCTTGTGCCAAATATAGTGATACTGAAGACTAATCACACTGTAAATTGAGATCTTTTAAATTGAAACTGCAATTTAGTAGATAAAAGCAGAAACCTTGGAATAAATATTGTTTTCTCTTCATCTCTCCCCAACATTATTTTTGCTTCAATTATACTGTTTAATAACTGTTTCATGGTCTTTCTTGTTCCACTATGTAATCTTGGTCAATCTCAACAAAATTGAGTTTTTATGTTAAACATAAAATCATTCCTGGTTGCATCGAATTAAAAAATTTGATGAGAAAATTAACACCTTTATTTACATCAAGAATTGAATTAATTGATTTATGATCTTTCCTCATCAGGAACCATGTTTTGAATTTTTTAATTAATATCATGAACTATTTTGTTTCTTACTGCTAACACGATACCTTCAAATAACCAATTTGAATTTGTGTAATTTTTAATATTTGGGTTAACTTTATCTATTAATTCATGTGGGTTGTTGACAATATTGCATAAATCATTTGTAAGTTCAATTTGGCGAGTTACGCAATCAATTGGGCGAGTGACTTCACTAATTTGTAAGAGTTTTTCAGCAAAATGTCTTGTTTCTTCATCTCAAATTTATCTTAATTGTACTTTCAAATTCAAAAAAATTATTGCTCCAAACATGCATTGATTTTCTCTGTTGGAATTGAGTTTGTAATAGCTGGAAGTGTTTACTGAAAGTCGCCAGAAATTATAAATAATGCACCTCCCTTTAATTCTGAATTACCTCAAAAAGCTTGTAGTGTTCTATCTAATGCTTAGATGACTTTTTAGGCACCTTTGCACATTCATCTCAAAAAACTACTACACACTATTTTAAAAGTTTATCTCATCCAGATGCTCTCGATACATTACAAATTGGAAATTCTTATTCTGTAACATTTAATGGCAGGTTTAAAGCAAAATGATCAGTTTGCCCTCCTTGTATTAATGTTGCTACAATTCCAGATGATGCCAATGCAAGCACAATATCTTTTTTTTTTTGGTATGTATTTCAGATTACTTATCAAAAATATTTTTCTGGTACCTCCTGCTCAATCCAAATAGATAATTTTATCAATACCTCCATGATGAAATCACAAGCTTGCTTTTCTATTAACAATGGTTTGTTTTAATATTTCAGAATTCAATGCATCGATTCTAACTCTTTGTGGCATTTGCATTCATAGGCTAACTAAAGTTGGATTTTTTATTATGAAGCATTCATATTCCAAATAGGAAGTGATTGATTAAATACCTCTTTAATGAACTTGATATTTAATTCTGGATGAACGTGTCACACCCAATACAATACATCATCGCTCATACTTTATTTGAATTCGATAGAATACACATTGGCATTATTATTGCAAATACGGCAATTCAATACAGCTTCTCGAAGTGTCGACTTCCTATAGTCATTTTCTAGTAATGCTAAATGCTGATATTTTTCTCTGTACAATTGACATACATATTAATCAACTTTTTAAAAATCTGTGAAACATGTTGGTCTACAAATTTGACTTAGTAGCATTCAGAAGTAGAAGCATTCAGCATTTTTCGGATGCCGTGTACACTCGTTCTTCCACATATCATTTTTGAGATTCACAATTCCTTCATGACCTTCGAATGATGTTCCTCATTAAAAGGTCTTGTTGCACTCCATGAATAAAATTATAGTACACTAGAATATAGCAACGCTCTTACAAATGGATCATGTAGACAAAGTTGAAAAAATGCAGTTAATGTTGGTTCAAATATCATTCACTGTCTACTCCCTCTGCTTCTTTCTTGTAAAATATATTTGTTTTCCATCTTCTAAATGTACTGCCAAATGAACAACTGACAACTGTCAATCATGCATCAATCTCAACAGTAATGATGTGCGAAGCCACTTCATTACTATTTATGTATGTGTCCATTTCATACGAAAGTATTTTAACTTTCAGATGATGTTCTCAGTTTTCTCTCGTTATTGCAAATACAATCATATAACTATCTTTGCACACATATTTTATTTCACTGGGTTGCAGAATTGTACATTTATTTATGTGTACTTGTAACATTTTTGAGAGAAGTAGATCTTATGGCACCACCTATTATATTATTTCTATTTCTTTGCAATCGCATTTTGGGAGTAAAAGCATTGTTTTCATTAGATTGTCTTCTATACTTAGGACAGCCATCTTCTCCTATTTGTGTCTCATTTAAATATGGTCTTTATACACTTGGCCTTACTCATATATGTTGAAACCATATTTAATCTTCTGCATGGAGCATGAATCATGTTTTGCACATGTTGTAATGTATGTAATTCTGCATCTTCTTGATTTGGAAATTCAGTTCAACTACTTGATCAATTTGAGTTGGACGCATTTTTTCATGTAACCAAATTAAATCGTGAGGATGAGATAATCCTTTTTTCTGCTATTTGATTGTATAGATTCAGTAAAAAATTCCAAAAATATGAAGCTTTTTATTGACATCTACGAATCTCATTTGTTTCTGTTGGGAAAATCTTGAACTATTAATTCATGACAGACCATGGCAACGTGTTCATAAATCATACTTTCTTCTACCTCTAGCCATGTCAAATTGCATGTGAATGTTATAAATAAATCAGGGCTAAAAGCTGTTGAAGTAAATAATGGGAACTGGTAATATGATTGCATCCCTCATTGTCTTTGATCATTATCAGATACACATAAAATTCCTTCCAAGTTATTTTTTTAATTGTTTCTGCACCAGTATGAAGGCTTACTCGTTCAAATTGAAATGGTTTACATCCTCTTCTCTAATAAAACTTAAATGACATGGAAGTGCTTCATAAGAATGATGTATTTCTGCAATATATTGCAGTTGTCTTCATTAAATAAATGTGTCCCAACTTATTTACTCACTGTCCACAATTACAATGGCAATTTCACTGATTTGAGGTGTATTGGATAGATATTCATGTTCTCCAACTAGTATTTTCTTGGTTCGAATAGCAACTTTATACTCATCTGATACCATTTGATACAATGCTGTTTTAAATTCATGAACCAATTGATCATACCAAAATTCACTGCAGAACTTCAATGATTTCTATCTCAATCCCCTTATATATATGTGTGTAATTTGATCAACTTCCATTTACTCATCACCAATAACATGCACTTGCAAAAATTTATGAATCTGCATTGCAACGGTAACAATAATCCCACTTTAATATAGATTTGTCACTTAATAAAAAATATAGTATTGAATCGATGTTCTTTACTGCTCATGAAAATAGCACCAAATGATCAAATTTGAAAGCAAGCATTGCAAGTATTTATATTTTGTAGAAAATGATTGATTTTAAAGTTTCTCCAGTCATGTAATAAAATAATTTTGGTAGAGGCACTTCTAATGAGGCAACACATTCCTGGTGTTTCTCTACTGAATTTCTTGGCACCACATAAAGGGTACAGTTGTAACAGATATATACAATAATTTAGTAGAAAAGATACAGATAACTTTCAAAAATAACTTTGAACTTTGAGAATAACTTGAAAAATAATTTGCAATATATTTAAATATATTACATTTAAAATAATAAATGTTATAATATTGTTAAATTCTAGCTTAATATGTAATATTTTTTTTTATTATTTCAGTATGCTGTCCTATTCCCTTTACCTTATTATGATGCTTACTTCTCGTTATATTTGCAGAAGACAATCCAGAAAACATATTATAATTTTATGAAAAACATAATGAATACATAAATGATACAATCCAAAATACATAGTTTTAAACTTTTCTAATAAACATTTATACTAAAAATTAATAAGAGTTGACCATGTTACATATTTAAAAAAAAAAACTAACATTTCATAGTTTTTAAATTATTGGGATTTATTTATTATGATTATTAACATTGCATGTTTTAATATCAGTATATTATGAATAATTGTTTATTCAAATTAAAATTAATTACCTGATAATGAAATCTACATCATTATTTGCTATGGTTATGGTAACAGGAGGTAGACTGTCTTCACAAGTATCTAAATGACTTTCAATAGTTGCTCTAATTAAAAGAAGAAAGAGAGAAATAAGGATTACAGAAATTTATTATTACTTCCATTACTCCAATATGGGAATTCAGAAAAAATAAAATTACAAATCAATCATTAAAAATTAAGTTAATTCTAATACAATTCTATAATTTTATAATCTTTAATCAATAGCCTAAATGAAATACTTTATAATCCAATTAATTTGTTTTATAAAAACAAAATCAACTATTTTTAAATTACAATTTTAATGTCACATTAAAGAAAAGTCAATAAAAACTCTATTAGATTTATTTTAAAGTTTTTTAAACAAACAAAAATTTGAATAAATTATTTTACCTATTATGATCATAACAAAATTATAAATAATAATTAATATAATTTAATTATATGTAATAATTAAAGGGTTTCTTTTGAACTCCAATCAAATACATATAAAAGCAACAACGGAATCAGCGAAAAAATTATAAATTAACAAGTACTATGAAATATAATCAAAAATATGCCAAATAAGGGGGATTATCTAAATTAGAAATTTAATATGTTTAGAGGCTCTCAGACAGTGGGGTACAAACTCTCCCCCCCCCCATGTTAACTAAATACACCAGAGTAAAAGATTATATATAAACTTTAGTGTCCTAAATGAAGTAATACTAACAAAGATAAATATACAGAAAACTCTTTCATAGAGCACAGGTTTTAGGCACCATGATTTTCCAAATTACCAATGATTACTTTCTTTCCAATTGTGAAGAAAAAGAAGAATTTTTTTCAACTACTGTATTTAAACACTAGCTTTTGTTTGTTTTTTCCTTTGATACCTATGAAGTCAAAAGTCCAGATAAAATCTTACAATAACAAAACAAAAAAAATGCCACCTGGACAACTAAAGGCCAACAATTTTTAATTGTCAATTATTTTTGAAGACAGATTAAATACTTGTGAGTATAGTTGCTTTAAATGTATCAACAAGTTCGTTAATTAAAAGTAAAAATGTTTTATTTATAGTCAAATATTCTAATTTTATGTAAAGACTAATTTCATAAATCATTATAATAAAAAAAATAAAAACTTAATTATCAAAACCATAATAGCATTTACTTCAATAAAAAAAAAAATTGTTCAGCAAAAATTCTGCTCAAAAGGAAATGCAGTGACAAAGGTAAAAAGCTTAAACATATAATAAAAATAATAATAAAAGAGTTGGTGAATTTTTTTTTTATTTACCGAACTGAATTCTTCAGAATTTCTGGAATGATATAATCAAGAGGTGCCTGAATATATGGAAATACAGCATTTATATGGCCATTCAACTTAATAGCAGGAGATTTTCCATATTTGTGTAATGCTGTTTGTCTGTAACATAAAATAAAAAATTTGTTTATCTATTAACAATGCATACCCAACCATCAATAATTAAGACTAAAAATATATTTTATTCATCAAAATTTTTACAGATAAAACTTCACTTGATATATAACAATACATAATTTTTTCTTATTCATACTAAAACATACAATATGTGCAATTAATCTAACAAAAAAATGATGTATAAGCACAAAAGATAACACATATATTAGAATAAAATAGCTGGTACAGTATATAAAATGTAAGTTATATCAAAAGTAAGTTATATAGTTATATCAAAAGTAGTTCATTTAAAGTAAAACCATAGTTACTTTTAAAAAAAAATTAATTAAAATTAAATTTCAAAAAAGATATAAATATAAATCATATTATTGCTGTGATTACAAATTAATTGTAATGAAATATTTGTTTTAAAATAAAAAATTTATTTGAAAGATATATTTGAAAGAAACCAAATATAATATTTATAGACATACCATTAATATTTTTTCATAAATTTAAATTTATTTATTTATATGCATATAAAAATATTATTTAAATCCAAATGCTTTTTTACAATCAAATATTAAGTATTTTAAGTATTAAAAATATATAAAAATCATTTCAGAAAAATAATTAATAAAAATACTTAATTTTTTAATTTACACATATATCATATTTAATTTATATGTATTTTAAATTTGATTTTTTTAAAGCTTTTACACCTTTTGGCTACGAATTTCATTTTTACAATATTTTAATTTAAAACAATCTATTTAAAAAAAATAATGTTTCTAAATGCAACTTATAAAATTGATGTACAGGATCATACAGAGGCTTTTCTAGGCAATTGATTTTCTTTTTTTCTTTTAAGATAATTGAAAAACGAAATCAATACTTTTTAATTTACAACTAGTCATTAGAAGATACTTAAAATACTCCATGAAAATACATAATTTCCTACAAGAACATAACCATTTTGATTATGATAAAGATCACTTTTATAATAAAAATTTACGTTAAACTTCTAGAAAGAGTTACAAGAAATTTACTCTGATCGAAAACAGTGGATATATTCAATATACTGTTAAAGATAAAAGAACTATTTACAGCAACTATTTTTTGTAAGCAAACAATAAATAATGCTTACAAAAATTATTCAAAAAAGCAATATAATGAGGTTTTATTTTTAATTCTCAAAATAGAAATTGACTATTTGATAATCACAAAATTGTCAAATTTATGGTTATCTTTTTTTTGCAGCAAATTTGGAAATATTTTTTATAGTTATTGTAATAATTAGATCTTTTATAGAAATTACCTCAGACTGCAATATCTTTTAAAAATTAAGATAATATAAATTGGACATTAATACATATGAATACAAGTAAATAACATAAAGCAATATATATCTATATTTATAATATTTATTAAGTTATAATTTATTAAGAATTTAATTTTAAAACAATATTATCGTTGGCAAATGTTAATTTATCAGTTATCAGGCAAATAAATTGAATGTTCTCCAATACTTCTAGAAAATGCATTTAGTACTTGACAATTATCTAAATGTTTATAAAATATTTGTTATTATAAGTCACATAAACAATTGCAAATCAACAATAAAAACTGGCAATTATTGTTTGTCTGGTAGAATTGAGAACAAATTAATAGAAGTTGTCTCCAAATTTGTCTTTGTAGTAGTGAAGGCTCCGACATATATTCTTAATAATATTATTTTAAAATCAAAATTAATTTTTTCTCATAATTTCGATAGTTAATTTTTGAATATATGGATGCACACATAATGCATTTTTTAAATACATTGGTTTTCATTACTTTGGCCATTATAAAATAAATATATCTTGTAAAAATGTGATAAATCTAAAGGGCCACAAAAATGTTCAAGGTGGGCCACATGCGGCCCGTGGGTTGGCCACTCCTGTTTTAAACCATTTATTTTTCTTAATGCTGTAAAGAAACTTTTTTTTAATATTAAATTAATTAATTTAATAAATAAGCCAACTCAAAAAAAAATTTATCATTAAGAATCTACTTACCGAACAAAGTCAGACCATTTTTCTATAATATCTTTTAACTTCAAAGAAACATTAATAACACCTACAAAATTACCCTATGATAAAAAAAAAGTAATTCATTAAAAAATACTGGAAAGTTAAAATGATAAAATATATAAAATATTTCATGTTAAAACTGATAAAAAATACATAAATTCTAAAGTTCTTTACAATTACATAACATAGAAAAAATATAAAACAATATTTAGTCATACATTTCCATTGGAGTTGTCACTATGAAGTCCTAGATGATGTTCTGCTAGCATTCTAAGACCCAAACGAGAAGTAAGAGTCCTATCCAAGAAATTACGAACTAATTCTTCATTCTGAAATAAATTTTAATTCAATAATGTATCTACATTTAATTATCTATCTATTCAATAATGTATATAAAGTTATTTAAAATATCCCAAATACCTTAATATGGCAATAATAACAAATAATAATAACAAAATCGCCAAGTACCTTAATATGCTTACGACACTCCCTGAAACCAGCTGCCAATTGAGTTACAACATCTTTATGATCATCCAATAAACCTTGCAAGAGTTCACAATAACCCTTTTCAGATTCAAAATCTGTGATCTTTTAAAAAAATAATAATAAAATTGTCATTCTTTTATCAATATATATAGTGATAAATATTTTTTTTAACTTATTAAGATAAATATTTTTTAAATTATTTTGCATTATAAATTATTATTGTTTGGTTATATTGGTTGGTTTGGTTGTTTGGTATTATTGTTATTATGGTTTGATTATTTTTTTTCAAGAGAAGAATTTTATAAGACGATAATTTTCCAACTTAAATTTAAAAAAGAAAATACAATTATTGCATATTAAAATATAAAATTACTTATATTTAAGTGAAAAAATATTTGAAAATGATTGAATTTATTAAATGAGTATCAATAATACAAACCAATCTATTTTTAATATTATAATATATATTTCAATTTTAAATTTATTTAGAATTTAATTACAAAAACAAATCTTAATTTATAATCACTGACTATTCAAAATCATTTGACTATTCAAAATTACAATTCAATTTCGATACAAATATAAATTATGAACAATTGAATATTTTATAAAATTAATTTTACTGATTAATAATATTCTTTACACTAGTTGAAAAGAATATAATTAACTATAAAAATTACCTGTGGATATTCATTCAACATGTAAAATGCTCTTATATACAATTCATGCTAAAAAAAAATAATAACATTAATTACAAAATTTGACATAAAAACATTATATTATATATATATATATATATACATATACACAGAGAGGGAGAATAAAAATACACAGAAAATATCTTGCAAATTTAAATACAAAATTTAAAAATAGAAAAAAAATAGAAAACTATAATTTTAAAATTGAATTTTATTCCATTTAAGAGATCATAAGTACTTAAATTAAAATGCAACATTATGTATAATTGAAAAAAATTATAAATTTAAATTAAATCAGCAATCATGTAAACAGAAATAACTCTTTTAATAATTTATCTTTATTTAATATAAATCTATAACATTAAGATGCAAGTAACTGAAATATGCTTTCTATGATTTTTAGAAATTTATTAACTTTTAACAGAACATTAATCACTATGAAACTATAAAAATGATCATATATCTTTAAATGAATTGTTTTTAAAGTTTAAATGTAGATACTCAAGAGTGCATTTGTGTTAAATAATTAATAAAATTTTTTTTTTTAAACATTTCCAGTAAAAAATTTATTATAAATAAATTTTTTTTTAATGTAATGTTAAAAACAAATATACCAATACCCTGCATTTTTTTAAAATTAAATTTTTCCTGTTTTGTAAATTAAAATTGTTTCATTACAATAGCATATAGACATAGCTGACTGTGAAAGTATGGCCCCTTTGGACACACAAATATGTTGAAAGGATGATACCTATTTCCTGTATATAAACATTAAATCACCTCCAATAAATTAACAAATTAATAAAAAATAATACTGAAAATACATTTGATGAACAGACTTAAATTATTATAAATTTAAAAATTATTAACAATTAAGGCTCTGATAGGTAAAAAAAAAATCATTTTAAGAAGAAAAAAAATCCTGTTCCCTAGCAGAATAATATATTATGAGATTTTTTTTAATTATCCACTATCAATATCAAATGTTTCTTAAAAACCTAGAGAAAAATTATAGTTATAAATTAATTTCTCTATGATATCAAATATGAAATTTTTTTACAAAGAAATTAAATATTTGTAATTATATTTAGTCTTCAATAAAACTGATTAATTAAAACTAGAAATTAAAATATTCAAAATACTTTTTTTGTTAAAAAAAAATCTGAAAAAAAAAATGTTCAACAATGAAAAAGGTTGAAATTTTCCCATACTATGAGACTATGAAACATTTGAGTGACATTTGTATATAGCCCTGTTTTATAAAAAAAAATTAAATTTTCATTTATTGATTTAAATCTTTTCACATATTTATTTTAAATTTTGAAACAATATGAATTTATTAAAAGGATAACAAAAAAATGATTCTCAGATTTTAAAAATAATTTGGTTATCATTAAATAAATAATCACGCTTTAATCTTTCATTTCTATAAATATTTCTTATGAGAATTACATTAATTACAGTTACTGTATCGTAATCAATTTTAAATATAATAAAAAATTTTGATTTAGATAAACTTTAAATCCTCTAAATATTACTTTTAAAAAAACATACATGCTTTCAACGTCTAAAGGAATTTCTCCAATTAAATAAGACCTTTTTAAAAGTATATAAATTTTAGATTAACTCTTTAGTTTTTCAATAAATTACTTTTTCTAAATCTTATAATTACATTCCCCAATGCCTCCATTTCAAAACACTAAAATAAATCCATAATAAACACTAATACAATTTGCGTTAATGGTGATATTTTAATAATTTCTGGATAACAATATCAGTCATCAAACCAAATTTTTTAAAAACATTTATATATATATGTTCTATATTTACCACGGCTAGTATGGTTGGATTGCAACCAACAATGAATGGAAGACTTCGAAATCCAGCAACTCTATGAGCAATGCGAACGGGAAGCTCTTTATGTAAATACTGTGCACTTCTCTGAAAAAAAATGTATGTATATTTATAGATAGTCATAATACTGATACACAATTAAATAAAATCATTATTATTTAATATAATTAATATGTAAATGAAACTTCTAAAATATAGCAATTTAATTTTGAGTTGAATTGTAATTGGAAGGTTATTAAATTTTTGCTTAAATAAAAATTATCATTTTTTAGAAATAAAGATATAATGTATTATAATTTTGAAACAAATATCTTTACAATTATATTCTTCGTGAGAACTGTTCCTCAATTCACATCGTCCATGTTACATAAGAAAAATAGAATATTTAATCAAAATTAAGATATTTTACAAAGATTATTTTCGAAAATAGTCATAAGAAGAGAAAAAAAATTTTTTAGCTGTAGTTATGCAGCAAATTTTTCTGCTGTTCTATGTTTTCATTTCTCAACAAAAAAAAAATTTTTTATTCCTATTTTTCAGTAAAATCGCAAAATTTCAATTTTTAATTCTAACATTAAAAAAAAACTGTTCTTTTATTTCTTTATTTTCAAACAATGTAGTACATAATTTTTAAGAACATATCCAAGAGCAATTTTTTTTACAGAAAACTATAACTTACTTCAATTTAAAAAAAATTTGCATAACTAAAAAAAAATCTTAATTTATAACATTCATTAAGAAAAAAGTAATGTATTTTTAAAACTATTTTTAAATGTCACTGAACTTTAAGATAATGTAATTTCACAAATAACTGCTGCTAAAAATTTTATGGTCTGTATATTACCTAATTGAGTACCAAATTTTATAAAATCTATCCAATATTTACATTTTTTTTTAACAGAATTGTTATTCCTTATTACAAATAAGTTCCTCATATTTCTTACTACAATTATAACAAATTCATATGAGTGGCACAATTAATGGATTATGCATATAGCATAAATAATTGTAAAGACAAATTATTTTACTAAAGTCTGATAATCATAGAAAGTGAAAAAATACACATTTAAAGATAAAAACATACTGTATATAACATTTTTAATTAAGTTTAAAAGAAATATTAATTATATTAAACATAAAACAATATATTAAGAACTAGCAAAAAATTGCAAATTATAAAATAAATAAAAACTAACTGGATACAAATTAAGTAATAATAATTAATTGTGTTCAATTACTTTTATTTGTTAAGTTTTTAACATTTATTTAAAAAAAATAAATATTAATTTTAAAACTACACTATTTCTTATGAAACTAATAAAATATTAAATTATTTTACCAATATATGACTACCATCAGGACTTTTCCCAGAATAAAGTATAGTAGCAGGAGTCAATCGAACAGAAGGCTGCAAAAAAAATTAAAAAATATATTAAATATTAATTTTTAGATATAATCATATGAAATCAATTTAATAAATTAATGCATAAAATTATATAAAATATATACACCACTTAATTAGTTCAATAAAGAAATTTTTTTTTTATCTTCTTAATTGCCTTCTTGCAATAAATACACTTTGTAGGATCATAATAGTTGTTGCAATGACTTCAAATGCAAGATATTTATTTTGGAATCATTAAGATATATTTGGCTAGACATAGTATCCAAAATTAAAAACAAATTTGAAAATTTAAAATTACAAAAATGCAATGAATCCATCTTATTCATGTTACAAAATACATGGCATATTTAGATTTTAATAGCATTCATCAATTCATATTTTAAGTCAAATAACTAAACAATTAAATTTTATTTTAATTTTATGATTAATAAAATATTTTTTTTTTTATGAAAACAGGATCTTAATTATAAAAACAAAATTTATTTACTTGACATGAAGTAAGACATACAATATGAAAATTTTATTTGATATAAATTTACTTTTGATAAAAGTTTACTCTTTCTTAATAAAAATATTATTAAATAAATATAAAATCAACTGTAACACATTTAAAACACACAAAAAAATTGTGAATTAAAAAAAATTCAGTGTTCTATTTAATATTTAATAAAAATGCTATTTAATAAAACTTTAATTAAGAAATATGGAATTTATATAAAATAGGAATATGTGTAATTATTGCTTAATCAATTAAAAAAACTGCACAATACAAATATATTTACTAGAACAATTATCTCAAAAGATAAAATTATTTTAGTATAATATCTATAGCATTAAAAATCAACATCAGTAACAAATTTACCACAAATATTTATTTTAATGAAAATAAATAATGCATTTTAATCTCCATAAAATATCATAAACAACTTTAAAAAATACTACAGAAAACAAAATATTTCAATAAATATTAATAAAAATAATGCAAAAATTTACTTATGTATTACTGTATGTGTATTAATATTAAATGTATTACTGTATTACTTATGTATTATGTATTAATTTACTTACGTATTATCACAAAAATTTACTTAGAAAAAATAAGTACGATTTTGCAAATGAAAATATGAAAAAATATGAGAAAATTAAATTATAACCATTTCAGTTTATTTAAAAAATGAAATATTCACTAATAGATTATTAAAACAAATTATGCACTGCAAATTAAACATTTATAAGCTCATAACATTTTTAATTTAAAATACAATAAATGCCTTTTTAAAGTGATTTTTTTTAATAAAAAAATCTTAATTTAATTAAATAAAAAAATATTTATTTTTACCTTAGCAGCAGCAATATCTATAGCCGATTGGTTATAAAATGACTGCACAGTTCTAGTTCTGTTTCTTGGTGAAGTATTAATTTCTGGTCCATGATGTAAAAACTGTCGACCCGAATCTTGGTTCCTGCTACATTCCAGAAAATATCGGGAAATGGGATTTTTGTGAACATTGTTCTTGTAACGTCCAAATACACGAACACTGAAAGTTCCGACAATTTTTCCTTTTTCAAACAGTGGGGACGCCATGATTTACAATTTATTGGCAGTTATTAAAAACTTTGTTAAATAAACAGAAAAAACACGAAGACAATATCTCATTAAAAAAAATAATAATAATAATAAACGAGATTCCGTAGAACAATAAAGTTAAGAAAAAGTATCACAGTGCTTCAAATATGAATGTAAATACAAAATTATTTCGTTACGCAAAAATATTAAATGTTATATTTCTTATAAAAGTGAAATTTTATGTCTTGAACTAAAATCCAAAAAATGCGAAATTGACGGTTCAGGCTTCCATTTCATGGAAGGACAATTAAATAATAGGAAATGTTTAATAGGGAGGACAAACCCCATCACACGGTAAAAGTTTGTGCTACCCAATGCAAAAACCTAAAAAGAATTTCAAAATTTTAACAAATATTCTACCGAACAAATCGACCATTCAAATAAGCGAGCGATTGAACGGACCATAGGCGCATCCCAAAAAGACACAGAAAGATTTATTAAAGGTTTAAGAGTTAGCGATGCCGCCAAATTTCTCGCCAAATGAAAAATTCGTTAAAAATGTTTTTAATAACATTGGATATTAGATAAATATTTTTAAATTACAAAACATTTATCTAATAATAAGATAAAAAAAAATCAGGGATAAAAAAAAAAAATTGGAAACTTAATATATAATCGAGATTATTTATCAAATAACAATTCGTAACAATTGAACCTTTCGCCTTTGTTGTTTATTAACTTTCTTTTATTGGAAATAGGTTTAAGTTAAATGGAAGACAAATATCTGAAACAACTTTATTTAAAATAATGAATTAATTTAATTAATTTCATGGCAATGATTATTTTTTTCTTGAGTCTTTTTTTAAATTATTTTCTTACTCAAAAAACAAGTGACGCCAAGTACGCGATAAAATCGCCAAAATTATAAACCATGGGAATAAATATATTGGACACGTGATTATCAGCTGTATACTCGGCGTTTCATGGTTATTTATTGTTTGAATGAAAAAATGATGAAAAAAAGGGGGTTTAAGTTTAACGAATTTCTCAATATGAATCTAATAAGTAAATATTTTTATTATTCAACAGTCATTTTAAACAACAAATTTTTTTAACTTGTAAACATTTAATTGTTTTTGCTTGGTTATGTATAAGCACAGGATATTATTATATATCATCATCATCATCATTGGTGCAACAGCCCCATTGCGGGCCAAGGCCGTCTGCCTGCTGGCAAATTTCGAGACGAGAGACGTTTTTCTTTTTACGGCATACGGTTGTCAGCCCTACGCCCAACGCTCAACAGTCATGTTAGACCGGGACCTACGGCTTAAAATGGATTCCGAACCACTACAAACATCCATAGCAACATCGGGAATCGAACCCGAAACCTGTGGTTCCGAGCTCCTGTGGTATATATATATATGTGTGTGTGTGTCAATTTAAGTTTAAAAACTATGATAGGTAATAATAATAAAGACTTTAATACAGGGGTGGCCTACCCGCGGCCCGCGTTGAACATTTTTCCGGCTCGTTAGATTTATCACACTTTTACAAAATATATTTACTTTATAATGGCCAAAGTAGTGTAAAACAATGTATAAAAAAAAATACATTCTGTGGGCATCCATATACTCAAAAATTAACTGTGGAAATTATGAGAAAAAAATTAACTTTGATTTTAGACTAATATTCTTGCGACAACAAATATTGTAATTGTAAAATTAATATTTTTTAAAGATTTCATTTTTTTAATTTCGTTTATATTTATATATTTTTTTAATTTCATTTTGTGTGTTATTATATTTCTTTACAATGTACGTTTTGTATCATTAATATTATATTATCTATGTTTACATGCAAGAATAACAGTAAATACAATAATAAAAACTCATTATGTTTCAATGTTTCACTCCAAAAAATGTCTATAGTGGGTGTAAATCTAATATGGGGATATATACTTTTGTATGCGGCCCGCCGAATTATGATGCATTTCCAAAGTGGCCCGCAAGATTATTTGGGTTGTTCACCTCTGCTTTAATACTTTAATGAAGATATTATATAATGGAACGTGATCTAGCTCTAATTTGATGAAAACGTAGCCAATCAATTTTTTTAGAAAAAAAAGTACTTTATTCAATTTTTTTCCTAAAATATTGCAAATCAGGAAATAAGAAATTTTGTTAATAAAGGCGAATATAGTGACTCTATCAGTGTTATAGAAAAAAACATGTTTCCGTTTTAAATTAAGATTTATATAGTTAGTTATGTTAGCTGCGTAAATCTCTTTGTATATAGTTGTATGTATATAATTACGAATACTAAAAAAAATCATAAACAGTTATCATTTACTAATAGATTTTGGACTCTGTTCCAAAAAATTTAACTAAATATTAAAAGTTTTATTAAAATGTAATAAAACATGCATCAAATTCACAATTTATTTTTTATTATATTACATAATTTTTCATCACATATATACAAGGTGGTTATAATTAAAGTCCCACCTTTAAAATGCTTTAAAAAAAGAACCACTCTTCACAGTGAGCTTAAATTTGAACTGAAGATACTTGAAGAAGGGGGAAACGGTATACCATCAAAAGAAAGTTCCACCGATTTTTCCCATCCAATTCGGTATGCCCTTGCCGTGTTGGATGGGCTTTCCACTCACAGTGTCACAACTGTTGAGTGACTTGGAAGTCATTATTTTCCATCAAAAACCGAAACAATCAAGCACATTGAACACTACAGTTGGTTTACTGTGAAACTCATGGCAAATACGTTGTCATTTCGATTTAAAATATCACTGGCAGCCGAATTCACTTTTTTAATGCCGCTTGCAGCGCAATAGATTAATACAGTTTGGAACTTTTTTGATGCCGTACCCTTTCCCCCTTCTTCAAGAATCTTCAGTTGAAATTTGAACTCATTGTGACGAGTGGTTCTTTTTTTACAATATTTTGAAAGTGGGACTTTAATTATAATGACTATATATATATATATATATATATATATATATATATATATATATATATATATTATATTTAGTATATATATATATATATATATTTAGTATATATATATATATATATATACATATATATATATATATATATTTAGTATATATATATATATATATATACATATATATATATATATATATTTAGTATATATATTTAGTATATATATATATATAGGGTGGGAAGTTCGATAAATATATTAAAAGGGTTTTTTTGTTTTTTTTTCCTGGGCTGTTCGACATGAAGTTACAGTAATACACAGTGAGTGTAGATGAGTGAGGCTGCCTGGTGGGAATTGTCCGAATTTTCTCCCATACGTCACGCAAATGCGGGGCAATTACTGTTATAAGTCCTTCCGCCCTTCACCCGTCGGTGGAGTTAGTGTACGCGAGACCCACCAACGTTCCACCCGCACCTTTCCATTGGGTAGCGGCTACATAACCCTAGGCTCGGGGGTGAAGGGTGTAGAAAATAAAAGAAAAGTGAATCTAAAAATAATTCGCATTGTGCCGATTTATAATGAAAAACACATTTTTATTATTTTATAAAGGACCTATTTCGGAGGGAGGGGGGAGAGATAAATTAATTAAAAATAGAAATTTATAAATAGAAGAAAAGTTAGAAATTTATAAATTTTAAAACATATTTTAAGGCATTGTAATCTGATGAGCCGATATACAGGTTATTCATAAAGTTTAGAATTTAATTTAAAGAATAAAACGCATAACAACAGTCTTAAAAAAAAATGGCAAAATATAGAATTGCGAACGATTTTCTTTTCTTGAAAAATCCCCTTTTCACTTTGAAATACATTTCTCACCAGACGATCTTTTACAACAACTTTACATTAATTTTTCTTTTGAAACACTATTTTTTTATTAAATTATCTAATAATAATCAACGGTGCACGAACTGTGAGCTTGTAGACATTCACCCCCCACCCCACCCCACTTAGCTATTCCATGCACTTAGTGGATGGAATAGCTGCGGGGGAGAAAATAATTTTGCCGCAATTATTTTAAAGATTGGACTACAAATTTAATTACAGACTGTCACAGGCTATTACAGCAGGTTATAGACAATTTACAACAGGTTACTTGGTAACAACCTATAGGCGCGCCGCATCAACAGAAGTCAGATCTCCTCCCCTCTCAATTTTCCGATTGGCTGGCTTTCTAAAACGTAACATTGTAGTATCCAATTGAAACAACCTATCTTAAGTCGACCATAATCTTCTATACTCTGTATTTTATTCAAAATTATTTGTTGTCACTATTGGCAAAACCGACCTTTCCATTCGTGATATACATGCAAATATTCCCCAGGGTTCCATCCTCAGTCCATATTTATATATTTTCAAAAACTATATTCTACAAGCACATTATATTAAACTAAGTCTCTACGTGGATGATACAGCAATCTTAACATAAAGTCGGAAATCTCACATTATTCAGAAAAAATTTTGAAGCTACATTCACGAACTTGAAAAATGTTTAATTGATTGGTTTGGTTTCTACAGCATAAGATTTTAGTATCCGGTGGAAATCCTTCTTAAGTCGATCATTAGCTTTTCTAAATCTGCAAGTTAGTTAACTCTAATAAGTTGGTAAGATAATAAGTTGGTAATAATTTAATAAGTTGATAAAATTGAAGAGGTAATATTTACTAGCAAAAAAAATTTCCTCTAAATATCACTATACATAATAATATAATAAAATGGTCGAAAGAGACGCTATTTAGTGCTTTAATAAGTATATTTCGTGTATTATAATATATGGGACCTGACAGCCGAGTGACTAGCGCTCTGACGCTCGATGTTACAGTTTCCAGGCTTGAATGCCGGCCGTGCCATGGATGTTTGTAGTGGTTCGGAATTCACTTTAAATCGTTGGTGCCGGTCTCATATGACTGTAGGGCTGACAATCTTACTCCGTAAAAAAAACGTCTCCTGTCTCGAAATCTGCCAATAGGCAGACGGCCTTGGCTTACAATGGGGCTGTTACTCCAGTGATGATGATGATGTTAGTGTAATATATAATGAAACTGAGTGTCAAACTTGACAGTAAATTAAATTATTGTTCTCATATTCGTAAACTTTGACTAAATATAATATGAATTAGAATCCTTCACCTTCTCATCTACAGAAACTCTGTCACGTCACATAAAAATATAAGATTAATTTATCTCTCCTATCAGCGTCCAATTATAGACTATGCAAGCCTAGTCCGGGATTCTACTGCCCATTCAAATATGGAAACATTGCAAAGTCTAGAAAATAAGATTTTTAGTAGGATAACTAACTCTCCGTGGCACTTGAGAAACGCTGACATCAGACATGAACTCTCTCTTTCTATTTTTACACAATTTGTTTACAAATTCTCTAAATATTATTAACAAAAGTGCTCCAAATTTACGATTGTGACACTTTATTTCACAAAAACAGCAACAACAAAAAAAAAGACCTCGCATAATACTTAGCTTCTTAAAATAATCCTTGGTGTGCTTGTTTTAGAAGTATCATTATCTTTTTCTCCCTGAGATACAGTACTCAATACTTACCTCTTTTTTTTTTTTTTTTTTTTTTTTTTTTTGATATTTTCTACTTTCTGTTTTTATTTTTGTAATTTATCCTATTCGTGGATCAGTGGCAACGTGTGTGGTGAGTATTAAGTTTAAGGCTCAATCCTACTGGCGGCATTGTTGTGGACACTGTTTCAAATAACGAGGAGACTCAATGACGTTTGCGTTGTTCAGCCTCTTGCCTCGTTAGTCGTACTACTACTACTGCTACACCACACCACTTCACTGTGCCTAGAGCTGAATTGCCCCTTTAGTTACAGTTTGGGAATGATGTGGATGAGAAGAAGTCGGATTGGGCTCTGAGACGCTCTACGGTCATGTGACAGTGGGACCTACGGTTTAAAATGGATTCCGAACCACTACAAACATCCATGCCCCACCGGGATCCGAATCCGAAACCTGCGGTACCGAGCGCCAGAGAGCTAGCCACTCGACCATCAGTTGCTTTAGGAAAAAACGAGGAGACTCGATGTCGTTTGCCAAGTTCAGCCTCTTGCCTCGTGAGTCAGGGTTACCTGGTGAGAGTTTTCCGGTTTTTCTCCCATACAATACGCAAATGCGGGGTAGTTCCCCCTAAAGGGCTTCCAGGAATGCACTGCCATCCTTCTTCAACGACACGGAGCGAAGTCAGACTTCCCCCTACGGATGTTCCATCACAACAGAAGCTGCCCCCTCTCCTTCCTTCCATGAAACCACACTTGTTCATGGGCTTGGTCTAAACTGTTGCTATCGACTCGAATGAATTGGAAAAGAGATTTTTTTTTTTTTTTTTTTTTTTTTTTTTTTTTGTAATTTTAATTATTTCCTTTAAAAATCCAGTGTGTTTGAATCCGCCATACTCGGATGCTTGTCAATTTTCTGAGTGATATCTGTACTTTACTACTTCTTCATTTGCGCAACAGCCCCCATGGAGGGTCAAGGCCGTCTGCATACTAGCAGATTTCGAGACAGGAGATATTTTCTTTTTACGGCGTAGAGTTGGTAGCTATATACCAAATAGTTATATTAGACTGCGACCTACGGTTTAAAGAGTATTCCAAACCGCTACAAACATCCATGACACCGCCGAGACTCGAACCCAAAATCTGCGGCAACGAGCGCCAGTCACTCGTCAATCAGGCTCCACTCAAAATATATTCCATATTAATTTTTTTTTTTTTAAATTGAAAATAAATTTATCTGTTTAGAATTATCTTAGTATGTGAAACGAATTTTGCTAAAGCGTATTGTATTCAAAAGTGCTCTTATTTTTAAACTTTGGAGTTTCAAATGAACAAGACACTTTTTTTGAATATTTGCCAGAATTGTTTTTAGAAAGTCGTTTTTTCATTCAACACAAAATAAACGTGCGCTTTGTTTAAACTATCGCATATCTCACGATTTTGAAAGAAATGAAAACCTTATCTGTGTACATTTTTAAAATAATAGAATGAAATATAAAAATAGATATTCTATTTTTTTAATGACAATAAATAGAATCAATGAGGAGTGTACCGATAATCGAAATTAAATAAGATTGATGTGCTTTTGTTTTTTTAATAATACAGATAATGATTTAACAATAATACTTGCTTCATAATGTTCTGCGTATTTGGTTTAGCTAAAAAAAGTAATATTATCTTTTTTATGTAATTTTTTTTTTTTTTTAAGTTATTATAAGGCTCATTCAGAAAGAAAAAAATATATATTGGAATTTGTTTTTTTAAATAAATTTGAGTGATAATAATAAACTAAAAAATAAGTAAAGTACATTATATTTTTAACATGATAAAAATCAATAAAAAAATTGCAAAAAAAAAAAAAAAATAAGTAAAAAACAAAGTAATTAGCATAGCAGGTCATAAAATAGAAAGACAAAAAAAACTTTAGTTTCAAAGATTTTTAAAAATTAAAAGTTTCTGTTATCATTATAAAAAAAAAAAAAAGTTTATAAAATTAAAAAAAATATATTTTTAATTATTTTCTTCATTGTTTAAAATGTATATATATTTTATTAGAACAAAATATATTTTATTCTACAGTAAAATTTATATCACTATATTATTTTTAATTTAAACTTATGTTTACTGTAGTAAATTTATATTTTTATTTACTAAATTATAATAAATCTAAAATTTAAAATTATATTTACTTCAACAAATTTATATTGATATTTACTAAATTATGATAAATCTAAAATTTAAAATTATATTTACTTCAACAAATTTATATTTATATTTACTATATTATAATAAATCTAAAATTCAAAATTACATTTATGTAGAAAATTTATAAACTATATATTTATTTATATTTACTAACTTATAATAAATCTAAAATTTAAAATTATATTTATTATAGCAAATTTATATTCATATTTATTTATATTTACTAAATTATAATAAATCTAAAATTTAAATTTAAAATTACTGTAGCAAATTTATATTTAAATTTATTTATATTTACTAAATTATAATAAATCTAAAATGTAAAATTATATTTACTGTAGCAAATTTATATTTATATTTATTTATATTTACTAAATTATAATAAATCTAAAATTTAAATTTAAAATTACTGTAGCAAATTTATATTTATATTTATTTATATTTACTAAATTATAATAAATCTAAGATATAAATTTAAATTTACTGTAGCAAATTTATATTTATATTTATTTATATTTACTAAATTATAATAAATCTAAGATATAAATTTAAATTTACTGTAGCAAATTTATATTTATATTTATTTATATTTACTAAATTATAATAAATCTAAGATATAAATTTAAATTTACTGTAGCAAATTTATATTTATATTTATTTATATTTACTAAATTATAATCAATCTGAAATTTAAAATTATATTTACACTAGCAAAACATGTACTAAATCAAATTTTATTTATTTAAATTTTTAATATTCTACAGTATAAAGCGCATAATCTATCAAAGAGAGGCATAATCAATGACAATTTTCCATACAATCGGTGGTCGACTACCGATTGTGTGGAAAATGGGTGGATCCAAGTTGAACGAATTCAAACAGAGCGGAATACTAGAGGAGAAAGGTATTTTTGAAAAAAATTTAATTACAAAAATAATAATTTTAATTTTTTGATTATAATTAATTTAAACTTAATATCAAAAGAAAAAAACGATAAAAAAAATTCCACACTATTAAACTTTACCCTTTTAAAACTGACTATAGCCCTACTTGTTGCTAGGTGTATCAAAATGGGCAAATCTATTTGGATCAGCACATGTTTTTGAATAAACATCGATTAAAGAAAGCTACTTATTTATCATCTTTGACCTTGTTTACAATAAAATCTTCACTAAATGTTAAAAATTTATTAAATGTAGTGTCACGTATCGAATTCTTTATACATATTTTTTTCATTATATTGTTTATATATATAAATGCAATAAAAAGTACATAACTTTCAATACTTTTTTTTTTATGCTGGCAAGTTGTTGCTTGTGCCATGACTTGTGATATTAAAATAATTTCATTCAATTTTAATATACAGCGTAATTATAATTCCCCCTTTCAAAATGGTGTAAAAAAAAGAAACACTCGTCACAATGAATTCAAATTTGAACTGAAGATACTTGAAGAAGGGGGAAACGGTATGGCATCAAAAAAAAATTACACTGATTTTTCCCATCTAATTTGGTATGACCTTGACGTGGTGGATGGGCTTTCCACTCACAGTGTCACGAGTGTTGAATGACTTGAAAGTCATTTTTCCATCAAAAATACCGAAACAATCAAGCACATTGAACACTACAGTTGCTAAGTAATAGCAGTTGGTAAAGAATAAAATAGGTTTTGCATAGTAATTTAAATAAATTAATATTAAAAAAATATAAGAGATTTCAAAGACACTTCATGTCGTTAAAAACCAGAAATTAATGTAAAAAACTAGAAATTAAAATTAATATAAAAAACTCAAAATTAAAATTAAATTAATCTAAAAATCTAGAAATTAAAATTAATGTTAAAAACTTAAAACTAGAATTATATTAATGTAAAAATCTAGAAATTTAAATTATAAATGACTTAAAACTAGAATTAAATTAATGTAAAAAAACTAGCAATTAAAATTAATGTAAAAAAAGTAGAAATCAAAATTAATGTGAAAAAACTCTTATGACTAGAATTAAATTAATCTAAAAAACTAGAAATTAAAATTAATGTAAAAAAAGTAGAAATCAAAATTAATGTGAAAAAAGCCCTTATAACTGGAATTAAATTAATCTAAAAAACTAGAAATTAAAATTATTGCAAAAATCTAAAAATTAAAATTAATCTAAAAACCTAGAAATTAAAATTAATTTAAAAAAACTTAAAACTAGAATTAAATTAATATAAAAAAACTAAAAATTAAAATTAATGTAAAAACTAGAAATTAAAATTAATGTAAAAAACTAGAAATTAATTTTATCTATTTCACAGACTTGTATATTATAAAATCCGCACTTTTCTAAAACATGCAACTTTTCTGCTGCTTTTCTTCAGAAAAAAAACACAGTTTGTTTAAATCTTTCTTATACAACTTCAACTACATATGTACATTTGTGTGTATGTGTGTGTGCATCCACTTACTGTTAAAAGGGCTAATTACCTCAAGCATTGACCCTATTTTTTTTCTGTCTCTAATGTAATGCACCCTCATTTTGTATTATTATTTTCCCTTTCGCCTTGTATGTGCGTCATCAAATAACGCTGCAGAGGAGGCTACGCTGTGTCTGCTTCGAAAGCAGACATCACTCGGTGTTAGATATCACGTGCCTTACGTCACCAAGGTCTTGAACGTCATTCAGAAAATCTTCGCTCTACTGGCATGCTGCCAAAATTCGGAGTTCCAAATTCTTTGTTTTAGGGTAGTATTTGGTCCCGTCAAGTCCTCAATATAGTAAGGAAAACAAGATTAAAAATAAAAAGAGTTGTTTTTAAGAAACTAATTACATCACTTTACTCGGCAAAACTTTAATGCTGCCAAAAATTCAATAGAGAAGTTAACTTGATCACGTGTTCTGTCTTTCATTATTCGTGTATCGCTCCATTTTATCACGTGAATGTCCGTGCGTGTTTTTCCTGTCTTTAACAATTCAAGCAGCTGTATTTAATCCGATTCAATCACTGTCATGACTTACCTGTAATGGAGATTATTTTTAACATCAATTTTCATGTTAGATTATAATTGGCATTGCTTTGATAAAACTGACGATGGCCGATGGCACATAGAAATAATATTTTTTACAAACATAATAATTATAACTATCATCATCATCATCATCAGTGGTGCAACAGCCAGTGGTGGGCCAAGGCCATCTGCTTACTGGCAGATTTCGAAACAGGAGATAATTTTTTAAGGGTAGGGTTGTCGGCCCTACGCCCAATGCTCTACAGTCATATTAGATCGGGAACTACGGTTCAAAGTGGATTCCGAATCACTACAAACACCCATGGCATCGCCTAATTATGACTATAATAAATAAATTAAAACACACTGGCGCTCGGTGCCACATGTTTCGGATTTGAATCCTGGCGGTGCCATGGATTTTTTGTAGTGATTCAGAATCCACTTTGAACCGTTGCTTTAACCGTTTAAATCGTCTCTACAGTCATATTAGGCAGGGACTTACGGCTTAAAGTGGATTCCGAATCACTGCAAACACCTAAGGCACAGCCAGGTTTCGAACTCGAAATCTGTGGCACGAGCGTCAGTCACGTGGAGATCAGGCTCCAATCTAATTATACTCCATATTAATTTTTTTTTTAAAAATTGAATATAACCTGTAAACTGTAACCTATTCACTACCTAACACTCACTGAGTGTTATTATACTTAGTCACTTATACGCATACATGTATCTTCTTCAATGGTTCAACAGCCCCATGGCGGGCCTATGCCATCTTCCTACTGGTAAATGCAGAAAGAGGTAGTGTTTCTTATTGCGGGTTGGGTTGTCAGCCCAACGCCGAACGCTCTACAGTCATATTAGACCCGGTACCTACTGTTTAAAGTGGATTCTTATGAATTTGCTTATCAATAATTTTTATATTTTACTAATTGCGTCGAAATAAAAACTAATTTGGTTCGTTAAAACAATTAAATGTTGCACAAAAAAAATTAATTTCTAAGCATTACTTAAACGAATTGCAAATTCAAATTCAATCTTCTTTTCTCTTCTGCAAACTCATCGGTTTCATGTTTCGGTATTCTTCAATATTTCTATGTAATAATTCAGTAACTTCAATATTTCAGGGAATATTTCATGAAAATAAACCAAGGAGAAACGATGGGTGTTTCAACTAATCCAGGCGCGATAAAAAAAAAATTTGACACTGGTAAGAAAAACATTGAAATACTAAACATTTAAAAAAAATTGGGTCTAGGGAAAGTAGAGGCGGAGGGGGGGACTCAAGCCCAAAGGCCACCATCTTGGGTGGGCACCTGAACATATAACTACTTTCTGGTAGATCTCTCTCTTTTTTTATGCCAAAATGTTATATATTAAACAAATAAATGTCAGTGATTTTTTTTAAATTAAAATATATAATCATCATCATCATTAGCACAACAACCCCTTGGTGGGCCAGGGCCTGAATGGCGCTCGGTACCACAGGTTTCGAATTCCAGTCCCGGCGGTGCCATGGATGTTTGTAGTGGTTCGGAATCCACTTTAAACTGCAGGTCCCGGTCTGTTTACCCTAAAGTGTGCACAAGATGACCGTAGAGCAACAAACCAAACCTTGGTGGGTCAAGGTCGTCTGCCTACTGGCAAATTTCGAGACGAGAGATGTTTTATTTTTACGGGGTAGGATTGTCATCCCTACGCACAAAGCTCTACAGCCATATTAGACCGGGACTTGTGTTTAAAGTGGAGAATATATAATGCAGCAATAAAAGTAAATATTAATCTAAGCCTCAAAGTACGATGGAGATTGTTTAATTCTTGTCTCACAGTTGCTATGATTACTATGGTCAATAGTCCTTTTTAAATGTTTATGTAAAAAGCAAAAATAAAAACAGTCTATTTTATTTTAAATGAAGAGAAGGAATATCGATGTAAATTTACATGGATATCTTTTTGAATCAATATCCTATTAATATTTCGATGAAAACATTATTATTTCAATTTTGATATCCAAAATTGCGGTTTTTATTTAGTTAAAAAATAAATAATAGGAATTTTTTTCTAATATTTGATTACGCATCAGACTAGAAAAAATGAATTCACGGGAAAAGAAATGCTTTTCTGATTGTTATGAGATCATTTATTACATACTTTATTGCATTTTAAATGCGTCACCGTACCAACAAGAGGAATTTCAGCTCGCTTCTGCGTAATGTTTTCATTCCTTTGACACATATATAAACTTATTCTACGTTAAAAACAATATTTTATTTTAGTTCTCTGTTTAAGTTTCCAATCATCGGATCCCTCCATAAAACAACTTGACTTTAAAAAATAATATTGACAAGATTAGAAATTAAAGTACGCAAAATTTTTGTGCAATTTTTAAAGCCAATTCAAATACCGAAAATTAGTTTTTTTTAAACGATTTTTACTCACTTTTATGCGATATACTCGCAGTCTAAGTCGGAAAAAGATTCTGAGATAATCCTAATTCAAGAAAATGCTGAGATAAACCTGATTCAAGAAAATTCTGAGATAATTCGAATTCAAGAAAATTCTGAGATAATCCTGATTCAAGAAAATTGGGAGAATTTTGCGAAAATATTAAATAATTTTGCCGAGAATTATTAATAAATGGTAAACTACATTTGATTTTCAAATTTTTATTATAATTCATTGTAGATTTTAACGCAACCAAAATATAAAATTTTTTTTTATCCATCAAGTATATAGGTATTGTTTAGGGGAGCAGATGTTTTCGTATCCTTGATCACTTTCAATTTTGTTTCAGTTTCTTTCACAAGCATTTTTTAAAAATCTCTTTCACGAGTTTTTTTATACATAATATTCATTTACAAAATAAAGGAGTAATTAATAAATAATATAGTCAAAAAATCATTCAGAAGAAAAATTAAGGTAATATTGTTCTAAAAGATCGTCTGATGAAAGCAAAGACGATTTTATTTCAATGACAGTTTCCGAGAAACCATAAGCGTTCTAGATTTTTTAATTATTATTTAAGACTGCTGTTATGTGTTTTGTTCTTACATTAAATTCTACATTTCATGGGTATATTATTATGGTATGTTATGATTTATTTATTTATTTTTAACGGGTAATATTTTATGGGAACTGTGGAACATTTTATGCTTTTACACCGCATAGGTTTGGGGAGCCGAGTTTTTCTTGTCCTTGATCAAATTCAAATTTGTTTTAATTTCTTTCACGAACATTTTTTTTAATCTCTTTCACGAGCTTTTTTATACATAACATTTATTTACAAAATACATGAGTAATTAATAAATAATTTCGTTAAAAAAAATCAATTCAAAAGAAAAATTGATGCCAAATTGTTTTAAAAGATCGTCTGGCGAAACCACAAAGCCGATTTTATTTCAAAGTGAAAACGAGATTTTTCGAAAAAAGAAAATCGTTTCGAATTCTGTAGTTTGTAGATTTTAACGCAACCAAAATATACAAATTATTTTTATCCATCAAGTATATGGATAAAAATAATAGTATTGTTTTGGGGAATAGAGGTTTTCGTGTCCTTGATCACTTTCAATTTCTTTCACGAGCATTTTTTTTAAATCTCTTTCATGAGCTTTTTTATACATGATATTTATTTGCAAAATAAATGAGTAATTAATAAATAATTTAGTAAAGAAAAAAAATTCAATTCAGAAGAAAAATTGATGCAAAATTTAAAATTTTAAAAGATTGTCTGGTGAAAGCAAAGACGATTTTATTTCAATGAGACTTTTCGAGAAAAAAATTGTTTGGAATTGTTTAAGAATTAACAAAAATTGTTTGGAATTCTATATTTTTTAATTATTATTTAAGATTTCTACTATCTGTTTTCTTCTTACATTAAATTATAAATTTTATGAGTTTTTTTATACATAATATTTATTTACAAAATAATTGGGAAATTAATAAATAATTTAGTAAAAAAATTAATTCAGAAGGAAAATTGATGTAAAATTGTTTTAAAAAATCGTCTGGTGAAACCACCAAAGACGATTTTATTTCAAAGTGAAAACGAGATTTTTTCGAGAAAAGAAAATCGTTTGGAATTCTATAGTTTTTTTTAAATAACTTTTTGGTAAAAAAAAATATTAATTCATGTAAAATTGTTGTCAAAAATCGTCTGGTGAGAAATTTATTTCAAAGTGTAAACAAGATTTCTCGAGAAAAGAAAATCGTTTAGTTTTCTATAATTTTTTTTCATTTTTTAAGAGTGCTGTTATGTGTTTTGTTCTTGCATTAAATTTTAAAGTTTATGAATATATTATAATGGCATTTTGTAATTTATTTATTTATTTTTAATGGGTAATATTTTATGGGAATTATGGAACATTTTATGCTTTTGCACAGCATAGATATATCCAATGGCAATTCTGAACATTTTCTATAACATCTTTAGTATCACCTTTAACCACACGTGCGGCACACAGTGGTCGATTTAAACATAAACCCATGCAGATCTACGATAAACTCAGTTCAACAATCACTGGAGATTCCAGAACTGGGTTATTGACTCGTCGTTGCGCGTGGAGATCATTTACGTAATAATTCAAATGCGTCACATGCCACTGGAAGAAACCACCGCTTATTCTTCTCTTCTAAGGTTTTCCTGCGTGGGTTTCAAATCAAAATATCCCTCTCAAAAGTGACAGCAATCTTTTTCCAAAATAAAATGGTTGCCTATGACCCTCGGTTTGTTAGAAACTGGAGATTTCAGAGATTTAAATATAGATCCTAGTTTTGACAAATATTTCGTGATCTTGATAATTGTCTTCAAATTAAGAGGTAAAGGGTTTAAAGATAGTTATTTTAATTTTTAGGAGTTCTGGGTGGTTTAAACAAAGTACTTTGGCTGAGGAGCCGCCACACACTTTTATCTTGATGTTGGTGAAGCGTTGCTGTAGGTCAATTCCCACTGAAATTTTATGCCATACATTTTATATCTAAAAATATATAATTAATAAAAAAGAAAAAAGAAAGGTAATAGTATAAATTAAGAGAAAGAGATAAAAATTTTTGAAGATTTTAAAAATAAAATGCATAAATATGAAATGAAAAGAAACTATAGCATTAGAAGGAGGCCCACCATCTGGTGGGTCTAGCACTAATGACATTTCAGATGTAGGAATGAGGGGGAAAAAACAACGGATTACATGTTAAGAACAGTACGCGTTTTTTTTTTCTGTTTTTTAAAAAAGAAATATCATACCCAGGAAGAGAATTTAAAACCGAATTGCAAGTGTGAGGAAGATTAGTGTAGAAATTTTACGTATAAATTGGCGAATGTTTGGGAAGTGAAGTGATTGACTAATATCCTGATTCCAGAAGTACCAAGGTGAGTTGATGATCATCGGAAGGACTTTGTTTTCAAGTCTTTGGATGATTTCCAAGTTACTTTTTGCTGCGGAGCCCCAAACTGGACTTGCCTAAGTAATCATGGAACGCATGTAAAGCATGTAAATAAGTATTTTGCTATGTAGCGACAGGTTAGAATTTGTACAAATTAGAGGATAGAAGATGCGGATAGCTTTATTCAATTTATTTCGGAGGTTTTTAATATGCTGAGAGTAAGTGAGATTTTTATCAAGAGTGACGCCAAGATATTTAACTTGTTTGGACCAAGAGATAGCTGTGCTGTAAATAGAGATAGTTGGGTTAGTAAATTTCCTTTTGCGAGCAAAGAGAACAGCCTCAGTTTTGTCAGTACTTAGTTATAAGATTCCATCGGGTCTGAAGGGAGTTGATATGATTTTGAAGAGTAAAGTGATAACCAATAGGTTATTATTTCGACATAAGATAACCGTATCATCAGCGTAAAGAGTGATTTTAATGTATGGAGATTGTGGAATATCATTGATGAAAATATTATATAGAGAGGGGCCAAGAAGAGAACCTTGTGAAATTCCTGCCAAGATATTATGAAGAGTGGAGTCAATATTATTTACAGATACAACAAAATCGCGATTAGTGAGGTAGGAGTGCATAATTTTAATTAAGAAAGGAGGAAATTTGTAAGAGATAAGCTTATGAAGATGTCCTTTTATCCATACACGGTCAAAAGCCTTGGCGACATCAAGAAAGATAACATCGATTAGTTTTTTTTATCAAAGCCTTCAAAAATAGTTTCAATCAGGTTTAGTAGCTGATGAGTAATTGAAAGTTTTTCAGTAAACCCGAAATGCTGAGGGATCATGATTTTTTCCCTTTTCATGTGTTGGAGGATCAAGTTAAAGTGTTCATTTTACTATTATTGAATTAGAGACGAATTATGTTCCATGTGTTTTTTATCTGTAATCAGAATCAGGCTGTTAACAAATTATCTTTCATTCTACCTTGACCAGAGATAACAAAATTCTTCTTTAGACTAATAGTATGCTTCGACCTTTTCTCACGTACGCTTGCCCGGTCTGGTCCTATGCAGCTCAATCTAATTTAAAAACGCTTGAAACTTTACAAAATATCACTCTCCGCCAAATGACCTCTGCTAAATGGTAAATGGGCAATTCTGATATCCATAAAGCTATTAACATTCCTTCTTTAAAAGATTTTCTTAAATACATCTGTATTAGTACTACAATCCAAGATATAGACTCTTACGTTCCCAATTATAATTTAAAACAGGGATGGCCAACCCGCCGCCCGCTTGAACATTTTTCCGGCCCGTGAGATGTATCACACTTTTACAAAATATATTTGTTTTATAATGACCAAAGGAGTGAAAAACAATGCATTAAAAAATTGCATTATGTGTGCATCCATCTATTCAAAAATTAATTGTCGAAATGATGAGAAAAAGTTAACTTTGCTTTTACTTGCTTTGCTTTGCTTTGCTTTAACTTTGGAAATGCGAACATAGGACAGATATTGCCTGTTTTATTGATGAGTTCGCAGAATAATGAAATTATATTTTGTGAACTCATGACGCGCTCGCATCTTGGAACATCTAATATAACAGGTTGTGAAATAAAATATAAAATTGCCTATGGTGGGTCTAAATCTAATATGTGGATATATAATTTTATATGCGGCACACGGAGTTATGATGAATTTCCGAAATGGCCCGCAAGATCATTTGGGTTGGCCACCCTTGATTTAAAACTTCGGCGCAAAATTTTAATTTAATTCCCAATTTAATCTTTAAATATTTTTCTTTTTCTTTTATTTGTTTATGATTTTGATGATTATGATTTATTACTTTTATTACATTTGTAAATATATTCAGGGTAATTTTTGTTGTTTCAACCGTATTTTCCCTGTCCTATCGGAGATGAAGCCCCCAGGTACTAAATAGCTCCAAAAGAATGCGTTAACCAAGAGGTGGAGAAATTATCTTTCCTATTTTTTTTTTTTAAAATGCAAATGGCGCAGTCTGTGCATTTCCGAAACGAAAACACTGAAATGACCTTTAGTCTCTGTCTGACTCGAGTCCTCATGATGCTACGAAGCAGCGACAGACCTCTAAATCCCTGTAACGAACGCATTTCGCAACGGCGGATGGCCAAAGCTGAGTAAATGACCTTCATTTCCGCACAGCGGTACTCCGATTACTCAACTGCCTCGTAATCTCTCGTAATGTCACATTGGAAACATCTCGATCGGAGGCTTACCAGCTGTCTTACGACCATCCTCCAATAAAAGCCTGATGAATACAAATGCAACAGGATCACCGTAAGAAAAACCTTTAAATGTTATGTCTGATATACAGTGTGATTATAATTGAAGTCCCACTCTCAAATTGCTGTAAAAACAAGTTATATATATATATAAAAAATTGTAAGTCAATTTCTACTTTTTTTGTTTCATTCTATTGTAGAAAAGTCCTTTACAAATAAAGTTGAAATTTTCCTCTTACACCTGGCGGCATCTATTGGTAGATATATGCAACTTAAATCTAAAGGAAAACTAAAATGAATTAATTCAATTTAATGAAGGAATTAATAATTGAAAAGACTCATTAACATCCAGTGTCATCCACTGCAAGTTAAAAAAAATGTATTCGAACTGGAGTGGATGAATAAAAAGTATTTTATGAACGATTGAAAATGTGAACAAGATATATACAGGGAGAGTGTGAGCTAATAGAAGGAATTGAAAAAAGAATCACTTGTCACAATGAGTTCAAATTTGAACCGAAGATACATGAAGAAGGGGGAAACGGTACGGCATCAAAAAAGCTCCACAGTGTATTAACAGATGGACCTCTAAGCGGCACAAAGAAAATGATATTTTGAAGTGAATTCGGCTGCCAGTGATATTTTAAACAGAAATGACAACGTATTTGGCATGAGTTGCACATTAAACCAACAGTAGTACTCAATGGGCCTGATTGTTTCGTGTTTTTTTTTTTAATAGTTTGTCTACAGACTCTTACCTAAAGAGGAAGTACAGGTTGATTATACTTAAAGTTCCACTTTCAAAATGCCTTTAAAAAAAGAAACACTCGTCACAATGAGTTCAAATTTGAATTGAAGACAGTTGAAGAAGGTGGAAACGGTACGGCAACAAAAAAAAAGTTCCACTGATTTTTCCCATCCAATTTGGTATGACCTTGCAGTGGTGGATGGGCTTTCCACTAACAGTGTAAAAACTGTTGAATGGCATGTAAGTCAATTTTTCCGTAAAAAAAAAAAAAAAAAAATCTCATCGAACACTACAGTTGGTTTAATGTGCAACTCGTGCCAAATACCTTATAATTTCGATTCAAAATATCACTAGTAGCCGAATTCACTTTCTTCATGTCGCTTACAACGCCCTCAATTAATAAACTTTGGCACTTTTGGGATATCATACCGTTTGGCCATTTTCAAGTATCTTCAGTTCAAATTTGAACTCATTGGGACGAGTGGTACTTCTTTTTACAGCAATTTGAAAGTGGGACTTTAATTATAATCATGCTGTATAAAATTCTTCTGAATTATTTATTTATCATCATATAGTTAAAAGATTAATTTTTTTTAGATTGTAAAGTAATAGAGTTTAAATAAATTAATCAGAAATTAACATTATTATAATTATAATCAACCTGTATTGAAACCAATTTTTTTAAATCTTGATGTTCCACGAAACATTTTTTTGAAATCTGACATTTTAAAATAGTTATAATTATTTTTTGATTCCACTGTATTTATTTTAAAAAAATTTTAAAATTTTGTACTTGATTCATCAAAAGGTTATAAGGTTTTATTAAAGTTAATAAACGAGAAGTACACTTCTTTAAATATTAACTAATTTAATCAAAATAAATTAATTCGTGTAGTTAAATTAGAAATTGATTAATGAGCAGACTTGGATAATATCCATAAAGGATGTAAAAGGATTATAAAAAGGACACATTTTCTGCATGTCTTGCTTCGAAATCTAATCATTCTAATAGAATTTACTTTATCCTTTTAAATATCGGTTTTAAACTATAAAATGTTCGTTAATCTTTGATAAGATAAAAGTTTAAAAAAAAACCCCCTCATTTTGTTGTTGTTCTAATGCAGCTGGCAATACAGAGACAGTTATTCTTTATGCCATAAGGGAGGGCTGTTACTCATTTAACACTACCCTGGGGGCATGGGTTGCTTAAAGATAAGCTACGGAAGCGAGTAACACTACCCTTCACATTTTGTATATTGAAATGATCAATTATGCTGAATTATTTTGATCACACCTTTTTCCTGAATTCCGATTTTCACTATTCCTTGACGGTTTTTTTTTCCAATAAAAATAAGCATTGCGATATTTACTGAAGTCGGAAAAAAAAATTGTGTCCTATTAATCTAATTTACATTTAGAAAATATCCCTCATTATATTTAAATCATAGATTCTGAATACTTTCTTTCAATACTACGCAACTGTCATATCGTGTAATAATATATTTAATTAATAATCTTCTTTTATTTTTTAAATAAAAAAATCTCCCTTCTGAACTAATTTAAGTATTCTTTTTTTCTCTCTCTCTATCCTTAAAACTAGAACAAACATTTTTCTTATTATATAAGTTAGTTGAGTTAAAATCCACGAATTATTGCTGCAAAAGATTTTTTTTCCTTCTAGAATAAATTTTACTAAAGAAAGATGTAATGATTCTTAAATCAAATAAGAAGTCTCCAAAGATTTCTTGACTTTAAAACTAATGAAATATATACCTTTCCCTTTAAAGACTAATGAGACCAAACTTCAAATAAATTTAAACGCCATTTTTATCCGCTTAAAATAGACAAACTTCGGTTTCTTCTGCCTTCATTTCATCCGCGTCTTGCGGAAAGAAGATTAGCCACCATATATTTCTTACTCAGTGTCAAGAACAAACCCAACACGAATTTAATTAAGCGACGTTCCGATGCCATTCACGTGGACCAAAAACGACATCATAGAATTTTCCTAACTATGTCAAGCACTTCTCAGCGAATGGATGCACTACAAGTCAAGCACGTGCAAAATGAAGGACTGGGTATATTTGCAAACATTGGTGATGGCCTTGGGAGAAATCGTTTTCTACTTGTGATATGAAAGAACAGCTATTGCGCAATGGGGTAGGAACAGAATGTTGGAATAGGCGGTCTTTCACATACATGATGCGATTGTATATTATGTAGAAGTGGGTAGGAATTTTACGGATTTATCGTCTGCAACTACATTTTTTTTTCAGTTTCCTTTTTTTTTCAGTATTTTTTGTTTGTTTTTGCAGTGTTCTGTTTGAATTGCAGTGTTCTGTTTTTAGAATTTTTTTGTATGCTTTTTCAGTGTTCTTTTTTAACTGCAGTGTACTTTTTTAGTGTTCTTTTTCAATATTGTTTGTTTGTTTGTTTTTTCAGTGTACTTTTTGAATTGCAGTGTTCTTTTTTTCAGTATTTTTTGTTTGTTTTTGCAGTGTTCTGTTTGAATTGCAGTGTTCTTTTTTTAGAATTTTTTGTGTGCTTTTTCAGTGTTCTTTTTGAATTGTAATGTTTTTTGTAGTATTGTTTTGTTTGTTTTTTCAATATTCTTTTTGAATCGCAGTGTTCTTTTTTCTGTGATTAATTTGATTATATTATTTCCATGGCATCTCTAATTGAGTTTTCAAATAAATGTTTAATTCAAAATTACTATCTATCCAATTTTATAAATATTATCAAATGATAATAAATTAACAATAAAAAATAAAAATAAAAACGATATAATGATAATAAATTATATTTTTTAAAACCAAGTTTAGAAAAATTATCGTTGCATTATTACTAGTTAGATAAATTGTTATTCAAAAAGTAATCAGTAATTTTCAAAAAAAATATCTGCAATTTTTTTTTATTAATTAAATTAATTCACGTGAAATATATTTCAATGTTATAATCTATCTATATCGCATGATTCTCCAGTTCCCGAAGTGGATGATACTACTCCCTAGTGACGATAGAATGATCAAGTGAGATAATTTATTTCCAACGGGAAGTTTACAGGACAACAGATATCATGAAAAATAAAAATAAATAATACAAAGAACAATATAGAAACAAATGACATCAGTTAGAAACAAATTATATCATAAATTCATCTGAAACAAATGATATCATCATCCAAGATAGAAATAAATGACATCAGTTAATCCATCAACTTAAATCTGGCAATCCTACCTGGAATTAATCTTGGATTACGGACTGTAATATAAGGTTTTTCTCTTTCTCTTCTTCTTCTTCATATTTAGTGGAATGAGATTTTAGAACGATCCCAAATTTGATAGGAAAAAAATAACAAAGAAAAGAATGAAATTGACTGTAAATAGCAAAATTATAAAAATTATTATAAATCTGTATTGTGACAAATCCTTTTTTTACAATTACTTAATTTTTTTTCAAATAAAAATACTTGTATTCTATGTAAACACAAATGAAGTTTAAATGGTTTAGTAATCACAACACAAAATATTTGTGGGATAATCGTGCGATAAAAACTAAATCTAAAAAAAAAAAAAATTAATTTCTTTTAATTAATATATTTTCTAATATTAATTTTTTAATTAATAATAATAATTAATTATAAACTTTATAATTAAATTATTATCTTTAAATTAATTAATATTAAAATTAGCATCTCTAAAAATAATATCTTTCAATTAATTAATATCGTTAAGAAAATAATATCTTTAAAATAATTAATATTAAAAATAAAATCTTTAAAATAACTAATATTAAAAATAAAATCTTTAAAATAACTAATATTAAAAATAATATCTTTGAAATAATTAATATTAAAATTAATATCTTTAAATTAATTAATATTAAAATTTATATCTTTAAAAAATAATATCTTTAAATTAATTAATATTAAAATTCATATCTTTAAAAAATAATATCTTTAAATTAATTAATATTAAAATTAATATCTTTTCTAATACTAATCTTTTAAATTAATAACAATAATTAATTAATATCTTTTTTAAGAAAAATAATATTAAGATCAAATTAATATCTTTAAAACATAATATCTTTAAATTAATTAATATTTAAATTAATATCTTTTATAATTATATCGATTAATATTTTTGTCCCATCAATTACGAGATTCATGATATCAAATTTGTACAAGTATAATACGTATATTCGGTTCCACAACAAACGTTCAAAGCATCAGAAGTTCAACGATAAACGTTCAAAACATCAGAAGCAGACTGTTTGAGTTTATAAAATAAAATTGCGGATACAAAATAATTGCTTTATATTTCCATTAAATTCCATTCTTTATGTTAAAAAGAACAATAAAAACATAAACATCATTCAAGTATTTTAAAGATGCATAAAAAAATTACCTTCAAAAGTTATTGTGTAACAATCAACTAAAAACATTTTTAAACTAACGAACAGTTTCGCAATATTTTTATTATAAACACAAAGCAAAAGTTAAAAAGCAATTTTGAAATTGAATAAAACGATTAGACAGCTGGGTACACATTTTGCACTGAATAAACAGTTTTATATGATTTTCCAGACATAAGTTCATCTTTATTATTTGAAATGGGTGTCAAGGTGGCTATATATATATATATATATATATATATATATCAGAAATTATAGTCAAATGATAAACAGAAATGCCTGCCCAATTCAAGAAATATTTTACTGGGAAACGATGACTACAAAGATAAAGCTTAAATCAGGAGTGGCAAACCCAAATGATTTTGCGGTCACTGTGGAAATGTACTAATGTAACTCCGCGGGCCACATATAAAACTGTATATCCACATATTAGATTTAGACCCACTAGAGACATTTTGACATAATGAGTTATTATTATTGTGTTTACTATTATTCTTACATGTAAACATAGATAATATAATAATAATCATACTAAACGCACTTTGTAAAGAAATATATAGCACTCAAAATGTAATATAAAAATTATATAACTATAATGAAATAAAAATGAATCAAATCATTAAAAAATATTTATTTTACGAGTGTGATATGTGTTTCTCCATTCTTTCACTTAGCTTTTGCAAATTGATCTCAATTTGGGTATTTGCGCATCGTAATAGGTGTTACAGGTTAGTGTCCGTTATGTTTAAAAGTGTTTTGTGTTGGGTGAACTTCATTTTCGAAAAAAACGATCCGTAGTTGTAAGTTGAACCAAAATCGTTAATAACTTCAACTAAGATTCTGGTTTACGCTGCTATCACCAATCAACTGTGCATATCTAGGGATGGTCACTGAGATCATTTAAAGTGAAACATAGAATCTGTAATACTATTAGATGTTCCAAGATGCGCGCGCATCATGAGTTTGTAGAATATAATTTAATTATTCTGCGAATTCATAACTGTGACTCATAAATAAAACAGGCAATATCTATCCTATATTAGCAAGAATATTATTTTAAAATCAAAGTTAATTTTTTTCTCATCATTTCGACAATAAATTTTTGAATATATGGATGCACACATATGTGTTATTTTTTTTAATACATTGGTTTTGCATATGCAATGTGTTATTTTTTAAAAATCAAATCGAATATTAAACTTTTACACAATACAATATATCATAAAATATAACAAAGATTTGTTCAAAAGTGTCCTAGTATTCGCTTATTATCAAAGTGCAAATATGCATTACTGCCTTAAAAGACTACTGTAAATGCCACATTTTTTAACCACTGAAATTTTTTTTATCACTCTGAAATGTAAACACGTAGCGGTTTTTTTTTTTTTTTTTTTTTTTTGATGTTGAGATAGACACCGTCAATTCATTTATCAGTTGTTTTGACTGTGGTAAATTGTTGAAGTTTTGGAATGTAAACATAAAATTCCAGAGAAAATAACTAATTAAAAATGTAACAATGTATGTGGTATTTATGCAGCTGTTTGGAATCTTTTATTAAAATTTTACCATCGTTTTTTATAAAAAAAAATTTTACCAAATAAAATACTTTTCATAACTTAATTATTACAACATATCGCATGAAAAACTTTCAAAACTTATCTTTCTTAAGAGTAAATTTTACTGTAATTAAAACTGAAACGTTTTATTTTAAAAATTTCTCTATTTTTATTATTGTACTGAATTTACATAAATAGTTAATTAGAAAAAAATGGCATCGAATTGCAAATCCCATCAATGACGATTTACAAACGCTATTTCCTGCCATACTGCAACCTTTTGCAAAAATAAAAACACTAAAGTCTTAGCTATCACCCTTACTAGTCACCTTAAAGTTCTCAAGAACTAGTAATTCAATCAATAGAAAATTTCTTTAAATGCAGATAAGACTGAAGCCGTTCCCTTCTCTATTGGAAATAGACGTAAAAACCCTGTGATTATGATCAACAGTAATATTATTCCTCGGAATAGTTAAACTCAATATTTAAGAGTTATTCAGGATCAGCATTTAATTTGGAAACAACATTTTCTGCACACCAAATTAAATTTCGTAGAAATTCTACCGTGACCAGCGATAACAAAATTCTTCTTTATACTTCTATGCTTCGCCCTATTCTCACGTATACGCTTGCCCCGTCTGGTCCTATGCAGCTAAATCTAATTTAAAAATCGATTCAAACTTTAAAAAATATTACTATCCGTCAAATGACCTCTGCTAAAGGGTTCATGCGGAATTGCGGTTTCTATAAAGCTATTAACATTCCTTCTTTAAAAGATATTCTTAAACACATCTCTTTTAAATTTTTTGACACGCTTATGAATCATTATACCAGGAGATGGACTCTTGCGTTCCCAATTACGATTTAAAACGTCCGCGCAAAATGTGAATTTTCTTCTTTTATGTGTTTATGATTGTAAGTTAATTTTATTATATTTGTAAATATATTCTGGCCAAATTTTCATTGTTTCATCTGTATTTTACCCTGCCATATCGCAGATGGAGCCCCGAGGGCCAAAGAGCTGCAAAAAAGAATACTCCAACCATCAATAATTCCTGCCGAAAAAATATTCTTTATAAAACCTTCCCTATATAAAATACATATTCATGAATAAAAAAAAAGAATCTTTAAAAAAAAAATTATAAAAATCATTTCAAAACATTAAGTTTGAGCTAATAATTCACCATTTTCAAAATATCACTAGAACATTATTATTCAAAACTGTCAAAAAATATCAAATATTTTTTTAAACCTTTTGATGACAACACAAACGTGAAAGTACAATCGATTGCTGATTAAGGAAATTTTAACGCTACTTTGATAAGGAACGGTATGTTTGAATAGGTGTTTATGATGGTTAATACTTAAGTTCTTGGTGGTAGTGATTGGCATTCGAGTGCGAGTTTCAACCGATTGTGGCACGATGGATTAATCTATAAGATGATAAATTTAAACTTCCCTACCTGGATTATTCTCATCATCATAACTGGCTCGACAGCCAGTTGTGGGCCTCGACCTTCTTCAAAAGATCCAGCGAGGCCGCTCTCCTCTTGGCATGGATCTCCAGTTTTTGAACTCAATAGCTTTAAAATCAGAGTCGACCCATCTGTTTTTTTGGTCTTTCCCTTGTTCGTTGTCCAAAAGGGATTGCACTGAAAACCTTCAAAGCAGCTCTATCCCTTTCCTACCTGGATTATTCTATTTATTTATAAAACCTTTCGAGCAAGAATACAGGAAGAATTGTCCACAATTGGTCGCATTCAAACTGGGACTCCTCAAGGAAGCGTCCCATTTTATATAAATTTTCACTTACTACTTCCCTCAGCATGATAAAATCACTACCTGCCTATTTGCAGATGACTCTGTAGCTTTAGCGCAAGGTGTATTCATTCGCTACGTGATAAAAACATTTCAGAATTTCCTAGACTCCCTGGAATAATGGCTTACTAAATGTCGAATTGCCATCAATATTTCCAAAATCCAAGCAATTATATTTCGTAAAAGAAACGTCAGTGAATCCAGTGATAATCTCTATCTTTTCGATGAATCAATAGCATGGTCAACATACGTTAAATATCTTGGATTAATAATTGATCAAAAAAACTAATCTTCAGTGGACAATAATGTAAAAGAAAAATGTTAGAAAACATTTTGCCTCTCTCTGTCAATAGAAATAGCAAACTCACTCTTCCAAATACAATATTACTATTCAATCAAACATCAAGACCCATCCTTACTTATGCTGCCCCAATTCGGGGTTTAACAGCAAAATCTAATTAAAACCAAGTGCAAATAATTCAAAATAAATTACTTCGGATTATCACTGGTGCTCTCTGGTTTGTACGTAACTCTACCATTCACAACGACCTTAATATTGAAACTATAGCCACCCATATTACTGAAATTTCTAGAAAATTCTTTTGTAATCTAGCTAATCATATTAACCCGATCATATAAGTTCAAGTAATTTTTACACAGTGTAATGGTAAATACAACTATCCTTAAGCAACTTCAAAATGGAATCAAAACTTAAAACCACCTTAAATAGTCTATTTTTTTTTATTTGGAATATCCATTTTACCCGTTTTTATTTCATTCGTTTGTTCATTGTTTCTGCTCATCTTTGTAATAAATATTTTCTCAAGCAATATTCTTCATTATTAATATTGTTATTAAATATATATATATATATATATATATATATATATATATATACACTACTGGCTATTAAAATTGCTACACCAAGAAGGCGAGATGCTACAGACGTGAGCTTTAAGTAACATGAAAAAGGTGCTATGATATGCAACTGATTAGCTTTTCAGCGCATTCAAACAAAGCAGGCGCCGGTAGCTACACCTACAATGTGTTTAAATGAGGAAATTATTCAGCCGGTTTCTCATACACAGATTGCATTTGAATGTTGTTGCCTGATGAAAAGTAATTGTGATGCCTCATGTAAGAAGCAGAAATGTGTACCAGCACGTTTCTGATTTTGATAAAGGTTTAAAAGTTTGTTTTACGATTGCGGTTTATCGTATCGCAGTATTGCTGCTCGCGTTGGTCGAGATCCAATCACTGTTAGCAGATTATGGAATCGATGGGTTCAGGACGGTAACGCGGAACGCCGTGCTGGATCTCAACGGCCCCCTATCACCAGCAGCCGAGGATACAGGCATGTTACCCGCATGGTCCTAATGGATCGTGCAGTCATGTCACGAGCCCTGAGTCAAGACTTGGGGTCGTTTACAAGACAACAAGTGTCTGCACGAACAGTTCGACGACGTTTGCAGTAGCATGTTGCAAACGTCGACGTTTGCTGCGGCTACCTTTGACGCTGCATCACAGACAGGAGCGTCTTCAATGGTGTAATCAACGACGCACTTGGGCGCACGAATGGCGACACGTCATTTTTTCAGTGCTGTTATTACTGCCGGAGGTGGTTGTTCTGGGTACTGATTTCTCAGGATGTATGCCCCCAAATTTCTTGAAAATTTAATCACTTGTTATTTCCAGTATAATATATTTGTCCAATAAATATCATTTTGTTATCTGCATTTCTTCCTGGTGTAGCAATTTTAATGGCCAGTAGTGTAGTTATTTCTTTTTATTCTTTCCATGTTAAGCAGTTTCTTTAATTTTTGTTATCCATGTTTTTTATATGCAAATTTTTTTATTTCATTTTAAGTCGAGCAGATGTTTGCTTCGCTATATTTTCTACTACACTTCTAAAACTATCTAACTTAGTAGAGCGCGAGTTATTTCCGGCACGAGAAAGAAATTTAGGAATGCACATTCCGGAAACAGCGTTTGATTTGTTAACAGAGAAATATTAAAAAAGCAAGCCTGAAGATTTATTTTGAAAATGTGTCCTTGGTTTCATACACTTCATTCATTTTTCTTGTTAAAAAACATGCTTGTTTTAGGGATCAGAATTTGTGCGCATATCAGGTAAATTCAGAAGAAATTGTCTTTGAACCTATTCTATAGTTCTTTTTTTAAATTTCTTTCACATGCTTTATAAAATCGTTTGGAATTCTATAGGTTTTTTTATATTTCTTTCAAGTGCTTCATAAAATCGTTTGGAATTCTAAAGTTCTTTTTTTTTAATTTCTTTCATGTGCTTTATAAAATCGTTTGGAATTCTATAGTTCTTTTTTTTTTATTTAATCTGTTTTCTTTTTTTCAGTTTCGACCGGTAACTTGAACATAACTGATTGAAGAAATTCGGACGCTACTTTGATAAAGAACGGTATTTAGAATAGGTGTTTATGATGGTTCTTACTCAAGCCTTTTTGGCGTTAGTTGTTGTCATTTTAGTGCGAGTTATTTCCGGCACGAGAAAGAAATTTAGGATGCGCATTCCGGAAACAGCGATTGATTTGTTAACAGAGAAATACTAAAAAAAAGCAAAAGCTGAAGATTTATTTTGAAAATGTGTCCTTGGTTGGATACACGTGCACGTTATCTAAATACAGAGTTTTTTTTTTTTATCACTAAATGCGCAGAAACTTGAAGCGATTAATCAATCATCAAATTGAAATCGGAGATCACTTCTTTATCTAGTGATTTACTCTTTGTTTACGACAACGTAAAAACCATGCCTGTTTTTGGGAATCAGAATTTGTGTGCAGATCATGGTAAATTCAGAAGAAAGGGTCTTTGAACCTACCGAATTTGTAAAAGATGTCTATTTTTAGGAATAGCTGGATTGCGACACAGTACAAAGATCAGTGCTGAACGCAACGTTCTTTCGAATGATCTGTTCGATTGCTACTTATAGACGTGGCCTCTGAAGTCACCAGTTTATTCGGTGGATCTCATGACATTTGATGTGGACCTTGGCTTATCTGCGTACATTCACTTAAGAATATCTCAACTTATTTGGGAATTTTTTTCTTACAAATGAGAATAAATATTGAAAATCAACGATTTCGCAATTTTCTAAGCATTTATTGGGAAACATTGAAAAAGTATCGTATATTATTAATTAGAATTAACTTCGAATTTTTTTTGATAAAATATGTTACTTTATAGTTAATAAAATTTTTTTTCAAATATAAACAGAAATCCATCCTATTTTTAAGACGTCAAATTTTTTTTTCTAAATTCTATCCCAAATCCTATTGGGAAAAAAAAGCAATTTTTTTCATCCATAAAATTATGGTTAGTGTTTTGGGGTGCAGGGTTTTGGGTTTCCTTCATCAGTTTTTCATTTCCTTGATCATTTTCAGCGTTTCTTATTGGTCTTTTATTTTTAAATTTATTTCATGAGATATTTTTATTGGCTTATTTGAATTTCTTTCATTTGCCTTTTTTTATAAAATCGTTAGGAATTCTATAGTATAATTAAAGTATTTGTTTTAGTTTATTTAAATTTTTTTCACGTATTTTATAAAATCGTTTGGAGTTCTACAGTTCTTTTTTAAAATTTATTTCACGTGCTTTATAAAATCGTTTGGAATTCTATAGTTCTTTTTTAAAAAATTTTCACGTGATTTATAAAATCGTCTGGAATTCTATAGTTCTTATTTTTAAATTTATTTCACGTGCTTTATAAAATCTTTTGGAATTCTACAGTTTTTTTTTTTTAATTTATTTCACGTGCTTTATACAATCGCTTGGAATTCTATAGTTTTTTTTTTTTTTAATTTCTTTTATGTGCTTTATAAAATCGTTTGGAATTCTGTAATTCTTTTTTTATTTAATCTATTTTCTTTTTTCAGTTTCGATCTGTAACTGACGAACATAATTTATTGACTAACTATGATTTATTGATACTTCTTCGCTTGTTTAAGATTGATTGTGATGCGTTTTGTTCTTACATTAAATTCAAAATTTTACGGGTAGCCGATTAAATTTTCTTCTTTTCTATCTGCTTCCACAGGTGTTTGTCCTTCACCTATTCTTGTCTTTATATGTTTCAGGATATTCAGTTTCATTGCTGCACATAGTGCTGCACACTTGAATAAATTTTTATATTTTGTTTATGAAATCATTATATCTTATAAACAAAATAAAAACGTTTGGATTTTATTATACCATAAAAAAATAGGAAAGTATAAAAATATTATACTAATAAAAAACAGGGTTAATATTATTGATTGTTTACAATATTTTCTACTGCTTGGAATAATTGCAACAAAAAGCTTTTAGCTTTCCTTTTATTTAAAACAAAAAACAAAATGAACTTCAAATGGTAAAATCTTTAAATCATTATCTATCCATAAACATACAGAAAAAAAAACAACTATATATATATACGCACGCATATGTTATATTATCATATAATTTTTAAAATATTATATTGTTATAAAATTGATAATATTTATTTATATTATATATTTATATTATCACATAATTATGAAAACACAGACTTTTCACAGGAAAAAAAAACTATAAATAACATTAGGAATTATATATACCTTGAATGGCTATAACACAAGAGAGTGTTATTTATATATATGCATATGTAATATTTTATAATTTTTAGTATATTATATTTTTATATAATTAACAATATTTATTTATATTATCATGTATTTATATTTAATTTATATTATCACATAAATATGACCACTTAAAATTTTGGACAAATGATCTTAATAATTATGCTGTTAGAATTTAGTTTAAAATATTTTTATCATTAAATGAAACTGCCATCACAGAATATTTTTTTTATGTGGCTAAACTGTCATTTAAAAAATTATTAAAATTTTAATTTAAAAATGTGTAAACAAATAAATTGTACAATTATTATTTATTACATCTAATAATAAATTAATATCCATATCTCATGATGCCCAATAAATTGAGGGGTTTTTTTTCCTGCCCGTATACAACTGATGGCATTAACTGGCATCACGGTTATAAAAAAAAATTCTGTCACTGTTTCAGATTCAACAATGGCAGATAAATGAGATATTTGCGAGATTTCTGTCAATGCTTCTGACAGAAGAATGGCAGATAAACGAGATTTCTGGCAATGTTTCGAACTCGAGAATGGCAGATAAACGAGATATTTGCGAGATTTCTGTCAATGTTTCGGACTCGAGAATGGCAGATAAACGAGATGTTTGCGAGATTTCTGGCAATGTTTCGGACTCAAGAATGGCAGATAAACGAGATGTTTGCGAGATCTTATTCGTTTTCGGATGAGCTATTGGGCGTTGATAAAAACACTGATATGTCAGCTTCTGGTTGGTGAGTGGGGTCTTCTTTCCCAAATTGAGAGTAGAAATCAAATATTTGATTTTCTTTATTGCTTTCACCTCTTCTCTGATCGTGGGTGGTGTCGCTTTTCGAAAATTTCAACAATCGTTTGCCTTTCTCCTGACTCCCACCATTCCGAGGGGTGGACGAGATGCTCCTGGAATACCTGTTCATCAATACTTTGGGTTGAATTTTCTTCTTGAATATCACTCTGTTAGCTCCATCAGTTGCACTTGAGTTTAAAATTGGAGGCGTGGTGAAGCTGTCAGGGAGAATAGTATATTCTGCAAAATAATAATACATCTACATTGTTGTTATTATTATTAATAATAATATTAATAATATTAATAAACCATTTTTAAAGTAACTTTTTTTTAAATCTTTGCTAAAAGAGCAGGAGAGGCGAACCCAAATGATCTAGCGGGCCACTTTGGAAATGCATCATAACTCTGCTGGCAGCATGTAAAATTATGTATCCCCATATTAGATTTAGACCTACTATAGACATTTTTTGGGAGTGAAAAATTGAAACATAATGAGTTATTATTTTTGTGTTTACTATTATTCTTACATGTAACATAGATAATACAATAATAATGATACTAAACGCATTTTGTAAAGAAATGCATAACACTAAAAATGAAATATAAGAAATACATAAATATAAATTAAATAAAAAAAATGAAATCATTAAAAAATATTAATTTTACTAATGCGATATTTGTTTCTCTACTCTTGCATTTAGCTTTTACAAATCGATGTCAATTTGGGTATTGGCACATCGTAATGGATGCTGCAGGTTAGCGTACGTTATATTTCAGTGTGTTTTGTTGATTTCATTTTAGAAAAAAACGATTCGCAAGTGTAAGTTGAACCAAAAGCGCTAACAACTTGAACTAAGTATACTTAAGCAACAATCCAGCTAAGTATACTAATAAAAGAATGATGCCCAAAATTACAACAAGAAGATCCTTCTCTTGTGATTTTCATTTTTGATTCCAATTTTGGTTAGAATACTATTTAAAATAATTTATTAATTTGTTTTTTATGAAATTATTTTTATTGTTTTCATGTCATCAATATTCACATACTCACAGTAACTGGAATGTATGTTTTTGCCTTATAGTTCGACGAACTCTTGCTTCCTTCCCATGTTAGGACGATCCAGACCCTCCCGAAGGGATATCAAATTTTGAGCATCTTTGATAGGTGTACAATGTTGCCTTTTTCTAGGTGCAACAGCATTGCAAGATTGTCTTTGCTAGGTGCATCAGCACTGTATGGTGGTCTTTGCTAGGTGCGTCTGCACTGTATGATGGTCTTTGCTAGGTGCGTCTGCACTGTATGATGGTCTTTGCTAGGTGCGTCTGCACTGTATGATGGTCTTTGCTAGGTGCGTCTGCACTGTATGATGGTCTTTGCTAGGTGCGTCTGCACTGTATGATGGTCTTTGCTAGGTGCGTCTGCACTGTATGATGGTCTTTGCTAGGTGCGTCTGCACTGTATGATGGTCTTTGCTAGGTGCGTCTGCACTGTATGATGGTCTTTGCTAGGTGCGTCTGCACTGTATGATGGTCTTTGCTAGGTGCGTCTGCACTGTATGATGGTCTTTGCTAGGTGCGTCTGCACTGTATGATAGTCTTTGCTAGGTGCGTCTGCACTGTATGATGGTCTTTGCTAGGTGCATCTGCATTGTATGATGGTCTTTACTAGATGGAGCAGCATTGTATGGTCTGTACTAGATGCAGAATCATTGTATGATGTTCTTTACTAGATGCAGAAGCATTGTATGATGGTCTTTACTAGATGCAGCATCATTGTTTGATAGTTTTTGCTAGGTGCGACAACATTACAAGATTGTCTTTGCTTGGTGCAGCAGCATTGTATGATGGTATTTACTAGGTGCAGCGGCATTGAGGGGTCAGAAATTGAAACACTGTGGGGAGGGGGAGAGAGATGGTGTTGGAGGTATGTGTGTCGAGGTCGCAGTGTCTCCACTAACTTTGAAAAATGTTTTTGTTTGTATACTATACAATAGCCTCTATTTTTATTTCCTTACTAAGCCAAGACTAATAAATTTTAAAAAAGTTTTTCTTTTAATAATACAGCTAAATATATCGCCAACATTTTGCCTTACTTAATTTTAATGTACCTTATTATAGTAAGCATCAATATTTACCTCCAGAATCAACAAGACACGAAATCTCATTTACCATGGTTGGCTCTTTTAATCCAGAACTGTTGCGAGTTCTTAAACGCTGCAAGAAAACACGGGGTAAAGATTCGTGAATTTTGAAAATAACAAATATATATTTAATTAATTTTAGCATTTTTTTTAATATATGGAATTAGAGAAAGAGTGTTTTTAAGCGCAAACTTCATAAGTATAAAATATTATAGAAAATAATTATGTTTTGATAAAGAGCCAGCAACGTATTTTTTTTTAACTTGTCACGTATGGGAACTTAGCTTGATACACACATTAGCTTACATAAAGCTTCGTTTGAACCATTCAAAATATCTGCCTAGAACCACGCCAAACATGTAACTTGTTATGTTATAATTGGCGATGATTTGGCTCAATTTTTGCTTTTGGTGCGGAATTAATTTATTCATCATGCATGTTCCAAAAAGTCATAGAAGTTCATTTTCAGTTTTTTAAATATAATATCAATACTTAACAAGCAAATAACATTTTGATGCCAAAGAGTCCTTTCTTTCTACAATAAAAAAATTGTAATGGTGGGGAGGGGTGATTGATAAACTTCCTTTAAGATTTAATTTCAAACTTTAATAAAATTATAACTTCCAACCAAATTTAAAATAGAACACCAATTACACCAAATTTAAAATAGAACACACTGCCTTAAAGTAATGAAATCAAAAAATATTTTAATATATATATATATTGCATGATTATTATTTGGCCTTTTTTTTCATATAATTACAAACATACATAAGTAGCTTGATACACACATTAACTTACAGAAAGCTTCGTTAGGGGCACCATTCAAAATATCCGCCTGGAACCATGTCAAACAGGTAGCTTGCCATTGTTACATTTGGCGATGATTAACACGCCGTTGAAATAATTGGCGATGATTTGGCTCAATTTTTACTTTTGGCGCAGAACTAATTTTTTCATTATACATCTTTCATAAAGTTACAGAAATTTGCTGGACTGTCTTTTCTTTGACTTTTAAAATTTTTCACTTTTTTAAACATATTATCAATACTTAAAAAGCAAATGACACTTCGATAACAAAGATTACTTTCTTCCTACAGAATTTTTTTTTTGTTAGGGGGGTGGAGGTGGTTGATATACAAATTTTGCATAAGATTTAATTTCAAACTTTTCTTTTTTTAAATAGAATTGTAACTTTTCTTTTTCTTCTTAACTACATATAATTTGTTTTATATTGACACCAAATCTAAAACAGTAAACGTTTCGTTTCCTAATAATTAATTTCGATTTTACTGCTTTAAAGGATCGAAATCGAATAATATATATATAAAGTTATCAAAATAATGGAAACACCATAGATTTATAAGGAATCCTTTATTAGTACGGCTCAGGACCGCCTTTAGCATGTAATACAGCTTATATGAATCGATTCCTAATCGAATCCAAGTGCTGAATAGTGTTTAGAGGAATATTGTACCATTCTTCATGGAGATATTGTGAAAGTTCTGGGAGAGATACCGCTGAAAGATATCGATTTCATATTGAACGCTCTAAAATAGACCATAACGGTTAAATGATATTGAGGTCAGGTGACTGTGCGGACCAAGGTAGATTTTTAACTTCATCCTCGTGTTCATCAAACCATGATTGCACATGTCCCGCTGCATGGAAGGGTGCATTATCATACTGGAAAATTCCATCTCCTGTACGAAACAAATTTAGCATCATAGGATGGACCTGTTCACCTAAAATTTATATATACGTCTCCCCAGTGATCCTTCCTTTCTGGGTTACAATTGGTCCAGCAGAAAACCACACCACGGCTGCCCATATCATGACAGATCCACCTCCATGCTTGACAGTTGGAAGGAGACAATCACGATCATACGTTTGTACAGGTTTCCTCTAAATGTACGCCTGTCTTGTTGTAGGGAAAAGTGTGAAAGACGATTCGTCAGACCATATTACTTTCTTCCACATATTAATCCACTAGGTTTTGTGAGTGTGGCACCACTGTAGACGACGTTTGGCATTAACATATGTTAAAAGTTTCTTGGGAATTGTTGCTCTGGCGTAAATGTCCTATTTAAGTAGGTGCCTTCTAACGGTAATGATTGACACTGGAGAATACAGATGGTGAGTGATCTCTGCGGTCACTTTTGCTGCAGTTGTTCGCTTTTGAGACATAACAATCCGCTTCAATGCCCGTCGGTCTCTTTCACTGAGCTTCTATTTCCGTCCACTCTTTTGCTTTGCCGAGCGAGTCTTGCCACGCCGTCTGTATGCTGTCATAACTTTAGACACCGTATCTCTAGAGACGCCTAAAAGTTGGGATGTTTCTGTTACACTTGCTCCAGCTAGACGGGCTCCTACAATTTGGTCTCTTTGAAAATCTGAAGGGTCCGACATTTGACGCGTTTGAAATAAATCCAAGACTTACAAGACTTTAATAAAGTTACCACATACTACCAGAATATATACATTTCCATTTAAAAAAAACTGGTAGCTATTATTTTTTTTAATGCTTCACGAAGCGCATTCAAAAATGTTACTTTTATTCACAGCTGTTTTCATTATTTTGATAACACCCGTATATGTATACATGTATTATTGCATGGTTATTATTTAGGCTTTTTTTTTCATATAATCATAAATATAAGTAGCTTGGTACACACATTAGCGTACAGAAATCTTCGTTAGGGTCACCATTCAAAATATCCGCCTAGAACCACGCCAAACATGTTATAATTGGCGATGATTTGGCTCATTTTTTACTTTTGGCGCAAAGCTGAAACACGCTTACCGTAAAATATCTAACATATTTATTAATTAAATATGTAAACATAAATAAAAATTTAACATAATGCATAGAAAATTTTAAAAAGCACATGGATTTTTTTAATTAAAAAAAATTAAATTAAAAATTAAAAAACTAAATTAAAAAACTCACCAAACCAAGAATTCGATTTTCTTTTCCTTCTATAACACACTTTGAAACCTTGATAGGACAATTAATCTCATCATTGAAAATGGTTACTGGCAAAATTTGGCTTTCATTGAAATTGCCTCGCGCTCCTTTTTTCTTGAGAATTACGCTGCATCAAAATAATTTGAAATCTATTTTGAGCATTTAGTCGGATGCACATGATGGCGAATAACATTAAAGTGAATTATAAAATAAAAACAAACTGAATAAAATTCTTAAGAATAAATTTTATATATTCTGAAGAAATTTTAATTCTGATTCTTTCTTGAGTTGTTAATAAGAAGTTAATAATACATGGTTACTTTTAGACCAATAAAAATTCTTTGTTTCGTTTTTAGTTGGTTTTTTTTTCTTTCTCGTCTAGAATACGACCAGGCAAAAAAAATTTCAATAATATACAAAGAAAATCATTTAGCTTGTAAGAACGCCAACCAATTGCGGACTTTATTTATAGCAGGGGTGGCCAACACAAATGATCTTGCGAATCGCATATAAAATATACCCCATAGTATATATATATAATATGCGGCCCGTATATATATATAAACTTATATATCCCCCCCATTAGATTTAGACCCACTATAGACATTTTTAGAGTGAAAAATTGAAACATAATGACTTATTATTTTTGTGTTCACTATTATTCTTGCATGTAAACATTATTAATCTATGCGGTTGTTATATCTTAGCGTATAATTGCTATTATTTTATTAATTTCTATGGCTAATAAATTATCAAATTCTCAATTATTACCTTATTATTAAATACCTAATTATTATGTTATTATTAAATTTTAATATTTCAGAGGTAAGTATTCTTAAGTTCTTATCACAGTGACACATTTTCGCACACGTTTAACGATAAACAAGCAAGGATTGCTATTAAAATAACCGCTTTATAAGTGCCTTTTTTGAGATCATTTCCCTTCACATAACAAGCTAAGAAACCAATATATCACCATTCAGTGACGACATCTGAAATTCCTATTTCTTCAATTCACTAGAAATACTGCACCAGCAGTTTTGAGCAATGCGGGGTAAAAGATACTTGCGCAACAAAAAAGTATTTTTTACGACAATCCTTGTTTGCTTAACGTTGAATGTGACGAAACTCATTCCGTGCAATAAGACCTTGGCATTGTACACACGAGCTATTTTTATTTCATGTTCTACTCGACGACCCTATTCTATAAGTGCTGTATAGATTGAAAATAATGAAGATCGATATTCTTCAGGTGATACCCATAAAATGATGTTGTTAAAGAAAACGAACTGTCACATAGGATGATGGATAATACCTTTTATGAATAATGAAGGATAATATTCTTGTCATCTTATAAACGATATTTTGTATCTAATAATATTTACCTATGCAATATATGATACTATAGCATTATGTTCTTCGTATACATTCTACGTTCTCCAAAAATTAAAACCATCCATAATATTTAAACGAAAATTCAAATCAATTAATTAAATAAATTCTCTTTCATGAAAAAAGTCATGTCATCTGTCTTAATTTGTTATTTCCTTAATGTTTTAAAATTTGGTTTCTAACTTATTATTTACTTCTTTAATGCAAATAAGAATAAAAGTTCCTTTAACCTTAATGTTAATAATGTTAGCATTAACGTTAAATAATATTTATTCTTTATTTGCATTAAAGGATTAACTAACATTAATGTTAGAACGTTAATCTTCGTGCTACTTTGTGGTGTATGAGAATTTTATGTAATTGCAATACCAATGGCTAATGTAACCTGTGGCTTTCAGGTTTAGTAGGCCTCGAGACTCTCACCCGAGGGGAAGCACAGTTTACTTCCTCTCGGGAGAAAAAACGAAGAACTGAGAAATGTTTAGTTTCTAATCTCTCATCACGAGAGGAAATATATCCAACGCAACCCTACGTATAAGTTGGCCTACAGACTCTCACCCGGAGAGAAAGTATATTTCGCTCATGCATCGCGTACCTGAGTACCTTTATTTTCGGCATATTCGTGAAATCCTTTCACGAATCTATAATTATATATCTTTAAATGTGTTAAATGTTGTATGCGCGTCGTGTTCGTGCGTGTGTCAATAAATATGAGTGTTTTCAAACCTGTGTCTCAAGTCTCAACCCAACCACACTCAGTTACAATCCAGGTTTTGGTTTGTCGCTCTACGATCATCTTATGCACACGAGGGCTAAACAGACCGGGAACTACACTTTAAAGTGGATTCCGAACCACTCACAAACATCCATGCCACCACCAGAATTCGAACCTGAAGCCTGTAGTATCAAATGCCAGAGCACTAGCCACTTGGCCACCAGGGCGCAGTTACAATCCAGGGTTGCTCCAACCCACAACAGTACAGCACGAGATTTTAAATAAATTATTTATAAATCAATCGAGTTTAAAAACATTAGATATACAACATTGAAATAAAAACACTTACTAAAAACATCCAACTCCAAGAATGATGATGAGTAGAGAAATAACAGCAGACAAAATCATATAAATCGACCATGTTTCTTCAATAGGAATGGCTATTAATAAAAAAAAAAAAAACAATAAATAAATATTTCATATCTCAAATGTCATCGATATCTAATAATAAATAACAATCAACTTTTTTAAAAAAGATATTAGCAATAACTTTTGATCATAATAAAACAAGTAATATATCAAAAAAAAAAAATTAAAGTCTTTTTTAAAGTATTTTTCTTTTTAAAATTTTTTTTTATTTTAGTTGCTTTTTATTAAATAATTACAATTAATATAAATATTATATACATATGACAGAATCCCAATATTAAGTGGCAAATTTTCAAAAATGTATCGATTTTTGCAAGACATGAATTGTTCACCTTCACGTGAAAAATACCGAAATCTTTGCATTTTACCGATTGAGCTACTGCCGGTTGATTTCAATTTTCATTTCAACAAACTGCTAAAACTCTATTTAAAGTATTAGAAATTATTAATTAGATTTAATGAATGAATTAATATTTGAAAAAATTGTATTAACATCAAGTGTCATCCACTACAAGTTCAAAAAAAAATGTATTTGAACTTGAGTGGATGAATAAGAAATATTTTATGAACGATTGAAAATTTGAACAAGATATATGTAGGGAGAGCGTGAACTAATAGTAGGTATTGAAGAAAAAAATAATCTTAATTTCACTATTAAAGCATTTTAGCTATTATAGCGGATTGCAATAAAAATAAGAATTTTCATATTTATTATTTAATGCAGAATTTTAAATATTTAATTTTTTTTTAGATCTAAATATTTGACCTTAAATCGTGACCCTATTTTCTTGGCAAACTTCTCCAAGACATTTTTATGAAATTCTTTTTTTTTTATCTTGAGCGAGCAAACAACATTTAAAATGTTTTCTTAAGCAATTTTTATTTGCTATGCCATGTACTTACGTCAATATAAATGGACATTTTTTTTTAAACTAGGATCACGATGTATATCAAAGGAATTTTCTTTCGAAACGTATTTTAGGTCAGAGAACTTGAACTTTGGAAGATATTCTATAAATATCAAACTTCAGCAATGAAAATGTAAAGATTATTCTGAAACAACATTTTTTTTTCAAAAATAAATTTAGAATTTTTTAAAGTTAGAAAGCTTTATTGATGCTGAATGATGATGGAACGTATTATCAATAGATTAGGCCTTATGTTAAATACACTCTTAATTTGCATATACAATTAATAAATAAAATCATTAGAAAAATTCATTTTCATTTTAAATACAAATCAATATTATAGAATTCAATTTGTTTTACTTTTTCCAAAATATATACAAATCCAACTACAAAAAAAAAATTACGTGGGTAACCAGAAGTAGGGGTTACGAAAGTGAATTTTAGACTATTTTCAATGGGACTTTTAAGAGATACAATAAATATGTTTTAAAAAAAGAAGATTTAAATATTTCCCGGATAGTAAAATTAAAAACACCCTAAATCAGGGGTGAGACAACCCAAATGATCTTGCTGGCCACTTGGAAATGCATCATGACTCCGTAATAAAACTATATATCCCCATATTACATTTAGACTCAATATAGACTTTTTTTCGAGTGAAAAATTGAAACAGAATGTGTTATTATTTTTGCGTTTACTATATGTAAACATAGATAATATAATAATAATGGCGCTAAACGCACATTGTAAAGAAACATAACACTAAAAATGAAATATAAAAAATATATAAATATAAACGAAATAAAAAAAATGAAATCATTAAAAAATATTTATTTTACTTGTACGATATTTGTTTCTCCACTTTATCACTTAGCTTTTACGAATATATAAAAATACCTCATATAAAAAATAGCCACGTTGTTTCTGCATTATACTTTCAAACAGGTAAGTCATTTGTGCAACATATTTTAAGCTAATTACTTATATGAAATTGAAGTTTTGTTTCAGAACAAAGTCTTTTTTTCTTTATTTTCCTCCACTAAAATAAAAAGATTTATTTTTATAATTATGATCAATAAGTTTTTTTATACTGTTTTTTTTATTTTTTTTTATTACAGAAATAAATTCTGTCTTTTGAATTGAAATCGGATACTGAATACAAACAAAATATAAGATTTATTTAATGTCTTCGATGTCATATCTCTGTTATTTAAACAGGTTTCTATTTTTACTTCTTCCGAAAAAAAAAATAACGGTTAGTAAATACAAACGGTAAAAATCACTAAATAAGATACAGCTCGTATTTGCCAATATATTGGGTAATGAAAGACACCGAGAGTCAAATGTTTGTAAAAACGACTTGAAAGTTCAATAGAATGACACCAGACATATACACCTTGCTTGTGATCGCTTCCTTGTTGAAGAGGCTCAGATAAATTCGTCCAATGCAATTGCTTCTGGATGGGAGATTGTTTCTCAGTGGATTCCCAGTCATTGCGGGGTGCCTGGAAATGAAAAGGCCGACCTCTCTTGGCCAAACATGGTTGTAAGTTACCACAGCCACAATTTCCTTTATACTTTCACCAATTTGATTCTGAGGTAAAGAAGAAAATAGACAGACCCTTAAAACAAACTCCTTTCAACTGATATAACGCGAAACATACTTGTTTCATCACCCATCCCAATGGACTTGCCCCGTGCAGTTTTTACAGCGAATTTCCGACTCTCGACAGGACACGATTTCCTTAATAAACACTTGCACCGCATGGGTGTAGGCTCACGGGTGGCCAAACAGCGACCCGCCTTGAACATTTTTCCAGCCCGTGAGATTTATCACACATTTACAAAATATATTTATTTTATAATGGCCATAGGAATGAAAACCAATGCATTAAAAAAATACATTATATGTGCAACTATATATACAAAAATTAATTGTCGAAATTATGAGAAAAATTAGCTTTGAATTTAAAATAATATTCTTGCACAAACAAATGTCGCACTAGTAAAATAAATATTTTTTAATGATTTCATTTTTTTTATTCAGCTTATATTTATACACGTTTTATATTTCATTTTGAGTGCTATATATTTCTTTACAATGTGCGTTTAATATCATTGTTATTATATTATCTATGTTTGCGTGTAAGAATAGTAAACACAATAATAATAACTCATTATGTTTCAATTATTCACTCGAAAAAATTGTCTATAATGGGTCTAAATCTTATGCAGGGATATATAATTTTATATGCGGCCCTCGTAGTGATAATGCATTTCCAAAGTGGCCCGCAAGATCATTTGGGGCCACTAATGGTGTAGCTACTCATGATGTCTGTCCTCTGTGCCCGTCGGTTGAAGCCATGGATTTCTTACATTTGACACCATGCACTGCACTTGATTTCATGACTTTTAACTCTGACGACTTTACCAAGGCTAAGTTGTAATGGGCTGCTAGAGTTCTTGGGGCGAATATCACTACAATTTCATGTAGGAAAAAAAAGCGATGTCACATTCGCGCTTACCTTAGAGTACAAAATATCCCAGAATTAAAATTTAATTAGAGCATCTGTAGTGTTCCGAAAATATACAAATAAGAAATTCAAGCATGTTTTCAGGATAATCCATTAATTATTTAATTTCTTTCTCAACTTTAATCCTCGAAAACTATTTTTGCAGTGGATAAAAAAAATATTTTGCTGTCGTGTTGTTTTACAAAATAAACATCAAAGGAACTAAAAATACCATCCAATATTAGTCATAATTTTTTTCGTGACTGCGAGTCTATTTATATATTCTGTTTGTTTTAGATGCAGCTGCAGTTACTAGTGTTGATTTTTATTGAATCAACCACTCCTATGGCATGATTAACAAATATAAATGTCTTACTTACTTTATTTTAACAATAAGTTAGTAGCTGTTTTACATACTATTTGTAAGTAGTATGCAGTAATTGTTTTACGTAATTTATGCACATATTATTGTTAGACTTTAAATTATGATTAACATTTTAGTACTCATAGAGGTATGTTAGTTTGCTTCAAATTCAACCCCCAAAAGAATCAAGAGTGGATCTTTTTTTCCAAAAGCAGTTTTGCTTCAGAACAATTTTTTTGGTATTTATTGTTGTACTTCAATTGTGTATTCGATTCGTAAAAATAAAGCAAGTAATAACATCATGGCGACTTTTTAATTGAAAGTAATAAAAAAATTATGATTAAATTAACTGTAATCAAATAATTCATTAAAATTGCAATTCAATTATTCATTAAAATTGCAATTCAATTATTCATTAAAACTGTAATTCGTTTATTCATTCAAATTGTAATTCAATTATTCATTAAAATTGCAATTCAATTATTCATTAAAATTGCAATTCAATTATTCATTAAAATTGTAATTCAATTAATAATAATTAAAGTAATTAAAATTAGGACAAATTATCAGTCTTTTTTACTTGTGCATTGCTACTTTAACATCGTTTGATTTCGGTGGATAACTTATTTAAAAACCTACATAGACAATTAATTATTCTAAGAAATTCGGTCTAATAATATAATGCCCAAAATATGAATCCGAATTCCCATAATCTGTACCACATTTTATTAAAAAACATTCTATCTCAATGTAAAAAAGAAAACGAAACCCGCGCATTAAATCAACAAAAAACATTAAATCTAAATATTAAACATTAAAAAGGGTTAAAAAATAAATATATTTAATGCGAATTTTGAACTACGAACACGAATTAGAACACCTACGTCAAACCTTTGACGTCAATACCCTTTTGTTGCCAAACTACTTTTAAAATAAGCCAGTTTTTTATTCGATTAAAAAAGAACAGATTAGAATCCGTTCATTGTTTTTGGTTCTCACTAGGTAAAATTATAATATATTCAAAAACTGAACTTCTCATTGATACAATTTTTAAAATTAGGGACAAGCTCTAATCTTTTTTTTACTATACAAATGACCTGCCATAGAAAAGTGATTAATAACTTTTCGCTTTTGCATTAAAGTAGTTTTAACCCTAATGCCACATAAAAAATAATAATTTTTCACATTTAATGATGAGCAATGGCACCGCAAATTGTTTTATAAGCCAAGGTTACTTTTTATACAGATTTTATACAGTCAAGAATAATTATGTGTTTTCCCATACAATTTTGGAACCGGAAAATTTATTAAAATTTACTACTTCTAATAAGTTTATTGAAATTTATTTTGAATGAGTTCAACCTACATTCCAAAAAAATCATGTTTCTTTCAGATAGAGGTATAATGTACAGTCCTATTGGTAAAACAAGAAGAATAACGCTGTTAAATTCACTACTCTAATCACATCCACTACGTTATTATTCAAAAGAATTATGAATAAATTAAGAAATAAAAAAATTTTATTCGAAATTACTAAACAATAAAACATAGAATATTTTTGATTCAACTATCCCAAGTTTATTCTAAATTTGTTTTGAATATATTCTAAATTTGTTTTCAGTTTATTCTAAATTTGTTTTCTGAATTTGTTCGAAATTTGTTTTCTGCATTTGTTTTGCATTTATTCTAAATTTGTTTTGAATTTATTCTAATTTTTTTTTAAATTTTTTCTCAATTTGTTTTGAATTTATTCTCAATTTGTTTTGAATTTATTCTCAATTTGTTTTGAATTTATTCTAAATTTGTTTTGAATTTATTCTCAATTTGTTTTGAATTTATTCTAAATTTGTTTTGAATTTATTCTAAATTTGTTTTGAATTTATTCTAAATTTGTTATGATTTTATTCTAAATTTGTTATGATTTTATTCTAAATTATTTTTAAAATTTATTCTCAATTTGTTATGATTTTATTCTAAATTTGTTCTCAATTTATTCTAAATTTGTTTTGAATTTATTCTATGTTCATACTGAATGTCCTAATATATGTCTTCAATGGATAAAAAATTCTTTAAGCCAATGATGTATAAGAAATATTTCTCATTTAATAAAATATTTTTTAAAAATAATAATTGGTTGATATAAATTATTATGAATTTTATGAAATACAAAGAAGGATTTATTAAAATGCACTTACCTTTGAAGGAAATGTGAAGTCCACCACTTTCAAATATTTGAGTTTTATTTTTGCCCCACAACAAATTAGAAAAATAACGAATTTCCGTTTTATAGTGCGGAATGCTTACATTTTGCAGTTCCTCTACGTCGTAACGTGCATAAACCATATGATGTGACTATAAAATATAAACATAATAATATAAGTTACATTAACAAAACACCACATGAATATGAATTACTTTTCACAAAAACATTTTTATGTATCTATAATCTTTCTCTAATGAAATAAATACAATAGTTTATTCAAATTTCAACATATTTTTTATTCAATTATTAAATTCTTTTGAATGCCAGATTTTTAGTAATAAATATAGTTACTGTTTATACATTCTGCTCTTGATTTAAAAAGTATACTAGACGTAGTTTATAAGACAAAGGTGGCCAACCCAAATGAGCTTGCGGGCCATTTTGGAAATGCATCCTAACTCCATAGGCCGCATATAAAATTATATATCAACATATTAGATTTAGAACCACTATAGACATTTTTTGGAGTGAAAAATTGAAACACAATGAGTTATTATTTTTGTGTTTACTATTATTCTTACATGTGAACATAGATAATAGAATAATAATAATGATACTAAACGCACATTGTAAAGAAATATATAACACTGAAAATGAAATATAAGAAACGATATAAAAAAAAGGAAATCGTTAAAAAATATTTATTTTACTAGTGCGATACTTGTTTTTCTTCAAATTAATCTCAATTTGGGTTTTCTCACATCGTAATGGGTGCTGCAGGTTAGCGTCCGTTATGATTGAGCATGTTGGGTCAATTTCATTTTCGAAACAAAGATTCGCAGGGGTAAGTTAAACCAAAAGTGCTAACAACTTCAACTAAGAGTCTGGTTTTCTATGCTATCAACTGTGAGTATCTAGGAATGGTCACTTAAAGTGAAACATAGAACCTATTATATTAGATGTTCAAAGATGCGCGCTCATTATGAGTTTACAGAATATAATTTAATTATGCTACGAACTCTGTGTAACTGAGAACTCATAAATGAAACAGGCAATATCTGTCCTATATTCGCGAGACTATTATTTTAGAATCAAAGTTAATTTTTTTCTCATCATTTCGACAGTTCATTTTTGAATATGGGAATGCACTCATAATGTATTTATTTTAATGCATTGGTTTTCACTCCTTTGGCCATTATGAAATAAATATATTTTGTAAGAGTGTGATAAATCTCACGATCCGAAAAATATTCAAGGAAGTTCACAGGCCGCTGATTGGCCGGCGTATTAGTTTCAATTATATTTCTTATTAAAGCATCATGTATATAGCACAAGGGCTTATTAAATTGTTCATTTTTTTTTATTTAAATCACATTTTTAGGATATATTGTGTTTATCATATATGTTTCGGTCAAGGTCATACCACATTAGAGAAGAAAAATTGGCTGAACTTTTTTTTATGTCAAACGTTTCCCCGTTTTTCAAGTAACAGGTGGGCTGAAAGGTTTGTAGGCTTACACATAGATGGCGCTACTAGTATTAAATGCATAAACATAAATTTGACAGCTTTTCCACTATTAGTATGTGAGATATAACATTTTAGTGAATTTATAGCATTTTTAGTGTTCATCACGTGCAATCCACTCGGCTGACTGTCGATTGGACTCCGGTGTGAAATGATGGAGCCATGTTTCATCCATTGTTGCATATCGACGCAAAAATTCGGGTTTATTACGATTGAACAGCTCCAAACACTGCTTACAATCATCAATTCGTTGTTGTTTTGTGTCGATTGTGAGCTCGCGCGGCACCCGCTTTGAACTGAGCTTTCGCATATCCAAATATTCATTCACGATATGTCCAACACGTTCTTTTGATATCTTTAGGGTCTCAGCTATCTCAACCAACTTCACTTTACGGTTATCAGAAATTATTTTGTGGACTTTTTTGATGTTTTCATCGGTAACAGCCTCTTTGGGGCGTCCACTGCGTGCATCGTCCTCGGTGCTCATTTCGGCTCGTTTAAATTTAGTAAACCACTTCTCTACGGTTGATTTTCCTGGTGCAAAGTCCGAATAATGTTTATCAAGCCAAGCCTTGGCTTCAACAGTATTGTTTTTTCGCCAAAAAGCAATGCCTTAATTAACACACGAAATTCCTTTTTATCCATTTTTTCAAACTAACAAAAGTTGCTTCACTAAAAGTGCTATAACTCACATACTAATAGTGCAACAGCTGTGAAATGTATACACGTGTCTTTTGAAGGTTAGGTCTAACTAAATATCATACGGATTTTGTACCAGTTGCGCCATCTATGTATCAGCCTATGAACCTTTCAGCCTACCTGTTACCTTCAGTTCAAAATTTGAACTCATTGTGACGAGTTGTTTTTCTTTTTTTACGGCATTTTGAACATGGGACTTTAATTATAATCACCCTACATGTAATTAAAATATTATAGTTTGGAAAGTTCAGTATAGTTAGGATGCACTACATACGCACTTAAAAAAAATTTTTTTTTTACTTAACATTTTACTCCTTTATATATTAGCTGATTCTTATATATATTGTATAACAGTGATTTCTCACTGAAATAAGTTCCTCGAAAACATGATAATTCTTAAGGTAGATAAAGTAAAAAATTTCTTCTTGAAAGTCATGACGAAAGGTTTGTACATTTTTTAACGCATGCAAGTTTTGTAAAAACAAAGCAAAAAGTGAAAAATCCAAAAGCGCGACTTCATTTTTTAAAATGAAAAAAAAAATTCAAAGAAGATATGTTACATTCTATTGATATGAGTAATATTCGTTTGGTAGTTAAAACAAAGATAAGGTACGTGAGGCTTTCCTTGTAGCGCACGTCCTTCAAACGCGTTTCTGTCGTATGGAAATAGGGCAATCTTTTAGAACAAAAAATTAGGAAATTGTTTGGAGGCAATTTTATTTTGGGGAAAAAAAAAGAGCCATTCATTCGTGTTCTAAATATGCAATTTAATTATTGTGGTCAATTGCAGATACAACCTGGAAACGATTTACAATAATACAATGTATGATCCAATGAAAGAAAAGTAATAAAAGTAGCACATATTTAAAGTGTCAGCTATTTGGATTTACGGAAAAACTTTCTACAACTCATCAGCCCTACAATCGCACAGAAACTCTTGCTGAAGGATTTTCCTGGAAATATGAAACTGCTGCAATTTTTCTTGATGTGGCCAAAGCTTTTGATAGAGTCTGGGTTAATGGATTGATTTACAAACTCATTTCTTACAATTTCTCTCCTTATTTGATTCAAGTAATTCGTAACTATCTTTCAGACAGACACTTTGTTGTCGCAGTAGGGAATATTGATTCCTCAATTCGAGATATTCACACTGGTGTGCCCTAGGGCTCTATTCTAGCTCCTTTCCTCTATAATATCTTTATCAACGATATTCCGCAAAAAAACAATATCAAAATTAGTCTGTATGCTGACGACACTGCAATCTTAATGCAAGGTCGAAAAACTTGCACTATCCAGGTAAATTTACAAAATTACATCATTGATTTAGAAAAATAGTTCATTAACTGGAAAATAAAATTAAATGTTGACAAGACTGAAACAGTTCTTTTCACTTGCAAAAAATCCTATAACCCCTCCTAATATTAAAATATATAATAATTATATCACCTGGTCTAAAGAAACTAAGTACTTAGGCATTATTCTTGATAGTAAACTTAACTACAAATCGTATATCTACAATCTTAGAAATAAATTCAATACTCAGTTTAGAATTCTCTATCCTTTGAATCAATAGAAACTCTGCTTTACCTCTTAATCTCAAAATTCTAATATATCTCTCTTATCTTCGTCCAGTATTAGCTTATGCAAGCCCAGTTCGGGGTTCTGTTGCACGTACTAATTTTAAAATTATTCAAAGGCTTGAGAACAAAATTCTCAGAATGTTAACGAATTCCCCCTGGTACTTTCGTAATGACGATATTAGACGAGCTCTCTCGATTCCAAGTTTAAGACAATTTGTTCACAAAATTTCTACTCAATTCTATAATGATATGCGAAACAACAATAACCCTGCATTAAATATCCTACAAAATTACGATTATGATATTTCTTCCCGCAAACATAGCAAAAGACCTCGCGCTGTTCTAAATGTATAAAATTAATTTCTAATTCTGACGATTTTCTCCTGCTCTGACTGATTTATTATCCGCAACTGTCTAGATGAAAAAAGTTCACTTTTCTCCTAAACTATTTTTTCTCCTAATTTGTCCTTTGCTCATTCTGTTTTATTTTTTGGTTACATGCAATTGATTTCATCAACATCTCCACTTTTGAAATTTTTGTTATTTTTCATTTTATAAATTTTTTAAATAAATCTTTTTAAAAACGGCATTTAATTATCTCTATTTCTTATGCATGAGACCACAGCTATGTTTCGACATCTAGCAATAAAGGAGCTAGAGGACGCTACGCGGCCAAGGATCTCCGTAATATATATATTTAAAGTGTTATCTTTTAGTTATTATATAGTAGAGTGGCAACAGTAAAGCGGTGTTTAATAATATATGAAAAATTACGAATACATTTGTATTCTTATTTTTCAAATAAAAAGAATTAAATAAAAAAAATTTAATATTTTATTATTATTATTTGAGGAATAAATTGTTGCAGAAATAAATATGAAAATTAAAAATGTTTTATAGGAAACATAAAAAGTTGAAATTCCCTGGTACTCCAACTAAACACCTACCGTTACGTAAAAAGTTTAAAACTAGTTGTTCTGGAAAAATACAGCAGAAGGATTGCATTACGGAAGAAAGGTTTGGAATTATTTTATATATTACGAGAAATTGTTATTGAATTTATGAACATAATTTATATTAAGGAAATATAATGAGACAAGATAAATACGTAGTACGAATAGTTAAATAATTTTTTCTCTATATTATAAAAACTTTTTAATACTAATATGAAGTTTATTTTATTTATATTGTCCTTTCAGTAAAATATGCCAAGTAAATGCTTTTATTTTCAATAAACTGTGCACATGCATTTTTTGTGTATTTTTCTTAATTGTAAGTTTTAATTTATTATTTTAACACAAAAAATTCAGTAAATCAGTTCAGTAATTCAGTTTTTTAGTAGAATCTAGATACAAAATCCTACTAATCGCTGGCGTATAGATTTGAAGGTTTGGTTTGTCGCTCTACGGTCATTTTGCGCACACTTCGGTCCAATTAGAACGGGACCTACAGTTTAACGTGAATTCCGAATCATTCACAAACATCAATGCCATGGCCAAGATTCGAACCGGAAGCCTGTGATACCAAAGGAAAGAGCGCTAGCCAATTGGCCAACAGGCCGCGGTTCCTTAATGGGAACTTAGCTATAAAAATATAAAAAAGGCTACAGTTTGAATAAATAATATAGTAAAACAACTCCACTGCAATAAAACAATTCTAGAATTTTGTGCAAAATTTCATTAAATCATTGCAAATAATTTGTTCAAAATATCGATCACAGTCATTTGCATCATTAATTCAGTTCACAAATCCTTCTGAAATGTTAATGGTAACATAAAATGTACGCGTATTAAAGTGATACATTTGCTGTACTTACCGGTTCCGAGCGATGGCCATAGATGACTTCCACATAAGGTTTACAACTTTCGCAGGCGAATGTGCTTGAGGCGTTTCCGCTCTGCTTGGAAAACCCGAGAAAGATGTCGTGGTCCTCTGAAACCTGGATAGTCCATTTTTTTGACAGCTGATAGAAATAATTCTGTGGATAATCTACAGTGTTGATGATTCCTTCCGAATCTTTCATAAAGATTTCGCAATCTGTTGGGAAAAAAAAGTACATTACATTTTTTTTTTTCTAATGCAGCTGGCAATAGTTTTTTTGCTTCGTCGCTCTACTGTCATCTTGTGCACACTGTATGCTAAACAGACTGGGACCTACAGCTTAAAGTGGATTCTGAACCACTCACAAACATTCATGTCCTCGCCAAGATACGAACCTGAAGCCTGAGGTACCATAGGCCAGAACGCTAGCCACTTGGCGACCAGTCCGATAATGCAGCTGGCAAATACAGAAATAGTTATCTTTATGTCTCAAGCAAGGGCTGCACCTGTGTTACTCTCTTAGCAATACCCAGGGGTCATGTGTAGCTTGAAGATATGTTACGGATGCGGAGTAACACTATCTACGATCATATTAGACGGGGACCTACGGTTTAAAATGGATTCAGAACTACTACGAATATCCATGGCACTGCCGGGACTCGAACCAGAAGCATGCGGTACCGAGCGCCAGAGCGCTAGCCACTCGGCCATCAGGCCCACTGTTTCTTCTTAATTGGTGCAACCGCTTCATGACGGACCAGGGCCGTCTGCCTACTGACAGATTTCAAGACAGGAAAAATCTGTCAGTAGGCAGACGGCCCTGCCAAACAGCTGTCTTTTTACGGGGTAGGATAGTCAGCACTAAGTCCAACAGTCATATTAGCTGGGATCTACGGTTTAAAGTGGATTCCGAATCATTACAAATATCCATAGCCCAGCTGGGACTCGAACCTGAATCCTGTTCCACCGAGCGCTAGTCACTAGGCTCGTGGCCCATTAAAATGTTTATTGTCTTTTATTATTGAGCAGTATTAACATGCCATGAGGCAAATACATCACGTCCAATCATAGCAGATTAGATGAAAAACGAGATCGAATTAACTTTTTATTTTCCACATTTTTTAGGCCATTAGGCCCTTTACTAAAATATTAAAATTATGGTTCTGATTTCAAATGACGACTTCTTCGCAAATAACTCTTTCTAAAGAAAAGCAAGTAATATAAAAAAAAAAGTTTATAATAATTAAAGTTTATCTGGCGCCATCTATTGGTAGATATATGCAACTTAAATCTAAAAAACTAAAATTAATTAATTAAATTTAATGACCGAATTAATATTTGCAAAAACTGTATTCACATCCAAGTGTCATCCACTACAAGTTAAAAAAAATGTATTTGAAGTTGAGTGGATGACTAAAAAGTATTTTATGAACTATTGAAAATTTGAACAAGATATATATAGGGAGAGTGTGAGCTATTAGAAGGAATAAAAAATAGGCACAGGGTTGATGAGCCTACACCGTAAAAAGAAAAACAACATCTCATGTTTCGGAATCTGCTAGTAGACAGAAAACCATGGTCCACCAATGGGATTTCACGCCCCATTTATTCTCATTATAAAAGGAGAAAAAAATTAGCAAATAGAGAATATCGGTTTGGTTTATCGCTCTACAGTCATCTTGTGCACACGAGGGTTCAACAAACTGAGATCTACAGTTTAAAGTGCATTCACTACCACTAACGAACATCCATGCCACCGCCAGGATTCGAACCTAAAGCCTGTGATACCAAAGGTTAGAGCGCTAGCCAATTTGTGAGGTTTTCAATTTGGAGTTATACGACGAACCAATTTAGGGGTTACGTGAATATATTAGTAATGGCGGAAACCTAGTAATTAATTAATCATTGTTTACCGTTAGCACCATCCACCAAATAGCGGCCTGGGGGCCAAATTACTAGCACTCTGGCCTTTGATATCACAGACTTTAGGTTCGAATCCTGGCGGAGGCATGGATGGTTGTTAGTGGTTAGGTATTCACTTTAAACTGTAGGTTCCAGTTTGTTTAGCCCTCGTGTGCACAAGATGACCGTAGACAAACATCCCCCAAACAACACATCACGTACTTATGCCATCTCACTTGTTCTTTTCTATTCTAGTAAATTTTCTAGAAATTACTAAAAGAATTACTAGAATCGAAAAGATATCCTATCTTGAAGGTTATTATTATTATTTTTTTTTTTGGAGTTTGTCGCTCTACGGTCATTTTTTTGCACACTATAGGCTAATTAGACCGAGACCTACAATTTAAAGTGGATTCTAAACCACAAACAATTTTTTATATTATTATAATTTTTAAGAAGGTAATAAAAAAAGTAAACAAAAACAATTGAAGAGGGAAAATTATGACTAAGCGGAGAAAGTGCAGGATCATTCGGAAAGGAGGATAACGAAACGTTAATGAATACTATTCAGAACAGCGCGAGGTCTTTTGCGATTTTTGAAATCATAGTTGCCGAGATCATTTAAAACAGAATTATTAATATTTGGAATAAAATTATAAAAAATTTTATGCAATTTTATAAACAAATTGTTTTAAAACTTGGGAGGGAAAGAGCATGTTTGATATCCTCATTTCGGAAAACCAGGGCGAATTTGTAATCTAACGTAGGATTTTATTTTCAAGTCTTTGTATGATCTCGAAATTCGACGGGGCAGTAGATCCCAAATAGGACTCGCATATGCAAGTATAGGACGCAAGTAAGCAAGATAAAGGAGTTTTTTTTTTATTTTCCAAGGACATAAGTGGTTACAATACGCGAAATCATCTATTAAATTTATCCCTAAGATAGCATGGATAAAAATGTCAGAATTAATCAGCTTCAATATTCATAACCCTTCGACTAATAATTCTTAAATGTATCAATCTCTATCGGTTCCATTAGCTTGTACTACTAACTATTTAAAAAAAAGAATTAATTTCAATAATATTTAAAAATAAGTAAAATTTCTTCATAATTTGTGTATTTATTTTATTGAAAAAAACAGAAAAAAATTTTAAGCATAGAAATGTGAATATAATATAAATAAAGATACTTATTAAAATTTTAAAAAATTCAATTTCAAGTACAGGGTGATTATAATTAAACACCCACTTTCAAAATGCTTTCAAAAAAAGAACCCCTCATCGCAATGATGATATAAACGTAGGATTTGTTTGTGTGGTAATCAGCAGGGGGCGACACTTCACGATTGCTTGTCTTTGACAGAGCCTGTTTACAACGTGGGGTTACTTTGAACTCTGACCCCACGAGGGGGGACAGGTCCCCGTGGATGAGAAAAGAAAGCCCCGCAGATGGGCGCGGAAGAGAACGCTGGCAGTAGCGATTGGATAGGCTGCGTCAAGCAGCGAGAGAATATGTTTATCCCTCCCTTTAATTATTTGTTAATGTAAATATCGCTGTACACATAACCGTGCTTAATTAAATGTTGTTGTTGAGAGAAAAACAACGCTTCGTTGATGTGTTTGGAAATACACCCCTTGGCACCCACTTCAAAAGTACAGCCACTGTTAGACTGGTAGAGAAGTCTGACAAAACTGTAGGTTCGGCCGGGATGCATCAGTTGAAACCGGGGTAAATCTACATAAATGTTGGAATTTGAATTGAAGATATTTGGAGAAGGGGGAAACGGTTCGGTATCAAAAAAACGTTCCGAAGTGTATTAATAGATGGCGCTGTCAGCGGCATAAAGAAAGTGAATTCGACTGCCAGTGATATTTTGGAACGAAATGAATGTATTTGGCATGAGTTGCACATTAAACCTAATTGTAGTTTCAATGTGCTTGATTGTTTCGGTTTTTCAAATCATTCAACAGTTGTGACACTGTGAGTGGAAAGCCCATCCACCACGGCAAGGTCATACCACATTGGATGGGAAAAATTGGTTGAACTTTTTTTTTTGAGGCCGTACCATTTCCCCCTTCTTAGTTATGCTTAGTTTAAATTTTAGCACATTGTGACTAGTGCTTCTTTTTTTACAGCATTTTGAAAGTTGGAACTTTAATTAATTTCATCCTGTATAAAAAAGCGAAAAATCAAAGGTATATAATATTTTATTAAGATGCTTTTAATCTCGATTTTAAATATTTAAAATGAATCAGTTGTTGATAATGTAAGAAATTATAAAATCAAATAAATATTTTTATTTCAATACAGTTTTACAAACTTCAAATTGAAAAAAAAAGTGACACTAAAACTTACCACCACAGCTGCTATTTGCTTTCTGAGGATCTGAAGTATAATTCCTGTTTGATGGGCCAATTTCCTGAATTAAAATTGCAGTAGATATAATTTAAGAACAATAAATTCATTTAAAAACAAGAAATCCATAGTTTTTTTTTATTGTTTAGAATGTACTTGGTACTACCATTTTACAAAATCGCAAACTGAAATTATGAAATATATATATTTTTTAAAAACCTGCACGTGGTTTTATACTAATTGTTAAAATGGAATTATACTTGCCTAACTATCACCATTTATAACACAGCTATCTCTTGGTCCAAACAAGTTAAATATCTTGGCGTCACTCTTGATAAAAATCTCACTTACTCTCAGCATATTAAAAAGCTCCGAAATAAATTTAAATAAAGCTATCCGCATCTCCTACCCTCTATTTGTAGAAACTCTAGCCTGTTCCTACATAACAAAATACTTATTTGCATATATTACATGCGTCCCATGATTACTTATGCAAGTCCAGTTGGGGGCTCCGCACCAAAAAGTAACTTGAAATCATCCAAAGACTTGAAAACAAAATCCTTCCGATGATCACTGATCCTGGTACTTCAGGAATCAAGATCTTAATTTTTCCAAACATTCGCCAATTTATACTTAAAATTTCTACACTAATCTTCATCACACTTGCAATTCGGTTTTAAATTTTCTTCCTAGGTATGATATTTCTTTGTTTAAAAATAGAAATCCTTAATTATATATTCTTAACATGTAATCCGTTTCCCCCCTATTCCTTCATCAGAAGTGCCATTACTGCAAGACCCACCGGATGGTGGGCCTCCTTCTAATGTTATAGTCTCTTCTCATTTCATAATTATACATTTTATTTTTAAGGTTTTCAAAAAACATATTTTTTTTCTTTCTCTTAATTTATACTATTACCTTTCTCTTTTATTTTTTATTAATTGTATATTTCTAGATATAAAATGTGTGGCATAAAATTTCAGTGGGAATTGACCTATAGCAATTTTTCTCCAACATCAAGATTAAAGTGTGTGGCTAGTCCGCAGCCAAAGCACTTTGTTTAAACCACTCAGAACTCCAAAAATTGAATTATTTCATATCGTAAAATAACTGTATTCGCAACGAAATTCAACAAAAATTAATTTAAATATGTCATGGGTTTTTTTACGTAGTTCTATACTATACACCATTGGATTAATATATTTAGATACAATGCAACAATGGCATATTAAAATATGGCATAAAATGTCTGAAGCAGTAGCAGTCTGTATAAAATAAATAAAAAGTGTAATCGCAGTTCCATCTATTCAGCCATGTTTCCTCCTAGGCACTGCAAGAGAGCCTCTTGCCGCCTGCAGAAGAAATCATAATTAGTCAATCAGACTCTCACGCGAGAGAACGCAAGGCGCAACTGGCGCTAAATAACAATCTCATCCCGTGAGCTAGAAGTGGATCCCTTCCGTTCATCTTTTGGGGTATATCGTTAAATATGCTACATATCTGCTAAATAGTGTTTCTAGTTTATTGTGATGTTAATGTCATATTTACGTGCTTGTCAAAGTAAATGTGTTATTGGATTTAGGACTCGTTTTGACCACACCCAGATCGATCTGCACAAACAAACAAAACGACACATTTACTACAATCTGCTAACCAACGTGGGGTCTCCCGTACTTGCATACTACAAAAGTACTAAATTTAAAAATGTACAGTTCTTTCCTTTGTTTGTTTCGAGAAGATTATTCCAATAATTAAACCTCAAAGTATTACCAAAATTAAATAGACCTTAAATAACAAGTGCAACCACGTTTCCTCCTACATTCTGGCGTCCAGGAGAAAAGGCCAGTCGGCCTCGAAACTCTCAGCCGAGAGGAAGTACAGCACAACTTGAGCTCCCAGCTGACTTTAGTTTAGAGTCTCTCATAACGAGATTAATTTAATTTGTTGCACTACACACTCATCTTGTGCAGACGAGGGCTAAACAGACCGGGACCTACAGTTTAAAGTGGATTCCGAACCACTCACACACATCCATACCACCGCCAGGATTCGAACCTGAAGCCTGTGATACTAAAGCCATCAGATTATCATCCCGAGAGGAAATATATTTTGCGCATCCCGGCACATTAGTTGACCTACAGACTTTCACTCGGAGAGCAAGTCTATTTCTTGCATCATGCACGTAGCTGAGTATCAGGTTTTCGACTTAGAAGGGGAGTCATTCCACGAATCTATAATTATCCGTCTTTAAATGGACAGTAAGCCTCGAGACTTTCACCCGAGACGAAGTACAGCGCAACTGGAGCTGCTGCTGAGAAACGTTTAGTACAGGCAATCCCAAGCCTCTGTTAAAAAATTATAGTTTAAAAGCACTAAAAAACACGCTTTTAGAGTTAATCAAACTAAAAAGTAAAAAATAACGAATGATATCGAGCCCCCCACGCTTTTAGAACAGTGACATTTATTTTGTCGTCAGTCATTTTATTCTTATGTTAACAATTATTTTTTACTTTTTAGTTTGATTAACTCTATAAGCGTGTTTTTTAGTTTTTTTAAACTATAATATTTAAATGAGGTCCCGGTACGGAGGACTGAAATTATAGTTCTCACAATAATTTAATTGTGAGTAAAACAAAGGCTAAATGCGAATAGGTCGAGCCAGCCAGGATTCGAACAGGGAATCTCCTGATCCGCAGTCAGGCGCGTTGTCCGTTGTGCCACAGTCCCACGTAGGTTTGAATATCTTTCATTCTGCATGGGTTCAATTGCTCTTCATAAGTTAAAATAAAATCACTCATCCTGGCGATCCTAATCATGATGAGATAATAAACTTATCAAAATATTTTAGTGTCGTCGGTCCTTGATAAGTCTACAACGTTTGAATTAAATCTGATCGCTTAAAGTAGGGCAAAATCGAGCCCAAAGAGTCAGTTACAAACAAACATACAGGTGAAACTAATAAAAGCGTATTAAAAAGGTTTAGTTTACAATCTCTCATCCCCAGAGGAAATATATTTGAAGCAGCCTGCGCATAAGTTGGCCTACAGACTCTCCTCCGCAGAGGAAGTATATTTCACACATCCAATGCGCACCTGAATATCTTAATTATATATTCTTAAATGTGTTAAATATTGTCTATCTTTAATTGCAAGTGTGTGGTGTTTGTGCGTGTGCACACTAAAGCTGTGAGATCTCAAACCTGTGCCTCAAGTAATTCAGCCCATCTCCTCCACTTGCAATCAGGTTGCCTAGCGACGCACTACAAAAACTTTTTGTATAGATGAAAATATTTTTGACCAAATGATATCGGAAATAAATTTTCTGAAACCTCGATGGTGACCTTAAACCTTTGAAGTTGTGAACCAATAAAAAAAAATGGATCTAATCCCAGTCCATTTTACCAAATTTACGGATCAATCCAGGATCAATTACGAAATATTATCAAATGACGGATCAATTACGGATTATTACCAAATTACGGATCAATCTAGGATCAATTACGGATTATTACCAAATTACGGATCAACCCAGGATCAATTACGAATTATTACTAAATTACGGATCAATCCAGGATCAATTACGGTTTATTACTAAATTACGGATCAATCCAGGATCAATTACGGATTATTACTAAATTACGGATCAATTACGGATTATTACTAAATTATGGATCAATCCAGTTTACCAAATTTTTTAGATTAAGTTTATTTCAGATCTCTTGTAGAATTTCTTTGATTTTGAGTAATTTTTCTATAAAATAGGAGATTCAATAATAAATTTCAGAATTAAAACTCACTTTTCACATAATTCCAAAATTCAATTTTTACATAACTATTTTCGAATTTAAAAATAAATAAATGACTTTACATTTCAGAATTCTATGCTAATAATTACAATTATTCTACAATTTATAATATTTTTTAGATTTAATCTCATTATAAAATACTCATTTAAAATTTTCATTCATAAATTAAATAGTCAAAAAACAGGATATCCTGGTTATAATTTATATAATTTTTTTAAATTATCAGAAATGGAACATTTTTGTGGAGCAACAACCAGAAAATTGTGGCTTGTTTAATTAGAAAAAAAAAATGTTCAATACATGGCAAATGCATTAAATACAAATCTATTATTATAAATATAGTGTGCATCATTATTGTTATAAATACGAACTGTAGGTAATAACGCATACTACTATTATAAACACTGTCACAAATAAGAGTAGCGTTATATTATATTTATTAGAAATATTATACAGTAGAACCTCTTTTAGTCGAGTCTCGATAAGTCGAAAACCTCCACAACTCGAAAAATTTTTTGTTCCCTTTCCTTCAAACCCCAAAACCTCCATGACTCGAAATTTCAACCCTCTATAAGTCGAAAAAATTAGTCAATCCCCACAAGCCACTTTGGTATCTATTTTCCCTCCGTAACTCGAAAAACAAATTGGACCTTTGTATCTCGAACATTAGCAATGTTTGATTTTACAACTCGATCATTTGAAACTAATTACCTCTACAGCTCGAAGAAAAATCAGTTACCGACTTTAAGGATTTGCTGACAATGCATGTCATTGTTTCCTAGAAAACAATGTATGAGTAAATAGAATAACAAATTCTACAAAATAGCAACTCGGAAGAAATAGAATTTTCTGCTCTTTATAGCTTAGATAACGCTGTGGATAGAGAACAATCGAATTGTCTAAAGAAAAAATAATAACTAACTTTTTTAATACATAATATTTTTAATTTTAAGGTTGTTTCGGAATTATTTTGATTTTTTATTGTAGTACATAATATAATTTTTAAGTTGCAATTAAACATGTTTATTACCTGTGTAAGTTGAATTTTTATTTATTTTACCACACTAACTCAAAATAAGTTAGAAAAATTCTAAACCTCTACAAGTCGACTATTTCCTTACAAAATCCGCGTAAGTCGAAATCCTCCATAAGTCGAAAACTCTATAACTCGAATTATTTGACGTCTCCCTTGAAGTTCGCCTTACAGAGGTTCTACTGTAGTTTTTATATCTATACGAATTATTGTTATTGCTATAAATTCGAATAAAAATATAATTTCAAATAATTGCTATAAATTTGAATAGTGAATATCTTTATTGCTATAAATACGACACATCACACAGGTTTGATGAAATTTACATAGAGAAGTGAAATTAAATTATCATTATTGCTTATTTATAAATTTGGTTGAAATATATTTCACTTACCTCTTTTTGTGGATTTCTTATAATTGAACATTCTAAACTAGATAAAAATAATATTAAAAACGCAAATCTCATTTTGAGAGCCATTTTGACAGTTGCGTGATCTGTTGTTGTGGAAAATAAAAGCATAACTTGACTTGACTGATTGCTTTGAGATGTATGCTCGCTGGCGCTGCTTTTTCTCAATTTCTCCAAATGCTTTTTTAAAAAATATAATAGGACAAAACGATTTGGCAGAATTGAAAAAGAAACCTTCATAAAAGGTCGGTTATGGTTTGTCGCTTTACTGTCAGTTTCTGCTTACTCTAGGCTAATTAGACCGGGAACTACAGTTTAACGTGGATTCCGAACCACTCACAATCATCCATGCCACAGCCAGGATTCAAACCTGAAGCCTGTGGTACCAAAGGGCAGAGCGTTAGCCACTTGTCCATCAGGCCGCTCGTTCCCGATCAAGAATCTCCGTACATTGTATAGTATCATAGACGCTGTGATCCAATCAACCCTGTTAACTATGTCGAAGGATACCATTTTTCCAACTCAAATATCGAACCCCGTTTCCTTTAGCTCGACCGCACGCCATTTTTAAATGGGTGATGTGTGCTCATGCTGTGTTCGAATCCATAAACGTAGCATTGATGTAGTTAAGATACGTTGACAGTATCAGGTAATCCAGATATCTTCTTCTTCAGTGGTGCAACAGACCCACGGTGAGCCAAGGCCGTGTACCTACTGGCAGGATATGTTTTCGTTTTTACGAGATATGGTTATCAGCCTTACGCCAAACGCTCTAGACCGGGACCTACGGTTCAAAATGGATTCCGAATCACTACAAACATCTATGGTACAGTCGAGACTCGAATCCGAAACCTTTGGCACCGAGCGCGTTTCAGTCAGTAAACCTGCCAGTAAACAGACGGTCTTGCCCACCAGTATTTTCATCATCATCACCATCAGTGGCGTAGCAGCCCCATGGCGAGCCAAGACCGTTTGCTATCGGCACATTTAGAGACAGGGGATGTTTTCTTTTTACGGGGTAGAGCTGTCGGCCCTACGCTCAACAGTCATATTATACCGGGACCTACGGTTTGAAGTGGATTCCGAACCACTAACAAACATCCATGCCTCTAGAATTCGAAACTGAAGTACCAAAGGCCACTAGCCAATTGACCCTCAGGCCGCCTCTTATAAAAGAAACTACTTTAAAACAGCCCTTTATAAAGGCTTAAAAAATAAAAGCTTATAAAACTACACGTATTTCGTTAAGTGTTTACACATCAATAGAATTTTAAAAGTATAACTCATTTAATTATTTTGTTTAGAGAGCCCCAAAGATAAATGAATGGGTTTGAAAGCTAAGATAGAGGTAGAGGTATCTTCTTCTAAGATAGAGGTTGGGTTCGAATCCTTTAACAAATTTTGATGTTTCAACAGCAGTTGATATTAATGAAATTATTGGAATGGTATGGCTTGAAATCTCGGGATTTCAACTTTGGAGTTAATTACAGATTTACAAACAATTTATTGATTTGGCTTGAGTTCATTTGGTTAAATTCAATTTTTAGATTTTCCTCTTATTCTTCTTTATAGGCGCAACAGCCCCTTGGTGGACCGAGGCTGTCTGCCTAACTAACAGATTTTGGGACAGGAGATGGTTTTATTTTAAGGGATGAGTTTTCAGCCCTATGCACAACGCTCTAGAGTCATATTAGATCGAGACCTATGGTTTAAAGTGCATTCAGAACCACTACAAACACCATAGCAACGCCGGGACTCGAACCCAAACCTGCGGCACCAAGCAAGTCTATAGTAAATCTATAAGTCTATAAGTAATAAGTAAATCTATAAGTCTATAAGTAATAAGTAAATCTATAGTTGGTCTATAGTAAATCTAGTAGGGGGATACATAATTTTATATGCGGTCCGCGGAGTTAGGATAATTTCCAAAGTGGCTCGCAAAATCATTTGGGTTGGCCACTCTTGCCCTACAGAATACTTACTCTTAAAAGTATTGCTGTTAAAAACGCGAAAAATGAATCAAAAATGTGATCAACAAACAAGAAATCATTAGGTTTAATTATTGAAAGACCAGATAACCTCTTGTGTATCAATAGTCGTTGTAAACTAAGAAAATTGACGCAAATAATCTTGATATCTTCCTGAGGCATAAACAATCCACGATCAACTCAATGATTTCAATTCTGAAGATACTTTCCTCCCTGTCTTGGAACTGAATCAAGGTCGATTTTGACAGCAGGCAACCTGTTTTGTCACTCAGCCAATGCTTTACTATCTCTTAACAGTCTTTTTTTTTTGTTACTAGTAAAGAACCCTTTTTCACGCGAGTAAAGAATAATTAAAGAAGGTCAATGTTTCTTGCGTGATGATGTCATACTGAAAGAGTTTTTATTCTACATCTGGACTGACTTGTTTCTGAAAGGAGAAAAAAAAACATTTACGAACGTGGGCGAATGGCATCCTTTTGTCAGTTAAAGAACTTTAAATTTATATTTTAAAATTAAATTTTGGATTTCCTGAGTAAATTCAAACAAACAAACTATTAAAAATTCATGATAATTCAATTTTATTTTTTCTTTATATCCACACATAATCCCCATATTACATTTAGACCCAATATAGACATTTTTTTCCAGTGATATAATAATAATGATACTACAAACAGTTTCAACAAAAAACTGCTTTTTGTATATTGTTCTAAAGCAGGGGTGGCCAACCCAAATGATCTTGGGGTCCCTTTGGACTCCGCGGGCCGCATGTAAAATTATATATCCTGATATAAGATTGAAAACCCACTATAGACATTTTTTGGAGGGAAAAATTGAAACATAATGAGTTATTATTATTGTGTTTACTATTATTCTTAACTTAGATAATATAATAACAATGATACTAAGCGCACATAGTAAAGAAATATATAACACTAAAAATGAAATATAAAAATATATATAAATATAAACGAAATAAAAAAAAATGAAATCATTAAAAAATATTTATTTGACTAGTGTGATATTTGTTTCTCTACGCTTTCACTTAGCTTTTGTAAATCGATCTCCATTTGGGTATTTGGACATCGTAATGGGTGTTGTAGAGTAGCGTCCGTTATATTTGTGTATATTTTGTGTTTGGTTAATTTCAATTTCAGAAAAAAAAAGGATTCGCAGGTGTCTGGTTTGCTCTGCTATCAATAATCAACTATGTGCATCTAGGGATGGTCACTGAGGTCACTTAAAGTGAAACATAGAACCTGTTACATTAGATGTTCCAAGATGGGCGCGCATCATAAGTTCACAAAATATAATTTAATTATTATACAAAAACTCATAATAAAACTAATAAATAAAGCAGGCAATATCTGTCCTATATTAGCAAGAATGTTATTTTAAAATCGAAGTTAATTGTTTCTCATCATTTCGACAGTTCATTTTTGAATATAGGGTTGCACACATAATGCATTTTGTGTTCCACCACTTTGGCCATGATAAAATAAATATATTTTGTAAAAGTGTGATAAATTTCACGGGCCGGAAAAATATTCAAGGTGGGCCGCGGGTTGGCCACCCCTATATTAGATAGTTGTTTCTTTTCTTTTTTTTTTTTTTTTTTTGTGGCCCGCATGTCTATGAACCCTTGTTATAAATACTACCCGTATTTCACCTGCAACTTGCAATGAACGTGGCTGATTAACCACATCAGTGACTAAAGGCAAACATGGTGTTTGTCAAGGCAGCAGGCAATTGTTCAGTGAATTATTGAACTACCTCTCCGGTTAATATCAGGAGCAGCTGTTCATATCAAAACACAAACTTACTTACGATGCAGTTGAATCGAGGAAAGTATTTCCTGTGTCAATACGTGCTACTAAGGCAAAGGGAGAAAAAACTATCTTTACGAAAAAAAAGTAACATAAAAAGTGCAGGTGTTATTCGTAATATCAAATGTATATTTCATGAATAAAATACACGAGCAAACTAACAATTTACAAATGTTTCATTAAACATATATATATATATAAAAAAAAAAAAAAAAATTAAAATTAAAATCTTCTCGGCAAATTTCAACTTAATATGTGTGAACATTTGAGAACGGACGAATAAACTGAAGAATATGTCAATGTTTAATAATGCAAGAGATATGAAGCAATTTATTGAAATACTACAAGTATTGCCAAATTCAATAGCCACATGAATATAGCAATGCTGAATAGATCAAGAACTTCATGAAGGCGGAAACACAAGTTCTCAAGAATTTCTAAGAAATATATACAAAAGTAAGATAAATGTATTCGTAAATGAAGAATGAAGTATTTCAAATTCTATAAGAAACGTTATCAACAAACAATAGCCAAAAGAATATATCAAAGTTTGAAAATGCTAGGCAAAAATGAAGAGTGAAGTATTCCAAGTACAATAAGAAGCACTCTACAGCTTAATAAGCACGGGGAAATGCCACAAGTGATAAATGTAAAACTTCAAGAAGAAGGAATGGATCAACGCACTACGAGTACTCATAGCCATTGGAAATACAAATGTTTAAAATCCCAATCCGAAACATGAAAAGCGCTTCAAAACCATACTACAAAACACTTCAAACAAAAGCCAAATTCTCCAGAAAATTCCTGAAGACTAATGCTATTCATGAATCATTTCAAGAGTTAAGGGGCCCAAAGTACCAATTCACACATGATAATAATAATAATAAAACTGAGCAGTATAATTTTCATAAACATGATAATAATAATTTCTTACTATATTTGGGGCGCTGAAGAAAAATATGATGGTACAAATTGACAATTGCTAATCAATTGAATTATCCGTGCGAATCTAGGGATGGTCACTGCGTCACTGAGGTCAGTTACAGTTGAACATATTACCTGTTATATTAGATGTTCCAAGATATGCGAGCATCATGAGTTCGCAGACTATAATTTAATTATTCTGCGAACTCATAACTGTAAACTCATCCATAAAACAGGCAATATCTGTCCTATATTTGGAAGAATATTATTTTTAAACCAAAGTTAATTTTTTCTTATCATTTCGACAGTTCATTTTTGAATAGATGGATGCACACATAATGTATTTTTTTTAATACATTGTTTTTCACTGTTTTGGTCATTATAGAATAAACAGATTTTGTAAAAGTGTGATAAATCTCACAAGCCGTACAAATATTCGAGGCGTGCCGCAGGCTGGACACATCTGAGCTAGATTAAACGAATAAGGACACTAAACGGAATTAAAAGTGGTAGTTGAAGATGCATGAAAATTTGCACGCACAAAAAAAAAATGCAAAATAAACGAGAAAATAAATGAAATAAAGAACTGAATTGAATTGAAACACAGTAGATGGATAGAATACATGGACTGACTGAATTACTATCTATGCAAAAAAGAAGAACCATACACAAGGATGCTAATCAAAAATCAAAAGCTGGACAAATAAACGAAGAAAAAAAAAGATATCCAGTTTTAACCATTTTATTCAAGCATACTATTAAGCGAAATTACGTTTGAAGTGTCACGTTTACAGCTTTTTATAAACACGTTTTATCATTGACACAGTTGATAATATTGAAAACACAACATTATCTCAAAATAAAACCCACAAAAAATTTATATTATATCTCTAAATATAAAACGAGTTTAACAAATAACTTTTTCTAAATGGATTTTTCTTTTCGTATTAAATTCAACTAAATACTACACATTAACATGATAGAATTTTCATTATAATTAATTAATTAAACTTTTTTTGTGAATTAAAGTAATTTTACTGCAAAAAAAAATTATTGAGAATTTACCAGCTGTAACGCTATAAATTTTTTTCATTTATTTGTTCAAAATCTTATTGTAAATACTTTTATTTTCCAGAATGCTTTATGTTTTCGAAAACGAGCAAATAAAAAGTCAATTCATTTTTTTTTAATTTAGAAACTATTTCAGTATATTTTTTATTTTGTTAAAATTTTTGTTTGGGTATGAAGAATGGGAATTTTTTGTTAAATATGCATGTACAGGGTGATTACAATTAAGGTCCCACTTTCAAACTGCTGTAAAAAAACAAAGAACCACTCGTCACAATGAGTTCAAATTTGAACTGAAGATACTGGAAGATAAGGAAAACGATACTGCATCAAAAACAGTTCCAAAGTGTATTAATAGAGGGCTCTGTAAGCGGCATAATGAAAGTGAATTCGACCGCCAGTGATATTTTGAATCGAAGTGACAACGTATTTGGCATGAGTTGCACATTAAACAAACTGCAGTGTTCAATGGGCTTGATTGTTTTGGTCTTTTGACGGAAAAAATAACTTCCAACTCATTCAACAGTTGTGACACTGTTAGTGAAAAGCCCATCCATCACGACAAAATCGTTGGGAATTCCATCAATTTTACCCATACAAATTGGATGGGTAAAAACGATGGAACTTTTTTTTTTTATCCGTATCGTTTCCCCCTTCTTCAAGTAGTTATCTTCAGTTACAATTTGAACTCTATGAAAGAGTGTTTCTTTTTTTTTTTTACAGTATTTTGAAAGTGGGACTTTAATTAAAATCACTCTGTATTTTGTTCAATGTACTAAATGTAAAGCAACTTTAAGGTAATAAGAGAAAGAATTTATATCTTTATTTTTTAACCAAACGAATAATTTTTAAAAGTAACACAATTTTTTCAGTGGCAATCAAACCATACAAAGAAAAAAATTAAATAAAAGTTCATTCTGTGAAATGCATCCATGACTAGAAACGCGAACTCTATTGCGATCCACGCAGTAGAAAAAAGAAGAGACGGTGGTCAGTCGCTGAGCTGGCAAAGGGCCGCCACACCTCGATTGATCCAGTGCATTTCCGGTTTGCTGGACGGCAGGTCGATCATCATGACGAAGTTGGTCGAATGTCCGGTGGTGCTGAGGGTGCCTCGCCTGGCACTGGTCTTGTACACGGGGCAGCTGTAAGCACGCGCTGGCATGAAATCCTGACGCTTGCCTGGCTTAATCCAGATCTGAAAGGGAATCTATCAAGGAAAACAAGACAATAGAAGTAAAAACAATAATTATAATTTATATATATATTTGTGTCCCTTCAAAATTACTAATTGGATTGGCTGATAAAAATTCCGGCATTGCAATAGTTTGAATTCCTTAAGGACTTAATGAAAATTTCTGCATTCAAGTGGATGAATTCCTTAAGGACTCAATGAAAAATCCTGCATTGGAGAGGCTAACTTCCCTGACGATTGGATGAATCGTTGAAATAATGTGGGTGCTAGTGTTATCGATTTTTAGACGAGAAACTTGTCTGGAATTGAGAAAGCCATTGTTAGTGAAGGTGTCAAAGAATGGGCTTCATCCACGTGCAGAATTATTATTGTAGGGTGACAAACCAAATCAATTTTGATGAAAAGAAATGTACAGAAATTCCAAATGTTGTCGTCTTATTCTACTTGATCTAACCACAGACTAGATCAAATCCACAAGCTGAGAATCATAAATAAGATGAGGACTACAGTTCACGTCATCCCTGTCAAGACCAGCACAATTCATCAGGAGTTCGGGAGAGGAGTTCACTGAAGTTTTTTTTTCTTCCTTTATCAAAAGAGAGGGCATTTAATGTGTGCACTTGCAAGCCTACTATTGGTGGTATGGAGTCGATGTACTCTATCGTTGATTTAGTCGATGTATTTTATCGTTCTGTGTTTTCTTGTTCAATTCTTCATTTCATTTTGGACCAGATGGCCAATAGGCTAGCTCTCTAGCCTTTGGTACCACAGTCTTCAGATTCAAATCCTGATGGCGGTGTAGATGTTTGTTAGTGATTCGGAATCCACGGTAAACTGTAGGTCCCGGTCTAATTAGCACAAAATGTGCACACAAATTATTGTAGAGCGACAAACCAAACTAAGCCTAGCGATTTTGAACTCAAGTCACAGAATCCCGTAGCATAGTGAATATTAGTTTTGTTTGTTTTTAATGTATCAAGTTTAATGTAATCAAATAAAAATAGTCGGAGAAACAGATGGTTTTTTTTTATCGCGTTTTACATCTGCACTGGACGTTTTAAACATCCTATTTATATGCTTATTTAATTTTTTTGTGTGTGTGAGCAACCCGTGGCCTTTACAAAGTCTTCTGTTCCCGTTGTACAGTATAAACCTAAAGTACTTTTATAACCCAACAGTAAAAAAAAAAAAATTCTTCCTGTTATTTATAAAAGCTTAAAATTCTCTTTTGTTAAAGTAATAACACTAAAAGCTCTTAATGTCACTACTGAATTTCCAGAGCAATGTTAAGTGAACGAAAGAAAATACTTCCCTACATGTGATTTGCAATCGATAAAAAAGTAATAATAAAAACAGATTCATGATTTAAAAAAAAAAGAATGTGATTTGATTATCGATTTAAACCTTTTTGACGTGCGTTTTTGAAGCAAGCGGACAAAAAGTTCTGTAACGTGTTTGTTTAAAAGGTTGGCATATGATGACGTAGAGCGTCCTTGACGTCATAACTATTCAGCCAATTAAGGTTGCCGTATGGTTAACGGGAAGTCCGCTAAAGTTTGCGTAACAAAAACGATTCCAAGAACGTCGATTTACACAAAAGTTTTCCAAGAGAAATGACCTAGTTCCTATTTCAAATGAAAAGGCGTTTTAAAGCGGTTTTTAACTATTATTTATTATTTAAGTCATATACAAATTTTGTAAACATTTTTTTTACAACTATTTTATAAAGAATTCAGAACAGTGGTATGAGAAAGACGGAATATTGAGAAAGACGCTATTCTAAACTATAACCTATTAAAATGTTAATGAAATCCGTTTTAAAATTTTTTATTTGTTGAAGATTCTTTATACTTAAATTTGATAACAGCAGCAAAGTTTCTAGAAAATTTCTACACAATCTAGTAAATACATACTCGAATTTACAAAATATGCATATTTAAAAAATATTTTATTAAATATCTTCATAAAATCTATCCAGATGCCAATAAAACGCGCTTGTTAAAATACTAAATTGCTATGTCATTCATTTTCAGCAAAAGAAACTGTTTTTTTTTATATTGTTCTAAAGCAGGGGTGGCCAACCCGCGGCCCCCTTTGAATATTTTTCCGGCCCGTGAAATTTATCACACTTTTAAAAAATGTATTTATTTGATAACGGCCAATGTAGGGAAAACCAACGTATTAAAAAATATATTATATGTGCATCCATAATATACAAAAATTAACTGTCGAAATTATGAGAAAAAAAAATTAACTTTAATTTTAAAATAAAACTCTTGCGAATATATGAAGATATTGTCCTGTTTTATTGATGACTTTACATTTATGAGTTCGCGGAATAATTAAATTATATTCTGCGAACTCCATAATTGCTGCGAATATTTTGTGCTTTATCCTTATTATTATAGTATCTCTGTTTACATGTAAGAATAATAGTAAACACAAAAATAATAACTCATTCTGTTTCCATTTTTCACTCTAAAAAAATGTCCATAGTAGAACTAAATCTAATACGGAAATATACAATTTTATATGATGCCCGCGGTGTTATGAAGCATTTCCAAAGTGGCCCACAAAATCATTTGGGTTGGCCACCCTTGGTCTAAAATATTGGCTTTTCAAAGTAAAATTGACATATGATTAAAAGAGCCACAGGTCTGTTTTTAGATCACAATTATCAGAAATGTTATGTAAACATTTGTGGAAATTATGCCTACGTATCTTGTTTGCGCAATACAAGTATTGTTGTTTTGGAACGAATAATGCAATTTCGTGACGAAAATATCTCACCTTTTTCCGATTTTTGAGACAAATAATATTCATTTAGGTAAACATATTACGAAACTATTTGCAATGCATCCTCTAATGTACAACACAACTTTCTAGAATAAATAATGCAACTATTTGTTTAACATAAAAAAAAAAAAGCATAAACTTATACCATAAGCCTATTGTATGTTTTCCATGACAACTTCTTAACTGAAAATGTTACAACAATAATTGAAATAGTATAATTTAACTGTAATTCGGTAGTATATTAATTAAATAAACTAATATATCTTCAATTAATCTAATCACAGACCGTTGAAGAAAACAATAAATTCTAAATAGTAAAAGGCGTTAAATAAATTAATTAAAATCCATTCATTAAAAAATGTAAGGTGAATATATCGTCATCATTGATGCAACAGTTCCATAGTGGGCCAAGACCGTCTGCCTACTAGCAGATTTCGAGACAGGTGATGTTTACGGGCTAGGATTCTCAGCCTTACGCCCAACGCTCTACAGTCATATTAGACCGATACCTACGGTTTAAAAAGAATTTCGAACCATTACAAACTCATCGCCTGAATTCGAACCCGAAACCTGTGGCACCAAGGGCCAGAGCACTCATGCCTCGGCCATCAGGCCACAATGAGAATATATGCAACATAAAAAAATGAAATGTGAATCTATACCAGATGAAAATGTAATGTAAATATATATAAGATAAAAAACGAAATGTGAATGGGTATTAGATAAAAATGATCCGATATATATATATATATATATATATATATCGGATGAAAAAGTAATTAGAATAAATGTACTCAGACGGAAACGCAAAATATTCACAAGAAAAATATCGGACATCTTCTTCATAACTTATGATCGCATATTCTATCTATACCAGGGGTGGCCGACCCAAATGATGCTGCGGACCACTTTGTCTCATATAAAATTATATATCCCCATATTAGATTTAGATCCACTATAGACGCTTTTTTGGAGTGAAAAATTAAAATAGAATGAGTTATTATTATTGTGTTTGCAATTATCCTTACATGTAAACATAGATACTAATAGATTGATAATGACACTAAACGCACATTGTAAAGAAATGTATAACACTAAATATGAAATATGAAAAATTATAAATATAAACGAAATATCATTAAAAGATATTTATTTGACGAGTGCGATATGTGTTCATCCACTCTTTCACTTAGCTTTCGCAAATGGATCTCCATTTGGGTGTCTGCACAACGTAATGGGTGTTGCGCCCGTTATGTTTCAGCGTGTTTTGCTATTAGCAGATTCGCAAGTGTAAGTTGAACAAAAAGCACTAACAACTTCAACTAAGAGTCTGGTTTGCTCTGCTATCAACAACCAACTGTGTGCATCTAGGGATAATCACTGAGGTCACTGAGGTCAGTTAAAGTGAAGCGTAGAACCTGTTATATTAGATGTTCCAAGATGCGCTTCATGAGTTCGTAGAATATAATTTAATTATTCTACGAACTCATAACTTTAAACTCATTCATAAAACAGGCACTATCTGTCCTATATTAGCAAGAATGTTATTTTAAAATCAAAGTTAATTTTTTCTCATCATTTCGACAGTTCATTTTGAATATAGGGATGCAGAAATAATGTATTTTTTTAATGCATTGTTTTTACTATTTTGACCATTATAAAATAAATAGATTTTGTAAATGTGTGATACATCTCACGACCTGAAAAATTCTAAAGGCGGGCCGCGAGTTATCCACCCCTGTTCTACACTCTTTCAATATTTCAAATGAAAAAATTGAAATCGTATCTTGTAATTGAAAGGATACAACAGGAAGCGTATCGTATAGAACTTTAGGATAGGACTCATTCAGTATCATTCTTTCTCGATCCCAGCGAGCTCCTTCCAAGAACAGACCCTTTGAAAAGAAAAGTCAGTTACAAAGTTACAGTCATTGCCAGTTAAAAGTTAAAAGCCAAAATAAAGCAAAATCGGTCATAAGCTCACCAAAACATAAGCTCCATCCTCCGGTTTTCCATCTGCTTCAGTCTCAAATTTTAAAACTTCAAACTGATATCCCAAATGATCTATGGGAATCTGATATTTTCGAGCGTAGTTTTGGGACACACCTGTAATAATTAAAATGTGAATAACTTATCTGAAAAACTAAAAATAAATAAATAAATAAATAAATAAGCGTTTATTTATTTGTTCAAAAATAGTCATATAAACAAATAAAGCTTTTTATTACAGTAGAACCTCTGTGAGTCGAACTTCAAGGGAAACGCCAAATAATTCGAGTTATACATTTTTCGACTTATGGTGGATTTCGAACTTACGCGGATTTTGGAAGGAAATATTCGATTTGTAGAGGTTAAGATTCTTTCTAACTTATTTTGAGTTAGAGAGGTAAAATAAATAAAAATTCAAGTTACAGAGGTAATAAACATGTTTATTTGCAACTTAAAAGTTATATTATGTACTACAATAAAAAAATTAAAATAATTCCTAAACAACCTTAAAATTAAAAATATTATGTATTAAAAAAAGTCATTTATTATTATTTTTTTTTGCTTTAGACAATTCGATTGTTCTCTATCCACAGCGTTATCTAAGCTATAAAGAGCAGAAAATTCTTTTTCTTCCGAGCTGCTATTTCATAGAATTGGTTATTCTATTTACTATATACTCGTACATTGTTTTCTAAGAAACAATGACGTGCATTGTCGGCAAATCCTTATTTTTCTTCGAGCTACAGAGGTAATTAGTTTCAAATGATCGAGTTGTAAAGGTTGTAAAAAAGAATGTAAAATCAAACATTGCTAATGTTCGAGATACAGAGGTCCAATTTGTTTTTCGAGTTACGGAGGGAAAATATATACCAAAATGGCTTGTGGGGATTGACTCATTATTTCGACTTATAGAGGGTTGAAATTTCGAGTCATGGAGGTTTTGGGTTGTGGATGTTTTCGACTTATCGAGGTTCGACTTAAAGAAGTATGTTGTATGTTGAATGTTGTATGTTGAAAACAACAAGTCACAAGAAAAGTGCAAAAATTATTTTTCGCTAATTTATAAATAAATAAATTAAGAAAATATAAAAAAATGCTGAAATCTGCTCTGCAAATTTTCAACTAATCATGTGTGAACATTCGAGAACGGATGAATAAACCCATGAATATGCCAATGTTTAATAATGCACGAGATAAATATGAAGCAATGGATTTAAATACTACAAGAATGGGCAAATTAAATAGCCACATGAATATAACAATGTTGAATAGATCAAACACTTCATGAAGAACGGATTGTTCAAGAACCTCTAGAAGAATATACAAAAGTAAGATAAATTTAATCGTAAATGAAGAATGAAGTACTCCAAATTTTACAAGAAATGTTATCACCTACAATACCCAAAAGAATACATCAAAGTTTGAAAATTCTAGCCATAAATGAAGAAATAAATATTCCAAATGCAATAAGAAGCACTCTACAGCTCAATAGGCACCGAAAAATGCCACAAGTGATAAATGTGAAACTTCCAAAAGAAGGAATTGATCAGAACTACGAGTATACTTATAGCCATTGGAAATATAAATGTTTAAAATCCCAATCCAAAACATGAAAAGTGGTTCAAACCCATACTACAAAACATTTCAATCAAAAGCCTAATTCTCCAGAAAATTCCTTAAGATTAACGTTATTCATACATCATTTCAAGAGACCCAAAGTACCATTTTTCGCCAAAATATGTAATGGAGTTTTGTTTGCTTGGCTCTCATTTTCGGATAACTTTATGGACCCCTAACCAGGACAACATCATGTTCACACATGATAATAATAATAAGAATATTAAAAGAAATTATTACCAAAAAGGATAATAATTTTAGAGTATAAGTACTCGTATAAACAAATAAAGCTTTTTAAAAGTTGTAAAACAAGTCACAGGAAAAAAAAAAATAATTTTCTGTAATTTATAAACAAATAATAAAAATATTTTAAAAGTAAAAACCAGTTCTGTACTTAAAATGATAATAGTTTTATATAACATAAAATGCCATAGCATAAATATATATATTTTTTTAAATCTGCCTTCGTAAAACACAAAGAGTGCAGTTAATTATAAAAAATCACTCTTACAAAAATTTTATTTAAAAAAAAAATCATAATATTGCTTTTATAAATCATAAAACTCTCAGTTAAAATCAAATCCTTTGAATTTTTTTATCATTACATAGTTGGGAAAACGTATGGGAATTTTCTTAAAAAATTGTGCTGCCATCTATCGTGAAGAATATTAACCATTAATCCAAGTAGTCACGTATTTTCAATAACTAATAATGAATCTAATTATTTAAATACAAAATTAGTAATTATATTATTCTAAAATATATTTTAACCAAAGTACTTTAATTTTCATAGTTTCTAATTAAATGTTTTTGAGTTGAAAAATTTAATACGTTTTAATTTGTTTTAATTTACTAATCCGCAAGAATTCCCATCAAAAATTTTTCCAATTTATCACATCCTCCTAATAATTAATTGCGATAGATAGAATTAAAATTTAAAATAGAATAAATAATTTACTTTGAATTTTTTTTTTTCCGTATTTTTTTTGAAAATGACAATTGAATTACATAGAATATGCTCAGCTAATTTATTTAATTACCAACTAGCTATATTTTTAACTTATCCTTAACATTCCTGCAGTACTAATTATTAGCTAAAGTAAATTTCTTAATAATTACCTGTTAGAAACGATTGAGTAAAGAAAAAACCAGACAGCCAAAATATAGATGGCGCTCCTTCTTCTACCCAAGTACAGAAAAACTTCAGTCTAAAAACCAACAAAACAAAATTCAAATATTTACAAGTAAAAAAAATCTACAATGGATAAATAATAACATGTGTTCTTTATAGTTTTTGGAATAATCCATTCTTAATTTAATAACCTGTCAAAACGTAATATGCTCGTTTGGATAAGGAAATAAAATAAACATATTTTTCTTTTCTTCTTTAATGTATACAGATTTTTATTAGTATAATAATACAAATATCGTCGTATATTTATTGATTTTAAAATCTCTAAACAATATATTTATTTTCACGTAAAATCAAAATGATAAACTAATTAAAATTCACAAACACTTGTCGTTATTTAGGAAATTAGAAAATATTCATCCTAGCTATCTTAGAGAGAAAAAATATCATTCTTTATTTATTTACTTATTATTTTTTTTAATTACATAGGATTTAAAAAAAAATCTATATACAATGAAAATACGAACTAGAAAACAATATAAAGGGAAAATTTAATGAAAACAGAATAGTTTAAATATTAAATCCAATTTATAAATAAGGAAGATAGCAACCAACTATTCATAGTAATTATTATAATGATAAGGTGATAATATACACAGGTAAAGAAATTGTTTTTCAACTTTTCCATTAATTATAGATATTTCTTGTTTCAAAGACTAATGATTTCTTACTCGATACATTACCGCATTAAAATAAAAATTACTGGCCCATGGGGGATCGAACCCACGACCTTCGCGTTATTAGCACGACGCTCTAACCAACTGAGCTAATGGGCCACGTTGAGCAATGCGAGAAAGAAATTTTTCCACCGGATCTACACTTCTAGAGAAAGTTAACACTTTCCCAGTGAATAATAATAATATGTATAATAAAGATAAAATCTAATAAAAGTCTAGTTAATCTAATAAAAATAATAAACTGTATTAAATTGATTCCTAGAAGAATTAATTTTCTCACTTCACACGATCGCCAACCACACATAAAGCTATCTCTTAACATAAGACAAGAAAAATTATTACACATTCGTAAAAAAAAACTTTAAATTAATTGAAGAAAAGATGATTTGTTTCACTAAAATAGCCATAAATGAAAGAAACAGTAAAAGAAGAAAGCTTGAAAGCAAAAAAAAAAAAAATTTGCATCGGCCGGGAATCGAACCCGGGCCGCCCGCGTGGCAGGCGAGCATTCTACCACTGAACCACCGATGCTCGAGTATCCAGATTGCTTTTTGAATATAAAGCCGATTCAATGATTATTCCATATACTATTTTAGAGTGGCTTTTAATGTATTTTTTTATTTGCGTTCTATATATTTTGGTTCTTACTTCGTGTCGTTCATTCTTCAGCAATTCCATTATCATTGACGTATATATACATTTTTTTTTCTCTCTAAAATATATATTTTAAATCCTTTCCATTTGTAATAAAAAATGTAGCTTACAAATTATTTTATTTCATTGGGATTTTTTTTAAAAATAAAAAAGTTCAAATATTTATATAATTGTGAAATAATAATTATGAAAAATTCTATTTTAATATTATTTAAATTTCATTGTTTAATCTACTATTATAACATACTAGTAATTACCACGGAATTCTTAAAATGTAAATGTATAGTCTCCATATGGTTGCAATTCCAATTCTGAGCTTAACAAAGCGTAATACTGTTCTATTAATTATTAACTTTTTGAAATGTTGTAGTATATTAATGTATGCAAATACTATAAAGTAAAAAAAGAATATTATAGTTCTAGTCAGAAAAATGAATGAGTTACAATGGTACGAAAGGGCTTTTAATATAAAGATATTAGTAATATTTAGGGGAAAAAATGAATTTACGGAGGAAAAAAAAAAGGATTTTGATAACTAAAATTTAATGTTTTACAAATCTGTTTAAGTAATTTCTGCTATAAGTACAATATTTTAACTTTTTAAGACTAGAAATTCAGTTAAACATTGTACAAAAGGGTTTTTAATAGTAATATTTAAGGGAAAAAAAGAAATGTAAATTTATGGGAAAAATATTGTATTTTGAAAGCAATTAAAAATTTAGTGCTTTACAAATCTCTTTTAGTAATTTCTGCTATAAGTAAAACATTTTAACTTTTTAAGACTTGAAATTTAGCTTTTATCCAAAATTTAGAAATTTAAAAATAAATTTTAAAAAAATCCCTGAGGTTTGCACTATTTTAATCATTTTTAATCAATCCTCAGCTATATTTTAGATTAAATTCTAGTTTGATTCTATATTGATTTAGAATTTTACCTTTTAATAAATCAAACTCAAAGAATAGTTAAGATTGGAAATTTTACATTTATTATGATCTTATATTGTTGATTGTTTGTATACATCACAATTTTCTTTAGTTCTTATACCAACTCATAAAGTAACATCTTATTTTTCTTCTACTAGCTGATTCTCATGATCTATTGTAGTAAAGAGTTTTAACTTTTATCATGTGTTATAATTGTACATATAAATTTTAAGTAATACATCATATACTATAATATTTTTTAAAAATTAATATAATTTGTTTAGTGTACTGTTGTTACTTATGACTTTTATGAAATACCATGTGTGTAAATTTTCTAAAGTACATGTATGTAGATTTTTTTTCTGAGAAATAAATAGAAAAACAAACACTTAAAAAATAATAAGAAGAAATTTATTTGCTTTTCATTATGAACTAACGAATATGATTAATAATCATTATGAATATAATTTCATTATATTATATTTTATTATCATTATGAACATTATTCATTAAAATTCATTATTTTAATGAATGAGTAGTTATGCCATTACAGCTTTTTAAAAATTGCAAAATGCAATATTTAAAATCATTCAGTTGATATGCACTTTAAAAATTATTATTTAAAATCACAATATTTCCATTTTATTTTATTTTATATAAAAATTTCATGCTTCATTTTAGGCAGATATTTGGCACTAAAATTCAAGGTACTCAAATTTTTTTAAATTATTAATAAATAACAATATTAGATGTTATATTAATGAAGAAACATTGCAAAAAATTATTTTAGGTGTAGAAACTAAAATAAAATTAAGTTAGAAATTGAAAATAGCTGAACGAATTCGTGAAACTTATATATAGTTCATTTTTAATATAATTAGTTATAATAGTTAGTTAATTTTAATATAGTTAGTTATTAATTTTGTGCACCTTGGATTTTGGTGCCAAATGTCTGCTTAAAATAAAACATGAAGTTTTTTATATAAAATAAAATAGAAATATTATGATTTTAAATAATAAGCTATTTGTATTGTCCATAATAATCACAAATGTATTTTTATAAATATAATGGTAATTCAATTAAAATTGTGACATTATTTTGACATTTGACAAATTTAAAATTATACTAATGATGATTCCAAATCTTCATTAGTATTTATCAATATATTATTATTAGTATTATTATTATTATATTAATATTATTATTAGTATTATTGTTATTTATCAATTAAAAAAATTTTTATGGCCTTCAATAAAATTGTTATATTATTGTCTCCAAATAAAAATCAGTTTTTTATTTGGAGACCATAATATAACAATGTAATTAAAGTATTAAATTTTGAATTTTTAGATTGATACATAATAGTTTAAAATTTGTTTTTTCCTATGGCTAACACAAAAAAACAACTGAACTAACAATTTCAATTAACTATTTCAGATATTTTCTCTAATAAAAAATTATTAAAATCTTAATTAAAAATTACAATTAATAACTTGATTACAATTTACAATTAATTGATTAATTTAATCAAATAAAAAATAAAAAATTACAATTAAAAATTATTCCAAAATGAACTATATATCTATTTATGAACTATATTAAAAATGAACTATATATATATATATTGCATAATGTTTGTTACATATTATGTTGCATAAGTGCACATAATTAAGAATTTAAAAAAGAATAAAGTCAAGAAACTAGCTTTGATTGTTTTCCTGTGAAGAGCTATGGCCTAGGTCTAGTTGACAAAGTAAATAAATAACTTGATCAATGAAACTTAAATTAACCTTAAACCTAATTATTATTATTATTTTTTTTTTTTGCAATGTTCCTTCATTAATATAGCATTTATCTTTATACACAAATAAAAATGAAATGGCATTGAACAAGTTATTTATCAATAGCTTTAGTTGATAAATGTGCAATTCATGCCAAATACGTTGTCATTTCGATTCAAAATATCACTAGACGTCGAATTCACTTTCTTTATGCCGCTTACTGCGCCATCTATTAATACTATGTGGAACTATTTTTGATGCCGTACCGTTTCTCCCTTCTTCAAGTACTTTTTTTACAGAATTTTGAGAGTGGGACTTTAATTATCATCATTCTGTGTATATATATATGTATTTTAAATCATTTGGAATACTATAGATTATTATTATTATTATTTTAAATTTCTTTCACGCGTTTTTCCATTACATTTTTTTCACGAGCTTTTTTATAAAATCACCTGGAATTCTATAATTTTTATATTTTTCATTTAATTTGATTTACTTCCTCAATTTTGAACGATAACAGATGAACAAGAATCGATTAAAAGCTGATAAAGGGGAAATAAAAAGGTTATTTCGAGAGAACAAGAATCGATTTAAAAAAGACAAAAAAAATTGGAAAAGTACAAATTTTAAACTATTCGATTCTAAATAGAAAAAAAATTATTTAAAAATTTCAAAAGAAATCTTTTTATTCTCATAAGAAACCTTTTTATTTCACTTTTATCAGTTAGTATTATACAGAATGAAGTTGTTATATATATATTAAAATCACTATACCATATTTATTACATTAAATAGTATTTTGTCATTTTGACTCCGAATACATATATTTATATTTACGCTTAAATCCATTATATATATATATATAAATATTTATTTATTTATAGGCCCGAAAACTGCAAAGACAGCACCTGAATGTGGATTATAGGCCGCTGCAGATTATATAAGCAGTGTAACCGTGGTTCCACCTGTAATAGTGTTTCCTCCTACGCACTGCAAAAGCGTCTCTTGCGGCGTTCCGGTGAAAAGTTTAGTTGGCATCGAACGCGAGAGGACGCATGGCGCAACTGGCGCTGAATAAAATTTCTCATTCCGAGAGCTAAATGTGAATTCCTTCCACTAAATCTTTAATTGAATGTTCTTTAAATATACATACTGTGTATTAAATATTGTTTATTATTTGTATGTAATTGTGCGCGTCACAATAAATGTGTTATTGGACTTGGGACTCAATTTGACCCCACACAGATCTAGCTGCATAAGTAAACGACGACACATCTACTACAATTGTTAAATATATATTTTTTTTAAACACGATATCATATTTATAGTTGTTAAAATTAAATATTATTTTGGCAACCAGGTTTTTTAAAGTTGGAAAAACTTGAAGACTTTTGACTCTGAATACAGAATATGGAACTTTATAGGCACGAGACAGAGTGGCCAGCGCTATGGTTCTTAGTACCACAGGTTTCAGGTTCAAATCCCGGCGGTGCCATGGATGTTTGTAGCGGTTCGGAATTCCCTTTAAACAGTAGGTGCCGGTCTAATATGTAGGCGTAAGTGCCGGTAGCATTGTGGGGGTAGTGTTACTCGCGTCCGCAGCATATCTTCAAGGTACACGTGCCCCCTGGGTAGTGCTAAATGAGTAACAGCGGTAGCCCAGTAAATCTTTATAAAGATTAATTGGGAGATAGCTTGAGACAGATAATCTTTATAAAGATTAACTATCTCTGTACTGCCAGCTGCATTAGAACAACTGAATGTGGATTATACGACCCTGCAGGTTATATAAGCAGGACATTGCGATAATTTGACTAATAATAGAGAGTTTTTGCATTCCGTATTTTTATCGTCCGATATTTTTTTCTTCCTAGTGCGCATGCTCATAGGAAACATTGTACCTAATGCGCACTACTGAGCTATTCCTATGAGTATGCGCGCAAGGAAGAAAATAAATATCGGACGATAAAAATACGGTATGCAAAAACTCTTTATTGTTTCATCTTAAAAGACGCTACCTTGCCAGCAGATCTGCCATGTAACTTCCCAGAGGTTTCAGGGATGGGTACGACTTGGCTGCCCACATAGCAGGCACTTTTCCAATGAGCATGCAGTCGAAAACTTCCTCCAGTTCCGATGACATGACCACCAGACCTTTCACGGCCTTCTGCAGGTTCTGGAGCGAGTCCCTCACCACGGAAGTGAGACGATTGAACCGAATGAGTTCTTGCCGAAGAACGGTGTTCATGGATTCTGTATAGATAACTGGATAGAGATCTATCACCTAGTTAAAAAAAAATGAAAACAACATTGCTTAAAAATAATCACTTTTTGTTTTTAAAATTGGTCTTACAAAAACTAAAACTGAAATGTAGGAATAGAAATGGATTATATATAAAACAAAAATTTCCAATAGTGATGTTTCAATTAGATGCCAAATGGCCGAGAGACTAAAGGCTCGTTCCCACCGAGGCGAGAGACGTGAAGATGCAAGAGGCAAGCGACCAAATTTTTTCGACCCCTTCACAGCGAAACGTCAGAAATAGCATTACGCATAGTGAAAAACCGCTTGGAGTTGAAAGTTGGGCTACTCCACGCGGCGAACTGCAAACCGGTTTCAAGCGACCGCGGTGACGTCAAATTTTGGTCGCTTGCATCTTGTCGCCTTGGTGAGCACGAGCCTTAACGCTCTAGCGCTCGGCGCCACAGGTTTTGGACTCGAGTCCCTGCAATGCCAGGGATGCTTGTAGCGGTTCGGCCCTCATGCCAGGCCTCTGCTCAAGCTCATTAAATGTACCCGGTACATCGTAAACTAGCATTTCATTTGAACAACAAAACAACGTGTAACAATGAGAATAATGTGCAACAAAACCATCGACAATCGATGATGGAAGAGCAGAAGAGAGCCTTCCAGAAGAGTTTTAAGAGAAACTGCCACCAAGCAGCTACTGCAAGATGCTTTTTTAGAAATCGCCTGGCTTCTTCAAGCAGTACCTACCGCATTGTGTCAACATAAACTGACAAATGAGGAAAATTAAATAGAATAAACCATCGCATTAAAAAAAGATATTTTAACAGTAAATTATATAAAATAACAATAAATAATAATTAAGAGTTCTTAAAAGATGTTAAATCCTCACATAAAACTTTAGAATTAGATTAATGTTTGTTTTCGTATTATGTAAGAGAAACTGATAGTTGTTAAATTTAGACAAAATGAGTGGAGATTTTACAAGTTTTCTACTGGCGCAGTTTATCAAATGCAAAATTTGAACGAGGCGTTTTTTTTTCCTTTTTCCCCCACTTAATTCATCACCTGAACTACTTACATGTGTGAAACTTCTTCTATCCAATATAAAATATAGTAAAAGAGAGCAGAAATAAATACTAATTTAGAAGCATATTAAGTTGCTATAGATAAAAACTAACTAAGTTAATAGCACTGTAGTCCATGTTGAACTATGGCCGCCTGACTTTCGGCAGATTCCGAAACAGAGCCTTCGGCTACAACCGAACAGTGAAATTCTTATGCAATGAAAATGACTGTACCTTTTCGATATCAAAATCGGGGGGCAGCTTGTTAAGTATATCCTCGGCTAAATCATAAATCATGTCTCCGGAGGACTGTGCCCCAGCGCCTCCAGATCTTCCCTGTGTCAGCAGAATGTCATCTAGAAGCTGCATGTACGAATAGAATTTTAGTTCGTTACATGCGCAAATTAAAGAACAAAAATATTAGATTATATGATGCATATTCTTGATCAATATCAAAATACTATAGGAAACTTTTGTACTAGCTATTTAAATTAATTTTTATCCATTATATACCATGTCTTCATTTGTTTCTTATTAAAATGCAGACTCACAGCTTTAAAATTCAATTAGACATTATTTTAAATTCACTTATACAATAATGTAATCATAAGCTCCGAAATAAACTGAGAGAATCATTGATATTTTTACTGCATATACCCATTAATGAAGTATAGAGGTACATATCTACACATTTTTTTATCAGACGTACTCAAATATCCTGTAGTAAAAGCAAACAAAAATCAGTCCTACATATACTTTCGCTAATCTTGATTATTTTTTTAATTAATTTTATATTAATATTTTGTTTATCATTAATTAATTACCTATTTCACATTTCATATTTAATTAATTTTTTTATAAGCAAATTTTTGTTAAAAAATATACATATTTCTTGCTACAAAAATTTTTTATTATAAAATACATAAATAAAACGCATCTTGTAACCATAGTTCCACCTGTAACCGTGTTTCCTCCTACGCACTGCAAGAATGCCCCTTGTGGCGTGCCAATGCCTCCAGTGCAACTGGCACTGAATGACAATCTCTCATCCCGAGAGCTAGAAGTGGAATCCTTCCACTAAATATTTAATTTAATGTTCTGTAAATATACCTGCTGTATGTTAAATATTGTTTTTTTATTGTAATTGCGGTATTTGTGTGCATCACAATAAATGTGTCATTGGACTTGGGACTCGTTTTAGCCACACCCAAACAAACAACGACACATCTACTACAGATCGGGCACAACGTTTGGCTTCCCTTTCTTGATGTACTACAATCTTCGGCACTGACGTATTAACGGTACCTTGGCGACAGCTGCGCCAATAAAGAGCACATGCACCAACCGCAGCTACAGTTTTGGCGCCAATCTACTCTTAAAATTTTTGTTCCAAATAATAAAAGGTCCTTACGTATTAACGATACCTTGGCGACAGTTGCGGCAATAAAGCGCACACGCGCCAACCGCAGCTACAGATTTGGCGGTTTTTATTATTCAGTTTTATATCAGGCTGTTAGATTGGCGACACTTAAAAACCACCAAGTCTGTCGCCAAGGTATCGTTAATACGTAAGTACCTAATAAAATATATATGAAACACTTCATTTAAAATTAAAACGCTTTCAAAATATTTTTATTCCAAATAATAAAGATTGGCGACACTTAAAAACCGCCAAATCTGTCGCCAAGGTACCGTTAATACGTAAGTACCCAATCTTCTATTAAATTTAACTATAATGTTGATAAAAAAAATGTCTACAAAAGATAAACCTGATGAGTTTCCTGGTTGTCTTTCGTGATGTCTGCATTTTCATGAAGACCGAAAACCTCAGGATTGGGATTGATGGGTAATCTACGGATGTATTCCGTGAAACTTTTTCTGTCCAATTCATTGGGAATGAAGTATTGTCCACTTTCTGAAAACCTGCAAAAACGTTATACGAAAATAAATGCAATAGTCTGAGAAAAAGATTTCACTGCATTATTTTAACAAATATATAGCAATTTATTATTTATTACGGTGATAAAAAAATAAATCTGTAATTTTAAAAGATTTCATGTAATTAAAGAAAAAGGAAATCATGATGTAATAACGTCATTTCGATTCAGAATATGACTGGCAGCCGAATTCACTTTCTTTATACCGCTTATAGCGCCATCTATTAATACACTTTGGAACTTTTTTTGATTCCTTTAATCATTCCGTTAAACCTTTCTTCAAGTATCTTCAGTTCAAATTGGAACTCATTGTGAAAAGTGTTTCTTTTTTTTTACAGCATTTTGAAAGTGGCACTTTTAATTATAATCACCCTGTATATAACAATTTGTCATTTATCACAACGATAAAAATAAACATGTAATTTTAAAAGATTTTATGCAATTAAAGAGAAAGGAAATAATGCAGTAATAAACATATAAATGCATATTATGTTAAGAAAATATAGATTTTTAAAATTTGTTCAGTATCTCTTTAGTGGTAATTAAATTAAATTTTTTTTTGTGTTGAATACATTAATATTTATAGATAATTTATTACGTTATTAATATATCAATCTCTAGGCGTACAAACCTTACAGATAAAAAAAAAATATATGCCAAAAACTTGCAAATGAAAAAGTGAAATCTTACTTATAATTTTTCGATGTGATAATCTGTGGAGTGTAAAATATAGATAGCAGCGACAGCAAGAGTCTGCGATCTTTATCATCTGTCACTCGCCCACCATAATTGCATTCTCCAGTCAAGTACGTTAAAGCATCCATGGGCAATTCCTCGTAATCATTCAAAAACATCTATAAAACACCAACCTTAATGGTTAGAATACAGTTTTGCATATTTCTTTCTACTTACTTTATCTGTAACTTTTGGATTGCCTAAAAGCTAAAGTTCATATTTAAATATTTAAGTTCATCAAAATATATATATATATTTTGTTCTAATGCAGCTGGCAAACACTTAGACAGTTCTCTTTGATGTCTTAAGGCAAGCGCTGCCCCGACGTTAATCACTTAGCACTACCCAGGAGGTGCGTGTAGCTTGTAGATAAGTTACGGACGTGGAGTAACACTACCTCCGCAACGCTCTACGATCTTGTTCGACTGGGACCTACGGTTTAAAGTGGACTCCGAACCACTGAAAACATCAATTGCACCGCCGGAACTCGAACCTGAAACCTGTGGTACCGTGCGCCAGAGTACTAGCCACTCGGCCATTCAGGCCCCTCATCAAAATATTAGATTGGGGAAAAAGAAATCCTTTATTTTTATGTGAACATCAAGACTTTATTTAACATGATTCGGATTACCAATTTTGGTCAAATATGCACCGTTTTTCCCTATAATGTGTTGCCATTTTAAAGGTAACTTCATAATGCCTCTCTCATAGAAGTCTTGCCCTTTATAGGCGAAAAATTCCAGTAGTCAATTTTCATAATCTTTTCTTGATGCCATTTCTTATCACGTTTTGCCATCGAAATGAATGGAATTGATCTTTTTCTTAAACGGATGGTAATTGGGAGTGAGAAATGGGTCACAAACGACAACATTGCGCGAAAACGATTGCTGTCAAAGCGCGATGAAGCAGCTCAAACGGTGGCCAAACCGGGACTAACGACTATAAAGGTTCTGCTGAACATTTGGTGATATTGGAAAGGAATAATTTATTATGAGTTGATTCCATATGGCCAAACACTAAATTCGGATCTCTACTGTCAACAACTGGATCGTTTGAAGCTAGCGATTGACGAGAAACTGCCAGAATTGGCCAACAGGAGAGGTTGGACAACGCCAGGCCAAACACGTTTATAGTGAGTCGCCAGAAACTCCGGGAGCTTTGTGGTTTCGAAGTTTTGATGCATCCACCTTATAGTCCGGACCTGCCACCAAGCGATTACCATTTTTTTCTTGAATTTCAAAACTGCCTTAATGGCAAGAAATTGGCATCAAGAGAAAATTGTGAAATTCGATTACTAGTTTTTCGCCAATAAAGACCAAGACTTCTATGAAAGAGTCATTATGAAGCTACCATTAAAATGGCAACAAATTATAGAACAAAACGGTGCATATTTCACCAAAATTGGTAATCCGAATCAAGTTAAATAAAGTCTTGAAGTTCAAGTAAAAATAATGGATTTTTCCCCCTATCAGTCAATTGAAAGTATTAAATTATGATTTCTATATACTACTTATATTTAACTAAATCTTTCAAAACTTTTTAATGATGACCATATAAATGAATGAAATATTTAATTGCATACGAATATTTGTAAATTATAAACATAATATCAATTGGCATTTTTTTAAAGAGTCGTATCTAAAATATATGTGCTATAACAATACACTATTTCAAAAATGAATGTTTATGATTAGATGTCAAAATAATATGACGCAAGTTAAGAAAGTTTCTAAAATATACGTGTTAAAATTTCTCCCACCCCAAAAAAATAAATAAAAGAAATGATTAATAAACTAACTTCAGAAAATGGAAAAGATACCAAGGCACATTTTTTTGGAAAAAAAAAATATATATATTAATAAGTTGCATGTACAGGGTGATTATAATTAAAGCCCACTTTTAAAATGCTGTAAAAAAGAACCACTAGTCACAATGAGTATGAAGATACTTGAAGAAGGGGGAAAAGGTACGGCATCAAAAACAGCTCCAAAGTTTATTAATAGATGGCGCTGTAAGCGGCATAAAGATAGTGAATTCAGCTGCCAGTAATATTTTGTATCGAAAATATAACGTATTTGGCATGAGTTACACATGAAACCAACTGTAGTGTTAAATGTGCTTGATTGTTTAGGTTTTTTGACAGAAAGAATGACTTCCAAGTCATTCAACAGTTGTGACACTGTGAGTGGAAAGCCTATCCACCTCGGCAAGGTCATAACCAAATTGGATGTGAAAAATCGGTGGAACTTTTTTTTTTGATGCCGTATCGTTTCCCCCTTCTTCAAGTAACTTCAGTTCCAATTTGAACTCATTGTGGCGAGTGTTTCTTTTTTTACAGCATTTTGAAAGTGGGACTTTAATTATATTCACCCTGTATTTTAATTATATAACACGATAAATAATTTTTAATACAAAAAGTTTTCTTATTATAAAAAAAAAAAATAATAAACTTTTCCATTTAAATAATTTCAACATTCCTATAATTATTTTAATATTTGTTGCTCCTTATAATAATCATTTTGTGTCATAATACATCATAGAAGGAAATTAATATTACAAAAATTAAACATAAATACCATTTAATTTTTTGAATTATTGTTCTTGTTTTCCAATACTTGGAACTTTGACCAGAACATTTAGCAAATTTAGTATTACTCTGAGTGCATTATGTGCCACATTGCATTATGTGTCACACCGCTAAATGCTTCTAAATTTTGTACATAAAAACACAAAATTAATTTAAGCTACAGCTTAACTTACTTGAAGCTGAGTCATGCTAATTCTTAAATCTGACTCATTAAATTCGTATGGAATATTCCAGCCCAGAGGACCAAATTTCCTTCTTTCTTGCACAAGTGCATGGAAAAAGCAGAGTCCAAACAGCATTTTGTGCCACAGGTCAAGCTAGGATAGGTAAACAAAATTTATTATAAGAAAGCTATTCAAGGTAATAAACATTTCATATCAATCACACTATCAAATATTAAAAAATATAGCTGGCCAGACATTCAATTCAATATAAATTCATTCCATTGGGTTGATAAATTATGCATTTGGCTATTTATGTATTCATTTACATATTGATGTACATACTACATATACTGTGTTTCCCCCTACGCAGTACTACTATTACTACTACACCACTGTGCCTACAGCTGATTTGCCCCTTTAGGGTTTGAGAATGTTGTGGATGAGAAGTCTGATTGGGTACTGTGACGCTCTAAGGTCATAGGACACCGGGACCTACGGCTTAAAGTGGATTCCGAAGCACTAAAAATATCCATGGCAGCGCCGGGTTTCGAACGTGAAACCTGTGGTACCGAAAACCAGAGCGCTAACTACTCGGCCATCAGTCCCCTCCTCCTCTGTACTGCAAGAGCGCCTCTTGCGGAGTCCCGGTGAGAATATCAGTTGGCATCGAACCTCCCACCCGAGAGGACGTAAGGCGCAACTGGCGCAAAATAACAATCTCTCATCCCGAGAGCTAGAAATAGAATCCTTCCACTAAATATCTAATTGAATGTTCTTTAATTATACATGTGGTGTGTTATATATTGTTTATTTTTTTTTTATAATTGTGGTATTTAAGTGCGTCACAATAAATGTGTTATTAGAATTGGGACTCGTTTTGACCACACCCAAGCAATGAAACATAATAACAGTTAGTTAACAAAAGTTTCTCCTACCGGCAAATTCATTACTCAGTTTCACACGAGATTGTGCCTGCGCGACTTAAGGTATAGGATTGAAAATTTTGAAATTGCAAAGCTACTCGGAAAACTGGAGTTTATGTACCACTGATTGGTTTTGGCGACTTATTCCTCAAACATTTTGGCACCAGTCAGGTGAGAGAAATGTCAAAAACGAGAGCTCGAAATGTGAAAATAACCATTTGATGCAATATTTGACGAGTTCAGTGTACGTATGTGTGCAGATACGAGGGTAAGGTGAAAAGTTATCGGCTTGACAATGACTGCGACAAATGATTTTATTTTTCTACATAATCTTCCTTGACTTCAACACGCTGGGTCCAACGTTTCTCCAACATCAGTATTCCTCTCCAACTTTCGAATCCCCAAACACGCTGGCCATGACCTTTCCGGTAGATGCGGTCGTCTTCGCTTTCTTTGGCGCTGCTTCCACCCACCGCTTGGACTGCTGGGTGATTTTGATGAAACTGGTGAAACATGACTTTGTTTCTGGCGTGTAGTTGTGGTCCCATGTATCATCCATGGTGACAAATAGCAGCACGAAATCGGTCGGATCCCTATTGAATGGGTCCAAAGATTGTTGTGAAAATCGTTTGCACATTTGCTTTTGACCGGCTTTCAGCAAATGCGGGACCCATCTTGCGCAGTGCCCTAATTCTTCGTGCAAGATGTTTCGCACTCTTTCTTCCGATATTCCCACAACCTCAGCTATCAGCAACCTCAGCAACATGATGTCATGCACTTTTTCGATGGTTTCCTGTGGGGTTGCGATTTTTGGCCGTCCTTCACGTGGGTCATCTTCGAGGGATGAGCGACTACGTTTAAATTCAGTCGCGCACATTTTAACGGTTGATATGGAAGGAGTCCCCCATAAATTTTTGTCAACTTAGGATGAATTTTCTTAGGGGTTAATCCATCCAAAACGAAGAATTTTATGACCGCACGATATTCTAGTTTATCCATTTTAACGAAAAACACGCAAGACGTCTAATGCAAAACTTCGGGTAAAAAAACTAATTCACAGAACAAGTTGAAACTTTACGAACTAATGACACGTGCACCCAGGCGGGAAACATACATTTTTGCTGATTGGAGCGCCGGTGGGGGTCTCTGTGTCTGGCCGAGAACTTTTCATTTTATCTTCGTAAGTCTTTAGATGGCTACATTGACTTGCATGTAGTACCCTCAAAGCTCCGTTACTGTTGAGTCATTTAGAGACGGCGTTCATTATTCAATTGTTCATCATTATAAAGGTGCGGTTGGTGACTGATTCATCGACAATGGTGAGAAAAACCGTCGTTAGGAGACCATTCCGGGTATAGGCTAGCCACGATGTTTTTCCAGAATTGCATCCAATTGAGTATGCCTAATATGTTCTAAGGAGATGTATTTCTGTACTTAACCTACTTTCTACAATGCCTCAGGATTATTGATCTGCCTTTTCATAACAATGGGTCTTGTTGCCAACTGATAACCCTAAAATTCTGGTACCATCATTTTGAGTACAGAACATGGCTGTCGTACTTGTTAAAGATGATCACTCTGTGATGATGTTCATCACACATCTAATTCAAGTGGGGGTTTTTTTTGAAGGGGGTTTGGTGTATTTTTGAGATATATGTTTTCTTTAGCACGTAACTTCGATTTATATTTTGGCAAAATTCCATGAAATTTTTATGAACATAAATTTTGTAATCACATTTTCTTCTCTTAGTTCTCCTTAACTTTTGACAATCAAATTAGTATTCTCCTACTTACCTTATCACAGCCATCATAAAAGGAAGGGTTGGAAATGGGATCACTGGTGTAGGATCTCAATAAATTTGCCCTGAGTCCTTTTGGAGGTTCGTTGGTCATTTTCACTCCTGCAAACAATGAAATTTACTTGGAATAAATAAAATGCATATTGGTTTACTGATAAATATCTTTATGTAGCATAAATATGTATAACAAGTAATATAAAAAATATTTAAAATCAATTCCTTCTTTTTTGTCACTATATGGCAGAAAGTCCTTTATAAATAATTTTCACTTATTTTTTTAAGTTACAAAAAATTCTCTCTCTCTCACACACTCATTTATTCCCATGTTTCATTTTCCATTTTGCTCCCTCCTTCACTCAGACTACAACCCGGAATGAAAAAAGAATCTGAAAAATAAATTTTTTTCCAGCGATCTACACGCTTTGACACAGACGGTGCAAATTCCTAAATTTATATCCTGCTAAATAGCTTATATAAGAGAAATTTTGTCCCTATAAAAATAAAATTAATTAATTAAATTTAATGAATGAATTAATATTTAAAAAACTGTATTAACATCAGGTGTCATCCTCTACAAGTTCAAGAAAATGTATTTGAACTGGAGTGGATGAATAAAAAGTATTTTATTGACTATTCAAAATTTGGAGAAGATAATAAATATTTATAGGGAGAGTGTGAACTAATAGTAGGAATTGAAAAAAATGAAAAGAAAGGTTTTCATTTCAAGTTGAAATTTTCTTCTTAGATCTGGCGCCATCTATGGGTAGATACATGCAACTTAAATCTAAAAAAACCTAAAATTAATTAAATTTAATGACTGAATTAATATTTGAAAAAAACTGTATTCACATCCAGTGTCATCCACTACAAGTTAAAAAAAAATGTATTTGAACTTGAGTGGATGAATAAAAAGTATTTTATGAACGAATGAAAATGTGAACAAGATATATATAGGGAGAGTGTGAGATAATAGAAGCAATTGAAAAACGTACCATTTTGAAGAATAGATACAGGGAATGTATCAGAGGGATAACTAGTTAACCACAGACGGAAATGTTTGTCAGTCCTATCTGGTACAATTTCCTAAAAATATTTAGAAAAAAATAAATATTTTTTTTAATGAACAAGAAAATCCTTTAAAAATGCTAATTATTAAACATATGCGATAAAATTCAAGATTTACTAATTAAAGAAGATTATAATATTTCATTTATTAAATTAACAATAATTAAAAATACGTAATAAAATAAAACTACTAAAAATTTTATGCCTCTAATTATCTTATGTTGAAAAAAGGTAATAAGAAGTTTGTATTTTCAGTTATTATTATTATTTCTTGCCGAAGCGGTTTGATGCTTGGGTTTCTGAAACTACCACTCTTCTGGCAATTCCACTCTTTTAATAAAATCCTTTTTTTTTGCCGTATTCAATATCGAACGAATTCTATTCACTGTTGTGAATACTATACTTTTCAATACGACGGAAAAACTCATTTGTGCTAAAATTGTTCACACTTTACGGCAACAGAAACATTCTGGGATCACTTTTGATGATTTCGTATTCTTTAACACAAGTGCAAACATTCAGTGCTTTTTCATAATAGGACAACCTTAAGCATACCAAATTCGTCTACATAGTGCTTTGGTCATGATTTCAACTGCATTTCATATCGTTTTCATGTTTTTCGTCTGAAATCAGTAAAGCCATCTCCAGGTTGAAAGTTTAATCGCACGCACCTTCCTTCTATCCGAAAGAATTCTTAGTCCTATTGATATAACCCAAAGAATTCCTAGTCCTATTGATAGAACCCAAAGAATTCCTAGTCCTATTGATATAATCCAAAGAATTCCTAGTCCTATTGATAGAACCCAAAGAATTCCTAGTCCTATTGATATAATCCAATGAATTCTTACTTCTATTGATATAACCCAAAGAATGCTTAGTCCTATTGATATAGCACAAAGTGTTCGTAATCTCGTAATCCTACAGATATAATAATGGGATATCAATATCGTTGGATCATTAAAAAAATAAAGATTATTTTTAAAATGACTTTGAATCCCTCTATGGCTTCACCGAAGTTCTAAAAATGATTGTTGAACTTGACACATTATCAGTTTTATCAAATTCCTGTTACAGGCTTGACTTTGATGAAATGAAAGTCATAAAAACAATTTGTTAATATGTTTGACTACAAAACAATTCACTTTTCCAAAATAAAACAATAAAAAATTAGTAGCAAACATCAAAAGTCATTCCTAAGATTTATATTACCCCTGTGGTTCAATGAAATTCAAATATGTTAATTCAGATGAATCAGCATGTGAAATATAATTGAGGAGACTTGAATACATGTTTGTGTTATTTTAAGAAACCGCCACTAGATATTTGAATGTTTCTCAATTCAAGCATAGGAAAAAAATAATTCTCCAAATCCCTAATAAAGAATAATTCTCAAACCTAAAACAATCTATTGCAATAATTGCTTTCAGAAATGAGTAGTTTCGATGATGATATTGTCTAATGGGAGTTTTACACGTTTTCTCCTATACAGTACACAAAGGTGGGGCAGTTATCTATAAGGTTGCGGCATTGTAGAAGATTTAACATTACCAAGTATGAAACAGAAGGACCTGTTTGCAATCCTAATTCACATCTGCATTACGTGTGATAAAAGAAATACACGGTTAATTTATTAAACATGGTATAATTAAAATAGAAATAATTGAAATAGAAAGCTTTAATTAAATAACAAGAAACACGACATAACTCCAATGGTAACGAGTGCAGCTAGACCAGATTATAAGGCAGTCAGTGCTTTCAGATATTAGGCTAAACATGTATGCTATACATATACAAGTATCTCTATTCGGAAGTCAAACTGCTTGGTGGGAGGTATAATTAAACTAATATCCAATTATCCATACATAAAACATCCTTCATCAAATGTCTTGGGTTAAGTTTATAAGTTTGAGTAACACTAGAAGACCCTTTATTATATGTACAGGATGACTATAATTAAAGTCTCACTTTCAAAATGCTGTAAAAAAAGGAACCACTCCTCACAATGAGTTCAAATTTGAACTCATTGAAGATACTTAAAGAAGGGAGAGACGGTAAGGCATCAGAAATAAGTTCCAAAGTGTATGAATAGATGGCCCTGTAAGCGGCATAAAAAAATTGAATTCGGCTGCCGGTGATATTTTAATGGAAATGACAACGTATTTGGCATGAGTTGCACATTAAACTAACTTTAGTGTTCAATGTTTGTGATTGTTTCAGTTTTTCTGACGGAAAAAATGGACTTCCAAGTCATTCAACAGTTGTGACACTGTGAGTGGAAAGCCCATCCACCACGGCAAGTTCATACCCAATTGGATAGGAAAAATTGGTGGAACTTTTTTTGATGCCAAACCGTTTTCCCCCTTCTTCAAGTATCCTCAGTTCAAATTTGAACTCATTGTGACCAGTGTTTCTTTCTTTTTTTTTTGTACAGCATTTTGAAAGCGGACTTTAATTATAATCACTCTGTATAACAGTAGCGAAAAAACACATTAAGATGATGTCAATATGTGAAGTTTAGCCATATTATTCATTAGATAAAACTATAATAATGAGAATATTTGTCATTACTAAAGAATTTCGTTTCAGTAATAATTCTACGATTAACGCTTAATGCACAATCTAACAATTTGGTGATACATTACCTCCTCACAAATATTTTCGAGCGTATTCATCCAGCTTGTGGCTAAGTGACAATTCTGCAGCACAACCCAAGAGCCCTCCTGAAGAGCTTTATCAATCATGGCTTTGGCAATGGGACCCTGAAAAACAAGTTATTCTTCTTTTAAAAACATATTTTTTTAATTTTTTTTGTAGTGGTACATTAAAGAAATGTATACATTATATATACACTGCATATAATAGTAATAGTAATAGTAATGAGCAATAATTGCAATTTGAGAATCAGATTGCCGTAAAATAATTAAAGATTATTTTATTAATGTGAGTTATTAAATAAATTATAATCTAATGTAACCGTGGTTCCACCTACCGTTTTAATAATAATTACTGTTAATAATACTGTTGGCTTTCTGCCTTATCCCTCTTGCAATAAATTAACTGGCCCCATCATCTGGTGGTAATAAAAATAAGATTTTTAATTAATTAATGAGGAAGGAATTGAAGTTTTGAATCTATGTGCATGCCAAATTTGAAAGATCCAGGTTGAAAACTGAGAGTTTGTTAAAAAGGACAGATAAACCGATTTTTCAAATTCAAAGACATGTTGAACATAGTTTCCAGAAACTTTTCTTTGAATTTTTTTACTGATATTGTTCTTAATTAAATGTGCAAAATAATAAAAATGGGGACATTCAGATTCAGAGTACCCTGTGGCTAAACCTCAGTTTTACGCCAAGTTGATCGCCAAATTGGCGATGGTTCCTCAATTCCAATAGCCTGAACGGCCTTAAATTTAATGAATGAAATAAACTTATTGATCAATTTCAAAGAAAAGAATGAATTTACAGTTCAATTATTGATAGTATTTTTGTTGTAGATTATTTATCACCATAATTTAAGTGGGGCCTGATAGCCGAGTGGATAGGGTTCTGGCGCTCGGTACAACAGGGTTCGAGTCTCAGCGGTGCCATGGAAGTTTGTAATGGTTTGGAATCCACTTTAAATCAATGATTTTATAAATTACGGGTCTAATAGGATCGTAGAGCGTTGTGGGGGTTGTATTACTCGCGCTAGCATATCTTCACGCTACACGTGCCACCTGGGTAGTGCTAAATGAGTAAATGCCGTGCAGCCCTTGCTTATTAAAGATTAACTGACTCCGTATTGCCAGCTGCATTAGAACAACACCATAATTTATAAGTTAAACACATTTTTAAGCAATTAGGATTTCACTATTTATAAACATTTATGATTGAAATAGTTTAATAATAATAATAAGGCATAATAACTTATCTCAGGAAAAAAATTACAGAAATGTTTTTTTTTTTAAATCATTCATTTGATCTTGGAAAAGAAAAATAATATGATTACAACATTATTTAAAATCAATGTTTTTATGAATTACCTGTCCTTGTCCCAAGGAAATGCTCTGTATCTTACTTCCAGTCATGCCTTTGTCGGTGCCGAATTTCAACAGAGCTGCCATCGGATCTGCCCCGGGTGAGAGTACAAATATAAGCGGCGTGCAACATGTAGAATCGGCATACGATCCGACAAGGTCGAAAGTCGGTGGCTCTATGTAGAATTGTCCTAAGCTATTGCTCACAAAATTCTAAAGAAAAACAGCAACAGATAAGTAAAATTATGCAGGGTGATTATAACTTTCAAAATGCTGTCATAAAAAAACAACTCGTCACAATGAGTTCAAATTTGAACTGAAGATATTCGAGGAAGGAGGAAACGGTATGTCATCAAAAATAAAATGAAAAATTAAATGATTAAAAATGATGAAAAATTAATGATTAATTAATGATGAATGATGAAAAATTAATTAATTAAATGATTAATTAATTATTTTTTTTACACTTAGATTTACTTTTGCCTGCTACTTTACAAGAATATTTAGTTTGCTATTTTATAATAAAAACAATATTTGACATCATTCAATTGAATCACTAAGTATTCCAAATACATAAACAGTGTCCCGGATTCATTATTTTGAATACATTTTTAAAAATTGTATCCGTCAAGCTATTCAGTTTGCACAAAAAGTATAACCCCCAATCAAAATACAGCCTGAAAAGGTCAATTACGGCGCTTTGATAATCAAATATGGGTGATTACACTTTCAAAATGCTGTATAAAAAAGAACCAGTAGTCGCAATGAGTTCAAATTTCAACTGAAAATACTTGAAGAAGGGGAAGACGGTATTGCATTAAAAAAAAAAATCCACCGATTTTTCCCATCCAATTCGGTATGATCTTGCCGTGGTGGATGGGTTTCCACTAACAGAGTCACAACTGCTGAATGACTTGGAAGTCATTCAGCATTTTTCCCGTCAAAAAAGCGAAACAATCAATCACATTGAACACAACAGTTGGCATAATGTGCAACTCATGCCAAAAAGGTTATAATTTCGATTAAAAATATCAATGGCAGCCGAATTTACTTTCTCTATGACGCTTACAGCGCCATCTATTAATACACTTTGGTACTTTTTTTAATGCCGTATCGTTTCCCATTTCTTCAAGTATCTCCATTTCAAATTTGAACTCATTGTGACGAGTGGTTCTTTTTTTACAGTATTTTGAAAGTGGGACTTTAATTATAATCACCTGTATATACCGTACGATCCAAAAGTTGATATATTCGTGAACTGACTAATAACTTTTTCATAAATGAAAAAAAAAACCCACACTTAGTTGTATTACAGTTGAACATATAATTTTTTGCAGATATTGCCATATATCCAAATCACAACAGTAATTTTAACTCCGTTATGCGTATCAAACAAAAAAAGAGTAATTTTTTTTCGTCCTGATGCTGCTGTTACAGAAACAAAATTTCATTTTCGAACTTTATATTAAAACTTTACCTTGCGTACTGTGTTGTCTATTGAGTTTGAAAAAAAAAATGGAGAAATTGGTATGTGGAAGTGGTATGTTAAAAAAAAAGGTGTGGTTTGTCGCTCTACAATCATTTCGTGCACACTTTAGGCTAATTAAACCGGGCCCTATATTTTAATGTGAATTCCAAACCACTCACAAACATCCATACCACCGCCAGGATTCTAACCTGAGGTACCAAAGGTCAGCGCGCTAGCCAATTGACCATCAGAAGCTTAAAGAAGAAGTATAAATTTGCATAAAAATGTAATGAATCCTTGCTCTAATCTTCCAGGAAATCATTAAAAAGATTATTCGGCGATTAGATTAGATTAGATTATCTATAATCTAATCTAATCTAATTAAGATGGAACATGTCAACACATTGTGAAAAGATGAAATTTCAATAACAAAGATAAAATTACAATTTGAATATTGTGCAGAAATTGAAAAAATAGTGAAAATTGTGACACTGCGCTAATTTATGTGAACGTCTTACACACTTATTATTTATTACACACTTTAATATAAACTACACTTATGATTTATTTTGCAGAATAAGGATTCAACTATGCGCAACTGCAACTACAAAAATGTAATTTGCAGTTATTAATCAATTCACGGGTGCATCTGCTTTTGGATCTTTCTGTAGAGCACTTAATCTTAAGCCGATGAATTACCTGAACGGCAGGAATCAGCTTATCAGGTCGGAGACATCTCAGCACGGTCATCTTATAGAGGCCGTCCAGTGCGGCGAATGGAAAAGGGTAGTCTATTTCGTGAGGATTGAGGGAATCGTACACTTCTTTCCATCCAGACACATTGTTTTTGACATCTGTGAAAAAGGGAAAAACACTATTATACAGCGAAAGACGAAATCTGATCAACATTTGTCAATCAATATAAGTTCTTTTTTTCCTTTGTAACGCAAGTTAACCAAGTGACTAGTCCCGTACACAGTATTGGCTGAATGACCACGAAAGTGACCAGCCAACACAATAGCGGCGGTTGTAAAAGTCTTGTAATTTGTATGATCATGGTGAGGATTATGTTGGTCCCAAACTGACAACCCTGTTATGCATTTTATTTTAATATTATTATTGACTGTAAGAGCGTCACGGAGCAGAAGTCAGACGTCTACCTGCGGGTGCTCCATCAGAACAGAAGCTGCACCCCTCTTCCCTCCCTCCATGAGGGATACGACAACAACAACAACTACTCTATGGTCTGTATATCTGAAGAGCGGAAAGTTCTTCTATGGGGCGAATCCCGAGATGCCCCACCTGGGCGTTGTCGTTCAAAATTGTAGTGGTAAAACCAGGGATAGTGTGTAGTGAAACTATAGTTGACGCTGAATCTAAAGCACAGTGGCATCTCATTGTAGAGGTAAATGACATCATCCTGGTATTAAAAAAATATTTCAGAATGGGATAAGTAAATGTGTTACTACCTATTGTACAACGAATCATTACTTTATGCGCAGTTGATCATGTGTGAACATGTTTCCTTTTTTAATGTTATGAAAAGATAATATTAATAATGACTCGTTATACAATAGGTAGTAACACATTTATTTATCACATTCTGAAATATTTTTTTAATACCAGGATGGCGTTAGATGCTAATCTGTTTTAGATTCAGCGTCAACTAGTTGTACCGCGGGTTGCCTGACACACTAACTAGTTGACAACTAGTAAATAAGTGAAATAATAAATAAGTAAACAATAAAAAAATAAGTACAACTCCACGTGCAATAATGAAAATGAAACTTGAGAATAAAATACTTTGTGCGATTTTTTTCTTCTGAAATAATAAAAACAGAAACAAAACGATATCTACAGCACGCTCACTTTTCATCAGACCTTCCAAATGGGGCAGATTCGATGCCCTCACTATCTCTGACCAGGCGCGATCTGTGAGCCACTCTGGACAGGGATTCGGATGAGGATTTTCCAGTGCAACTCCTCCGGTCAGTAAGAATCTCCATATTTCTTCGTCCACTTCATCACTGAAATGAGCAGTTTGGAAATATGAATTAAAAAAAATATCCAGTACTACTGCGCATGGAAAAAATATCCAGTACTACTGCGTATGAAAAAAAATATCCAATACTAATGCGTATGGAAAAATATCCAGTACTACTGCGTATGGAAAAAAATCCAATACTACTGTGTACGAAAAAAAAAATCCAATACTAATGCGTAAGGAAATAATATCCAGTACTACTGCATATGAAAAAATATCCAGTATTACTGCGTATGAAAAAAAAATCCAGTACCACTGCGTATGAAAAATAAATATCCACTACTACTGCGTATGAAAAAAAATACCCAATACTACTGCGTATGGCAAAATAACCAGTACTACTGCGCATGGAAAAATATCCAGTACTACTGCGTATGAAAAAAATATCCAATACTAATGCGTATGGAAAAATATCCAGTACTACTGCGTATGAAAAAAATGTCCAGTATCACTGTGTATGAAAAAAATACCCAATACTACTGCGTATGGCAAAATAACCAGTACTACTGCGCATGGAAAAATATCCAGTATTACTGCGTATGAAAAATAATACCCAATACTACTGCATATGAAAAAAAAATATCTAATACTACTATATGAAAAAAAAAGTACTACAGCGTATGAAAAGACAAACCAACACTACAGCGTATGGAAAAAAATATCCAGTACTGCGTATGAAAAAAATATCCAATACTACTACATATGAAAAAAAAATTCCATACTACTGTGTACGAAAAAAAAATACCCAGTACTACTACATATGAAAAAATATCCAGTACTGCGTATGAAAAATATATCCAGTACTATTGAGTATGAGAAAAAATAACCAACTACTAAATTTTTGAAACTTTCTTCAGTGAAACAACCCTCACTACATTTTACAATAAAGCAATTAAGGTAACCTTATCACCATTCAAAATTAAACATTGAGGAATGACAATGCATTAATTAAATTACTAATAAATATTTATTATTATGACTCAATTTTGCAAAATAATATCATTGCGATGAAAAGTTTTGAAAACTTATATATTCGTAATTATACTCGAAATTAAGATAAATAATAAAATAAAACATGTTTTATACAATAAGCAAAACACTTACTATGCATGTCAATGCTGTAAACATAAAACAATTATATTTAATACATTTTTAATCAGATAAATATTTAAAATCCTTAGCAATTTATATTAACATGAGTAGTTTCATTATCTGGAGAATATTAATATGGTAATAAATGTAGTAATATTATAATTATAATGTAGTAATTAATGTTAATATTAATATCGATGCGTACCTTCCGCGTAAGATGCCAATGCAGAGGAGGAAAGAGAAAAGCAACTTGTCTTTCTCAAAAAGCGACCTGCACACATTCCTGTAGATGCTGGCCGTGAAATGGTCATTCAGGTGGCCGATGCGCGCCTCAAGGTCAAGGGACGCCTCGCTGTTCTCTATGGACTGAAAGAGAGAGCGCAAAAGGGCAAATGAATCCGATTTCAAAAGGGAAAGAAACCAGGAGGGGGAAAAGCACAGGATACTGAAAGGAATATGCAGGCTGATTATAATTAAAGTCCCACTTTCAGAATGCTGTAAAAAACAGAACCACTTGTCACAATGAGTTCACATTTGAACTGAAGATACTTGAAGAAGGGGGAAATGGTGCGGCATCAAAAATTGTTCCACAGTGTATTAATAGACGGGGCTGTAAGTGGCATAAAGAAAGTGAATTCGGCTGCCAGGGATACTTTGAATCGAAATGACGACATATTTGGCATGAATTGCACATTAAACCAACGGTAGTGTTCAATGTGCTGGATAGTTTCGGTTTTTTGACGGAAAAAGAATGACTTGCAAGTCATTCAACAGTTGTGACACTGTCAGTGGAAAGCCCATCCACCACGGCAAGGTCATACCCGATTGGATGGAAAAAACGGTGGAACTTTTTTTGATGCCATATCGTTTAGTCCTTCTTAAAGTATCTTCAGTTCAAATTTGAACTCATTATGACGAGTGTTTTTTTTTTTTTTTTTTTTTTTTACAGCATTTTGAAAGTGATATCTTAATTATAATCACCCTGTACATATAGAAGCAAAATTAAGCTATTTTAGTTAGGGATGTACTACTATTTGAGTTATAGCATTCTTGAAAAATATTAAAAATTATTTTGCTTTATGACTAAATAATGACAGCTTATGCCAGACTTCCTGAAAAATTACGAAATTAGTTCTAATAACAGACCGTCTATTGGCAGTCTTCCATTTGAACTTTTTTTTCTTTAGTTCAGGGGTGAGACTTCTTTAGTTCAGGTGTAGACCCAAATGATCTTGTGAGCCACATTGAAAATGCATCATAACTTCGCGGGCCGCATATAAATTATATATCCCCATATCAGATTTAAACCCTCAGACCCCAAAAATGTCTCAGATTCACTGTAGACATTCTTTTGGAGTGAAAAATTGATCTGAAAAATTAATTTTGCAAATCGATGCCCGCACAACATGAGTTCGCAAAATATACTAAATTTAATTATTCTGCGAACTCATAACTGTGAACTCATCAAAAAACAGGCAATATCTGTCATATATTCACGAGAATATTATTTTAAAATCAAAGTTCATTTTTTCTCATAATTTCGGCAGTTAGGTTTTGAATATAGGGATGCATACGTAATGCATTTTTTGAATACATTGGTTTTCACTGCTTTGGCCATTATAAAATAAATTTATTTTGTAAAGGTGTGAAATATCTCACGGGTCGGAAAAATGTTCAAGGCGGGCCGCGGGTTAATCAACCTGTCTTAAATCAACGATTAAAATATTAATAAAATGATTTCCTTTACCTGATGATACAGAGCGATGAACTAGATTCGTTGTTCACGTTGAAACACGTGACTTCAATGTAACGAAATTTGCATAGCAGTCAAAACTTTGCCAATGCAAATGTTCGTTTTTGAAAGAAAAAATCGTAGAAAATGCAAATTAAAATAAAATTTTTACTATTTTTATGTATCTAAGATGTCTTGTATTTAATTACGACAGCTAAAATTGCATAACATTTTATTTATTTGTCAATATGAATAAATTAAGGCAATTGCCAATACTTTTTTTACCCACTGTATATATATGTACGCTCAAGAGCCAAAACATTATGACCACCCCTACATTTTGCAATGAACTCGCCTGGATGACGTGGAAGGCACGTGATCAGGTGGAAGTGGTATTAAGTGGTGGTATTAATCCATGTCAAGGCGGGTTGAAGCTGTGTTGCGCGCCAAAGATGGGCCAACTCGTTATTGACAGGTGGACATAATGTTTTGGCCCTTGAGTGTAATATATAATACAAAATTCCTCGATAGAAGTTGGAGGCCCGCAAATCATACAAACATTTCATGTGCAATATTAATCGGAGAAAATATTCTTTGTAAAATGCTATAACTCTTAAAAATATTAAATATTGTGTGTACAAATATATTTCTTTGCTTAAATCGGCGACTAAAATAGTAATAAAATGATTTTCATTACCTGATGATACAGAGCGATGAACCACGCCAACGAATATTGGTACATGGGGTCAATGTTGCTTAAACTGGAAATACAGAAGAAGAGTATAGAAGAATGGACAGCAACTGGCTGGTAGCCATTGCGAACGGCATCGATTTCAATCTTGGTTTTTTCAGCAATTTTCTAACGAAAAAACATAATAAATACACGTTGATGATCAAGTTATTGAATTTATATAGATATTACAATGATATGCAATTCTTAACAGTACAGAACAAAAAGTTTTCAATACTCAATTAATAAATAAGAACTTTATAAAGAATATATAAAAATAATATGATAAAAGCATTCTAATTTGAATCATTACAAAATTATGTCGTTCCACGTCAGACTATTAATAGTAAAAATATTGAATAATTTGATTAAAAATATAACCAATGTTATTGTTCATAAGGACATATGCAGTCTAAAAATATTTTTGAAGCTGAAAGAAAGAACGATTTTATACGATAAAATAGTTTTTAAATAAGAAAGTTTGAAACTTGTGACTAGCTTTAAAAAAAAAATCAAAATTTATTTACCTCTTTGGCTGAAATTTCTTCTGAGAGTATTTTTGATGATGTGAGAACCTTACACCCCGTTTCGTCTTCGAGGATATTTCCCTAGAAATTATTTTTTAGAAATTATCTTATGAAGTGAGTTAATTCAATTCCTTCTATTAGCTCACACTCTCCCTACATATATCTTGTTCAAATTTTCAATCGTTCATAAGATACTTTTTATTCATCCACTCGAGTTCAAATACATTTTTTTTTAACTTGTAGTGGATCACACTGGATGTGAATACAGTTTTTTTCAAATATTAATTGAGTAATTAAATTTAATTCTTTAATTTTAGTTTTTTTTCGATTTAAGTTGCATGTATCTACCAATAGATGGCGACAGATGTAAGAGGAAAATATCAACTTTATTTGTAAAGGACTTTTCTGCAATAGAGTGAAAAAAAAAGTAGGAATTGACTTTAAAAATATTTTTTTATTACTTGTTTTTATTACACACACACACACACACACACACACACAAAAAAGTAGTAGGTTTCGAAATCTTTGAGAGTTTTTAATAGAATATAAATAATATAATATTGTAGCAGATGTGTGCCATCGTTTTGTGTTTGTGCATGCATCAATTGGGTGTGGTTGAAACGAATCCCAAGTACAATAACACATTCATTTTTAACACGCACACATGTACGACATTAATACCACAACGAACTATAAACACTATTTAACACACATGTAGCATGTTTAACGGTATACACTAAAAGAAGAGTGGAAAGTTTTTACTTTTAGCTCTCGGGATGAGAGATAGTTATTTTGCGCCAGTAGCGCCTTGCGTCCTCTCGAGCGGGAGGTTCGATGCCAACTGAACTTTTCACCGGGACGCCGCAAGGGGTGCTCTTGTAGTGGGTAGGAGGAAAACAGTTACAAATGAAAACACGGTAGATGGAACCATGCTTACACAATCAAATATCCATAATAGATAATTAGTTACAAGTGCTGGACTTAATACTTAATTGAAAGGAAAAAAAAATTTGGGACTTGCACCAAGTGTAGGTCTGCTCAAGCATCACCATCTCATATTTTAAATTGCCTTGATTTTATATTGTATGGCGTTTTTTCTGAACTTCTTTGATTTTTGACAAGCTTATGATCTTATGGGATCTGCTCTAACAGCTAGATCAGGGATGTCCAACCCATATGATCTTTCGGGCCACTTTGGAAATGCATAACACCGCGGGCCGCATATAAAATTATATATCCTCATATTAGATTAACACCCACTCTAGTAATTTTTTTGGAGTAAAAAATTGAAACACAATGAGTTATTATTATTGTATTTACTATTATTCTTACATGTAAACATAGATATTATAATAATATTGATACTAAAAGCACATTGTAAAGAAATATATAACACTAAAAATGAAATATAAACTAATTAAAAAATATAAATGAAATTTGCACATCGTAATTGGTGTTGCGTCTGTAATGTTTCAGCTGGTTTTGTGGTTGGTCAATTTCATTTTCGAAAAAAAAAAACGATTCGCAAGTGTATGTTGAACCAAAAGCCCTAACAACTTCAACTTAGGATCTGGTTTTCTCTGCTATCAACAATCAACTGTGCGTATCTAGGTATGGTCACTAGGCTCGCAGAATATAATTTAATTATCCTGCTTACTCATAAATGTAAACTCATCAATAAAGCGGGTAATATATGTCCTACATTTGCACGAATATTATTTTAAAATCGAAGTTAATTTTTTTTCCTAATTTCGACAGTAAATTTTTGAATAGAGGGATGCACCCATGATGTATTTTTTGAATACATTGGTTTTCCCTACTGTGGCCATTATAAAATAAATATATTTTGTAAAAGGGTGATTAATCTCATGGGCCGGAGAAAGTTCAAGGCGGGCCGCGGGTTGGCCATGCCTGTGCTACATCCTATCGGGGATCAGAAACAACAACACTTACTTGAAAGCTAAAATACATACTATACAAAATAAATAAAATTAAAAATTAAAACATTTAAATTTAAAAATAAATACTTATATAAAAATATAAAAATCCAAAAAATTATATAAAAATCCAAATTTATCAAAAGATTTTAATATTATTTTTAATTATAAAAGTATGGCCACATTATATAAATATGCTTGATTACTTTGTGTTACTGCTTGTGTTTGTGCATAAAGATATCTAAAATAAGAAACACAAGTACTATAAGTAACTATAATACACAAGCTTCTTTCTACCTACTGGCAAGAGGCCCTGTAGCGTTCAAGAGAAATGGTCATTTGACCTACACGGAGAGGAAGTATATTTCGCGCACCCTGCGAGTATCCGAGTTTCGGGTTTTCGGCTTAGAAGTAGACTTCTTCCACGAATCTATAACTATCCGTCTTTAAATGTGTTAAATATTGTGTGTCTCTAATTGTACGTGTGTGGTGTTTATGTGTGTCATTAAAGACATGAGTTCTCTAATCTGTGTCTCAAGTATCTCAACCTAACCGCAGTTACAATCTGGTTGTCCAGTCAGCATACAAAAACCTGGCCCACGAATCTATAATTATCTGTCCTTAAATGTGTTAAATATTGCATGTCTCTAATTATATGTGTGTTGTGTTTGTGTCAATAAAGCTGTTAGTTCTCATACCTATGCCTCAAGTATCTCAACATAAAACGCCCAATTACCATCTGGTTGCCCAACCTACACATTACAAATTTCATTTTTAATTTTTAAAGTAAATTAATTTGTTTTGTGTAACTGAACCACAAGCATTTATCGTATGACTATAGCAAAACTGCATACCTCTGAAGAAGATAAAACTTCCAAAATGCGATCTTCAATTTCTTTGAGGAGACGTTTATTTTCTGCACTCTCTAAAATCAATTTATTTTTATTTTCTTCCAATAAAGGATCTTCTTTAGCTGCGACTATGCCTAATAGCTGATCTTGCAAACCAAGTGGAGTGATCATAAAATTAATTAATGTTACCTATAAGAAATATCACAACAATAAATAGAAAATCACAATTACATATTAAAATAGCATAAAATACAGTTTTCAGTAGCAACTTATTAAACAAGTAATACAACAATTAAATCTAATTTTTTTTTATTAATTGAACGTTCTACTCTAAAACATAGTAACTAAATAACATTATTATTAGTTTAACATACATATTATTATTATACTGGGTGATTATAATTAAAGTCCCACTTTCAAAATGCTGTAAAAAACAGAACCACTCGAATTTGAATTGAAGATACTTGAAGAAGGAGGAAATGGTATGGCCACAAGAAAAAGTTCCACTGATTTTTTTTCTATCCAATGTGGTATGACCTTGCCGTGGTGGATGGGCTTTCCACTCACAGTGTCACAACTGTTGAATGACTCGCAAGTCATTCTTTTTCCGTCAAAAAACCGAAACAATCAAGCACATCGAACATTGGTATTGGTTAATGTGCAATTCATGCCAAATACGTTGTCATTTCGATTCAAAATGTCACTGGCAGCCGACTTTCTTTATGCGTTTACAATGCCACCTATTAATACACTTTGGAACTTTTCTGATGCCGTATCGTTTCCCCCTTCTTCAAGTATTTTCGGTTCAAATTTAAACTCATTGTGACGAGTGTGTGTGTGTTTTTTTTTTATTTTTTTTTTTTTTTTACAGCATTTTGAAAGTGGGATTTATAATTACCCTGTATATTATTATGTTAATAGATTAGTTGTTAAATAATCATGATGTCAATTTGTTAAATTTCCTATATTAGTAAGTAGAATAGATTCCTATTGGATATCTGGTTCAAATGTGTTTTTCACAGAAAAATACTTAAATTCAATATCATCATCATTCTCGCAAAAATTGTGTTTGATAAATAGGGTGGACCTTGTGCACCACTTATGTATGTAGGATTTGTTCCTATGCTAAGCACCAGATGGAAACACATCACGGACTATGTGCCTTTCACACCAACCTTTTGCAACGTAGTGGCAGTATTGGACCTTGAACTCTGGCCCTGGGAGAAGGAAAGAAGCCCCGTAGTTGGGCGCGAGAGAGGAACGCGGGGAGATGGCGAAACTGCAACGCGCTGCGTCAAGCAGCCGTAGAAAATGGTTGTGAATGATTAATTGTTAATGTAAATATTGGTGTAAATATATTCATTAAATATGTGTTGTTGAGAGAAAACCAACGTCTCGTTGATGTGTTTGGAAATACACCCCTAGACACCCACTTCAAAAGTACAGCCACTGTTAGACTGGTAGAGAAGTCTGACAAAACTGTAGGTTCGGCCGGGATGCATCAGTTGAAACCGGGGTAAATCTACATAAATTGGGGTTTCGGCTGGGATGCGTCTTTTCCAAGCGCCTAACTCTACATGTATACCACGAACAGCCCATCGATGAGGGAAGGAGTTTTATGCATAATTGTCCAGCATTTGTGCATCGCACGACAGAAAACTTCCACTATGTAAACAGAACCTTCTGGTTTGAGGGGCAATTTGACATCATATGTCTGCAGAGGATATCCAGAGTTCTATCCACTGCTGAAAGACAGGTGGTGGTAAAAACATTAAGATGTTAAGCATTATATTGAAACCAAGTTTATAGACCTATCTTAATATAGATTTCATGTGTATCTTGCAATTGTTCCCTAATCATGCGGATTTGGTATTTAAAGAAATTGCAGATTCTTTGGCGAAGAATGCCAAAAGTTTGAATCAGATAGTCATTCCTACTTCCCTCGCAGATGCAAATGCCTTGGTAAAATCTAAACTTAGGATTCCTTCTGAGATCAAAACCAAATACTAAATTACGGAACTGAATGTCGACAGAAAAACAGCTACTACCCTCACAAGATTAAGGATGAAGCACCACAAAAATTTGAAAATTTCTGCTGATGGAGTTAAAAAATACCAAAAATGTGGTAAATGTCCCGATGTCGAGCGTAATCCTCATCATGTCTTCGACTGCCTAACTATTGCATCCGCCATGCACTGCCTGGACAGCCTATGGCGCTCTGGCCTTCTGTATTCCATGTTTCAGGTTCGAATCCTGGTGGTGCTATGGATGTTTGTTAGTGGTTCGAAATCCACTTTAAACTGTAGGTCTCGGTTTGTTCGGCCTTCGTGTGCACAAGATGTCCGTAGAGTGATAAACCAAACCTTGTCTGCACCATCCCTGGGTAGAGGATCCCAGCTGTCAATCAATATAGGCAATATTATTCGGGAGCACCACGTTATTTGACTTTTTTTTGTTCTCTTTATTGAATACGACAACAACAATGTAGATTTCATTTTATAAATAATCACTTTCATTTGATTTCTAAGCAAAAATGCTTTCTGTTGTGATGTGAACTTTTTTTCATGCAATATCTTTCTTTTCAATAAATATCTACAAGCCTCCATAGAGTGTTTCGCTTCTGTGCCTAACTTATGAGACTCGGTATAACTTAATGATAATATGTTCATGCATGCTTTTACTAAACGTAAATCACGTTATGTCAGCAGTCAGCAGCAGATGCTAAAATTCTAATGCAAAATTAAGTATATTTATCTGAGAATATACAACAGATATCAATTATTGCAAAACTTACTTTTACAGATATTTCTGGCAAATAATGGGGATTTTGAAGTCGAGTTGTAATATAAAATCTAAAATCTTGCGAATACGGAATGATGTTGTCTCCAAGTTTTATCATCTGGAAAATAAAATCTACATTAGAGCAACGATTATTATTGCCAAATAATTGCTCATTTCTTTCTTATTTAAATTATTAATACCTCAAGTGCTCCTTCTTTGAAAACAGCTTTCGTCAGTATTGGCTCTAACACAGGATCTAAATCCTCGGCAACATTCTCTAGTAACACAGGATGCCCAAACTGCAATGCAGCTTCTAAAACTCGAATGTAATTGGTGTCAGTTAACTTTATGACATGAAGGTTTTTCTTCTCGAAATTCTTAATCCATTTACTAGCTTGCCCTAGAATTGAATTTGGAGTGATGAATTCAAGCATCTTGCAACAACAAACAAATGAAACCTATGATTAACATAGCATACAATTATGTACAGGGTGATTATAATTAAAGAGACCCTATTTAGACCTCTCTACAACCCGTTTTGCCAAACGGATTTTGATGAAACTTGGTACATACGTTAGATGGGCCATGTGAAAAGTATTTCTGCAGTGAAAAAATAGATTAAATTTTGACCACCAGGAGGGATTGTGGCGCCTAAAGAAAGACAAAAAATCTGTCAGAACCATTAAAATTTATTCAAGTACAGAATGTGATCCATTCACATTAATCCGGTTTAACCCAGTTCCAATAGATTCATCCCGGTCGAACCTATAGTTTTTGTAGACTTCTCTACCGATCTAACAATGGCTGTACTTTTGCAGTGGGTGTCTAGGGTATTTGACATACAAAACGCAGTAACGGGACGTTACTTTAAATAAAGCCATTTAATGACACTATATTTTACAATAATATTTACATTAGTTGTTAATTAAAGGGTAAACATATTCCCTCGCTGCTTGACGCAGCCTGCCCCCGTCTTCCTCCTCTCTTGCCTGCCTCCAGCGTTATTTTCCTCCTTCGTCCACGGGGTCCTGTCTCCTTCTCGTGGGGTCAGAGTTCAAAGTTGAATACTCCCCCATCTTGTAAACAGGCTCTGTCAAAGACAAACAACCGTGATGTGTCGCCGCCTGCTGATTACCACACAAACAAATCCTACATTAATTACGTGTTGAAAGCGCACTATAGCGTGTTCAATGGTAGCGCGAAGAAACTCTCGAGGGATTTTACCAACATGGCGTGTAATGCTGGATTTCAACTCAGGTAAAGTCCTAATTTCTCCTCCATAAACACGATTTTTTAGGAATCCCCACAACTAGAAATCACAGGGTTTAAGTAGGGTGAACGAGGAGGACAGGCATCCAGAAAAGCTCTGGATATTACGCGATTCTCGCCAAAGTTAGCATGAAGCACTTCTTTGACTTGGCGCACAAACTGGGGAGTTGTTGCAATTTGCATGAAGACAGTGGTGTGCAAACGTTGCCGTTCCTGTAAAGCAAGAATGACCTGCTGTCGAAGGAATTCACTGTGCACTCATGACAGATCACGTTTTAGGACATGAAAAGTAAGAGTTTCAAGAAAAACGGTCCGAGGATAAAATCAGCAGTAAATTCTCACCATGCAGACACATAATTATAATGCAGTGGTTGTTGGCGCAGAATATTAGGAGGTGAACCACCCCATATGCCCTCATCTGACCATAGAATTTGACAAAGTCCCACATCATCAACTTCCATTCTCATCAAAAATCGGCACGCAAATTCATTCTTTGTTGGACTTGAGGTTGCAGCATTTGCATGACGTGGATCTCATACTGATACCATTTTAAAATGAACCGCAGAATTTTTCGTACTGTCGACCACGGAATCGCCAACTCACGTGACGCCGATTGAGCACTTGTAGAAGAATAGCAGGATGGAGATTCTTTCAACCATAGCAGTAGCGACTTCTTCGATAGTTTCCGCCCTCTTCCTGGCAGCACACCCAAGTCTCTTCAAATTTCATAAACATCTTCTTCAAACCATTCTTCGACATGGGCCCTTTTTGCAATCCCTTTAAACGACGATATTCATGCAGTGCAGCTAAGCTATTGTTGCTCTTCTGATACAACCAGTTTTACCAGTAAAGCTCGATCTTTCTTCTGTAAGGCAAGCAGAATGTTCTCTGACTACAAGTATCTTTATAGGTTTGACTAATTTGCATAAGGGATTTTTGAAAAGTGCCATCTGGTGGCCTAAATTAGAACTACTTTTTATTGCAGAAATCTTTTCTCTATGGTCCATATAATATATATATATATACCAAGTTTCAACAAATTCCGATGGGCAGAATGGGTTCTAGAGGGGTCTGAATACGATCCCATTAATTATAGCCCCCCTGTTATAAACATACTCCTGTTTATGAAAATTAAAAGTACCACGAAGAAATTGTTAGAAATGAATGAAGTTTATTCCACATATATAGATGAACATTTGTATATCATGTAATGTTATATATTTCTATAAATTTCATTTCAATCAGAACATTTCTTCATGGAATTGTAATTTTCATAATTTATATTGGCAAATTGGAGCATTAAATGATGAGAGATCAAATTGAAAAACATTCGATATTAAAAGTTATATAAATAAAAAAATTAGTGACATTTCATTTTAATTAATTTTGAGTTTTGCTTTCCTGAAAAAGTCTCACATATAAAACAATAAGCAAATTCGTAATTTAAAAATAATACAAAAGAATTTCATAAAATACTTAAAAATAGAAATTGATAAATAAAATATTTATTTAAATTAATGCATATTTTATTATTGAAAAGAGACCTATTATTTTACTATAAATGACTATTGAGATTAATTTTTTTATACAAGAGTAATTAATTATAAGATCAAAAATCTTATGCATCTGCAATTAGTTTTAATAATTCAATATGTGTACAGTAAAATGTTATAAATAGTTGTCTCTTATCCAAAATAAAATAAAATGCTTCAAATAATTTTTTGTGTTCTATTTATATGCCTAAATGTAAATAATTTCATACAAATTTATTACAAATGTAACATTTTTGTAGCATTAAATATTCAGGGTGATTATAATTAAAGTCCCACTGTGAAAATGTTGTAAGAAATTGGTATGTACATTGCTAATTTGCCGTGGTGGATGGGCTTTCCCCAACAGTGTCACTGTTGAATGACTTGGAAGTCATTTTGTCCGTCAAAAAACCAAAACAATCAAGTCCATTGAACACTACACTTGGTTTAATGTGCAACTCATGCCAAATACGTTGTCATTTCCATTAAAATATCACTGGCAACCGAATTCACTTTATTTATGCCGCCTATAGCGCCATCTATTAATACACTTGTGAACTTTTTCTGATGTTTTCCCCTTCTTCAAGTATTTTCAAATTTGAACTCATTGTGACAAGTAGTTTTTTTTTTTTTTTTTTTTTTTTTTTTTTTTTTTTACAGCATTTTGAAAGTGGGATTTTAATTATATTTACCTTGTATTTCACAAGCAGAGTATTAGAAAAAAAAAATTTGTAACAATTAAGTTGAAAAATTACAAAAAGATGATACATAAATAAAACTAAAGATTGTGTCAAAAAAATTAATCAATAATAATAAAACAAGAATACTTACATATACATTTTGGGGGGACACCCAAAAATATATATGTAAGACTTACCTTGGGGATCTATAAGTAAAGGCCATCTTCTACCAAATTTTACAATTATGCTGTTTTCGACAGAAAAGTTGTCGACAGGTAATCCGGCTATTTGCCAACTTCTTATTAAAACTGGGTCACCCAAAGTTTCAATGACCGAAAACGTTTCAGAACAGGGTATGCCCGATTCTTTACACAAAGCTAGCCATGAAGATGTACACTCCTACGAAAATAATGTATATATATTTTAAATACTAATCATGTAATGCTTGTTTATTGTATAGCTTACTAAATGCATCAATATTCTATGTAAATTTTATCAAAACAATGATATAATGCTTGTAAACATAAATATCTGTTATATACAGGATGATTATAAATAAAGTCCCCCATTCAAAATGCTGTAATGCTCGTCACAATGAATTCGAATTTGAACTGAAGATACTTGAAGAAGGGGAAAACGATACGGCATCAAAAAAAGTTCCAAAGTGTATCAATAGATGGCGCTGTAAGCGGTATAAAGAAAGTGAATTCGGCTGTCAGTGATATTTTGAATCGAAATGCCGACGTATTTGTCATGAGTTGCACATTAAACCAACTGTAGTGTTAAATGTGCTTGATTGTTTCGGTTTTTTTGACGGAAAAAATAACTTCCACATCATTCCACATTTGTGACACTGTGAGTGGAAAGCCCATCCACCACGGCAGGGTCATACCAAATAGAATGGGAAAAAAATCGGGGGAACTCTTTTTTTGATGCCATACCGTTTCAAGTATCTTCAGTTCAAATTTGAGCTTATTGTCAAGAGTGAAAGTATTTTGAAAGTGGGACTTTAATTATAATCACCCTGTATATATCATATAAAAAACGTATACATTTGGATTTATATAGTGTATCCCACACATCAGGCAAAATTCATTGAAATTAGGCTGATATTCCAATATTTTTATACCATTAAAACGCCTTACTTGACTTTTTTAGGCTGAATTTTGATTGGGGGTTATACTTTATGAATATATATGAATGTTGAGGGAATATTGAATATTGAATGAATAGTTCGAGGGACACAATTTTTAAAAATAAAATCACCTCTTGCATGAATTTGGGACACTATTTATATATTTGGTAAACTTTATAATTAAATTGAATGTTGTCAAATATTGAATTTATTGTAAAATAGCGAAATAAATATTCTAATAAATTAGCAGGCAAAAATAAAATTAACTGTAAAAAAAAAAAAAAAAAAATAAATTAATAAAACATTTATTAAATTAAATTTCCAAAATAAACATTTTGTCTTATGTAAAAATAATTTACTTTGCTGTTTATTTATGTATTTTTTTCGATATTTATTTAAGACATAAACAATGGTATTAATTTTTATCAGACATATTCATATTCATTGGCATCAACATACATTATGCATACATGTATGTATATTGTGTATACAAAGTGTATATTTATAGCTGGTTCTTTACTAAGGAAGGCCTGATGGCCGAGTGGCTAACGCTCTGGCGCTCGGTACCACAGGTTTCGGGTTCAAGTCCCGGCGCTACCATGGATGTTTGTAGTGGTTCGGAATCCCCTTTAAACTGTATATCCCGGTTTAATATGATCGTAGAGTGTTGGGGGGTATTGCTACTCCACGTCCGTTGTTCTTCAAGTTATACGCGCCCCCTGTGTAATGCTAAATGAGTAACGTCTGCTTACACAGGGATGCTTTAAGGCATCAAAGACAGCTGTCTAAGTGGTTGCCAGCTGCATTAGAAAAAAAAAATTTTTTTCTAAGAATTCCACGTTTATCTTACGTGAATTAGTTACGTTTAAACTAACTTACGTTTGCGTACGTTACCCACGTTTCTTAGTTAGAATGAGTGCCAACTTGGTCCTATGCCAAGAATAACATACGAACAATCACCTCGGAGTAGCTTGCGCTCCGGTTCAAGGTGGGTCGTTCAATCCTCAATCTTCACAGGTGTGCATTATACTACGGTGCCCAAAAAGTAAGACCAATTTTTTTTTTTTCAAAAACTCTTTATTTATTCTTCCAACTTTATTTCATCGACTTCGAAGTAATCCCCCTCCAGACACAATGCACTTATGCCAACTTTTTTTCCAATCCTCAATGCATGCTAAAAAGTCAACGTCAAGGATGGCCCTCAAAGCGCGGCAGCGATTCACGTTAAATCTCTTCAATCGACTCCCCGGAGTGGTCTTTTGAATTTAGGGAATAGCCAGAAGTCGCACGGTGTGAATGCGGTGGTTGTGGAACGATATGGATTTCATTTTTGGCAAAAACGTCACGAAGAACCGATGCAGTGTGAGCTGGCGCATTCAGTGTTTTCGGTACCAATCGAGAGTGGACACGTTTCAGGCCCAAAATGGAATTGACGGATCCTTTTGAAATTCCAACGTCATAAGTAAGGTTCTCTAATTGTAAATCGACGGTTTGCAAGTACCAAATCTTTAATTTTTTGGACGTGAACTTCGTCGGTTGAGGTGGAGGGTCGACCAGAGTGCTCTTCGTCTTCAACGCGTTCTCTGCCTTCTTTGAACTGCTTTTACCACTTTTAAACATTTCTTTCCGATGCAGGAATGCTCACCGAATACCTTCTGCAACATTCTACACGTTTCCGCAAACAAAATTCAATGCAAGTTTTTTACTCAATTAATTCAGGCATTTCAAAAATCGCCGGAATCAGTTTGAGCGTCTCACAAAGCCCAGCATAACTCAAACACTAATGAATATTTTGACGTCAAATTTCACACAGATGTCAAGAAGTGTCAGTAATCTAAAAAAATTGAAATTCCATAAGCCCCGGGAACTTTAAATTGACAAGCGGGCTAACTTTTTGGACACAGTAGTAATAAAATAAAGTGCGTTTTGTTATTTCTAGATAAAACATAACGGTAGATTTCCTGTGCAAAAAGATAAAAAGATTCTGTGCTCTCATGATATGCAGTTCTAGTAATAAATGGGAAATAAAGAATTGCTTCAATCCTTCAAATCATAAATGATAGCGAATTTTTAAATTTTTATTAAAAATTACGTTATTTTAAAATTTAGATATTTAACAAAATAATAAATAAAAAAAGGGGCACATAAAACATATTAGTAGAGAAAAATTCAGTACTTTTTAAAAATTAAAAAAAATAAATAATAAGTAAATCAATGAAGAAGTGGGAAAATTACACATCGTGGTGAAGAATTTACAAATATAAAATATTAATAAAATTTGAAATTAATTTAAATATAATACATTTATTTTAAATAGTTATTGTAGAAACATTTGATAGTTATATTCACAAAGAAATTATTTATCCTATTTGTTCCTAAAAAGAATAACAGATGGCGCCACAATATAGACTCCAATCATTAAAAAAAAGTTTTTTTCTTATGACAAATGTTGACACAACCTAAGAAACTCTATCACCTTGGATATAGAAGGAAACATTTAAAATTTTTCAAAGTTCGAATCATTCGAATGGTTTGAATTGCCCATTAGTAATATGAAGACGGCAAGAAGAGCACAATTCTTACTTCATTTGGTAATCCTTACCCGCTCTAGTAGCAAAGGCCGAGGAAATGGGTTCATTCACATTTTGGTCCTTTTCTTTTTTTCCGTAGTTGCTAAATCAAGATAAAGTAAATATTGCGGCCGTATGCGACTCGCCTTGAACATTTTTCCGGCCCGTGACGCTTTTACAAAATATATTTATTTTATAATGGCCAGAGTAGTGAAAACCAACGTATTAAAAAAATACATCATGGGTGCATCCCTATATTAAAAAATTTACTGTCAAAATTAGGAGAAACAATTAACTTTGATTTTAAAATAATATCCTTGCAAATGTAGGATATATATATTACCCGTTTTATTGATGAGTTTACAGTTATGAATTCGGAGAATACTTAAATTATATTCTGCGAGCCTAGTGACCATGCCTAGATACGCACAGTTGATTGTTGATAGCAGAGAAAACCATCTATTCAAAAATTAACCGTCAAAATGATGAGAAAAAATGAACTTTGATTTTAAAATAATATTCTTGCTAACATATGACAGATGTTGCCTGTTTTATGGATGAGTTTACAGTTATGTGTTCGCAGAATAATTAAATTATAGTCTGCGAACTCATGATGATATATGATTCACTATGTTTCACTTTAAGTGATCTTAGTGGAGCAGTGATCATCCCTAGATACGCACAGTTGAATGTGGATAGCAGAGCAAACTAGACTCTTAGTTCAAGTTGTTAGCGCTTTTGGTGCAACTGATAACCTACGAATCGTTTTTTTTTTTTTTTTTTTATCATATCGATCGAATACAAAACACGCTCAAACATAACAGACGCAACACTCATTACGATGTGCAAATACCTCAATTGAGATCTATTTACAAAAGCTAAGTGAAAAAGTGGAAAATCAAATATCGCCCTCGTAAAATAAATATTTTTTAATGATTTCATTTTTTTTTTATTATTTCGTTTATATTTATATATTTTTTAAAATTTCCTTTTTAGTGTTGTATATTTCTTTACAATGGGCATTCAGTACCATTATTATTATATTATCTATGTTTACACGTAAGAATAATAGTAAACAAAATAATTATAACGCATCATGTTTTAATTTTTCACTCCAAAAAAAATGTCTATAGTGGGTCTAAATCAAATAGGGGGCATATATAATTTTATATGCGTCCCGCGGAGTTTAGGATGCATTTCCATAGTGGCCCGCAAGATCATTTCGGTTGGCTACCCCTGCGCTAGATCTTACCGAAAAAAATAACCTTCTCTTGAAGGTTGCATAGAAGATGCTTTTAAAATCTCTATTTAAAAATTTGTTTACTATTTCAAATGAAATAAAAACTACAAATGTAATTAAATATTTAGAATAAGCTTAAAAGCAAAATCACATACTTGTCGAAAGTCTACTGTAAATGCTCCAAGGTACGCAATCACTCCAGATGATAAAAGAACATCTCCAACTATGTTATTGTAGGCAACAGTTAGATTTTCGGCAGCTGCATTCCATCTGTCTTTCTCACCACCAAGGCCTTCAATCATTTTGGTGGCTCGCTCTTTCTTCTGTTCGCACAGCTCTAAATTCTCTTCTAAATCTTTCTTTTCTTTGGTCTTGCTGGTAAAAGTATCATTGAGTTCTTGTAGTTTGTCGGTTACCTACAAATCAATCGTACATAAAATGATGTCTCAATTAAAAAATAATGTATATTATACAATCACTGATTTTCAAACTATATATTAACTTTTCATTACTTAAGATACAACAGGCTATTCATTTAAAAAAAATCTAATAATAATTAATGGTCAAAATAAATATAATAATGATTTTCATCAAAAAACTTTCCAGATGATAACATTTTGTGATGTAGAAGTCCAGCCCTGTTTGTAGTGATTTGGAATCTTTTTTGAACCGTAGGTCTCGGTCTAGTATGATTGTAGAGCGTTGGGCTGACAGCCCTATTCCATAAAAAGGAAACCCTTTCGGTTTCGAAATTTTCCAGTAGACAGACCGCCTTAGTCCACCATGGTGCTGTTCCGCCAATGAAGAAAAAGAAGAAGAAAGCAGGAGATCCGGCTTCAGATTATTTTAACCTTCTAAGATGTGAGATTTTATTATCCTGTGGAAACCCACCTTAAATACTTCAAAAATAATTTGAGAAAGAAAATGTTTGAATCATATGAACAGGGTATACCTAACAATTTTTACGAATTTTCGTAGTTTTTTTTTTCGTAAAAAAGTGCATCCTTTTTTTTTTTTTTTTTTTATATGTTTTTATTTATTTTATTTTTTTTTTTTTTTTATTGCGTACGTAGTATATGTTTACAAATCTAAATTAGTGTCATGCTATAATTTTCTTTAATACAGAAATAGCAAATGTGGCAGTAATTTATATTTACTATTTCATCAATATTAGAGATTTTATCGGGAAATTTCGAAACCTTCCTACAGTAAAAGATAGGGCGATGCAGTGGAATGAGATTCAGAAGTTATTTTTATCGTCATTGGTTATTTTTCCATGGTCATTTAGCTCATAATGAACAATCATATACATTTCATATTTTACAATAAACTCAAAAGAGACTTATTTGGATGTAGACCACTTCTAAATTGTTTGATATGGCTTGAATGACAGTTACGCCACTGTCTTGTGGCTTAATATTATAGAACATCAAATATTTTTCATAGATTACCTTAACTAAGCATTGTAATTGGGCCTGATGGCCGAGTAACTAGCGCTCTGGAGCACGGTACCACAGGTTTCGGGTTCGAACATGGATGCATGGATTCGGTACATGGATGTTTGTAATGGTTCGGAATCCACTTTAAACCGCAGATCCCAGTCTAATATGACTGTTGGGTGTATGGCTGACAACCCTACCCGGTAAAACGAAAACATCTCTGTCTCGAAATTGGAGAGTAGGCAGATGGCCTTGGCCCATCATGGGGGTTGTTGCGCCAATGAAGAAGAAGAAACGTTATATTTAGACTTGGAAAGAAAAGCAGACGAAGTTTTACTTTCAGTATAAGATGTTTAAAATGTAAAATATTTTGCCACTGAAAAATTATTTTTTGATATCACATTAGAAAGTGGATAATTGTTTTGTAACCTTGGATATTTTTAGTTGATATCCTTTTCAAAATGTATTATCTACAATACATTCCCTTTTGAACATTTTAAAGAAACAAAAATAACTTGAATATCAACTTACAGCTTTCAGAGCTTTCTTCTTCTCGTTCAAAGTTTTCATTTGCACGGCAACTTCGGCCGTCGCCTCTTTCAACTTGATCTTTTTGGGCGCGACCACTTTGTTCACTCTGTTGTAGACATCCATGGCTCTCACCCAACGACACAAACCTTCGCAAGCAACCGACACCTTTTTGATCACAGCCGGGTCGAATTCGGGATTGGTAGTATACCTAAAATTACATAGAAATATATTACGTGAAATTATTTCTTTATTGAAGTTTTTAGTTAAACTAACAGCATTACGAAAGATTTTGAAAAAAAAAAAAAAAAAAAAAAAATCGAAGTGTGCGATGATTGAATTTGGTGTTTTGATTACCATGTATTCTTTCTATATCCTCAGTGAGCCCGATATATTAGTAAACAATAACACATAAGTAAAAAAAAAAAAAAAAAAAAAAAAACTGAAAACATTTCACGAATTGCATTTTGCAGCATACAATGCATTTTTACAAAAGAAAGAACATTTAAAAATTAGTGTTAGCCCAATTTAGAATTGTTCGAAATATCAGTTGAGGAAAAGAAAAATTAACCATAAGAATCGCAATGGTAAATTAAATCGCAAACTCGGAAGAAAATCTGTAAATTTCGAACATCAAAAAATTTTGTATCCTCTAAGGTTGACATACTTTTCAAAAACATTTTACATCACACCACGGTTGCATATAAAAGAGAGAGAAGTGCTTACTTTGTGCGGATTTTTTGAATGACGGGTTCCGGAATGTTGTCCTTGTCGTACGATTTCAGTGCGTCCAAGAACTTCATGTCTCCCAGCATCTTCTGCGAAGGACCCCAGTAATCTTCCATCATCTTGCCAGAGCCGCTGGGATCGGGTTTCCTCTCGGGTTTGATGCCGCGCATGATGCAGATGGCTTCCATCACAAGCTTCACTCCGGGGGGAGGATTCTGCAGCACAAACGACATTTTAAATTGAAACACACGCAATGCAAGTTTAGCCTTGATGAAGATGATCCATAAAATAAAAATTACAGGTAATCATTAACACAATATTGTGTGATTAGGCCACTTCTGGCTTGCAGTATACTTGCAGTGAATAAATTGAAAGAATGATAAAATAAATGATGAAAGAAAGAATTTTGAAGGGTCACGAATTTTTTTTCAGCATTGACCCTCTTATAAGTGTCCTTTGTTTCGTGGATTCTATATTCAATATACATTTATTCGTTTGATGCCTGTCCGAATATTCAAACCGGATGAGACAATTTTGTTTTATACTGGATTGTTACCTAACATACGTTTGCCTTCAATAAATATTAAAAAAAAATTATAGCTGCTAAAACGAAGCCAGAAAGATGCTTTGAAAATGCTCAGCCACAGTTGCTTCTTTATGAAAATGCCGCTTGATGGCCAATTGGCTGGGCCACTGACACTACAGGTTTCAGATGGCATAGCATGGCATGAATATTTAAGAGTGGTTCGGGATTCACGTTAAACTGCAGGATCCGGTCTCTAATTAGCCTAGAGTGTGCAAAAACAGACTAGAGCGATGACATAGAGTCCACAAGCTCAGAATCATAAATAGGTTGAGGACTAAAGTTTACGTCATCCCTGTTAAAACCCGCGCAATTCCACATGTGTTTGGAAGAGGCGTGTTCTGAAGTTTTTTGTCCCTTATCAAAAGAAAGGCATTTAATGCGTCCACTTGCTAGCCTATTATTGGTGGTATGGACGACTCTATCAGGCTTGATCGTAAGGTAATATATTATATAATATAAGGTAATATATTCTATTATAAGTACAGATAATTGTTAACACAATATTGCGTGATTAGGCTACTCCTTACTTGTAGTAGACAGTGAATAGATATAGACAATAATAATAGACTTTGGTGATCGCATCTACCTAAAAAATTGGGAATTTATTGATTTGGGTTGAAGGAAGATTTGGAATATTGGATGGGAGATATCTGAATAGAAGGAGATCTGTGGGATCAATCGAATCTGAATAGGAGGAGATATGTAGAGGATCAATAGGATCTGAATAGGATTATATGGGTATCAAGGGATTTGCATAGGAGGAGATCAATATAATCTGAATAAAGGAATTCTACAGGATCGATAGGATCTGAATAAAAGTTCTGTAGGATCAATAGAATCTGAATAGGAGGAAATTAGTACGAACAATAGAATATGAATAGGTGGAGATCTGTAGGATCAATAGGATCTGAATATAGGAGGTCAATAGTACTGTTAAATCAATAGGAAATATTTTATTCCACAACTATTTTACTCTAAGAAAACAACATATGGATAGAGAAACCAAAGAAATACTAGCAAGGAGAATTAGAAACACAGCCATTTTGTACCACAAAAGCTCAGTATCGGTATTGGCTACACGCAAATTGTCTAACATAACCAGCATGGTATTCAAAATGCAAACCCCGAAGGGTTTCACATTCAGGCCTTTTCATAAAGAAAAATGGAGAAATTGTTCAAGATCTAAAAAGCCCATAATTACACCAACGAAACTTCAATAAATTCAAAACTCAAAAAGTTTAACGGCAAAAACTACGCTACACACACACATCCCCCCATATATATATATATATATATATATACAGGGTGATTAAAATTAAGGTCCAATTTTCAAAATGCTGTAAGAAAAGTTTCGTCACAGTGAGTTCAAATTTGGACTGAAAATCAAGTATCTCAGGACATCTTGTGGAAGATCAAGTATCTTCAGAAGGGGGAAAAGGTACGGCATCAAAAATAGTTAATTCGGCTGCCAGTGATATTTTGAATCGAAATGACAACGTATTTGGCATAAGTTGCACATTAAACCAATTGTGGTGTTCAATATGCTTAATTGTTTCGGTTTTTTGTCAAAAAAAATGACTTCAAAGTCATTCAACAGTTGTGACACTGCTAGCGGAAGGTCCATCCATCATGCAAGGTCAAATCAGATTGGATGGGAAAAATCGGTGGAACTTTTTTTTGATACCATACCGTTCCCACTTCTCCAAGTATCTTCAGTTCAAATTTGAACTCATTGTGACGAGTGGTTCTCTTTTTACAGCATTTTGAAAGTGGGACTTTAATAATAATCACCCTGTATATACGGTTAATGAGGAAGATATGAAATCCATAATCGACCCAACTAGCATCGATCCCAAGAGATTTGACTTACTTTCATAGCCTTGACGAGGGTGATGTCAGAAGGTTTCAATGTATTCAGAGCAGCGACAGCAGCTTCCATCGCCGGAATGGCCTCAGCTAAGTCTCGCTCGCAGTCATCTTTGATAGCTTGAGCGTCGGCAGCTTTACGATTGGCGACAGCCTCTTCGGCAGCGACGAGCTAAGAGCAAATAGTTTCTTTTTCATATCGGCCACAAAACAAGTTCATTATGTGGCTTTTATTTCTTACATATTTATTATACACATATTGAGAACATAATTGAAGTTAGAAACAGTTTTAAATATGTTGGCTAAATATTAATTATACGGGCCTGATTGCCGAGTGATTAGAGCTCGGTGCCACAGGCTTTGGGTTCGGGTAAGCAGCTCCAAGAGACTGTAATGTCTCGGGCCTATAAACCTATAACAGCTTCCAGAAGAGGACACTTCATGGAAACACTTTAATTTTTATTTACAAGCACTATATATGCATACAAATACAGAAATCTGGATTATTATACAAAGAAATTAAAAATTAAAAATATAAATTTGATCACAATTGCACGATTAAATCACAAGTACGGTTCACTCCAAGGTCGGAGATTTTCAGAGTTCTCGAGTCGTTCAGAGTTCAGAGCCTGCGTCGAATCTTAAAACATGCGGTCTGCTGCAGACCTTAATTATCACATCTCCTAATACACGAAACCAGAAGGGACTCACTTTGGAAACAGGTGGAAACTCCGGCCAGTTCTGTCACTTCAGAGAAAAAGAGAAAAGCAACACTCTTTGTCGACTCGTCGCAGAACGTTTTCTTTTTCTCCTCCAAAACCCCCTTTAAGAAAATACAAGAGGAGGTCAACTTCCCTCACTTCTCATTGGAGTAGACATTTCTCAGCTCATAGCTTATGACCAATCGCCATGAAACAACTTATGGTGTAGTCCATATTTCATCTGTAATTGTTTCGGCCTGTGAAGGTCGCACAGACAATCACTAATTTCATGAGTCTCATTATATGTGACCCCGAATATATGCTATCATATTTGAGTGACAGGTTGTTCTCATTAGTACAAAACACTAATTGCATACAATATAGCTACCCACAACACGGCTTGTCTGCAGTCAAATTTGAGTGATAAGTTGTTATTATGTACTTGATAAAGAATATGCATTCCTTTATCTTAGGAATGAAATGCCAAAACTCCTCCAGTGAGAAAAATGCTACAACGGGTAGAATCATAGAAATCATGCACGGGGCAATTTCTCCAAGAGGAGTTTATATCTAATTTGACATTAGAGGCAAATTCTGAAAAAGAGAGACAATCACCATCAGTAGAACTCTTAAGACTGCCCTCCTTGGCCAACTCATCTACAATCTTGTGGCCCTAAACACCGAACTGTGACAAAACCCACAGAACTCATACCATCAAAAAAATATACAATATATTCATCATGAAAATTCAGAAATAAAAAAAATTCAACTTTCTGCTTCTAGTCAGAAGAAAAATATACGAGTTCATCAGAAAAATATACAATATATTCATCAGAAAACTTTATAAATATATAAATTTTCAACTTTCTGCATCTAGCCAGAAGAAAAAATATGAGATTATCAGAAAAATATAAAATATTTTCGTCAGAAAAATATAGAAATGAAAAAAAATTTCAACTTTCTACTTCTATTCAGAAGACAAAATATACGAGTTCATCAGAAAAATATACAATATATTCATCAGAAAACTTTATAAATATATAAATTTTCAACTTTCTGCTCCTACAATCAACTAATGTCATATCGTTTGAAAGATTAAAAAAAGAAATCTTCCCTATTGTAGTCAATAATCAAATAAAAATCGTTGTTTGAGCTCAGTTTCCTTACTTTACATGCAGAAGTATAAGTATGTGTATAGATTACACAAAATTGCAAATACTTCTTTCTGCGATTCCACATCAACTGTTTCTGATTCGATAACGACCATCAGCTGTTCGATCTCTTGAGCCTTCTTCGTCAGCTCTGGTTGGAGTGCGGTGATCTGGTCCTGCATGATGGCGATCTGGGAGGCAGCAAAGTCCAACTTTTCTAAGCCAACCTGGCAAGAAACAAGTACTATAAAAAAAAAAAATTTAAATCTTTTTTTTTTTTTTTTTTCACTCTATTACAGAAAGTCCTTCATAAATAACTTTCATTCATTTTTTTTAAGTTAGAAAAAATCTCTTTCACTATCTCACTCATTTATTCACATGTTTCATTTTGTTCCCTTCTTGACTCAGATTAGAATCCAGAATGAAAAAAGAATCTGAAAAATAAAAATTTTTGTCCAGCGATCTACACGCTTCGCCACTGACGGTATTGATTCCTAAATTTATATCCTGCTCAATATCGTATAGAAGAGAAATTTTTTTTTTCTCCCACATAAAACCAAAATGAATTAATTAAATTTAATGAATGAATTAATATTTGAATAAACTGTATCGACATCGTGTCATCCACCACAAGTTCAAAAAAATGTATTTGAACTGGAGTGGAGGAATAAAAAGTATTTTATGAACGATTGAAAATTTGAACAAGATATATATAGGGAGAGTGTGAACTAATAGTAGGAATTGAAAGAATCAGACAATAAATATTCAAAATTCTTTAAAAACAGTGAAAGCATTTAGACCAGGGGTGGCCAACCCAAATGATTTTGCGGGCCACTTTGGAAAACCATCATAACTCCGTGGGCCGCATATAAAATTATATAGCTCCATATTAGATTTAGAACCACTACAGACACTTTTTTGGAGTGAAACATTGAAACGTAATGAGTTGTTATTTTTGTGTTTACTGTTATTCTTACATGTAAACATAGATAATATACCTAGTAGTAATGATACTAAATGCACATTGTAAAGAAATATATAACACGAAAAAAATGAAATATAAATATAATTAAATCATTAAAAAATATTTATTTTACTAGTGCGATATCTATTTCTCCACTCTTTCAGTTAACTTTTGCAAATTTATCTCAATTTGGGTATTTGCGCAACATAATTGGTGTTACGTCCGTTATGTTTGAGCGTGTTTTGTGTTGGGCCAATTTCATTTGAAAAAAGAAAAAACGATTTGCAGGTGCAGGTTGAACTTCCATGTTTCCTCCTACGCACTGCAAGAGCGCTCCTTGTGGCGTACAAAAGAAAATCGTCAGTTGGCCTCGAACCGAGAGGACGCAGGGTGCAACTGGCACTGAATGACAATCTCTCATCCCGTGACATAGAAGTGGAATCCTTACCACTAAATATCTAATTGAATTTTCTTTAATTATACATGTTTTGTGTTAAATATAGATTTTTTTATTATTATAATTGTTGTACTTTGTGTGCTTCACAATAAATGTGTTATAAGATTTGAAGCTCGTTTTGACCACATCCAAACAAACAACGACATACCTACTACAATACAAAATTAATTGAAAATATCAACGATTAGGACTGAATGTTAATTTGTAATACAGGCAGGCACATAATATAAAAAAAAATACCTTCCATAAAATTAAAATTTAAAATAAATGAACTCACAATATAGCGGTTTCTCTGATTTAATAAATCCTCTTGCTTTTTTAATAGCAGATCTTTGAATGTAAGAATAAGTCCCAAGTAAGATGTTGGAGTGACATAATTCTTTCTTTGCAACTCAAAAAAATACCTAAATTAAAATTTAAAATTGTATAATTAAATAAATACCTACACGATTAAATAATAGATGTTGCCTAAATAAATATAAATAATACCTAAATAATTAATACTTCGAATTTTAAAATACATGGTGATTATAATTAAAGTCCCAATTTCAAAATGCATTAAAAAAAAGAACCACTTTTCACAATGAGTTCAACTTTGAACTGAAGATACTTGAAGAAGGGGGAAACGGTACGGCATCAAAACAAAAGTTCCACCGCTTTTTCCCATCCAATTTGTTATAAGCTTGTCGTGGTGGATGGGCTTTCCATTAACAGTGTCGCAAAAGTTGAATGACTTGGAAGTAATTTTTTTCGTCAAAAAACCGAAACAATCAAGCACATTGAACACTACAATTGGCTTAATGTGCAACTCATGCCAAATACGTTGTCATTCCAATTGAAAATATCACTGGCATTAAAAAAAGAACCACTTTTCACAATGAGTTCACCTTTGAACTGAAAGTACTTGAAGAAGGAGGAAACGGTACGGAATAAAAAAAAGTTCCACCGATGTTTCCCATCCAATTTGTTATGAGCTTGCCGTGGTAGATGGGCTTTCCATTAACAGTGTCACAACTGCTGAATGACTTGGAAGTCATTAAACAGTTAATCAAAGCAAGCACAACCTTTTTTGATGCCCTATCGATTCGCCTTCTTCAAGTACCTTCAGTTTAAATTTGAATTCATTGTGACGAGTGGGTCTTTTCTTACAGCCTTTTGAAAGTGGGACTTTAATTATAATCATCCTATACGTCTATATTCAAATACATTTTGCATAAAATGAACAGAAATTGAAATGCTTATTTCATCATAAGAAAAAAAAAACGAAATATGATTATTTTCCTATCACTGGCATTCTGACTTGTCATTTGCCCCTTCAATGACAGATATACAGCAGGTTCAGCTTTGCGCAGGGATCCCCAGAAGTGATCTGCTGCACAGCACATTCACTTTAGCACCAAAAATGGGAAATGAACACCTACGAGGACAACTGGGCTGCCCCCTTCTTACCCATGTCTTTCAGCACAAAGAAAGAACTTTATGGCCTAAGAATTTATCTTTCCATCGGAGCCATAGACAACAAAGCATTCACATCATACTTTGGCAGCACTTGTCAATCAAGAATGTTTTGTTATCACTTGTCACATTTCGAATACCTATACATATCAGGTTGGGGAAAAAGAAATTCATTATTTTTTCGGTAGATGGCTGCAATGATCGATATCTTGTAAAGTACTGATCAAACAATTTCAGATTTATGCTCGTTGGAAAGGTGACATTTAGCACGAAAAATTTTTTTTACTGTTTTTAATTTGGTTCATTCAGTTGTGAGTTACAGTGTGTTAAAAATGGAAGTCAACAAAGAGAAAACATTTACAGTTTTACAAACACATTTTTCAGTTTTTCATTGATAAAGCCAAAAATGCCAGTCAGGCGGCTGAAATTGTGAATGGTGTCTATGGTCCTGATATTGTAACAACCAATTACGTGCAATTTTGGTTTCGCCGATTCCGTTCTCGTTTTTTTTGGTGTTAAGGATGCATTTAGCAAAGGTAGGACAGTCGTCGAGAATGCCGATAATATTACAAAAATAATCGGGCAGGAATGGCTCGGTCATGAATGGACGGGGCCTGAATGGCACGGGCAGGGCATGAATGGCGCGGGCAGGAATGGCCGGGGTATGTATGACTTTGGCTTGAATGGCGCGGGCATGAATGTCTCGGGCGGGATGGCGCGGGCAGAAATGACGCGGTCAGGAATGGCAGTTCAGGTGGGCGGGCATAGATGGCCGGGCAAGAATGGAATATTAATAGGGTATCTAGGGATTGCAATATCGGACCAAAAGTTTATTACTGGCATTCCTTATTTTTTAGATCTTAATACCGGGATACCGGTAGTAGAAATTTTAGAAAAAGAAAGAACACACAGGTGTTCTTTTTTTGTTTTATTTACCAGTTTTATTAGAGAAGGTAAATATCACAAAAAATATCACCGAAGTATATCAACTGATATTTATGTTCTTTTAAGTTATTCTTATTAATGAATAAGAATAACTTTGGACATGGGGTATTATTTTATATGGGCATATTTTTACACCCACATATGGGTATATATTTATATTTATATGGGTATATTTTTATGGGGTATTATTTATGAATATATATATATAATAAATCTGAAAAATATTTTGAACTCTAAAGTATGATATGCAAATACAATGCAAATACAAAAAATACCGAAATATTACACACTTTCTTCACAACCACAACCTTGTTTTCACAGATAAGAATTTCTACTTTTCAGATAAGTTTACCGGCATATTAGCAGTCGTAGCATCGCCCAGGAGCTAAAGATCGATCATATAAAGCTGGATTAAAAAAGAACTTGTTTGAGTGCCATACCAATTAACACACAAAAAAACAACCCACGGTGGATCGAATTTCCATCTGTGAAGCCTTCGTCAAAGTAATAAAATCGACCCATTTCTTAAATGGATGGTAACTGGGAATGAGAAATGGGTCACAGACGACAACACTGTGCGAATACGATCGTGGTCAAAGCGCGGTGAAGCAGCTTAAACAGTGGCTAAGCCAGGACTAACGAACAGTAAGGATATTGCTGCGTCTATAGTGACTTGCCAGAAACTCCGGGAGCTTATTTGGGAAGTTTTGATGCATCCACCATAAGTCCGGACCTGGCACCAAGCGATTACCATGTTTTTCTTGCTTTGCAAAATTGCATTACTGATAAGAAATTGGCATGAAAAATTATAGAACAAAACGGTACGTATATGGCCAAAATTGGTTGTCCAAAACATGTTAAATAAAGTCTTGAAGTTTTCCTAAGCATAATAAATTTCTTTTTCCCCACCCTAATATTCATAATATTTATACTTATACCTTTACATAATACCTATACTTAGCATACCTATGTTATATAAGACAAAATCGCAATGAAGTTCTTTTCCATAAATTGAACTACACAAGTATCTAAGGAATACTTACACTACTTTGAATATGTTTAAAATAGTTATGCTCAGTAACAATAGTTAAAAATATTTTTTTTAATGGAAACACGAGATTAAAATTTATGTATTAATTAAATTTATGAAAAACGTAGGAATAAACTAAATATCTGCTGAAAGGTCGAAAAAAATGACTAATTTAAAATTTATTAAAAGGTTTTTTATATATACCTTTCTGACATGTTGTAAACGTTCTGATGAAAATGCTTGCACATTTTAACACACGATAAACGAACAGCAGGTTCAATATCCGAAGTTTGTAAAAATTTGTTGGCAACCATTTCCAAAGCATCATCTGGCCAAGTCTAACAACAAATAAAATAAGAATCTATGTTTAAGGAATTAATAATACATTTTTTTTAGATACATAAATACATATCAATGCATATGTAAACGCAGATATTGACCCTTTAGTGCTGGGAACTTAATTTTTGTTTAATGGCTTCAGTTGAGAGATACAAATCCTCTCTCTCAAACTAGTCGCGATTTTGTTTTTTAGGTGACATCTTAATATGCCAAAGCAAAAGTGATTCAATTTATTCATTCGGAATTATTTTCTAACAGTATTTTTATCATAAGAATTATTTCCTATCATTATTTTTATCATAAGAATAAGAAAACAAATTATGAAATAAAAATTTCATTTTTATCACAATTTTTTTATAATTTTATTACACGTCTTTCTATAGGGGTCCCATTTTCTCAGCATCCAGACCATTTTCACTAAGGGAACAAACACCAATCTGTGAGGAGATGCCTATTAAGGAGTAGGGTCGGGGGTTTGCCTACAATGCGCACCTTCAGCACAGCATTAACGTATAATTAATTAACGTTAACACGCTATTACAGTTATGATGCTGGGCGGTCGGCTGCAATTACCGACAAATCTACTCGTTTTTTTTAAAGACTTAAATTCAAATATCCATTGGAACGATATATATGTATATAAGATATATAAAGATATATATGTATGTAGGATTTGTTTCTGTGGAAATCAGCAGGCGGCGACACATACGGTTGCTTCTCTTTGATAGAGCCTGCTTACAATGTGGGGGAGTATTCAACTTTGAACTCTGACCCCACGAGAAGGGGACAGCACCCCGCACATGGGCGCGGAAGAGAACGCTAGCTGACACGTGGGACACGGCTGGCAGGAGCGATTGGGGAGGCTGCGTCAAGCAACGAGAGATGTTTAACCCCTTAATTAATGTAAATATCAATGTAAAATAGAATATTAAATGGCTTCATTTAAAGTAACGTCCCGTTACTTCGTTTTGCATGTCAAATCCCCTAGACACCCACTGCAAAAGTACAGCCACTGTTAGACTGGTAGAGAAGTCTAACAAAACTGTAGGTTCGGCCGGGATGCATCTTTTGCAACCGGCTAAAATCTACATGTATATACACTGAAGTGACAAAAGTCATGGGATAGCAATATGCACATTTTCAGATGGCAGTAGCATCGCGTAGAACAGGTATAAATGCGCAGTGCTTTCGCAGAGCTTTCATTTCTGTTCAAGTTATTCATGTGAAGAGGTTTTGACGTGATGATGACCGCACGACGGGAATTAACAGACTTTGAACGCGGAATGTTAGTTGGAGCTAGACGCATGGGTCATGCCATTTCGGAAATCGTTAGGGAATTCAACATTCCCAGATCCACTGTGTCAAGAGTGTGCCGAGAGTATGAAATTTCAGGCATAACATCCCACCATGGACAGCGCAGTGGTCGACCGCCTGCACTTAACGGCCGAGACCGGCGACGTCTGCAAAGAGTCGTAAATTCTAACAGACAAGCAACACTGCGTCAAATAACCGCAGAAATCAATGTGGGACGTACAAGGGACTTGTCTGTTAGAACTGTGCGGAGAAATTTGGCTTTCTTGGGCTATTCCAGCAGAAGACCGACTCGAGTGCCTTTACTGACAGAACGACATCGCTGGCAGCGACTCTCGTGGGCACGTGAGCATATCGGTTGGTCCCTAGATGAATGGAAAACCGTGGCCTGGTCCGATGAGTCACGATTTCAGTTGGTAAGAGCTGATGGTAGGGGTCGAGTGTGGCGCAGACCCCACGAAGCCATGGACCCAAACTGTCAGCAAGGCACTGTTCAAGCTGGTGGTAGCTCCGTAATGGTGTGGGCTGTTTTTTCATGGCATGGACTTGGTCCTCTGGTGCGACTGGACCGAACATTGACTGGAAATGCTTATGTTCAGCTACTTGGAGATCACTTGCAGCCATTCATGGACTTCATGTACCCAAACAACGATGGGATTTTTATGGATGACAATGCGCCATGTCACCGGGCCACAACTGTTCGCGATTGGTTTGAAGAACATTCTGGACAATTCCAACAAATGATCTGGCCACCTAGATCGCCCGACATGAATCCCATCGAGCATTTATGGGACATTATCGAGAGGTCTGTTCGTGCCCAAAATCCTGCACCATCAACGCTTTCACAATTATGGACGTCTATCGAGACAGCATGGCTCAATATTCCTGCAGAAGACTTCCAACGACTTGTTGAGTCCATGCCACGTCGAGTTGCTGCTTCAGTGTAAGCTGATAAAAATGTGTGCTGTTTTTTGACGGATGACATAACTAGTTTTATTACCACGTGAATCAGATTGACAACTACATCATGTCCAACTGTCATTAGATTTTGATGCTTTAGTATGTGTCCCTCCGTTTTAATGTGAAACATGTAAGTTTTTACGAATAAAGACACAATAAAGTCGTTTTGCAATATGTCAACGCCAAGACTCAGGTTGCAAAGCATGCACTAAAAGATGGTAAGTCCTATCCTAACACGCCATTTTCACCACACATTGCTCCTTGTGATTACGACTAATATCTATCGATGACATACTATGACCTATTTGCGCAGCAATTCCATTTCTTTTAAAGAAGTTTGAAATTGGCTTGATTAGTAGATACTCACAAAACCGAGATAGAACTTTGATTAGTGCACTAATTAATTGTTTTTCCGAAATAAATGTATTTTTGAAAGGAAAAATAACAAGAATAAGATTGAATATTCTATAAATTATCACGCTCAATAAAATATATAATAACTAGAGATAAAATGTAATAGATAATGGTAATGTAAATGTAATAGATGTAAATAACGTACATAATTTTTTTTAATAAAATATATGTGTTTCCTCATGGATAAATAGCCCCACGTGCATAATATGTATAAAAAAATTGAACTGTAAGCAGGCGTCAGAGGATATAAACATCCTCGTCTGCGTGGGCGTGAGCTGGCTGGTGCATTTGGTTTCGAATAAAAGAGTTGAGTTTTACAGTCCACTATTGTGCTATGTGTTTTTCTTTTGAGACTATTACCAATATGGATTCAGTTGAATGAATAATGTGTTCGATTTTAAATAATAATAATACATAAATACCTGAAACCAATCAATTGTACAGCAGTTAATCAACGAGGGGAACATGCGCAGTCTGTTTCGCAAAGCGCCACCTATCGGGCTCATGGCCAGAATCAGATGAAGATTTTGACGAACTCTTTCAATGAAGAAGTTGTACAGAGACAGTGGCGTCGTGTCGATCTTCTTGCCCTGCACACATTAAACTCATATTAAGCACATATTCATATAAAGACACTTATTCAAAATTTATCACAAAAAATAAATTATAAGACAGACAAAACAGGTTTAATGTGCAACTCATGCTAAATACATTGTTATTTCGATTCAAAATATCACTGGCAACCGAAGGCCTGAATGGCCGAGTGTCTGGCGCTCGGTGCCACGGGTTTTGGGTTCGAGTCCCGGTGGTACCATGGACGTCTGTAGCGCTTCAGAATCCACTTTAAGCCGTAGGTCCCAGTCTCATTTGACTGTAAAGAGCGTCACGGAGCCAAGTCAGACTTCTACATACGGGTGCTCCATCACAACAGAAGCTGCCCCCCTTTCCCTCCATCCATGAGTAGATTATTCATGGGTTGTCCGTCCCGCACTGCAGGACACTGAGGATTAGTCACAAACTGACACCCAGATTGACTTTCTTTATGCCGCTTACAGCGCCATCTGTTAATACAATTGGGGACTTTTTGATGTCGTACCGTTTCCCTCTTTTCCAAGTATCTTCATTTCAAATTTGAATTCATTATGTCGAAGGATTCTTTTTTTACAACATTTTGAAAGCGGAACTTTAATCATAATCACCCTGTAGATAACATTCTAGTTTCAAGTGAAATTAAGCCCAGACTGTCTATAAATTACTTGATCCATTGTAACATCATCAGATAAAGTGCTAATATTATTTTTTTTAAGGAATATCTACCATTTTAATGACGAATGGCACTGGTCAAAGTGCTGAATGTTCGAGAATAATAATATTTGAGTTGAATTTTAAAAATTAAAGTGAGTACTTAAAACAGAACGCATTAATTACGAAATTTTATAATAATAATAATTTTAAAAAACACGTACGCTGTCTCTTGCAGCTGTTTGCATTTTTTCTAATATCTCAGCTCTTTCGTCAGCAGCGTAGAGGTTGGGAACATCGCCGGTGTTTAAGATCATGTTTATGTCTTCCACAAACGACTCGTCTTTGATTTGATTGTCATTGAACAAAAAGACGGTGGCCTTCCCATCAGCTCCTGCCTTTCGCAGCACCTTTCGGAAATAAACACAGAAATGCATATAATTTTTTTTCAGGAATCAAATAAGGAAAAAAATATGTAATATAGAAAGATATTTTACTATTTCCTGATGAATTTTAACATTGTAAACATTATTAACATGTCTGGAAGGTACTGTCCCGACCCATTGATTTCCCTATCTGCTAGGCGCATAATACGAGGGTAAGGTGAAAAGTTCTCGTCCTGACACAAAGATGGCGCTCCAATCAGCAAAAATTTATGTTTCCTGTCTGGGTGCACGTGCCATTAGTTCGTATGACAAGTTTCAACTTCTTCTCTCAATTAGTTTGTTTACACGAATTTTTGCATTAGACGCCTTGCGTGTTTTTCGTTAAAATGGATAAACGTGAATATCGCGCGGTCATAAAATTCTTCGTTTTGGATGGATTAACTCCTAAGGAAATTCATCCGAATTTGACAAAAGTTCACGGGGACTCTGCTCCTTCCATGTCAACCGTTAAAAAATGGGCAGCTGAATTTAAAAGTGGTCGCACATCCCTCGAAGATGACCCACGTGAAGGACGGCCAGAAACCGCAACCACACGGGAAACCATCGAAAAAGTGTATGATATCATGTTGGACGATAGGCGAGTGAGATAGCTGAGGCTGTGGGGATATCGGAAGAAAGGATACGAAACATGTTGCACGAAGAATTAGGGATGCGAAAGCTCTGCGCGAGATGGGTGCACATCAAAAACAAATGCGCAAACGATTTTCACAGCAATCTTTGGACCCATTCAATAGGGATCCGGCCAATTTCGTGTGGCAATTTGTCACCATGGATGAGACATGGGTCCACCACTACACGCCAAAATCAAAACAGCAGTCCAAGCAGCGGGTGGAAGCCGGTGGTTCAGCGCCAAGGAAAGCGAAGTCGATCGCATCTGCCGGAAAGGTCATGGCCAGTTGTTAATTGATTACTTTGCAAAAGGCAAAACAATTACAGGCGAATATTACAGCAACTTTCTTGACCAGCTGGATGCCAAAATTCGCGAGAAGAGGCATGGATTGAAGTAGAAAAGAGTCATCTCTCCCCAGGACTTGTGCACAGATGTGCATTGGCGATGGGAAAACTGCGGGATTTGGGGACGATTTGCTCGGCCATCTCCCCTATTGTCCTGACTTGGCACCCTCAGACTTCTCCAAACTTGAAGAAATGTGTTTCTGGGAAGCACTTCGCATCCAATGAAGAATTTGAGAAGGCCGTAGATGAATATTTTCACAACCTTCCACACTATCACTTTCGGGAAGGTAATACTGATGTTGGAGAAACGTTGGGCCAAGTGTGTTGAAGTCAAGGGAGATTATGTAGAAAAATAAAATCATTTTTTTAACTGAAAGTAGCAGTCTTTTATTGTCAGGCAAAGAACTTTTCACCTTACCCTCGTATTAGCAAGGCACTTTATCGCCTTGCTACTCGATGTACTCAAGAAAAGGATGACGACACGAGTCCGATATTTCTGTCAAAGTTGTTTAAAGTCTAACTGTTCTGAACCGCATAAATTAACCAAAAGACATTCGCCTTGGATGAATTAGTTTAATTAATTAATGTTTACATAAAACTAATAAGAGTATAATACATATTCTACTATTCTTTATAAAGGGCGTTCCAAGATTCAAGCAAGAAATCTTACATGAATTTTGGGACACATGAGATTTCATTTCGAGATTTGTACTGTTCAGGGTTTTCATATTTTAAGGGAATTTCGGGATATATTGAAATTCAAGTAATATTTCTTACGTGAATTTTGGGACATGTGAGATCTCATTTCGAGATTTGTATTGTTCAGGGTTTTCAAATCTTGAGGGAATTTTGCGATTCATTGAAATTCCAGCAATATTTCTTACGTGAATTTTGGGACATCCTTAAATATGATTATTATTATTACATTTTTGTTATTCGCATAACTTTTTGTCACTTTGAGTCATTTCGAAATGCTAGGTCTATTATATTGCTGATTGGTAACAAGTATGACAACTGCATGTGTAAATACAATATATGATGATATCATTCAATACAATTTAGCTCTAATCTGAAATTCCATAATGGTCTCTATTAGGTATACAATTGTTTAGATATAAATAAAACTTTATTTTATTTTAAATAAATGTTTCACATATTAATTCCATGTGAATGCGTGCCTTTCATTTTAAAAGCTACAGAAGGGTTTCAAAGCTTGCTTTGCCAAAATTGTGGTTAGTTGTGGAGTGATGTTTATAAGGTTCCTGCAGAATATAGCATAAAATTATATGGGTTATGGCGGTTTTTAGTAATATAGGCATTCGATGTGGAATATTTTCAGCTGTATTTGATTATTAGCACCACAAAAGGACTATGAGATCAATACAGTCTCACAACATGGTTGTCATCTTAGACAGCACCATTCTACAAGAAAGTTAATACCATGTTACAAGTTGTACTTGCAAAATGGAGATTGTAATGTCTAACTGCAGGTCTGTACATCATGTAGAAAAAAAATGTTGTTTTAATAGTGCGTTTGATGCTTTTTCCCTGCTGATGGAATTTACTATGCGGATTGCTCATGTATGACAACCAGTATTAAATTTAAATAATAAGAATACATTATTATTATTATTATTATCACCTTGAAATATAAAAAAAAAACGAAATTAAACCCAAGTTATGTTTCAGATGATTAGATAGTAAATAAAAATAGCCAGTCTTGTTTAAAAAGCTTCATACACTGTGTCCAAAAAGTAAGACCCATTTTCAATTTATTATTCAAGGGGCATATGGAATTTCAATTTTTATTCTCTTTTAGGTCGCTGGCACTGCCCTTGATATCTGTGGGAAATTTGACGTCAAAATATTCATCAGTGTTTGAGTTACGCTTGCCTTTGTGAGACGCTAAAACGGATTCCGGCGAGTTTTGAAATGTCTGAATGAATTGTGCAAAAACTAATTTTGTTTGCAGAAACGTATAGAATGTTACAGAAGGCATTCGGTGAGCATTCCTATCTCGGAAAGAAATGTTTAGAAGTGCTATAAACAGGTCAAAGAAGTTAGGGAAAGCGTTGAAGACGAAGAGCCCTCTGGTAGATCATCAACCTCAACCGACGAAGCTCACGTCCAAAAAACTAAAGATTGGGTGCTCGCAAACCCTCCATTTACAATTAGAGACCTTGCTGCTGATGTTGGAATTTCTAAAGGATCGGCCAATTCAATTTAATACCTGAAACGCTTCAAATCTCGATTGGTTCCGAAAACACCGCATTGATTTTTCGTGACTTTTTCGCCAAAAATGAAACCCATATCGTTCCACAACCCCCGAATTCACCTGATTTAGCACCGGGCGAATTTGGCTATTCCCTAAATTTCAAAAGAACACTCGGCGAACACCGTTTTGAGTCGATTGAAGTGATTCAACGTGAATCGCTGCGCTCTTTGAAGGCCATCCCTGCCGATGACTTTTTAGCATGCGTTGAGGATTGGAAAAAAAAGTTGGCGTAAGTGCATTGTGTCCGGAGGGGATTACTTTCAAGGTGATGAAATAAATTTGGAAGAATAAATAAAGAGTTTTTGAACAAAACAAAAAAAATTGGTCTTACTTTTTGGGCACAGTAGTATAAAAGAATAAAAAGTTAAGTAAAAAACATTTACTTTAAGTATGTTTGTAGTGCACAGCCTTCACTCCTAACTATACCGAACTTTTCAAACTATAATAAATTCCAAGTATATGCAGGGTGGTTATAATTAAAGTACCACTTTCAAAATAATGTAAAAAAAAGAACCACTCGTCGCAATGAGTTCAAATTTGAACTGAAGATAACAGTAGTAATAAAGATATTGCATATTGATAATACGCACTTTCTTTATATCATCTCTCCATTCCACAGTTGTGTAGTTTTTCGTTATTTCGATTTGAAACGTTTCATAGCCGGCCATGTAAGTGGCAAGTTTGGCAGCACTCTGCCTTCCACTTCCGCCAATACCTTAAAAGGAAAATATTTCAGTTTTAGTTTTGTATATCAATGCAGCTTTATACAGATTTGTTATTTTAAAAACTTTTTTATACATCAGTAAAAGATATGTTGTTGTTTGTTGTTTCTTATCCCACTTGGCTGGCCAAGCCCACGAGCCCATACGTACTCATGATTGAAGGGGAAGGAAGCAGCTTCTGTTGTGATGGAGCAAACAGTAGGTAAAAGTCTGACTTTGGCTCCGTGACGCTCTTACAGTCATAGGAGACCGGGACCTACGGCTTAAAGTGGATTCCGAACCACTACAAACATCCATGGCATCGCCGGGATTCGAACCCGAAACCTGTGGCACCCAGCGCCAGACACTCGGCCATTCAGGTCCCAAATGTGTGAATGCCAACGGCACGTGGTGTTCCCAGGTGGTCACCCACCCAAGTACTGACCGCACCCAATGATGCTTGACTCCGGTGATCTAACGAGAACCGGTATATTCAGCATGGTATGGCCGTTGGTAAAAGATATGCAGTCACTATATAAAAATTAATCAAAAACAAGTTTTTCAAATAAAATAAATAATATTAATAATAATAATAATAAATAATTAAATAAATAATAACAATAAATAATCAAAAATATTTTTTTTTCTTGTTTAAATTTTAAATAAGTAACTTTTCATAATTTAATTAAAAGTTTTAAATATTTTGAATAAATAGCTATCATTTCAATAACCAAATTCTGATTGTAACCATGCTTCTTCCCACGCACTGGTAAGAGCGCCTCTTCCGGAGTTCAGGAGAAATGGTCAGTAGGCCTCGAAACTCTCAACCGAGAGGACGCACAGCGCAACCGGCGATGCTACTGAGAAACGTTTAGTACAGCGTAATCATGTGCTTCTGATGAAAAAACGCTTAGTTTACAATCTATCATACTGAGAGAAAATATATTTGAAGCAAACCGATGTATAAGTTGGCATACAGCCTCTTCTCCGCAGAGGAAGTATACTTCAGGCATCCAATACGTACCTGAGTATCTTAATTACATATCCTTAACTGTGTTAAATATTGTCTATCTATAATTGTATGTGTATAGGGTGCTTGTGCGCGTGTAAAGCTGTGTGTTCTTAAATCTGTATCTCAAATCACAACCCAACCAAGCCCAATTACAAATAAACAGACAACACAAATATGATCACTATATATGATAAAAGCATTTGGATCACATAATTGAGCTTTACTATTCTACCTTTTATGTTGTATCAAACTGAAGTTCGTTCCTTTATCTGTGTCAGCGTGAGAGTTTTTCAACCTAGTAAAGAAAAATGCAAAAAAAAAAAAAAAATGATACTTACCAACTAGCAAAACATGTCCGTTATCTTGCTTAAGAACACGTGAAATGCGTGAAACGTGTTCTATAGCAAACTGGAACAGCACTAGATGCATTGGTGTCTTTGTCATTTGGTTGTAATCATCCAAATACCTAAAACAATATAAATATATTATTGTGAAAAATAAAAAAATATATATAAATGTTTTTTAATATTATTTATTAACTAATAGATGCTACTGTGCCCAAAAAGGAAGTTTTTTTTCAAAAACTCTTTATTTATTCTTCCAAATTTATTTCATCGCCTTCAAAGTAATCCCTTCCAGACACAATGTACTTATGCCAACGTTTTTTCCAATATTTAATGCATGCTAAAAAATCATTGGCAGGGGTGGCCTTCAAAGCGCGAGCCGATTCAAGTAGAATCTCTTCAATCGACTCAAAACGGTATCCCTGGAGTGGTCTTTTAAGTTTAGGGAACAGCCAGAAGTCGCACGGTGTGAATAGGGTGGTTGTGGAGCGATATGGTTTTCCTTTTTGGCGAAAAAATCACGAAGAATCAATGCAGTGTGAGCGGGGGCACATTCAGTGTTTTCGGTACCAATCGAGATTGGACACGTTTGAAGGCCCAAAATGGAATGGACCGATCCTTTTGAAATTCCAACATCATCTAGCAAGGTCTCTATTTGTAAATCGACGGTTTGCAAGCACCAAATCTTTAATTCTTTGGACGCGAGTTTCGTTGAGGTTGATGGCCGACCAGAGGGCTCTTCGTCTTCAACGCGTCTTCTGCCTTCTTTGAACTGTTTATGCCACTTGTAAACATTTCTTTCCGATATAGGAATGCTCACCGAATGCCTTCTGCAACATTCTATACGTTTCCGCAAAGAAAATTGAATACAAGTTGTGTGCTCAATGAATTCAGACATTTCAAAAAGCGTCGGAATCAGTTTTAGCATCTCACATAGCCAAGCGTAACTCAAGCACTAATGAATATTTTGACGTCAAATTTCACACAGATGACAAGGACAGTGCCAGCAACCTAAAAAAAAAGAAATTCCATAAGCCCCGGGAAATTTAAATTGAAATTTGGTCCTACTTTCTGGACAAAGTAGTAGATATGCCCTGGTGTTGCCGGGTGGCAGAAAGCAAAAACAATAGAATTGAAGTTTTGAGGATATAATTTTATAAGGAAAAATATCGGTGCAGATGAAACTTTAGAGATTTTAAATAATTTGTCTTAAATAATATAACTTAGCTAAAGAATGTAATTAATCGTAACTAAGAAACCCCAGAATTTGATTTTTCATATTTTTAGTTTGTTAGTATTTTTTTAAAGAATACAATAGTATTCGCTTATTAAGTAAACTGGAAACTAATACAATCAGAACAGTAAAAGTTTCTACTTTATTTTTTTTATATAATACATTAACTAAGGATGCTGGCAGATGAGGCTTTCCATGCCGTCATTGACTTATCAGTTTAGTAAGACTGGCGCCATCTGTCGGTGGAAAACCGAGTGACGATAAGTAAATAAGATTTTTAAAAAATAACTAATGGAATTAGTTTTACATAACTTTTGGCTGTGATCCAGATAGAAACAAAAAAATACAAAGAAAACAATTGGGCGTTGAAGAGTTATGTATAACAAGTGTCCAAATTTTAGGATAGACAGACAGATAAATTTCTTGTAAATAAATACAAAGCAAAAGAACATAAATACCAACCCATTCATGACTATCGTCAACTTTTCCAAGTCTGCTACTTCATCATACACTTTTACTTCTTCATCTGGCAACATATAATCTCCGAAAAACAAATTCCTATTCATGAAATAGCATTATTTCACACAACTATTCAAAAGAAGTTAATATAATGTGATGAAAGAAGAAAAAATTAATCGCAGGCCAAGTGGACTCACCTTATGTCTGAATCATTCAATGTCTCTGTAGTGAGGTGAGTCAAAAATTTATTCATGGGTTGTTTAAATTGCTCGTTCACTGTACTTGACACCATTTCAAAAAAAGCATCCCTAAAATAATATATATATATATATTAAGTTCAGAAATATAGTTCAATGCATAATGAAACCTTCTAAAAACGATAAATCCGATTCGATCTGATTAAAAGAACGGTCGTTCCAAGAATTTATCAATATGAATGCCCTAAAGTTCCATTTAAGCTAGGGGTGGCCAACCCGCGGCCCGTGATATTTATCACACTTTTACAAAATATATTTATTTTATAATGACCGAAATAGTGAAAAACAATGTATTCAAAAAATACATTATGTGTGCATCCCTATATTCAAAAATTAACTGTCGAAATGATGAGAAAAAAAATTAACTTTGACTTAAAATAATATTCTTGCGAATTTAGGAGAGATATTGCTTGTTTTATTTATGAGTTTACAGTTATGAGTTAGCAGAATAATTAAACTATAAACACCAATAACAATCAATTACGATGTGCAAATACCCAAATTGCAAAAGAGAAGCAAATATCGCACTAGTAAAATAAATATTTTCTAATGATTTCATTTTTTTATTTCGTTCATATTTATATATACTTTTATATTTCATTTTTAGTGTTATATATTTCTTTACAATGCGTGTTTAGTATCGTTATTATTATATTATCTATGTTTGTATGTAAGAATAATAGTAAACACAAAAATAATAATTCATTGTGTTTCAATTTTTTACTCCAAAAATATGTCCTTACTGGGTCTAAATCTAATAGGGGGATATATAATTTTATATGCGGCCCGTGGAGTTTCCAATGTGGCCAGCAAGATCATTTGGGTTGGCCATCCCTGATTTAAGCAGTTATTAAGAAAAATTATTACAAATATTACTATTTTTAAATGACTTCGTTGTGTTTATTAAAGTAGCATTTACTGATATTAAAAAAACACTTTCGTTTGATACAAAATTGTATTCAGAAATTCATTGCAATCCAGTTAATTTCGTCAAAAATTTTATTATTTGCCATTCATGCACTTATAATTATGTAAATTTTATTAAGAAAAAAAAGATAAAAGTTTGTGATTTTAATTAATTTACCTTAAATAATATAAATTAGCTAAAGAAGGTAATTATTCTTAACTAAAATTTCCAAATTGATTAAATAAGAAGATTTTTTTGTACTCTTGTTTTTGCAGGACTTTTTTCTAAATCTAAGTCTGAAGTATCTGAAAGCAGTTTCACATCTTTAATTCTTTTTTTAGTGCAGCTGGCAAATACTTGGACAGTTAATTTTTTATGCCATAAGCAAAGGCGGTACCGGCATTACTCACTTAGCACTACCCAGAGGGTGCGTGTCTTGAAGACAAGTCATGGACGCGGAGTAACAATACCACCGTAACGTTCATGTTAGTGTAAGAATTGGGTAAGATTTTAAGGATTTAAGTACTAAGGAATGGTATTTATGTGTGTGGTGAATTTTTTTTTAACAATGCGTTTTTGATTAGTTGGCGCGTTTTTGATTCATTGGGCGCGGTCAGTACTTGGGTGGGTGACCACCTGGGAACACCGCGTGCCGTTGGCAAATTTGGGACCTGAATGGCCGAGTGTCTGGCGCTCTGTGCCACAGGTTTCGGGTTTGAATCCCGGCGGTGCCATGGATGTTTGTAGTGGTTCGGAATCCACTTTAAAAAGTAGGTCCCGGTCTCCTATGAGTGTAAGAGCGTCACGGAGCCAAAGTCAGGCTTCTACCTACGGGTGCTCCATCACAACAGAAGCTGCTTCCTTCCCCTTCAATCAGGAGTACGTAGGGGCTCGTGGGCTTGGCCAGCCAAGTGGGATAAGAAACAACAAACAAACCTTTTAATGCTAAATATTTTGGGTGTTTATTGAGTAACGATTACGGTTAATGATTAATCAACACCACATAAGCTACCGGAAGTAAGTCTTTTCTGGCAACCATCCCATTTCCTCATATTTTAATTTAAAATAATATTGGCCAAGCAGCAAATTATTTGAGAAGATTATCGATACAATTTTTGTTCAAATTAATTAATTCGTATAAGTTAGATGGAGCATTCTTGCAGTTTTCAAAGGGGACTGATGGCCGTGTCGCTGGCTCTCTGACGTTTGATGCCATGTTTCCACATGCCATGGTTCATGTTTTCCACATGAACCTCAGTCCCGGCGGTGCCATGGATGTGCCGGAATTCACTTTAAGCCGTAGGTCCCGGCCTTATATGACCGTACAGCGTCACAGAGCTCAATCATGCTTCTTCTCACCCACATCATTGCCAAACTGTAAAGGAGCAACGTAGTAGTAGTTTTTAATTGATTCTGCGGAATAAAGTCGTCCTTTGAAAAAAAAAAAAAAAAAAAAAACTTTGCTGATGATCTCTTAGAAATCTTATCATGTCTTCAAAGAAAAATAATGTTGTGACCTACCTGTCAGCATCATCAATTAAACGATCGTAGAAGACACGATAGACTTCGTGTATCCACAATCGGACTAATTTATTTCCGTCTTTCAGGTGAGACCTGGGCATCAGGAGCACGCCGTAGATCACCCGGGCAAAATCTCTGAGGTTGAAAACGTAATGACTTTTGGTGGGCGTGGGTAAGAAATTAGCGATAGCAGCTGTATAGATGTCTTTCGTAGCATTGACGACAAACTGTAAATTACAAAAATAGTTGAATAAAAATAAAAAATAAATTAGCATTTAAATAAGATGGCATTAAAATAGTGAGTCGTACAAACTCTTTGAATGAAATTTTGATTGGCAATTTTCCAATAACTTTAACTTACTACTAAAAAAGGAAAAAAATTCAAATTGAAAGCATTTGAGTTGAATATGAGCCAATCAGTAATGCACGAATGCAGTTAAACCAGTTCATTTTATTTATATGCATTACGATTTATGCGTTCTAGACTCGTTCACCGGATTTGATGCATAGATAGTAGTTTGCTGAGCTGAATGAATTCATTGAATTGAAGCATGAATACGATTAATTGAGACGAACTCATTCATCCGAACTTAAAGCATATATACGACGAACTTGTTGAGACGAACTTATTCATTCGATCTTGAAGTATGTATACGATGAGTTTTTCGAGATGAATTCATTCATCCGAACTTGAAGTATGGATACGAGTTTGTAGAGACGAATGCATTCACCCGGACTTGAAGTATGGACGAGTTTGTCGAAATGAACTCTTTTACTGAAACCACAAGTATGGATATGACGAGTTTGTCGAGACGAACTTATTCATCCGCACTTGAAGTATGGATACGACGTGTTTGTCGAGACGAACTCATTCATCCGAACTTGAAATACGGATACGAATTTGTCGAGATCAACTCATTCATCCGACTTAAGTATGAATACGATGAACTTGTTGAGACGAACTCATTCATCCGAACTTGAAATACGGATACGAATTTGTCGAGATCAACTCATTCATCCGAACTTAAGTATGAATACGATGAACTTGTTGAGACGAACTCATTCATCCGAACTTGAAATACGGATACGAGTTTGTCGAGACGAACTCATTCATCCGAACTTGAAATACGGATACGAGTTTGTCGAGACGAACTCATTCATCCGAACTTAAGTATGAATACGATGAACTTGTTGAGACGAACTCATTCATCCGGACTTTATGGATTTTAATTTGTCAAGTTCAGTTCATTTGTGACCAGTATTAGATTAAAGACAGTTTACCACAATCCAATTAAAGGAAGATTTATAACCAGACGATGGATTTATGAAATTGAGAAAAACCTGCTTATCCAAAATAATGTTTACAGACATTTATTGTTGAAGAAATTATTCATTCAAAAGCCTTAAAAAGTTACAACTTAATTTATTTCAGACCAAAATACCTCCCAGAATTGTTGAACTTCATTTAATATTTACAAACAAACTTTGGTATGAAAAAATAAAAGTGAAAATTGCAAAATTAGAACTTAAATTTCAACCGAAATGCAAAGTATATTATACAGCCAACTGATAATCTATTATTTCAAATACTCAATTACATGTGGAAAGCGCATTATAGCGTGTTCAATGGTAGAGTAAAGAAACTCTCGAGAAATTTCAGCAACATGGCGTGTAATGCTGGATTTCAACTCAAGTAAAGTCCTAAGAATATTTTTGTAATGTTTAACTACGCACGAAATAGAAATATGAGAGATACAAGACAAGAAAAAAAAACATTGTTTTTATAAAAAGTTTTAAGTTATAGAAAATGTGATTTGTTTTGTTCTGTTATATTTGTTGAAAGTGTCATCGCTAGTGACGGCTTTAGGCTTAGGTACGCGAGGCTCGGGCCTAGGGTGGCAAATTTTTTGAGGCGGCAAAAATTTGAAATCGATTTTGTTTTTTATCAACTGTAAGACCGAATTTTCTTTCTTTGACAACCTCAAGATGTCAATATTTAAAGGGTAGAATTATTTTTTAAAATAATTAATCGTGTAAGTAGTAAAATTTAAAATATCTAACAAATAGGTACTAAAAAATTTTTCGTTAAGTTATAACCACCAATTCAATTAAACTCATTTATCTATTGACGTTAGATTTTTCACAAATTTTTCTTTAAAGTTCTAAATGTAGTGTTTGTTTGCTCATCATTATAACACAAAATAATAATTAGCCATATTTAATTATACCTTTGTCCGGTTAATCAAAAACTTTATTATTTTTTTAATCTCGCACAAAAATTTTATAGTTTTCCGTACGAACCATTATTACTTTTCGTATTATCATTATTATTATATATAAGATCGTTAAATTAACTTGGGCCTAGTGCGCCATCGTACCTAAATCCGGCAGTGGTCATTCCGATGATATTCTACATAATAATAGAAATAGAAAAAAAAAATTTTTTTACCTTTCCCAGTCTCTGAATTGCTGGGTCATAACCTTTAATAAACTGCCAATCAACAACTGAGGTAAAGACATAACAAAGGGTGTCATCGTCAAACGCATCTATGCCCATAACATTCAAATGACGAACGAAGCGAGAGGTGATATCATTTCTCCCACCACCCGGCGGTCCCATTGCTGTAACGAGATTCTGAAACAATATTGAATGTAATTATTCAGCAAAATATATATTTAGGTAAAGTAATAAAGTATAATATAATAAAATTTTATATATAATTAAATTATAATTAACAAAAAAATGCTGAAATCTGCTCGACAAAGTTCAACTTATCATGTGTGAACATTTGAGAACGGATGAATAAAACTCGGGAATATGCCAATGTTTAATAATGCACGAGATATAGGAAGCAATGGATTGGAATACTACAAGAATAGTCAAACTATATAATTTCATGAAGAATGAATAAAGAAGATTCTTTTGTTCAAGAATCTCTAAAAAGAATATACAAAAGTAAGATAAATATAGTCGTAAATGAAGAAGAAAGCATTCCCAATTCTACAAGAAATGTTATCACATTCAATAGCCAAAAGAATATATCAAAGTTTGAAAATTCTAGGCATAAATGAAGAATGAAGTATTCCAAATACAATAAAAAGCACTATACTGCTCAATAGGCACCGGAAAATTCCAAAAGTGATAAATATGAAACTTCAAGAAGAAGGAATGGATCAACGCACTACGAGCACTTATAGCCATTGGAAATACAAATGTTTAAAATCCCAATCCAAAATATGAAAAGTGCTTCAAAACCACACTACAAAACACTTCAATCAAAAGCCAAACTCTCCAGAAAATTCCTTAAGATTAACGTTATTCATGAATCATTTCAAGAGTTAAGAGGCCCAAAGTACCGCCAAAATTTGTAATGCAGTTTTATTTACTTGGCCCTCATTTTCGGATAATATCACGGACTCCTAACCAGGACAACATCATTTTCGCACATGATAAAAAATAAATTATTGTGCTTTAGGTTACAAAAATGTTAGTAAAAAATCTTGGTCAATACCTTTCTTATACTTTAGAGAGGAAAAAAAAAAAAAAGATTGATAAATTCTAATTTCTACTATACAGAAAAAAAAATTATAGAAAGAATATGTCAATATTCAAAGAATTTTTACCACATCAACTATTTCTAAAATAGAAGTATCTTTCTTGTCAAACCAATATCCATGGTCAATCCATTGGCGCAATAATTCTATAGGGGGCTGGGCTCCATAGACTTCCTTTGCAGGCATATTCAGATCATCTACAAACACGACACATTTTTTCCCCATACTAGGTCCAAACACACCTTTTCTTCTCCTAATTGAAAAGAAGAGCATGAAATAAAAGTTGAGTTCAACAAAACATGAAAACGAAAGTGAAACAGTGAATAAAAATTCAAAATTTTCGATGACGAATCATTTTGTTGATATTATCTGAATTCTTTAATGAATGAGACATTTATAAGACAGCTCTTAGATAACGAAAATAAGCTAATAAAAATATAAAACCTTCATTTGAATACGTTGACAGCTCATAGATCTTCGTAAAATGCTTTGTCCACTGTCAAAGACTTATACAGCCTCTAACAATAAAAAGGTAAAACGTTCGTAGGAACACGTTAACAATTCATAGATCCATGTAGAAGGATGGAAGAAGTTCCATGACTTCCCAGTTCAACAGTTGTGACACTGTTTGTGAAGAGCCCACCCACCACGGCAAGGTCATACCACATTGGAAGGGAAAAATCGGTGGAATTATTTTTGGAAGTTTTTTTTTTTTTTTTTTTTTTTTTTTTTTGGTGCCATACCGTTTCCTCCTTCTTCGAGTCTCTTCAGTTCAAATTTGAACTCATTATGGCAAGTGTTTTTTTTTCTTCCGTATTTTGAAAGTGGGACTTCAATTAAAATCACTCTGTGCATATTTTTAAGGAACTTTTAAACCGAAATGAATGATTAACGTATATTGAGTGCAGACGCAGCCAATAAGTTATGAGTTCATTTTCTTGCTACATCCGTTGAAATTAGGGGTGATATAGTACTACAAACCATTAGCAGTATTTGAGACTACTGTATCATATAACTATAACACATAACGTTCACTTACCTATCAAGCTTACTCATCACAATATCCTGCGTTTGACCGGCAGTCGTCCTGGCTGAGAAATTGATGCAATTGGGTAGATATCTAAAGATAAGATTGTTGTTCAGAATACCAATGTAAGAAACATTGAAAGGTGAACAAAAGAAATAGATTGATTCACTTCACAATCTCGTACCTTTCCTTTGGTAAGTGCATCAAGAAATTGTTGGTTATGGCAGACTTCCCGGTTCCGGTGGGACCCACAAAGAGAACGGGGACGTCATGGGAAACGTATGTATTCAGCATGAATCTCTGACGGACAGTTTCATTTGTAGGAACTATCAACTCGTTCACCTGTTTGAAGAAAAAGGATTACACTTCTGATTTTCAGTGCACTAGATCGTTTTCAAAGTGCTATTGCTGTCGAACAAAGGGACACTTTGACATAACTGATTAAGCACTAGAATAAACTGGAAAGAAATATTGTGTATAACAATCTTAGCGTTACCCAGAAAGGCTAACTACATTGCCACCACAATTTTGTACTACCTCAAGTATGGCATCTAGATAATTCGCCCTTTCCTCTGGAGCCAACGGAAGGGTATCTACCCCGCCTGCGGATTTAAGGTACCTAATCTGGGCAGAGACACGGGAGAATTTCGGAAACACACCCCTCTCCGGCCATTAAATTGAAAGTTAACTGTAAAAATATTTAGAAAATTTAAGACCTTAATAAGATCAATAGAGTGCTAGTGTTTAAATTTAAGCTTTAAGATTGAAAATTTCGGCAATTCCCCGTGTATGATCGTCAAATTATAAGCTACGAAACTTAAATAATTCCGGATGTGGATAATAGGCCCCTATATATACACTATCTGGAAGAAAGTGACGGGACACCCCTCGAAAAGTAGAAAAGTCGACAATACAGCTGACACATGCGCAATAATAGGTATCACGTGTCAGCCATATCCTATAAATACTCTGTGGAGTCGACTAGAGTTGTTTTTGTCAAGATGCCGCCACGGGAAGAGTTGTCTGAGTTCGAGAAAGGTGTGTTGGTTGGATTGCATCTTGCCAAGGTGTCAATTAGGGAGATATCCCGTCTCCGTAACTGCTCAAAATCAACTGTAGCACGTGTTGTGTGTCGCTACAAGACTGAGGGACACTGTCAGAACAAACCCCGAAGTGGACGACCTACAGTTCTCACCAGCAGGGACCGGCGGGTGCTCGGCAGGGAAATTCGAAATAATCATCAAACATTCATGGATAACATCGTTAAAAAGTTTAGACAAGCCACGGGTGTGGCCGTTTCGACCAAGACTCTTCGTATCGAGGCCCATAAGTTAGGTTACACTGGACGTTCGGCGGCCCATAAGCCTTTGATTACGAAAACCAACAAGAAAGCGCGCCTTCGATGGGCCAAAGACCACCGTACTTGGACTCTGGATGACCGGAAACGCGTCCTTTGGAGTGACGAGTCACGATTTACTCTTTTCCGTTCCGATGGACATGTTTGGGTATGGCGTTTACCAGGAGAACGCCTTTTGCCCGAGTGTGTCGTCCCAACTGTAAAGTTTGGTGGAGGAGGATTGATGGTATGGGCTTGTTTCTCCTGGTATGGGGCTGGCCCACTGGTGAAGGTTGATGATGCGATGAATGCCGATAGATACTGTGATATTCTCGACAATCATGTCCTTTCTACCTTGTGGGCAACGTACGGTATGGATGATTGCTGGTATCAAGACGACAACGCAACATTCCATGTTGCAAGGAGGACTCTTGATTGGTATGTGAACAACAACGCTAAACGCATGGAGTGGCCGGCGCAGAGCCCTGATCTTAACCCAATTGAACATCTCTGGGATGAATTGGACCGTCGGTTGGGGGCCTGCACCCCACTCCCCAAAAACAAGCCTGAACTATGGAACTTCCTGTTAAACATTTGGAAGGAAATTCCTCTTGCCACTATGGCTAATTTAGTGGAAAGCATGCCCAGAAGGGTTGCAGCTGTGATCGCAGCCAAAGGAACCCACTACCTCCATTTAATTTTAATAAATATGGGATGTCGTTATAGTGTCGTGTCCCGTCACTTTCTTCCACATAGTGTATACACTGAAGTGACAAAAGTCATGGGATAACAATATGCAAATTTTCAGGTGGCAGTAGCATCGCACAGAACAGGTATAAATGCGCAGTGCTTTCGCAGAGCTTTCATTTCTGTTCAAGTTATTCATGTGAAGAGGTTTTGACGTGACGATGACCGCACGACGAGAATTAACAGACTTTGAACGCGGAATGTTAGTTGGAGCTAGACGCATGGGTCATGCCATTTCGGAAATCGTTAGGGAATTCAACATTCCCAGATCCACTGTGTCAAGAGTGCGCCGAGAATATGAAATTTCAGGCATAACATCCCACCATGGACAGCGCAGTGGTCGACCGCCTGCACTTAACGACCGAGACCGGCGACGTCTGAGAAGAGTCGTAAATTCTAACAGACAAGCAACACTGCGTCAAATAACCACAGAAATCAATGTCGGACGTACAAGGGACTTGTCTGTTAGAACTGTGAGGAGAAATTTGGCTTTCTTGGGCTATTCCAGCAGAAAGCCGACTCGAGTGCCTTTACTGACAGAACGACATCGCTTGCAGCGACTCTCGTGGGCACGTGAGCATATCGGTTGGTCCCTAGATGAATGGAAAACCGGGGCCTGGTCCGATGAGTCACGATTTCAGTTGGTAAGAGCTGATGGTAGGGTTCGAGTGTGGCGCGGACCCCACGAAGCCATGGACCCAAACTGTCAGCAAGGCACTGTTCAAGCTGGTGGTGGCTCCGTAATGGTGTGGGCTGTTTTTTCATGGCATTTACTTGGTCCTCTAGTGCGCTGGACCGAACATTGACTGGAAATGCTTATGTTCAGTTACTTGGAGATCACTTGCAGCCATTCATGGACTTCATGTACCCAAACAACGATGGGATTTTTATGGATGACAATGCGCCATGTCACCGGGCCACAACTGTTCGCGATTGGTTTGAAGAACATTCTGGACAATTCCAACGAATGATCTGGCCACCTAGATCGCCCGACATGAATCCCATCGAGCATTTATGGGACATCATCGAGAGGTCTGTTCGTGCCCAAAATCCTGCACCATCAACACTTTCACAATTATGGACGTCTATCGACACAGCATGGCTCAATATTCCTGCAGAAGACTTCCAACGACTTATTGAGTCCATGCCACGTCGAGTTGCTGCACTTCGCCGGGCGAAAGGAGTGCCGACACGATATTAAGAGGTATCGCATGACTTTTGTCACTTCAGTGTATATATATATATATATAATCTCTGGCAATTTTTTTAGAAAGTTTTATAAAAAAACAATTCTATACGACCATCATTTAAACACGTTTTTTGTCAACAAAAATTGACAAAACTTTGTGTGAAAGAAAAATAAAAAAAAATAAAAAAAATACAGGTGTGGATAGTGTATAAAAACAAATAAATAAAAAATAAGAAACCTTTAACAAAAGGCAAAATGCTATACGCATTATACAGGGTGATTATAATTTAAGTCCCCCTTTCAAAATGCTGTAAAAAAAAAAAAGAAAGAAACACTGGCCCACCTCTCTGACTTTCCAGTGGTGATTTCCACTTTTAATTTTTTAAGTACCTATTTACGAATTGGGAAAATTCCCTAAGGGAATTTAAAAATGTCCTAATGTGTGGCAGCGGGAATTCCCCTTTTTTATGCTGTAAGTACCTATTCACGAGCCAGAAATAGAAGTCCTTATCATCGGGTTTACCCGTGCGTACTATTTCTATTATTAATACTATCAGATGCGATATATTTTTCGTACAAATGAATACGTTCAAAATCTTGATATACATTTTTTTTTTAAATTTATCATTTTAATAACTAAAATTTATTAAATAATTATTATATTAACAAAACCAATAATTTCTATATAAATAAAAAATTTCAATTCAATTTATACTTTACATCACTTTAATATATAAATCTTTAAACATTGTACTTTACAACTGTACAAAAGTTTCAATTGCCTTGATTGGACTCAAATTTTAGCACGCCAATAATTATTAATTTAATTAATTTTAAACATCAAAACACTTTCAAAATTTTGTAAAAAAAAAAAAAAAAAAAAAAAAAAACCCCACTCGTCATAATGAGTCCAAATTTAAATTGCAAATACTTAAGGAAAAGGGAAGCGATACGACATCAAAAAAAAAAGTTCCACCGATTTTTCCCATCCAATTTGGTATGACCTTGCTGTAGTAGATGGGCTTTCCACTCACAGTGTCACAACTGTTGGATGACTTGGAAGTCATTTTTTCCGTCAAAAAACCGAAACAATCCAGCACATTGAACACTACAGTTGGTTTAATGTGCAACTCATGCCAAGTACGTTGTCATTTCAATTCAAAATATCACTGTCAGCCGAATTCACTTTCTCGGTGCCGCTTACAGCGCCATATAATAATACACTTTGAAACTTTTTTTGATACCGTACCGTTTCCCCTTCTTCAAGTATCTTCAGTTCAAATTTGACTTTATTTTGAAAAGTGTTTCTCTTTTTTTACAGCATTTTGAAAGTGGGACTTTAGTTATAATCACCCTATATTTTATAACAGTGCAAGGAAAAAAATTATTATTTAAATCAATTAATTAATTATTGATTAAATTATTATTTAATTATTTAAATTAATTTTGAAAGCATGCTGTGCTTTAAACAAGTATTGTCATACCTTCTGAGTTTCTTCCTCCTGTAAGCTCAAATAAATGGAATAAAAAGTACTAATTTATTAAAAATATTAATTTTTCACTACAAGTACATACAATTCAGAATTTGTTGAACGTTTATAGAAAAACAATTTATAAAATATTCATTACTTCTTTAATTCTATTCTAAACATTAGATGGATTACACATTTTATTTTTTATTTTAAAAAATCTTACACAAATCATATATAACGATAAGTATTAATAATATAAGTATTTATTTAATACAATCTAATTAAATCTTTTTGCAAAAAAATGTCTAATATCAATATTGAAATTATTATTTTCTCAGTTTTTTGTATCATTATAGAGTTAAAAAGTAATTATTCTGATTTAATAATTATATGAGAATTTTGAAACTGGACATTTTAGTTTTCAGTGTGATCTGATTCCATTCCAGTAAAGCTTATTTGCAAACACACGCATAGAAACCATTTTAAAAAAATGCTTATTTTTCATTTATATTAATTAAAATTATTACGTTCGTTACAAAAAATTTTTATAAATTAATGCCTTTTGCGAATTAACAGGGGATTCCGCTTGCCTTCCGCTGTCGATAACTGTTTCAAATAGCGTTTCACAGCACTACACCTTAAGAAATGAATTTACTGCTGAAATATATATCCATGTTATCGGAATACTCGCTAGATGTGTATTTGATTTCTATCCAGCCCTCTAGAAAGCAGAAATAATCTGGTTTATAATATTTTGAGGATCATATTCCTTAATAACTGTCTTCAAGATGTTATAATTAATTTGTTTTACTGATTTCTTGGACAACATGCTTCACGCCAGGTTATTGCATATTTTATAAAAAAAAAATTGAGTTCTTTTTTATCTTCCAATTCAGTTCTTTTAGTATAAGTATCACATTTAAACAACTTTAGTCCTACTATTTAGTGTAATTTTAATTCATCTAATATTTAATAAAAACTAGTTGAGTTTACAAGCTAAAATTAAAGATTTGAGGAAAAGTAATTTTTAAACAAGTAATATGAAAAAAAAAAAAAAAATTTAAGTTAATTCCTACTTTTTTTTCACTATATTGCAGAAAAGTCCTTTACAAATAAAGTTGAAATTTTACTCTTACATTTGGTGCCATCTATTATTAGATATATGCAACTTAAATCTAAAGAAAAACTAAAATGAATTAATTAAATTTAATGAATGAGTTAATATTTGAAAAAACTGTATTAGCATCCAGTGTCATCCACTACAAGTTCCAAAAAATGTATCTGAACTTGAGTGGAGCAATAAAAAGTATTTTATGAACGATTGAAAATTTGAACAAGATATATATAGGGAGAGTGTGAACTAATAGTAGGAATTTAAAAATATTACAAAATATACCCTGGCATCATGAGGAAGATCCAATTCCTCTCTCTGCAAAGTATTGAGCCAACCAATCCATGCGTTGGCTTTGCAATTGTACATGCTGTCGTACACAAGACCATCCTCAGGAAAAAGTTGCGCCTTGGTCAACTTAAAAGATTTTGCTTTAGGATGATTTTCATTACCGTCGTCCAAAAGAGTACGAAAAAATTCGTCGAACAAAACTCTGCTGTTATTATTCATGGTGCTTCCTATGGTCCAAACTAATGAAAACACAAACAAAGCCTGCAATCCACGTGACGTCTGAAAAATCAATTTATAAGTAAGTTCTTATATTTATTTAAAAAAATATATCTTTATGAAGAAAATAATTTATAAACTACATTTGGATTTCTAAGTAAGTTAAAAATTTAAAAGTATTATCTAGCGATGGACAATATATTTGAATCATGTATTAATGCAGGGGTGGCCAACCCGCGGCCCGCGTTGCATATTTTTCCGAACCGTGATATTTATCACGCATTTACAAAATATATTTATTTTATAATGGGCAAAGTAGTGAAAACCAATGTATTTAAAAAAAATGCATTTTGTGCGCATCCATCTATTCAAAAATGAACTGTCGAAATGATGAGAAAAAATTCACTTTGATTTTAAAATAATAGTCTTGCGAATATTGCGCCAGATATTGCCAGTTTTATTTGTGAGTTTACAGTTATGAGTTCGCAGAATAATTCAATGATATTCTGCGAACTCATGATGCGCGCGCATCGTGAGGTAAATATAGCAAGTTGGTCTCTAATCTAACAGTTTTATGTTTCACTTTAAGCGACCTCAGAAGCAGAGACATCCCTAGATATTTGAGAAATCTGGCACAAAAAGTTGTTAGCGCTTTTAGTTAAACTTACACCTGCGAATCGTTATTATTTTTTTTTTCCGAAAATGAAATTGACCCAACACAAACCATGCTCAAACATAACGGACGCTCTCCTGCAACACCCATTACAATGTGCAAATACCAAAATGGAGATCGATTTGCAAAAGCTAAGTGAAAGAGTAGAGAAACACATATCGCACGAGAAAAATAAATATTTTTTTAAGGGTTTCATTATTAGTGTTACATATTTCTTTACGATGTGAGTTTAGTGTCATTAGAGAGTTTTTGCATACCGTACGTTAGTTACCGTAGGACGTCCGTTAGCTTTTTCTCCCTACCATGAGCATGCGCGCTAGGGAGAAAAAGCTAACGGAAGTCCTACGGTAACTAACGTACGGTATGCAAAAACTCTCTATTATTGTTACATTATCTATGTTTAGATGTAAGAATAATAGCAAACACACTAATATTAACTCATTATGTTTCAATGTTTCACTCCAAAAAATGTCTATAGTGGATCTAAATCTAATATGGGGAGTTATGATGCATTTCCAAAGTGGCCAGCAAGATCACTTGGGTTGGCCACCCGTTGGATTAATCAATCCCTTAATGAAATCCCATGAGATAAATTTAATATCTAATATACAATCAACTCAATTTTTCCTTACATCAGATATACGGACGGTTTCGTCCAAGTCAGTGGGTTGAGAAGCCAGCATGTCTTTCAGCAAGCAGTTGAAGAGCCTGGTCAGAGAATTCACCAGATGAATGTCCGAGGTGGCCAGGAAAGCCACGCAGTTCTGCTTCAGGAAGTTCAAAGACGGATCCGCCAACCACTCGAACATGTCGTTGATCAGTTCAATGTTTTCCTCGCTCAGCTCGAACTCAGAAAGTGACTTCAGGTAGGAATCCTTAAGAGGTCGCCATCCAAGCTTCAAGGAAAAGCAAGGAAAAATATGTTACAAATAATAAAAATAACACTTAAATTTGATACAAAAAAAATAGATATTATTGAGTTTAAAATGCAGTATTTTTCTTTCTAATGCAGCCGGCAAATATTTCGACACTTGTCTGTTATGCCATAACCTATGGCGGCACCGACGTTACTCACTTACTACTACCCAGGGGGTGAGGTAGCTTGAAGATATGCTACAGACGCTGAGTAACAATACCCCCGCATCACTCTACGATCCTGTTAGACCGGGACCTACGGTTTAAAGTGGATTCCGACCCACTACAAACATCCATGGTATTGCCGGGATTCGAACCCTGTGGTACAGTGCGCTAGCCACTCGGTCATCAAGTCTCAAGTCATCATAGCCATTCGATCTTTTTTTTTTATATCATGGTTGATTCCACTGTATATATATATAATCATTTAATGTTAACAGTATATTATAACTGAAGAAATTCCAGATCTTAACAGTATAATGATTGTTTATATTTTTCACAAATAATGATAAAGAGCATGTTTTATACAATTTCCACCATGACACCTCAAAAGCTTTATATTTATTTATCATATTGACTTAAACAATCTAGTTTTAAATTATTTACAAAGCACTATTAACGTGTAGATGAAGAGACTACAAACTCCTTGTTTATCTTGCTGTGAGATTTTTACCCCCTAAATAAATTTTATTTCAAGTTGTACAAGGTTCTTTTTAATGAAAAGTACTTCTTGACCCCTATTTAACTTTACAAAAACATGATTTTTCGCAAAGAAAAGAAAATCTTCATAATGCCATACTTGATGAGGCTCCATATAAATCATTCCACAACGAGATACTGTAGCAGGAGAAGCTTGTTCCAGGTCAGCGGGCTCAAAAATTAGATTCATTGATGAACTCATCTGTATAATTTCACCACTCATCAAACATAGCTAAAAGAAGAAAAAAACTATTTAAGTACTTAGAATAATTGCTTAATATTAGCCATCAATTGTTTAAACGAAATTCAAATACGAAACAATCAATAGCCAGCATTAAATTAAACATATAAGGTAATATTAAAAATAGCAAATAATAGAAACAAACTAGATTATAGGGATAATTTTTAAAAATAAATTTTATTTTATTAGAATAAAATATATTTTAGTTTTTTCTAAAAACAAATAGGTCATTTACATTTAATTGGGTAAGTTTTAATTACATTTAATTGGGTCAATCTTCTGATCAATTTGTAACAATTTCCTGATCTGATATACATGCTTTAATATTTCTAATTTAGGGGCCTGAATGGCCGAGTGGCTAGCACTCTGGCGCACTCTCCTTAAGGAGTTAAATATTGAACAAGTTGAGAAAGAAGCATGGAATGCTTTTCGCCTTGTGTCAATTAATTTCTTAGAAAATGCGAAGTCAAAGGACTATAAGAAATTAGTGATCAAAAAGTAAATGTTTCTATGTAGTTTCTATGCTCTATGTTTCTGTTTCAAGCTTTCAACAATTCTACTCCTAACACTTAAGAAAAATTTAAAAATACGATTTGCCATCAAAATTTCTTTTGGCGGATAATATTTGAATAACTTTCAGTAGTAAAAATACATACATTTGATTAAAAATTGCGTAAACTATTTTTAATTATGTGCATAACCAAAGTTTTATGTAGAAGCCTCGTGACGATGAAAAGGTTAAAAGTTCAAAACAGCGCTTTTCTTCAGATGTATAATTTCGTAAATTTTATTAATAAGTTTGAAAAAGAAACATACTTTTTTATTGTCATCCAACACTGTATTCATATTTTCAATCCAGACTGCATCTACAGGTCCATCAAACATAATCCATTTTCTATCTTCACAAGGATCACTTGCATAATCACGAAAATTATTAGCCAGAACACCTGACGAAATGAAATAAAAAAAAACACAATACAATTTAAAAAGAGAAACTAAATTTGAAATAATGTCACATACATTTTATTAGGAAAATCAATAAAACATATAAACAACATAAATAGCTGCATGATCCACGGGTATCAATATCACACGATCGACTTCGCTTTCTTTGGCGCTGAACCACCGACTTCCACCCACTGCTTGGACTGCTGTCTTGTTTCTGGCGTATAGTGATGGACCCATGTCTCATTCATGGTGACAAATCACCCCACAAAATCGGTCGGATCCCTATTGAATGGGTCCAAAGATTGCTATGAAAATCGTTTGCGCATTTGCTTTCGATAGGCATTCAGCAAATGCGGCACCCATCTTGCGCAGAGCTTTCGCATCCCTAATTCTTCGTGTAAGACGTTTCGCACCCTTTCTTCCGATATCTCAAACAGCCTCAGCTATCTCACTCTCCTATCGTCCAACACGATATCATGCACTTTTTCGATGGTTTCCGGTGTGGTTGCGTCTTTTGGCCGTCCTTCACGTGAGTCCTCTTCGAGAGATGTACGACCACGTTTAAATTCAGCTGTCCACTTCTTAACGGTTGACGTGGAAGGAGCATTTTATAATCGCTCGATATTCAAATTTATCCATTTTACCGAAAAACACGCAAGACGTCTAATGCAAAAATTCGTGTAAATAAATTAATAGAGAGAACAAGTTGAAACCTGTCATACGAACTAATGTAATATTAATAATGACACGTGCACTCAGGCAGGAAACATAAATTTTTGCTGATTGGAGCGCCATCTCTGTGTCAGGAAGTGAACTTTTCACCTTACCCTTGTACATGATCCATCGCGTACTTATCAACTTACAAGAGGACAAAGGAGTGTGTAACAGTAAATGTTTTATAAAAACGCACAATAGCGGGAAAATTAATTGCAATGCCACTGTTTTTTTTTTTTTTTTTATGTAATGATAGCGTAATAATTTTGGTAATACTTTTTCAAATGTCTTTTTATTAGCGAGCATATCTGGAGATTTTCAAATTTAAATTTAAGGTTATATTAATGTGTTATGCATAATATAAAATCAGGATCACCAACTATCATCAGACCATGGCGAACCAATATCATCTCATAAATCTACATTTAAAAAAAATATAAAGGTCGTTATTATGTGGTGTCATACAAGAAAATGTGTGTGATATTTGTGATATCTCTTAAAATGTCAGCAGTTATTTTTTTTTAAATTTGAAATTTTGACCTTGGAAGATAGGCATATCTCACTAACCTTTGGGTGCTGAACACAGAAATGATAATAATGATTCTTGTTTAACGGAGACTACTCATTTTTTTTTTTTTTTTTTTTTTTTTTTTTTAATAAAAAAAATATAAGAAAAATGTGGGAATATATAAATTTATGAAATATAACTTATAAATTATAATATTTTGCAAGTCAGATAGCAACGTTTATAAACAGAAGTGCATTAAAATATATGTTTCACACATTAAATATACATGAAATGTGTAAATATTAATGCATATTACATGTACATGAAGTACCTGAAAAAATAAGATTTAAAAACATGACTCTCAAGATACTAAATGTTTTAAACGTTTCTAGTTACTATCGAATAAAATCTTTGTAAGTAATCTGCAAGAAACGACACCACTCTGGGTGTCCTGCCTTAACTGTAAAAATTAAAATGTGTTGTTGTTGTTGTTTCTTATCCCACTTGGCTGGCCAAGCCCACGAGCCCATACGGACTCATGATTGAAGGGGAAGGAAGCAGCTTCTGTTGTGATGGAGCACCCGTAGGTAGAAGTCTGACTTTTGCTCCGTGACGCTCTTACAGTCATAGGAGATCGGGACCTACGGCTTAAAGTGGATTCCGAACCACTACAAACATTCATGGCACCGCCGGGATTCGAACCCGAAACCTGTGGCACCGAGCGCTAGACACTCGGCCATTCAGGTCCCAAATTTGCCAACGGCACGCAGTGTTCCCAGGTGGTCACCCACCCAAGTACTGACCGGGCCCAATGAGTCTTGACTTCGGTGAACTAACGAGAACCGGTATATTCAGCATGGTACGGCCGTTGGCAATAAAAATGTGATAGCTGTTAGTTGTATGTAACGTTTCGTGTAAAGAAATCATTGCGGTGAGCTTACGTTTTAGTTAAAATTATATTTTTAGAACTGTGATGTCGCGTAAGTACATTAATTATGCTAATAATATGATATAATGAAAGCAAAACCAAGAATGCATGCAATTATTTTAAAGTCTTTTTCTTCGTATTGCAAAATAAAATTACCATCAGTCCATTCGTGCGATGCCGGATCAAACGATCCGTAGAGCTGCCCCATAGTGATAGCTTTAGGGTTTATGATTCTAAATTGAACTTTATTTTCTTCTACTCCACATTCGGGACCGAGTTTGTGAATGTCTGTAAGGGCTGCGGCAAGCACTTGATATGCACAAGTCTTTCCACCCATAGGATCACCAACTATCATCAGACCATGACGAACCAATATCATCTCATAAATCTACATTTAAATATATATATAAATATGTCGTTATTATGTGAAAATTATATAAGAAAAAACACGGATAAAATTAAGTCTACCAAAAAAAAAAAAAAAAAAAAAAAAAAAATAGTCTAGGTAGTTTTGATGCACACTAATATTCTATAACGATCAGTCTAATTTTATCCAACAAAACAGGATCATATGGAAATTATGATTATATTAAAATTATCTAAGTATCATAGTACAAGAAAAAACACGAATAAAATAAAGTCTACCAAGAAATAATATGAATAGTTTTGATACCCACTAATTATTCTATAACGATCATAGTTTAATTTAATAAACAAATCAGGATCATCAACTATTGGATCAAACCATGGCGAACCAATATCATCTCATACATCTACATTACCTGATTGTCATATAAAAAAAACACGAATAAAATTAAGTTTATTAAGAAATAATATGAATAGAATAATCCACCAATTATTCTATAACGATCATAGTCTAATTTCATCCATCAAAATCACGTTCTAGTTTAATCACCCAATCATCTAGTTTTAATCATGAAAACCACGGTTTAGTTTAACACTATGGCGAACCAATATCATCTCATAAATCTACATTAAAAAATATATATATATAAATGTCGTTATTATGTTAAAATTATCTAAGTGTCATATAAGAAAAAACACGAATAAAATTAAGTCTACCAAGAAATAATATGAATAGTTTTGATATTCACTAATTATTCTATAACGATCATAGTATAATTTCATTCATCAAAATCACGTTCTAGTTTAATCCACCCAATCATCTAGTTTAAATCATAACAATCACGGTTCAGTTTAATACAACATAATAATAGTTCTTATCAATTAATTGAGATTTTTTTTTAAATTTGTCATACAATAATATTTTTTGCGCCTTTAATTTGATAAATAACTACTCTTTGAATTTTAGAAAAAATTCAAAAAGTATTCCTTTTTTTCCCAGATGAAATATCAATAAGAATCCTTCTGTGCTTACAATTTTTTTTTAAATTAATACTTTTGATACAATTTTTATAATGCATTTATAATATGAAATTTTAACCTACAATTTTGAAATTTTATTTCACACTATTATTTTATGTGTCATATCGCTATTGTAATGTGCAAGTAAAAGTATTAAGGAATTTTTTTGTTCTTTTTTTTTTAACTTTCTATTTCCCGTCCCTTTGGATATCTCACTCTTGCGGTCCGCCCGGCTGGAAAGATAAAAGAAATTTTATACGAAATTTTTTTAGTTTGGCGAATTGTTTTGTTGAGGTAACAGAACTAATTATTTTTAAAAAAGATGCAACAATTTGTATTAAGCTGTTATTCTAAATTAGACAGATGACTAAACGAAATATTCGATGTGCCTAATAAATTATGTTTCTTGAATTGATACAACAACAAAATTTAAAACAATTTTTTTAAAGGAACTATTGCTGTTACCTGAATAATTTTATTTATAAACCAAGGAACTGGCTGTAGATTTCTTTTTTCTATGTTGTCACACAAAGCTTTATAAAGGACAGTATAGTCTGGTTTTGGTAAAATTATCCCAGGAAACAAATCAGAAATAATGCCTTCAAACAATGGTACATCCTAAATTTAAATGAGATTTTGTACATACATATTATGATCATTAAATCTAAATCATATGAGTATGAAACTAACAATGTACAACAATTTAACTGAACTTTTCAATACCATTTACTTCTCTATTCTATTTTGGGCCAATATTTATCATTTATTATTTAATGGCAGGGTTTCACATAAAAAAAAATGTCATTATTATTATTATTATTATTATTTTAATTTTTATAAGCTAAAATAAGGGGTAAAAATGGCCAAAAATTGATACAGTTACAAAACATGATAACTCAAAATCAAATCAATATTTTTTTAAATTTCTAAGTTCGTATTTGTTTGTACTAACATTCTACAGTCAATAGACCTCTGATAAATTTATATCTTTATTATTTTGTATTAGTTTAAATGCTGTCGACACAAAATTCTTCCAAAGTTTGCATGTAATTCCAAGTGTAATAAATAAAAATATTTATGTAGCTAGAATCATTTCCAAGGTCTATTCCCTGTAAACATTTTATTATTAAAACATTTATACCAAGTTTTGTAGCATTTGGATCAAAATTACTTGTGTTGTGATGTTTCACGTGAAAACAAAAAGCATAAAAATTCATTCAGAGAAAAAGCTAAAGACAACTTTTAGTTAGAGATATTACTTTTAAAAATGTTGTAAATATATTAAAATGCCATTGAATTATCAAGTTCGTATTCTTTTTTATTAAAAAATATAGTTTTATTTTTCCTTAAAACTCTGAAAATTTTCTGAGCTCTGTTTTGAAAAAGAAGTTAAAATTTGTTCGACATTTTTTTCTATTGGCAAAGCTTTTTTAATATAAAATGTCCTGAATTTAAAATATTTAGACATTTTACAAGTATTTTGATTAAATATATTCAAAACCTTTGAATTTCACATAAAAATATCAACTTTAACTATTTTTTATACCATTTATTCTCCAAGAGAAGTTTAAACTAACGGAATTTTACTTCTAAAAAAGATAGAAATAAACTGTGAAGATACTTCGAAAGCTTAAAATACAACAGCATTTCAAAAATGTAAAAATTGTAAAATCGAATACTTCGGTCGAATATCGGATTTTAAAGGACTTAGTATACCTTAACTGCTCGCATACCATAATCATAATGATGTTGAGTAGATAATGGTTCAGAACAGAGCTTATGAACATGAAAACTACATCACAAAAAAATTTAACTACATTCAGTTTTCTAGCTATTTATTACTTCCTAAAATTTATTATATTACTATTGAACAGTAATGTCCATAAAATCTATAAGTACCTGGGCCAAGAATTTTGCCAGATTCACATCATTAATAGCTCTCAAAACCAGAATTGCTTCCAGTTCTGATGGGTATTTCAGTTTCAAATTACCCGCAGCAGTCAAGACAGATTTAACAGCTCGCATGCCATAATCATAATGATGCTGGGAGGATAACTGCTCAGAACAAAGCTTGTAGGTGGCAACAATCTTTCCAGATAAACTATAAATTAAAATGGGAAAAGAATCAGATTTTTTTTTTTTTACTTAATTTTAAATTAAACGCGGTATTTTCAGTTAACTGGAGTAAATTTATGTGAAAACCTAATGTTATGGTCTAAGAATAAAAACACATAGCACAGTAGTGGACTGTAAAAGCACATCTCTTTCATTAGAAAAATCAAACGCGCACTGTTGGGGTTGCATTTCTTTTTCCCTCCAGACAGTTCACGCCCACGCAGACAGGATGTTTACATTATGGGGCACTGGCTTCCACTTAGTTTTTTTTTTTATTTATTTTATTTCATTTTATTTTTTATTTATTTTGGCTATGCACGTGGAACTATTTATCTATGTGGCAACACCCAACAAGAGTTTAAACTTTTTATTATGAAATGCACAATATTCACTATATTACGATTAGAATGATTTAGAGCGAAATAGCGGCCCACTAACGAAAAAAAAACAAACTTAACATTTGTAATAATTTATAATTAAATAATATTGAAAATACTCATAAAAAAACATTTTTAACCAAAAAAAAAGAAAATTAATAAAATTAGATATAAAAAAAAATATTAAGATAAATGATTTTTTTTTTTTTTTTTTTTTTGACAAATTTAAAAAAAAAATTTTTTTTGGCAAAATTTAATTTGGTTTTCTATCAGAATATCTATAATAGCAATAGTCATATTTTAAATCTAAACAAATAAAATCTATCATATTTTCTGTTTTTATTTCTCCCCTTTTTTTCCCCACGACTTTTTTTTTTTTTAATGATTTTTCTACTTACAGTGACTGCCATACATTAATATTATTAATATTTTATACTTAAAAATTTAAAAATTGTTCATTTGTCAAATTTTTACCATTCAAATTTCACAATTATTTTGGATGCAAAAAAAAGGCTAAAATCTTCGAAATAGATTGCTAAATAACAAACAATTATATAAATTTCATTGCTTAAAAACAAAGTGGCCAACCCAAATGATCTTGCGGGCTACTTTGCAAATGCATCCTAACTCCGCGGATCGCATATAAAATTATATATCCCCCTATGCCTATTGTAATGCCTATTGTACGTCCCATTTAGACGTACAATAGGCATTTTTTTGGAGTGAAAAATTGGAACATAATGAGTTATTGTTTTTGTGTTTACTATTATTCTTACATGTAAACATAGATATGTAATAATAATGATACTAAGCGCACATTGAAAAGAAATGTATAACACTAAAAAGGAAATATAAAAAATATATAAATATAAAAGAAATAAAAAAATGAAATCATTAAATAATATTCATTTTACTAATGCGATATTTGTTTCTCCACTCTTTCATTTAGCTTTTGCAAATCGCTCTCAATTTGGGTATTTGCAAATCTTAATGGGTGTTGCGTCCGTTATGTTTGAGCGTGTTTTGTATTTGGTCAATTTTATTTTAGAAAAGAAAAGGTTCGTAGGTGTAAGTTGAACCAAAAGCGCTAACAACTTCAACTAAGAGTCTGGCTTGTTCTGCTATCACCATCCACTGTGCGTATCTAGGGATAATCACTGAGGTCACTAAAAGTGAAACATAGCACCAGATATTAGGGGTTCGAAAATGCGCGTGCATCTTATAATTTAATTAATTTAATTCGCAGAATATAATTTAATTATTCAGTGAACTCATGACTTTAAAGTCGTAAATAAAACAGCAATATCTGTCATATATTCGCAAGAGTATTATTTTAAAATCAAAGGTAATTTTTTCTCCTAATTTCGACAGTTCATTTTTGAATGTATGGCTATGTACACATAATGTATTTTTTAATACATTGGGTTTTACTTTGGCCATTATACAATAAATATATTTTGTAAAAGTGTGATTAATCTCACGGCCCAGAAAAGGCGGGCCGCATGCGACCTGCGTGTTGGCCACCCCTGGTTTAAATATTTCTTATACGTATATTGCATTAAAAAACAGAAAAAAAAAATTCATTAAACATATACCTTCTAGCATCCACAAAACCCATTGAATACAATGAAATTTCTCCTATGAGGCCATAATCGGGAACCATCATGGCAACCGTTCTAAATAAAACCTAACGGATAAAAACATTTTATAAAAATAAGCAAATTCATAATCAATAACAGAATGCAATTTCTTAAACTTAAAGTTTTCAAATTACAAGACGCAATATACAGGGTGTGTACAACTAAAGTCCCACTTTTAAAATGCTGTAAAAAAAGAACCACTCGTCACAATGAGTTCAAATTTGAAATGAAGATACTTGAAGAAGTGGAAACGGTACGGTATCAAAAAAGTTCCAAAGTGTATTAATAGATGGCGCTGTGAGCGGCATAAAGAAATTGAATTCGGCTGCCAGTGATATTTTCAATCGAAATGACAACGTATTTGGCATGAGTTGCACATTAAACCAATTATAGTGTTCGATGTGCTTGATTGTTTCGGTTTTTTTAACAGAAAAAATGACTTCCAAACCATTCAACAGTTGCGACACTGTTAGTGGAAAGCCCACCCACCACGGTCAGGTCGTACCAAATTGAATGGGGAAAATCGGTGGAAGCTTTTTTGATGCCGTACCGTTTCCCCCTTCTTCAAGTGTCATCAATTCAAATTTTAATTCATTGTGACGAGTGGTGTTTTTTTTTTTTTTTTTTTTTTTTTTTTTTTTTCAGCATTTTGAAAGTGGGACTTAAATTATAATCACCCAGTATTTCCTGCGGAAAAGTTGGGAAACCTTTTTTGAAATTCATGACTTCTAAAACAATTAATTAACCTAGTTAATAAAAAAATTTTAAATTATCAATAAATATACGTTATAGCTGTAAAAAAATATGACAGGGGCAGCATGAATGACAGCCATATTTTATGCAAAACTAACAAATATGACGCAGCATTGCTTGGCAACGAAAAATAAAAATATATGGCTGCAATCTTCGCAACTGTGTCCTATACACTTGTGATCGCTTCCTTGTTGAAGAGGCTAAGATAAATCTGTGCAATACAATTTCTTCTGACTAAGATATTGTTTTTCAGTGGATTCCCAGCCATTGCGGGTGCCTGGAAATGAAATACCCGACCTCTCTTGGCCAAAAAGGGTTGTAAGTTACCACAGCCACACTTTCCTTTATCCTTTCATCCATTTAGTTCTGAAGCACAGAAGCAAATAGACAGATCCTTAAAACACACTCCTTTCAACTGATAAAATGTGGAATTTGTTTCATCACCCATCCCAATGGACTAGCCCCGAGCAGTTTTTACAGCACATTTCCGACTCTCGACAGGACATGATTTTCTTAACAAACACTTGCACCGCATGGGTGCAGCTGCTCATGATGACTGTCCTCTGTGCTCGTCAGATGAAGCCGACTTTTTACATTTGACAGCATGCTCTCTGGAGGGGGAAGGGGTATTATTAAATCTAACTAAACTTCATTAAATAAAACATTATTTCATAATTTTTAATGTAATTTTTTTTTTCGTAATTTTAATGAGAAAAAACCAACAAGGTACACTGTAAATAAATCAATAAATAAGTCCCATCCCATCCCATCCATATATATATATATATATATATATATGTATATTTATATATATGGATATAATACCATCCCAACCCTATATGTATATATTTATTTATTTATATGGATATAACCTCACAGTTTAAACTTGCTATTCATCCTTTAGAAAAAAGTCAGAATGAACAAAAGTAATAGATTACTCAAGCTCAGAAAGAAACAATATTATAAAAAAAAAAAAATTTCAGTCAATTCCTACTTTTTTTTTTCTCTGTATTGCAGAAAGTCCTTTATAAATAATTTTCATTCATTTTTTTAAGTTTTCTGGCGCCATCTATTGGTAGATACAGGCAACTTAAATCTAAAAAGAACTAAAATGAATTAATTAAATTTAATTACTGAATTAATGTTTGAAAAAACCGTATGAACATCGAGTGTCATCCACTACATTAAAAGAAAAGTATTTGAACTTGAGTGGACGAATAAAAAATATTTTATGAACGTTTGAAAATTTGAACAAGATATATATAGGGAGAGTGTGAGCTAATAGTAGGAATTGAAAAAAGAGTTAGAAGGACATTCAACATTTTCTTTGTTATTAGGAAGGGTGTCGGCGAAAAGTTAAAAATTTAAGCAACATAAATTATAAAAGTGGATTTCACCAAGATATTAAAATATCACCTTATAGTATGTTAGCCAATCGGAAGCATCGGTCGTCAGCAGATCAGACTTCCAATTGACTGGCGTTCTACGATATGAGATTTTGGCATTCGATAAAAACTCGTTTTTATGAAGAAAGCAAATGTGTACTTACTTTCAGGTTATCCGGAAGCTCCTGACGACCAGCGTATCCAGGATTCATTGTTATAAACATGTTGCACGATGGGTTGAGCATCAGCTCGGTGCCTTCAAAATTGAACAGCGCCAATTTTTGTGCTTTGGCATGTTGTATACTATGAATCTGTTGCGCTACGACAGAGAGTACTTCAAGTTCAATGCGATTGAATTCGTCAAAACAAGCCCACGCACCCGATTGCGCAAGACCTTTGAAAAACTTGCCCATTGCCTTGAAGTCCAGACCATCAGAGCAGTTGAACACAACACACTAGGAGCAACAAATGAATAATAATTTACTGACATCAGAACTAACAGAGAGACTTAATTTTGTTAATTACGCATCAAATTAGGATTCATAACTAGGATATAAAAAAATAATAATCAAATACCAGAACTTTGGTTCTGATATCAGCCATTTCATGGGGGGGCGGGGGGGAATTACTAATTTTTGCTTTTTAGTTCATCTGACCTCTGACTGACTCCCACCGTACAGACTTACAATTATATGATTCTGCAATAGTTTTACGGCATCGAGAACTGGTCTCTAACTGTACCGAATTTAAATTTAAATTCTTTTAACTTTAATTATAATTTTAATTTTTATCTTACTATTATTTATTTTTAGTTTTATTTTAATTTTAGAGTATCAAATATTTAATTTTTTGGAAACTTTATCTTCTATCTAATACATATATTTAAGCAGCCAATTAAAATTGTGAAATTATATATGAATTAAGATGAGGAGGTTAAGGTGTTTATCCCCATTGGTACTCTGTAATCGGTACGCCAGTTGCCAGTAGCTAGGATATCATAAAAATGAGCGTACAATATTGGGGGGAAAATAAACGTCTGGTAAAAAACTATTTTAGAAATCTTAATTATTTCTGGTTATCACATCCATAAAAACTTATTTTGTCGTTACTAATTATCAAAAGCATAGCCTGATCCCTGAATTCAGAAATCCAAGGGGCTATCTAACAAGTTGTTCCAGGTCACGCTAAAATAAATAATAATGTATAAATTAAAATAGAAACTTCTTTATTATAAAAACTATTTACAAATTAAATACTACCAATCCCTGTCTCGGGTAGATATTCAATATTTTTTTTAAAAAATTGCATAACAATATTCTACAGAGATTCTATTTATTTTTTATCATGTGTGAACATGATGTTGTCCAAATTTGTGGTCCGTGACGCTATCCGAAAATGAGGGTAGAGCAAATAAAACTCCATTGGAAATTTTGGTGGAAAATGGTCCTTTGGGCCCCTTAACTCTTGAAATGCTTCATGAATAACGTTAGTCTTCAGGAATTTTCTGGAGAATTTCTCGTTTGCTTGAAGTGTTTTGTAGTATGGCTTTGAAGCACTTTTCACGTCTTGTCTTGGGATTTGAAACATTTGTATATGCAATGGCTATAAGTGCTCGTAATACGCCGATCAATTCCTTCTTTTTGAAGTTTCACATTTATCACTTTTGGCATTTTCTGGTGCCTATTGAGCTGTATAGTGCCTCTTATTGTGTTTGGAATACTTCATTCTTCATTTATGCCTAGAATTTTTAAACTTTGATATACTAGTATTCTTTTGGCTATTGAATATGATAACGTTTCATGTAGAATTTGGAATACTTCATTCTTCATTTACGACTAATATTTTCAAACTTTGATATGTTCTTTGGGCTATTGAATGTGATAACGTTTCTTGAAGAATTTGGAATACTTCATTCTTCATTTACGACGACATTTATCTTACATTTGTGTATTCTTTTAGAGATTCGTGAACAATTCATTCTTCATGAAGTTCTCGATCTGTTCAACATTGCTCTATTCATGTGGCTATTGAATTTGGCCATTTTTGTAGTATTATAATCAATTGCTTCCTATATCTCGTGCATTATTAAACATTGGCCTATTCCTGAATTTATTCATCCGTTCTCGAATGCTCACACATGATAAGTTGAAATTTTCAGAGCAGATTTCAGCAGTTTTTAATTTAAAACAACAACAAAAACAAAAAATTATCATTACCTGTTTAGCCACAGCCTTAGCTAAATCTTTGCTGGTCTCGGTTTTTCCTGTTCCTGCTGGTCCTTCTGGAGCGCCTCCAAGATTTAATTTCAGAGCTCCCATTAAGGTTCTGAAAATATTTAAGAATACACATATATATATATTTGGTATTTTCTTGCACCAGTTATAAGTAACCATAATTTCCTGCCAAGAAGTCACAATGGCGTATAATCCGAAATCGTAATTTTCGTTAAGGGGAGGCGAATTGCAATTGCTTTTTCCAAGAGCATCAAGTATATGTTCTATAGGGCCTACATGTGGAGATCTGGTTGGCCAAACCATTCGATGAATATCCTAATATTCTAGAATTTGTCCACCAGATTGGCCTTATGAGTGCTTATGTTATCGCACATTAAAATTAATTAAGTATTTAATTAATCTATGTTAAATTAAAATTAAATCTGTATGTTATTGCATATTAAAAGCCAATTGCACCCCTAAAACAAAATAATCCAAATAAAGGTCTTAACATCTCATTCCTATGCTTGACATCAGTGATAGAGCATCTGACAAAGACATAGAAGTTTATTCGCCCCATGCAATATCATGAGCATCAAACAGTCACTGACATGGTAGTCTTTTTTTTTTTTTGGAAGGTCAAGGGCTGTTAGTGAGTTCTGGCGGCTCGAGATAAATCCACGTCGAGAATAGGTGGTTAGACTGAGTAAGTTATTACTGAGTAATGATAAGTGATTAGACTCATCAGTCAATAGAACGGTATCTCCCTGAACTCCGTACCAAAATCAGTATTCTGGGTACTACTACTACACCACACCACACCACATCTCTGTGCCTAGAGCTAAGTTGCCCCTTCACAGTTAGGAAATGATGTGGGTGAGATATCTAATTGGGCTCTGTGACACTCTAGGGTCATATGAGATCGAGATCTAAGTCTTAAAGTGGATTCCGAGCTACTGCAAACATCCATGGCACAGCTGGGATTCGAAAAATAAAATTGTGATAACGAGCGCCAAAGAGCTAGCCACTCGGCCATCAAGTCCCTATATTTTGATAAAATGTTAAAATAATTCCCCTATGCACACACATCTCCCGTGTAGCTAACTGAAAACAGTAATCCTCGAAATTTGAATTCCTGTAGCCATATGAAGGTCACGAGAGAGCTGAGAATCTAATGAACTCCTATTACACCTCATCATAATGTTGATGGCCACCTCATCATGGGCAAATGTTTCATCTGTAGTCGTGGCTCTTATGATTTTTCCCAGGATGCACCACTAGGAGGTGGAGCTACATTGCATCCCTCCATGAGGAAGCTGAGCCATCCAGATATTGGGGGGCAAGGAGCTTTGTGAGACGATAACTTCAGGTTATCATCTGAACTTTTGATGTTTATGTTCTTACTTTTTCTTCTTATTGTGATATGTTATTCTGTTTGATGTACCCTAGCCATTGGAAAAAAATATAAATAAATAAATAAACTTTTTAATTTCGCACAGTAATGAAAGAAAAACCCTACAAATTTCGTCGAGATGTCTGATGTGAAAATTATCATGCGCAGCTCTAAATCTTGTTCCACTACATGCATCAACCACACACAAGTAAACACTTAAGTATTCGAAGCCAAAGAAGAATTAATATTAACTCTCGATTAATATTTTGAGAGAAAATGGACAAAATATATAAATTTTCTTAATTCTGAACCTGTGCAGTATATAGAAATTTTATTTTCTTTAAACTATTTTATATTAATATTAACTTTAAACTAAAAAAATTATAAAGTGTATGTTATAAACTTACACTTTATAATGTCATTAAAAGTGTTTCAGCGATCATCAACATTAATACATGATATAAACTTTAAACTAATAGATATAAACGTTTATATAATTAATATTATAATGAAATATAAAACAATTAATTATAAATTTATACTAATATTGAAAAGCTCTTTTTTACATTTTTTCCCCTTGCATTTAAAACAGAAAAACAATATAACATGGCCGATAAACATTTTTGATTAAATGATCTAACAGGCAAACATGAAAAGACATATTATTACTCCAAATGCAATATGTTCACTATAATTTAATGAAATACTATTCAAATGAAAAAAAAAATATTTTAATAAATATTAATTAATTAATAAAAAAGACGTATGAAATCATGGCAAAGTGTAAAATGTGATAGATGAAGACAAAAGCTTTAGAACGTGTGTTTGGAATTGCTACGCTTAAACACTGGTGTTTAAGAAATATTTGATCGGTGAAAATAATGACAAGTAAATGAAGTGTAAACACCCTTTTAATGACACTTTTTCATAGTTGACATTCCCAAGAGCGATCATCAACCTTAATACATGTTTCGATGATGATCGGTAAATGAATCTACAAACATTAAAAAAAAAATTATAGATATGCCCTAAATGTTTCTACCAGAAACGGATATCATGGCAATGATATCTTCATAGAATCAATGAGCATATCTATTTGGATCTATAAAAAACATTCAAACATGAATAAATCTTGTGATCATTGTGGTCAAGGAACAAGTTCACCTAGGATACTACATTGGTTAAATAGTGTACATGCAATTCCTGACATCAATGCTAAAGTGTGCAGGCAGAACCATAATGCAGCTACCAGATTCTTCTTCGAATAGACAACAGCAAGATATTATCAACTGATAATAGCTTTCTACCATGCAAACACAGAAGTGTTCAACCCATTAAACTGCTTCAACCAGGGATTAACATGTGGGCTGAAAAAAGTTCGTACGCTGACACATAGATGGCGCTACTAGTATTAAATCCATATGATTTTTAGTTAGCCCTAACCTTCAAAAGATACGTGTATAAATTTGACAGCTGTTGCACTATTAGTATGGGAGTTATTGCATTTTTAGTGAAGCAACTTTCGTTAGTTTGAAAAAATGGATAAAAAGGAATTTCGTGTGTTAATTAAAGCATTGATTTTTGGCGAAAAAAAAAATACTGTTGAAGCCAAGGCTTGGCTTGATAAACATTATTCGGACTTTGCACCAGGAAAATCAACCGTAGAGAAGTGGTTTGCTAAATTTAAACGAGGCGAAATGAGAACCGAGGACGATGCACGCAGTGGACGCCCCAAAGAGGCTGTTACCGACGAAAACATCAAAAAAGTCCACAAAATAATTTCTGATAACCGTAAAGTAAAGTTGATTGAGATAGCTGAGACCCTAAAGATATCAAAGGAACGTGTTGGACATATCGTGAATGAATATTTGGATATGCGGAAGCTCTGTTCAAAGTGGGTGCCGCGCGAGCTCACAATCGACCCAAAACAACAACGAATTGATGATTCTAAGCAGTGTTTGGAGCTGTTCAATCGCAATAAACCCGAATTTTTGCGTCGATATATGACAATGGATGAAACAGGGCTCCATCATTTCACACCGGAGTCCAATCGACAGTCAGCCGAGTGGCCCAAATTTATACACGTGTCTTTTGGGCTAACTAAAAATCATATGGATTTAATACTAGTAGCGCCATCTATGTGTCAGCATACGAAATTTTCAGCCCACCTGTTATATGGACCCATACCAAACATAAAGAAATTATTTCATTATCAACCGCCTTTACAATTGAAGTAGATATTTTCTACATACTTTACAATCAATTTTGCAAATTTAATTAGCACTTTAAAATAAAAAGTTGAACAAATAAAAAAATGCCGTCACCTGTAGCAACGATCTGTAAGTGGAGTTATTACCAATCTAGGTGTATTACCAAGATATTCGTATCCGTATTCTAAATCAGTTGTTATCATTCTAATAATTATTGTACTATTTTCCCAGTAATACCGAAGTTGACTCATCCAAGCGAAATCGTTTACGTCTGTAATTTTTTGTTGAGCTAGTTTGGCAACTTCGTCACGAGCTAAAATAAATAATAAATGCAGTTGATTACTATGAAAAAGATCAAAACCAATCATTTATTATAATAGACAAAAACTTTCCAATTAAAAAAAATTAAAATTTAGAATAAATAATCAAGATAACAATAATAATTCATTAACAAGAATCAAATTAAAGAAAATTGGAAGACTTTTTTTTGTAATATTGTAAAAATATGTGTGTTTCTGTAGCGATATAAGAATGAATAATTTAAATTATTTATACGAATACTATAGTCACATTTTCATTCTTTAAAAAAGAAAAAAAGTTCCATTTAAATATCGTGTAAAAGCAGTTCAAAACAATCAATTAGATGATAACGATAATTATTATTTATGACACAAACTAATAATTATTCATAACATAATAACTGTCCTTTTAAACAAAATATTATTTACATACCATGAACATCAATAACAATTAAACCTCCCAAAGTTAATCTTTTGTTTGGTTCAAGTTTTCCTCTAACTAAAGCTACAATATCATCAATTTGTTGATTGCATTTTAGTCTGTATTCCTAGAAAATAAAACATATATATTTTTTAAAGATTTATAATATGACTATCATACTTGATGAAAACTAACATAGTCTTTAGCATAAAATAAACAAACAAAAACTAGACCGGCAACATTCCTAAAGAAAATTGTGTACTGTTTTAAAAATAATAAGTATTTCTGATTTATCTTTTGATGCTATTAAAAATAACACTGGGTTATATAAGGACTTTTTTTTAATGTGAAAAAGCATATGTATAAAAATATATTCATTATGTTGATGGAAATATAATGTTAGGTTGCAAAACCAAACATTAAGATATTATTATAACACATAAACAATCATTAATTACAAACACAAATGTATAAAATACGGATGTATTTTTTTAATTACACATATATGAACCTAAGTTGAAAATTTTAATGGTAATTTCCTCTCGCTGATTTATGTCCATCTACATTTTCTCTATTGTTAAAGGTCACTTTTCTACATTCAAGATCAGTTTCTAAAACATATATTATCAATTTTGTTTAAAAACAGTGTACACAATTACAAATTAACTGTAGGGGATAATTATACAAAAATACTTGTAATTTTGAATTAAATAAAAATAAATAACTTTAGAAATAATATTAATTATTCAAACATCAAATGCTATGCGGATCTAAATTATCATCAAATCTGTAAACGAGCTACAAATTATTGTTTACTTTTTATATAAAAAAGATAACAATAATCCCTCATTTGTTAAAGAAAGAAAAATAATTCAAAATTACCTCAACTGTGTTTTTTTCTATGGCTTCAGAAACCTCTGCAGTCCAGAAAACTGAACTCACACATATCACCACTTGTCCAGGCCATTCCAGAACGTATTCAGTCCTTGGAATTGTTGGATATGACTCAATAGATTTCCCAATAACATCTTTCAAACTGGCCAGCATATTAACTTCCACTTCTGCCAACCATTTTTCAACCATTCCCTAAAACAAGTAATATATATATATATAAAAAATTTTAAGTCAATTCCTACTTATGTCAACAAAGAAAAATTTTATTTTAGTTACTTTTTATTAAATAATTACAATGAATATAAATATGTATATACATATGACAGAATCACAATATTAAGTGGTATACCTTTGCAGATGCTGGTACAATCTTTTTGGACAAAGGAACACTTTCTTTCTCAGCTGAGATCATGCCTATGATTTCATTATCTTTTGTGAATTCTAACCTGGCGATACCTTCAAAGCATTTTTTCAAATGAGGCTGAACTCGATGGGGATCTTTGGTTTCAGATAAAATTTCAAGCAGCTCATCATTGGATAAGAAGAAAAACCTAAATAAGTAAATGAAAATCTATGTAGCATGCAACAATACAGAAACCATTTAGTAAAAATAATTAAAATGCAATATATTGTATATATACATTTGGTTGGGAAAAAAAGAAATCCATTACTTTTATGTGAACTTCAAGATTTTATTTAACAGGTTTCGGATTACGAATTTTGGTCAAATATACACCGTTTTGTTTTATAATTTGTTACCATTTGAAAGGTAGCTTCATAATGTCTCTCTCATAGAAGTCTTGGTCTTTATTGGCGAAAAACTCTAGTTATCGATTTTCACAATCTTCTCTTGATGACAATTTCTTATCACTAAGGAAGTTTTGCAAATGCGAGAAATACATGGTATTCGCTTGGTGCCAGGTCGGACTATAAGGTGGATGCATCAAAACTCCTCAACCAAGCTTCCGCAGTTTCTGACGAGTCACTATAGACGTGTGTTGCCTGCCGTTGTCCTAATGGAACCCAACACCTCCCTTGTTGGCCAATTCTGGTCAATCGCTAGTTTCAAATGGTCTAGTTGTTGACAGTAGAGATCCGAATTTAGTGTTTGGCCATATGGAAGCAACTCATAATAAATTATTCCTTTCTAGTCCTACTAAATGTACAGCAGAACCGTCCTAGCAGTTAGTCCTGGTTTGGCCACCGTTTGAGCTGCTTCACTACGCTTTGACCATGTTCGTTTTCGCCCAATGTTGTTGTATGTGGCCCATTTCTCCTCCCGAGTTACCATCCATTTAAGAAATGAGTCGATTTCATTGGCCAAAACTTCGCAGATGGAAATTCGAAACATCACGTTTTTTTGTGTTAATTGGTGTGGCACCCGAACATCAAGCTTCTTTTTTTAATCCAATTAATGTAAATGGTTTAACACTGTTTCATGGATGATCTTTAGCTCCTGGGTGATGTTACGACTGCTGACATGCCGGTCAACTTCGATTATTTCTGTGATTTTATCGACAGTTTCGACGCCGGCATCCTTAACATCAAAAATACCTGAACGGAATTGACGAAACTAAAATTACTCGCAATTGGCTGTTACAGTACCAGAACCATAAACACCATTCACAATTTCAGCCGCCTGGCTTGCATTTTCGTCTTTATAAAAAAAAATATATAAAATGTGCCGCATTTCCTCTTTGTCGGCATCCATTTTTAACACTCTGTAACTCACAACTGAATGGACCAAACAAAAACAGCAAAATAATTTTTTTAGCACTAAATGTCATCTTTCCAACGAGCATAAATCTGAAATTGTTTGATAGGTACTTTACGAGATATCGATCACTACAGCCATCTACCAAAAAAATAAGGGATTTATTTTTCCCCAGCCTGATATATATATATTATAATAAAACATTAAAAGAATAATTATTATTTTTTAAACGTTCTACATTTAATATGGATTACTTTTTAATGTACTACATTTAAATTTTAAAAATAAATTTAAAAAAAAACCTTGGAAAATAAAGTCTCTTTTTTTCCAGGTAATCATTTAGTCCTTTTTGGATTTCATCCAACAGCACATTGCACTCTTGCAAACACTGAAGCATATTTGGATGGGAAGTGGCAATGAGAACATGAGGGTCTGCTGCCTAAAATATAAATAAACATAAAATAATCAATATCTGTTAATGAATAGTTTTTGAAATTTAGATGCAAAATATATTGATATTAAAATTTGAAATCTGTTTCGAATTTCTGTTAGCATATATTGCTGGTTGTCAGAAAAAAAAATCGTAATACTTCTTTTTATTTTAATTTTTTTTTTTTTTTCTTCAGAAAGCAAAATACATTACCTATCTTTTAATTATTCATAGAAATATTTACTTAACACGAAAAAAAGAAATCAAGTGACAGCTAAAAGAATTAGGGAATGATTAAATGGGCTCTTTTTTTCCCCTATATCAAACAGTAGCGATATCCGCCATAAGAACTCTAGCACTCCATAAAATTTAGCATTGGTAAAACTGTCAGAATTAGAAGTCATAAAATCAAGTGCAGTGCATGTTGTCAAATGTAAATAGTCCATGGCTTCATCTGACGAGCGTAGAGGACAGACATAGCTAGTACCTACACCCATGTGGTGCAAGTGTTTATTAAGGAAATCATGTCCTGTCGAGTCGGATATTTGCTGTAAAAACTGCAAGCGGCAATTCCATCGGGATGAGTGATGAAACAAATATATTCCACGTTTTATCAGTTGAAAGGAGTTTATTAAGGGTCTGTCTATTTTCTTCTTTACCTCAGAACCAAATTGATGAAAGGATAAAGGAAATTGTGGCTGTGGTAACTTACAACCATTTTTGGCCAAGAGGTCGGCCTTTTCATTTCCAGGCACCCCGCAATGGCTGGGAATCCACTGAAAAACAATCTCCCAGCCAGAAGTAATTGCATTGGACAGATTTATCTTAGCCTCTCCAATAAGGAAGAAATCACTAGGTGTATAGAAGACAGTTGCAAGATTGCAGCTTGGGAGTCAATAATGATAACTGCTTTATAAAGATTAGTAGTTAGTCCAAGAAGGTTGGAATGATTAAATGCAAAAACATCTGTTCTTCAATGAATTGGTAGTCAACTAAATAATAATCAAATAAATGTTTTTATAACTGTCGAATAACAACCACTTTCATTTAATATTCATATAAACATTTAAATTTATTATAAATAAGTCATAATTATTTTTGAAATCATTTTACCTTACTTCGAATTTTCTTCACAAAATTTATGTAAATTAGAATTGCTGTAGTTACTGCTTTAAAAAGCGAGAAGACTCGATGGCAATTGTAACAATGAATGTAAAACCGTCTCGTATCGATAATCAGTATGCCTGACGGGTGTTTTCCGGATTTTATCCCATACGACAGGTAAATGCGAAGTAGTTACCCGTAAAAGTCCTTCCCTTCCCCTGTCGGTGGGCTGTTTGCGGTATACACGAGGCCCACCAATGCTCCACCCACGCCTTTCTAATTGGTAGGGGAGTACAGAGCCTTAGGTACGGGGTAGAGGTAGAAAAAAAGAAATGAAATTCCTTAAATTTAATCAGAGGTGACCATACACCATACTAATGATAAATTTATTGAACAGATGACTTCTTTTTTCCATTTTTTTTTTTTTTTTTTTTTTTATATTTCCATAAATCTGATTTTAATATTTTGAGATTCTTCCAACTACAAACAAGCTAATTTATGTCAATAAAGCTTATGTACAAATTACATAAAACAGTTTATATTACTGTAAATTTATTGAGTAAAATATATATATATATATAATATGTATAATATTTAAAAATTTATTTTCTTAACTATTATTTAATGAACTTGTCAAAATAATAATTTAGATTATAATCAAATTGCATGCAAATGAGGGGAGGGGGAAATTTTACTAAAACAAAACTATGAAATTAATTGGAGTGTAAAGCAAATTGAATACTTAAATGTTTAAAATTAAATTCTGAAATGAAAAGTAAAATTAATAAAAGGATTCATACTGCTTTGGCAGCTGTTTCTCTCCAACTTTTATCAACGGTAGAAAATTTTCTTCCTTCAACAGGCATTTGCTGCATAATATCTTCAGAACTAAAAATTGGTTCTAAATATAGCCAAGTAGCTTGACACTAAACAATTAAAGAAAATTCAGTTTATCTTTCACATATCTAAATTTATTTATTAAAATAAGCAGGCTATTAAGAACATCTAAGTTAAATGATAAATATGACAAATGATATTTATTAAAAAAATTTAATAAATTTTTATTAAATAATTAATTTATTAAATTTTTATTACAATTAGATTCAATTTTCTAAACACATTCGAACAAAATTTATAGTTTATCTTTCAACAAACATTCTTCAATTAAATACATTTCTATTGAAGCTATATTTTTCAAAAAATTCAAATAAGAAGTTCAGTAAAATTAAGTTTAATCATTTTTGAATAATCATCCCTTTTCATATAGCTTTGAAAAAGCGTTTGGTAGCTTTGAAATCAATTATACATAATACATACAATAAATTATCAATTTCAAACACAAAAATAATTCTATTTAAATAGTTTTTTAAATTTTTTTAAAAACATTTATATATATAGTTTTAGTATAATCAAAACATTTACATTTCTATTGAAGCTATACTTTTCAAAAAATTCAAATAAGAGGTTCAGTAAAATTAAGTTTAATCATTTTTGAGTAATCATCCATTTTCATATGATTTTGTACATATTGGGCAAAAGGAAAGAATATATAAAAAATCTTTGTCTATTACTTATGGTAGCTTTGAAATCAATTATACATAATATGTACAATAAATTATCAGTTTTAAACACAAAAATAGTCCTATTTAAATAGTTTTTTAAAAACATTTATATAAATAATTTTAGTATCATCAAAAATTAATATTTAGCATGAAAAAATGTAATGTCCTAAATTCCACACGTTTTTAAGTAAATGTAAACGAACAATTCCAATTTTATGATCAATATAGAAGGCACCGAATCTTCTTGCAGATTCATAAAACTAAAAAATCAAACAGCTTACTTTTAGCCATGAATCTAGCACATCTTGAACTAAAAGTAGTTTTTCTTCCCACAATTTTACTTCAGTTTCAAATGGCTTTATATAAGGGGAACCTCTCATAGTTTGAACTTTTAAAATATGATCATCCAGTAGCACTTGAATATCATCCACGGCAGAAAGAATGGGCACACCCTTCACAATTAAAATATTAATTCATGTATATAATGAAATAGATTAAACTAGTTGTAAGTAAAAAAAATGTCTCTATTCAGTAAAATACATTAATTTTAAAAATAATTCTGACACATATTATACAAAATAAATATATATTTATATTTTATACAATGCTTGAACATTGCAATTGAATTTATTTTCATATATTAAAATAAGTAATAAAAAAAAGAAACCAAAAATAATTTTAATAATGAAATTATAAAATTAGTTTTTTAAGAAAAAGAATAAAAATTATTTAATTTCCAATAACATTTCTTTTTAATAGCTTTAACACATAAGTTGACAAGGGAGTTTGCAACTTTGTATCATGTGGATGTTAAATTATTCTACGATTAAATCTATACTTACCAGAATTATTTAAATTTCTTAAAAATTTAAATATTTCAAATGAAATAAAATTTCAAACATTGCATCTTTCGGGATTTAAAAGATTTATGAAGCAACACTTTAAATACATGATCAATAATTTATGTGGGATGCAAATATATTTAGATCTGAAACAGTTATTAAAAACAACGTATATACATTCGTTATATAAAACAACATAATACAACAGTTATATAAAACATATATAAATACAACAGTTATATAAAACAACGTATATACATTCCTTTTAAGAAGGTTATTTCAGATTGTTTTTTTCTGCACGGTTAAAATATGAGTATTATATTTTAATAAAAAAATATTTTAAAAAATGTGTAGTTTTGTATATTTTGATCAATAAAAACATAAAAAACATCTGGTAACAAATCTATATTTGACTTAAATAATATATTATTAAGTAAAAAGTATTTGTACTTGATAAATACTTTTTATTTATTTTACTAATATTATCTATGGTTTAAAATTGTATTTAATGATTTACTGTTTCTCTATAGGGTTTAAACTCAAACTCTATATCTTCCCATTCATCTTGCATTTTTGCCATAGCCTTTTCTAGAGCAAATTCTTTGGTGACTGAAACGGATAATTCTTCAACCCTGAAAAAAAAATGACATACTAATTATGATAAAAAAATTCTTCATGAAAGTATTAATTTAAAAATATATCTAAAAATCAAATAATTTCAAAAGCAATTGAACCCACTTTTCAATATGTCGATGTAACCCTACTCTGACCATGTCTTCTAATGTTGCATTAGGACCAGGTAATATTTTAAAGCCTAAAAATTTACTAGCCTGCAAAAATTTTTAAAAATTGAATGAACATTTTTATTAGTTATTATTTTTTAATACTAATATAATAATTCTCTCTTGCTTCTCATCATCCAAAATTAAAGAAATAATAAGAAATCAATTCTTGGCTAACTTCAATTATTCAGTTATTACAGTTTGTAAATATTTATATATTAATTGAGAATTTTTTTTCTTTTTTTCCATTTTATGAATCTACTTTTAATAATTAAACCATTAAAAATCTATTTTTTCGTATGCATTAAAAAGATAGCAAAATATCCCAATGTAAATAAAAACTAAAAAGGCTTGAATAAATAAATAAATACTACAAAAGTATCAATAATAAAATCAATGTTATCTGGCATGGCATATTACGTAATAATAATAATATAATTTTCTGAATAAAAATTGTGAAAAATGATACAATGTTATAAAAAAGCCTTCAAAATTTAATATTTAACCTAAACAATATCAAACAAAATATTCATCAACATATTTATTCTTAGATATCATGAAGTGATTAAAACAAATATGACCTACATATTTCCAGTGTCTTTTCTTAATTCCAGGATTACAAATGGCTAATAACAGAGGAACATAGCTTTTAAATGCCTCTATTTTCTCTTTCATTGCTTCTGCGACTGCTCTTGTATCTAGTTCACCAGCAAATGTTTTGATGAGTTTAAACATTACTTTCCACATCTCATCGACTTTATCCCGAATTTCTTCTGCATTTAGTCCAGCAAAAGACCCTATCCATAAAAATGCCATACAAATTAGTATTTTAAAATACAAAAGTCAAAACGTTGAATTCATTTCAGTCAACATTAAATTACAGGACAAAAAAAAAAAAAAAAAAGGAATGGCTAAAACATAATAACTTTTTAATTCACTATTAGGGGCAATTTATAATTTTAATTAAACTCTATAGCATAATACACAGACTAAAATTCAAACAGTTCAATAAAATTGCCATCATAGTTTTATCAAAAAATTCTAACTTGTCCTTGCAGTCTTATCTATACTTAAGTTTTGTTTATGATAATTTATAATCGAATTCACTTGAAGTTTCACCAAAAAAAAAAAAAAAATTAATATTATTTTTTAAAAACAATAGCATTCTGAAAAATATTGGTATTCATATAATTGACATAATTGAAATCTGTTATAGGAAGAAACATATTTATAGGCAATATGAATGTTTAATATATTATAAACATAAAAAATTTTGTACATCAATTTTTTCTTTCATAAATTTCATATTTACTTTTATCTCTGTGTATATATCTATATAATATATATATATATATTTAATATTAAATAGTGTTTAATACTCAAATAAAATATTTTAGAAAAAAATGCTTAAAATATGTTAAATAAATTTTAACCTTACCATGTCACATTCTTCAGTCTATATCGTATTTGTCATATGTTATCTATCCATTTTAAAAAAAAACTTACCATAATACCAAATCTCATAATTTTTAAAGAAATCATAAGCTGTTGTCCATAATTTTTCATATGGTTCTTTTTGAGCAAACATTGTTGGAATATTCGGATGATAAGTTAAATCGCGAGATAATAAGCGTTCTTCTTCATTAATTGCCTACAACATAAAAATTTTAATAATTATTATGACATGTAAAACTTTAAGTATATTTCATAATCAGAAATAAATCATATAACAGATTTATTTCTGATTATGAACTATGTATTATAAATTTAGGCTACATTCTGAAACTTTAAAATAATAAATATTGACAAAAAAAAAAAAAAAAAAACTCACAGCTAATTCATCTCTGGCTTCGACCAAGCATTCATGAAGATACTGTAAACCCTCAACAGCTGCTCTTGATTCATCTAGTGTTGCTTCCTGAAAATAAAAAATAATTCATTGTATTCTCTTTAAAATAAAAATAGTGAAGGACAATTATTATTTTTAAATTAGTTATGAAAGGTGATTATAAATCTTTCATTTGTCTTAAGATATCTGTATTGAAAAAATTAACATCAAAGTAACGCTTCTGGTATACTACACTTGACAACTATTTAATGGACTATTTTATTTCATATTTTATATTAGTTGGTCCTTAATGTCTTCTAACATTTTTTTTATTATTATTTGAAAAGTTTAAATGAAACACATATATTCAAGTTCAAATTATTTTTAGTAAATTGTTACACTTGATCAGTGAGTTTTATTTCTATTGATAGTTTTAATATTTAAACACAATATTTATAGAAAAAAATAGTATAATCATTGAATTAAAATTAAAAGAAAATTTCATTATATCAAAAATTTTCTACTTATTTACCAATTTTACAAAATTTAATTGTTGTGTTTGCTCATTAACACAATACATGTATATTGAAGTACAGATATCTCATATAAAATTATATGCATATCCTACATGGCAGAAAATTAGAATTTTTAATCAAGTTTTTAAATATTTATGAGTATTAAAATAAAAGGACAGCATACATAGAATCATTTATAATCCACCAGCCACCAAAAGAGCTCATGGCAATTATCGTGATTCATTATTTCAATGCATCATGATAATTGACAAGAGCCATAATAATAGGTGAATAGCAAATAGTATTTTTCAATCAAACATCAAATACTTTTTACAGCACAGTGACTGCTAAGAATTTAGAGGTCAAAATATGCTTTCAGAAAGTTCTTCCAGCACAAAAGAATTACAAGTTTTAATTATTGTCACACATCAATTTTTGATAAATGATAGAAAACAAAAACTTACGTACAATTTTTTTTGCTACATACAGAACCAGTTTTCTTTTCTTTTTTTAATGTTTAATGTCAATCATATATTTCCAAAATATGTGATTGATAAAACAATAAAAGGAAAAATTTAGAGTTAATATGATGTTAAGTGAGAATTTGTATATTAATATTGTTCCTAATCTAAGTTTAAGACCAACCTAAGTTTAACCAAAAATTTTAAAAATATACATAATCTTAATTTTTTTCCATGCCAATACAGACTTTGCAAGATTAAATACACAATTTAGAATTGTTTTCAAAAATATTTTCTCTATTCAGCAATAAATTAGAACAATATTTTTAAAATGAATGGTCATGACCCAGTATAAGCCCATAAAAGCAAACTTCTGTCAGTCAGTCAAAAAGAAAATTTTTTTTTTTTTTTTTTGAAATTCTACACATTCTGGAGAATACTTTTTTTTACAAAACTTTAACGTCTTTTATATTGATTTTTCAACAATAGTTTTACCAAAGATTGAAGATAAAAGCAAAATATATGTCCATTAATAATATCATCATAACTTCAAGCTTATAATAAAAAATGTGATAAGCTATTTAAAAATAGTAAAATAAACAAATACAAATAAATTTTAAATATTTAGTTTGATTTATTTGTATTTTGCTTTTATTGTAATACATTATTTTTATTTTATATATACATACATATACATAAATTGTATGTTATATATTTCAGTAAAAATATATATTTATATCTGTACCTATCAACATTAACATCATTAAAAAAATCATGAAAATAACTAAACCATAGAGAAAAAAGCTTGTAAAGCGTTAACATAGAACATGAGTTGAGTGAAAATCAGCCAAAAATTTCAGTCATATTTTTCAATAAAAATTAATTTAAAGGAAAAGAAGTTAAATTAATTAACCGAAGAATATAAAAAAAATCAATCAAAATTCATCCAAATTCATTTAAGCAAAGATGCAAAGATTTGTGAAATAAAAAATAATATTAAGTTAGAATTCAGACATAAAATGAACATTAAGAGGCATGCTCACTTGAATCAAAGGAAGATTTCTTATTTTACGCTCACAGAAGTCGATATTATTCTCCAACATTTTAATTCTATCCACAAGTTTAGTCTCAGATTCTTCTCGCTTTTTCTTTAGTTCAATAGAAGTAACTTTAAATAATTTTGTCATGCTTTTTGGCCATCGTAGCATTGTGCTGTGACACATAAGTTCTTTTTCTGAAAAAATATTTTTAAAAATCAACTTGAATGTGGTATTATTTCGAATAATTTAATTTGTAAGAAATTTTAAAATATTTAAAAATTAAATACATAATGTCGTATATACATATGCATGGCAAATAATTTAATACAAAAATAACAGGAATATAATATAATTTGATATAATAAAAGTACTTTTAAAAAAAATTTTGAGTCAAAAAATAATAGTATTTTAATACTTTATAAAATTTTAAAAAAAATATTTTTTATAATAGCAAACAAGAGAGTTTTTAAAATAAATTTATTCAGAATATAGTAAGAACTTATTTTTACCTGAAAGAAGAGCATTGTCCATTAAGAATGTAATTCTTTTAACAGCTTTTCTTATTTCTTTAACTAAATCATCCATTTTTACATGTGACTGTTCAATAAATTTAAGATTTATGAATTAATAGGATTTTAGATTTCAATACTTACATGTAATACTAAGTTTTAGCTCAATTTTAAAATTATTTATTCGAAAAAAATGTTTCATCTTCACATTTTTTTAGGAAATCCAATAAAAGGAAAGGAAAACAGAATTTTTCAAAAACGGAATATAAAGCAAGAAAAAGATATAGAATTAAAATTTAAAATGATTAAAATTAATACCATAAAAGTATGAACAATCAATGATTATTATAATTATAATATTCAATGATTATTCAAAATCAGGAAATAACTGTTAACTTACATTTACAAATAATCTCTATATTAAATATAATAGCAAAAGAAAACTTTCATCATAATCACATCGTCTATAAAATCTAAAATTCAATCATTTATTCTATATCTTACATGTTTTTAAAACAAAAAATTGTTGTATCACAAATGATTCATCACTATTTATCTACATTTTTAGCAACTATACATGATAGTGTAAAAACATAAAATGTACCATACAACTTCTATAAATAGAATAGTTGATGGAGGCATATGCATGACTACAAAAATTTCTAAGAATAATAATTTTCATTTCTGATTAATTTATTTAAATCTTATTACTTTCTAATCTAGAAAAAATAATCTTTTAACTATATGAAATAAATATGATGATAAATGAATAATCCAGAAAATTTTATATGTAAAATGAATAATTCTGACCAACTACCACAATTTAATATTAAATACTAAATTTAAAATTTATCTAAAATGTTATTTGCTGTTCTATTAGAATGAAAATTACAGAAAATAGTTTATACATTTTTAAAAAAATTCTTAATTTTACACAGTTAAAATTTAAAAAAAAATTAAATACATACCACTTTTAAAATATTAGTTATTTCCACAAGATCTTCAGTGTTAGTTAAAGGTTTTATCAATTGAGATTGCATTAGCTGAAATTCGTCACATATCCTATAAAAAAATATTGATTTTAAAACAAAAATATTAGTACTTTGGAATGTTTTGCCAATTTAAGAAGTTATTACCTATAAATGCAAAAACTTTAAATAAATTAGAATAACCAAGGAATTTTTTTGGAATCGAGGGCGAATTAGTCATATACGGATCAATTATTCTTGCAAAAATCGAAGTACTTTTCCGTTAATCGGGCGCAAGAAATAATTCGCCAAATATTGCAACTTGGTATTACTTTTCAAGTTTATGAAAAAACATTATTTCATTTACAACTGAGCAAAAATGAAACTAAAAATAAAACTAAACTAAAACTAAAAATTAATTTTATAATTTTTTAAATTTTTTTTTTATTTTGGGGAAGGGGGGATTTTTATATCGCTGGTCTGTTGCGCCGTCGCCAAAACGAAAAATCTGATGTTGGCGAAAATTGCACCCCGCTAAGGGAATCAAAACTGTAACAAATAATAATAGCAGATTTTTTTTTTTTATATATGGGTTTGTACTTTAGAGAAAGTTTTTGAAGAAAAAAACTCACTATCGCCTTTTATTCGTAAATATAAGGTATTTAAATAGACATATAAAGGCAACTCTTATCTTTCTGTTATTTTAAATTAAATCTTAAAACAAAAGTTAGTTAATCGATATTTTTTTTAAAATGTCAAAAAAAAAAAAAATTTAAATACATAATAAAAGATGAATGGTGAGGAAAGGGAATTAAGTATATATATATAGATTATGAAACGTTATTATGAATTAACTTTAATCAGCCATTAGAATAACATGCTAAAAAAAAAGTTTAAATATCTACATATATATTGATACTAACCATTGAGTGTGTTTGGCATTAGTTTCAACTTGAAAAGATATAAGTCTTTGACAAACAGCATCAATTTTTTCACAAAGTTGTTGCTTCATTTTATCGCAATTTAAATTTATAATATTCAAATGCACATTACTTCTCTCATTATTTATTTCTTCTTTATACATCTGTATCTCATTAATTTTCTAAAACAGTTTTTAAAAAAAAGACACATAAATACAAATACAAAAAAAAAAAAAAAAATCTTTCATTTAAATATAAATAATTTTTGTAAAAAAAAATTACTTCAGGAAAAATTTTAACATCCAGCTCCTCCTCTTCATTTCCCTCTAAGAATCTGTCAATATCCTCATCTAAAGTTCCATTTATGATGTAACTGAATTTGTCATATTTTTTAAGGTACCTTAAGAAAACAAAACAATGATTCAGTATCAACAGCGAAACAAAATATAATACGAAATAAATAAAATAAATCTAAATTAATTAACCAATATTTACAGAAATTCTGTAATAAAATTTTGTTACAATAAGTAATATAAATTATAATAATTTTGATTTGCAAGCACTATTTTCAAAGCATTCTACAACATAAATTGAAGACATTTATAAAAAGACATAATTATACTTGTTCAACATAAAATAACTTTTAGATGTATAAAAATTTAATTTAAAAAAAATGTCAATATATGTATATACATAGTAGCTGAAAAGAATTGAATCATTATATAGATATAAGCTCGTACCTAAATGAAAATTAAATACTGCCACACATTTTACTGGATTAATATGTTTTTGAAAAGTAAAATATTAAATTAAATCATATCCTCTATCCTATTACTATCATCTCCCAATCTAGTATTGTTCAGTTATTATGTGTTTTAAGACTTAAATAGCTATATTTACAATAATTAATAAACAAACTACACAATTTAAAAAAGAAAAATTATTTCATTACAAATGATGTTTCTGCAAGTTCATAATAAAATATTTTATTTTTTCTTCATTTCAATTGACTAAATATGCTTTTTTTAAATTGGTAGAAAATCACTTTATTATTTAATATATTGTTCATTCAGTGATTGCAAAATATCTTACTGAATTAATTTCAATGACAAGCCATTGACTATGTCAAACAATGTGTTATAAATGTATATAGCCAAAACAAGACATTTAATATATTTTGATTATATATATATATATATATATATATATTGGAAAATATAACTTAAAATTAAACAGCATATAGCAATAGTAATATATTTGATATATGCTGATTTTTTTATATTAAATGAAAAACAGCATATAGCAATAATACAGTATACAATATATAGCATAAATATATGTAGATAAATAACAAGGAAATATAAAGAAATAAACAACAAAAGCTTTTAAAACAAAGAAATATGTTAAGTCCTTCAAACATCCTTACTGGTGCAATCCAATATTATTGAACTTTAAATCTTCCTTAATAGAATTTAAGCAGAATTCTACCAGTTGATCATTGGGAGGAACAGGATATAAATTCATCTTTTCATCTTCTAATATTGTTAGCAATATTTTATCAGCCTAATAAACAGAAAGCAAAATATGAATTTAATTATTTTTTATGTAATTAAAAATTAAAGTAAAAAAAAAAAAAACTTTTTTTTGTTTTGTTTTTACCCTTGGCATATTTTCAGAAATGCATAAAAGTTTGTAAATGACAGACTGAATTTCATTTTCCCATTCCACGCAAGTCATTTCAAAATCTATGTTATTATCTTTAACAATAACTCGAATTGTCAGAATTGGAAAATTTGCAAATTGTATTTCTTTCATTTGAGATATGTCATTTCCAACCTAAAAAAGAAAAAAAAAGTTATCTATATAATTTCATTAATACTAAGTATTTCAATAAAGATACTTAAATTAATTTTTAATGCATAATGATGGTAAAGTATATTTTAATAAATGTATAGAAATGCTAGCCAGAAAAAAAATATGGAAATTAGCATTCAATAAAAATGGAAATTTTATATATATACATATAAAATGGACATTATATATACTGAAGAATTATATTTACTAGCAATTAAATTTGCTGAAGAATATATATCAATCTTTACACATTTTTAATTAAAAACATATACTGTATACTCTTACATAAAAATTAAAAGAAATTTAGAGAAAAAAATTGCTATTATTTAATAGTTGAGATTTATTCATTACACAAGGTGATCTATGTAACAACACTGAAATGAAATTTATTTAACCATATCATGCTATTCACATATATTTTTATTTTTAAAAAAAATCATAACAAAATTATGAAGCATAAAAACACATATTAACAATTTTTTCAAAGCAAATTTTGGAAATGCCTTTGTCATATTACAATCTATAATTAAACATGCATCAAAATATTAGATTATATGATGTTTTCTGCAATATTCAATATTCTGTGATGTTTCCTGCACAGTATATACTATTAATTTCACTCCCCACTTAATTCATTCAAAGTTTTTGAATGATTTCTGTAAACACTTTCTTAATAAAGAAAGAAACTGGTTATGTTAATGCATTCCTTCTAAAGGAAAACAAGAACAAAATATAGTGTCCCATGTCGAAATTTATCTGCTAACAGATTAAGTACTTCAATATTTAAGTTCATAAAAGATGTTTGTCAATTTAACTGCATAATTCTAATTGTACAATATATGATTTGTATATTATTGGTAACAGTCGACTTTGGATTACTCTGTATTCCTGTTCTGATAATAATATTATTTACATAAATTATTCAAATAGATAAAAACAGCAAAATGTAGAATAAAATTAGCATCAGTAAATAACATACTACAAAATCTAAAATGTATTAAAAGTTATATGCATATTATAGTTTATTAATTAAAAGTTATAAACTTCCTTTAAAATTTGGTATTTACAATTAAAAACCTGTTGGTTTAAATTAATTTTAATTGTTCTGTTAACATAAAATGATAGATTGAATATTCTTACAGCATATTTGTGGATTAACTCCATCCAATTGAATATGGATTTTGTAATCAATTCTCTCAACATAGTGGACATAAGTGTTGCAAAAGATGTGAAGTATCTTTCAATCTTTTCACATGATCCATCAAGTTTTCTTGATACTAAAGGTTCCCAATCAATTTTCCGATGCTTAATAAGAATTTGAACGCATTCTTCAATCCATCTGAAAAATGTACAAAGAAAAAATAAAATTTTTAAAATGAAATTATTTTTTTGTATTTATTAAACCCATGGATTGAAATTTTGTTAGGAAACCTAATGCTTTTGCAGAAAAACAGATTTTTGTTAGGTTTCCTATTTTTAAAAATCAAATAATTTATATGTATATATAAGAATATTGACAACTAGGTGTTTATAGTAATGTACAATGATCATTTAAACTTGATGATAGAAAGTAATTTAATGTAAAAGGCCATTTTTGTATTTCTTCATAATTGGGTTAAATACAATACAATAATTACAATAATTACAATGGGTTACAATAATTAAGCAATTTTGAAAAAAATTGGATCTATATAGTAAAATGTAATTATTTTATTTTTATTATTTAACATAAAATACATTATGAATAAAAAATATGTACTATAAAACTGATAAAATCAAATTTCAACACTGTGATATGGCATTATTGTAATTTATTTTATATTATATTTTGTCCAAATATAAATTATTATAATCGATAGTACATTTTAATGGATCTACACTATGTAGTTGATATAGCTGTAGTGGAATTATATAGTAGAATATAGTTGATTTTATTAAACTTGAATTTTTATATTTGTCTTGGATACAATTTATATTAATTAACTTTTACTATGCAGTACAAATTAATTTTATAATTTTTTATTACAAAAGTTTTAGACCCAATATGAAGTCCCATTTTAAATAGTGGAAGTTCTCTTTTATTTTTGAAAATTAATTATAATATTTTTACATACAACAAAGTTAGATAGATATAAATAATTAGAAGAAAATAATACTGATTGCGTAAGAAATTATGAGCTTCCTTGCACTGCTTTTCTACAGATGCATGAAATTCTTCAATGCAAGGAGGTAGAGGATTGCTAGCAAATTCATTTATTTGAAGTAATTCTCGGTTCCTATACCTGAAAAAAAAATTGAAATATAATCAAAATATAATTATTAAAATATTTTTGCTGAAGTAAATTGAAACAGAGATTTGTCATAAATTAAAATATGCCTTATTAAACTATAAAATTTTTCACAATTTTTAAATTTTAATTTATAAATTTTACATGCATTAATATCAATTTTAAGTTTCTTCAAAATGTAATTTCTGAATTATGTCAGATTAATCTTAATTTAAAAACAGATTATGAAATTATCAAAAAAAAAAAAAAATTTAGTGACTTGTTATTTCTAAAAAATAATTGAAACAACTGTAATGTTTTAAAAATTGCCTTAATTCTGAATTGAAAATTTTAAAATATGCCTTATTAACTATAAAAATTTTCACAATTTTTAAATTTAAATTTATAATTTTTACATATATTAATATCAATTTTAAGTTTCGTAAAAAGGTAATTTTTGAATTATGTTATTTTCATAATTAATCTTAAAATAAAAATAGATTATGAAATTATCAGAAAAATTTAATGAGTTATTATTTCTGAAAAACAAATTGAAATAACTGTAATGTTTTTAAAATGAAAAAAAAAAAAAGATTTTATACTTTGTTGCCCAAAGATAGCAAATTCTTTCCATACAAAAACAGGCAATGAATGCTTTTGATTGAAGTTTTTTTCTGGTTTTGTGGACAATGTTGGACCACGGCAAAGGAGGCTGAACAAATCTGGAAAGAAAAATGTTATCGTAAATATTTAACAAAGATAAAATATATAGTTATTAAAAATAAAACTTTCAATTTTTTTAACAATTTTTCAATTCCTACTATTAATTCACACTCTCCCTATATATATATATTTATATATCTTGTTCAAATTTTCAATCATTAATAAGATACTTTTTATTCATCCACTGAAGTTCAAATACATTTTTGTTGAACTTGTAGTGGATGACACTTGATGTTAATACAGTTTTTTCAAATATTGATTAATTAAATTTAATTAATTAATTTCAGTTTTATTTGGAAGAAAAAATTTTCTCTTATATAAGATATTTAGCAGGATATAAAATTAGGAATAAATACCGTCAGAGGTGAAGTGTGTAGATCGCTGGAAAAAAGTTTCTTTTCAGATTCTTTTTTCATTCTGGGTTCAAGCGAAAGCTTCACTCATCAAGCTTTCGCTTTCTATTTTGCCACTTAATATTGTGATTCTGTCATATGTATATACATATTTATATTAATTGTAATTATTTAATGAAAAGTAACTAAAATAAAAATTTTCTTTGTTGAAGTAGGAATTGACTTTAAAAAAAAATTTTTTTTTTTTTATTACTTGCTAAATCTATGGTTAAAAATTCATAAAATTAATTTATAATTTATATAAATTATAAATTAATAAATTTATATTAATTTATAATTTATATAAATTAATATTATATAATATTCATTTTATATATTTTAAAATTCATAAATTTAATTTTATTTCTCAGAAGTAACTTACACATGAGACCACTTAGAAGGGGGTCTTTTAATATTCAGGCGTTGTCTTTCAGATTTATCCAACAGTACATAGTCAACTAAGCAGAAATAATTATAAAATAAAAAGAAAATGAATAACAATTCAACATTATTTTTTTTTAAATGTACAAAAAAAATCATTCATGTTAATCTCAGAATATTTTAATCGATTAATTGTTATATTTTGTCAAAAACTTAAAAACAGTCAAATAATAAAAAACTCAAAAGTAAACAGAATAGATTCTACAAATTTTCTTTTATCTAAAATATTTTTATTTATTCACTAAATGAATTATAACTGTTTTTCAAAACAAATCAGAATTTTTAAACTCATAAATTAAACAAATAAAAATGAAGGTTTTGGTAAAAATATTTTAATTAGTAACTATCAAAAGAAAAAATTTCGAATACAAAACGAATTATACAGAAGTTATCTGCATAACTATTATTTAAATCAATGCATCATAATAACTATTTTCCTATTGTTAAATTATTCGATTATTATGGACTAAGATTTAGTCAGACTTATGAAATGATTATCAAAATTCATAATTGTCTCAAATTCAAAAAAAAAAAAATTTAATTTGACACTTGCATATTCTGTGAGTGTTTTTCACACTAAAAAAGCATTAAATGAAATTATATTATATAAAATTAATGTTAATTCCTAAAGTTCTGAAAATTATTTCAAAGAAAAACATTTCTTACTTTAATTTAAAGACAGAAAGTGTATATTCAAGAAGGGGATTAATTTTTTTTTCAGGTTTGTTTTATTATTCATTAAAAAGTCTGAAAAAAGCATGTAAAAAAACATGCAACATGAGTTAATATTTACTTCTATTACAGACAACATATAGAAAAATAAAACTAACCAATTCCTTTTTTAACAGCCATGTAATAATCCTTCTTTGCTTCATTAAAAAGCTGGACTGAACTATCTTGAAATGAAAATAATAGCTCGTTTTTAATTTTCCCTTGTTGACAAAGTGTTTCTAATGAAAATTTTGGTTCCGGTATATGTTTATCATCAATTCCATAGTGTATATAATGCCAATACCTCTAAAAACATTAACATATGTTAAAAACATTAGTTCATCTACATACAATTTAAAAATTTTGATATTAATCTTTTAATGGTATTTTTTCTTCTTAAAATTAATTATAACATTCGTTTTGTCTTGTAAATGTTTGACACCCTTTACACTATTAAAAAAAAATCAAGCCAAACTGGGACTATACATAATGTAATAAATCAAGGTAATTGGTTAAAAATTACTCCAAAATGTTTAAATCCTATATGCATTTGCACATGTTTCTGCCTGCATCTTTATAAAGTAAAAGTACTCAAATTTTAAAAGATTAAAATAACTCAATATTTTTAACTTTTTAAAAGAAAATGTAAAATTTAAGCAATAATTTTAAATAGAAAAAAATAAGCTTCAAATTCAACTCATTTTAAAGAGAATTAAACAGGTTAATGCTTAATCATATTAATTAAATAAATTATTTCTATACTATAATTTAAATTTATTCTACACAAAACCAAATTTTTTTAGAGCTGCTAGTGATTTATTTATAAATTTATTCTTAAAAAAATTCAAAACACTTTCTAACTACAAATAATTGTAAACTTCTTACTTCAGTATCTGTCTGTGATGTGGATTTGTTTAGTTTTTTTCTTTTGAGTTTTCTCTGTTCCAAAGGACTCATAGGCCTAACATAAAACCACAATTTATTATTATTATTATTATTACTTACAAGAAAAAAAATAAAACTCTTTTAGATTCTAAAAAATATTTTTCACAATTTAAAATGTTCTGGCAATTACAAAATAGAGTTAATAAAAAAGTGGCTTATTGGTCTTATTGTTAGTAAGTTTAAATTAATATTCTGATTAACTTGAATTAGATGCATTAAAACTAATAAATCAAATAAATATTCTTAATTATAATTTATTTAATTCAAGTCCGTAACAGTCTAAATTTTTGTGGACTAGAATTTAAATTATCTCTCAATATCAAGATCAGAAAAATATAAATTACTCTAGATTTACCTAGTATAATTTGTTATATTACCCTGTTGCTTGTTTTTCATTGAATTCTTTCTGGCAAGAATTTTTTCAGAGGTTTTCTGTATGGACTTGATTAAGGATAAAAAGAATTATAAACATACATTAAATATATAAGTACTTGTATTTTTTTCTTTAAGTATCCATTTTTTTTTTGGATACTTAAAGTATCCATGAAAAGATAACAAGTTGATATTTTAATTACTGAACTTTCAAATAATTAAAATAACTAATTTAAAACTAATTCTATTTATACATACATTTACATATTTTGTTTTACATAAATCAGCAATGAAAAAACAAAAATTTGAATGAAAAAAATGCAATCAAAATAAAATTTAAATAATTAGATCTAAATTGAAATGATTAAATGATTGATTAGATTTTTACTATAATGGAATATTGAACTTTTATGTATATTATTTAGCATATAAGTATTTCTTAAAAATTATCAAAGGATATTTTTAAATGTTCTTGGTAGTTTTGATAAAAGAAACCTAAATTTATGCAGTGTTCGTGGATTTGGAATCTGAGAACCCCCTCGAAAATTGGCTCCAATCAAATCACTTGGATAATGATGATAATCCTTTGCTTTATAAGCAACAAATTTTGTATGCATATTATTAGCAAACAAAGGAGGATATTCTCTTGATTCTTCGAAAACCTGCAAAAGTAAATTTTGAAAGTATTTATTATTGATCAGATTTTATCAACTTTAAAGTACTTAAAAAAATAAAATGTTTGACACATAAATTGGAGTGCAATTTAGCCACACCTTTGACAGTTAAACACTTTGAATTGTGATGATAATGCACCAAAAATAACCATTCCATTCTATACTCACATTATCAATCAACCATTGTATGCTGACACATTGTAACCATTTTATACTTCAACTTCATTCATTGTATACTCAACATTGTATACCATTCAACCATTGCATACTTACATTCAATAGAAATTCTGTTAATAACTATAGTAATCAAATTTGGTGATTTTGAAATTTCATTCCAAGAGTTACAGCTAATTTTTTTTACAGCTAAATTGCATTTTTTATCAAACCTCTAATAAATTTTATTTGAACCCAAATTAAAAAGGTAAATTAATTTAAAAGTATAGGAGGGTAGAGATCTACAAATTTATCAGTATTTTTTTTTTTCTCCTTTTTTTAGAGGAATGTTTAAAAATGAGGGAAATTTTTTTTAGAGTCTATTTTTTTCTTTTTCCTTCTATTAGCTGAAATAAGATTACATTATGCAAAAATAATAAAATTTTAACAACAATGTCTTATATATAGGTAGTAGATCAATATTTTAAAAACAAACAGAGTGTATTATTTCTTAGCATTTTTAAAATATTTTGTTTCCCTAAAAAAATGTGTTTGTATGATTTATCTTTTCGTGCTACAATTAAATTTGAATTTGTTTAAATGAGCTATAGTTCATTTTTTTTTTTTTTCAATAATCAGATAAGAAATAAATTAATTTAATGTGAAATTAGAGTGATTTTTTTGTTTTTGTAATTGTGACTAAAGATATTTAATGAACATAATCAGATTAAAGACATCTAGTAATATTTGAAGAAGTGTTAATATATAAATATATATATATATATAAATTGTCTTTAGCAAACATGTAATAAATAGTGATTATGATTTTAATAGCTATTCATTCAATAAAAATTTAAACTAAATATATCTATATTGCTTTCCTTTTTTAATATTATTTTTCATTTATTACTATTAAAATTATTTTAAAAAACCTTCTGATTTACATAGTAAAAACAATTTTAATATTGTTAATATTGAAAAAAAAAACTAACAGTTATTAAAAAATATGCTTTTTATATTTAAATAAATAAATATACAAATTTTTAGTATTGGCTTATTTGGAACCTGAATATTTATTTAAATTTTGATAAAAATAGCAATGTCCTTACCTTTTCATTAAGCTTCTATTTGTTAATTTAAAATAGAAGTACAGTAAATAGAAGTACTAAGTGCAGAAAAAAATTAAAAATATATAAAATTTAGTTTTAAGAATGCAGTTCCTTAAGATATTTTAATTGTAGTTTTTATTTAATTAAAAGTAGATCCAAAAAAGTTTAAAACTCAATTTTTATGTACTTAAATTTATAACACTATAAAAAGTTATAATTTTTTATAATTTTACTTTACTATAATTCTGAAAAAAAAAAAAAAAAAAAAAAAAAAAAAATACCTCAGCAAATTCTGTTGGAACTTCTTCTCGGGGAATTTTTCTTTTCTTGGCCACTTTAAATGTTTCGTTTTTAGAAACTGTAATATTTTTTTTGTTTGAAGGGGGTTTAAAAAAGTTAAACTTTTTATAATCCATTATGAGAAAGAAAAATTTGGGGAATTATAATAAAACAATAACAACATTAAAATGCATAATTCAATAAATAATAGAACTTGCAAGTAAAGTTAATCTAATGGTTTCACCGATAACACGAAAATAAATAATTATGTCATAATCTTTTTAAAAAATTCTTATAAAATATAGCGTAATCTTATCATTAAAATTGAATTAATTAAGAAAATTCAATCAAATCAATGATTTTGTATACGAAGTAAAGAAATCGCGCAAAATACAGTGCAAACTATTTCTAATTTAAGAAACTTTGAAAAGTGTTACCATGACAACACAGTTAAACTTGTAGTGTTTATTCTTGAAGTTTGAATTCTTAAGAAGAAAAAAAAAAAAGAAATATAATTATTCAATAAAATCTATACATGTTAAATTGTGAGCTTCAATAATTCATTTGATATTTAACACAATATCTATATTTTATATTGTGTTTAATATAAAAGTATTTCATATTAAAATTAAGTTCTAATACACACGTCAGTGTTTCACCATTTTCTCGAATAAAAAAAAAATATGGAAATGTTATATTTTTAATTATTTTTTGAGGAGTAAAAAACCTGGCGAATAGCTAAATTGAAGTTATTTATCTATGTCGTATATGGGCATGTGAGTCAATTACTATATGGAACCTCCGATATTATTTGTTTCGAATTATGACGGTTCAACAGATTAATTTTTTTGTACGAGTTGAGTAAATTATGTATTCACTTTTTAATGGTAAACCTTGGTATACGTACCTGGCTTTTAAAAACACTAATAAAAATTTTACTTAATGCATATAGAGTTTAAATAAAGGGTTTTAATATTAAATAAAATGGAACAAACATGAATATGGTTTTGGTGGAAAATATTCCATACAGTCCACAATGCACACTCGAGGACAAAGCAAATGGAAGTTTAATTTTTATTTCGCTCTCAATAAATGGACACTAGAGAGTGATATTCAATGATTTTGTACGAGTAAGTACAAAACTGACTCTGTTTCTTGAATAAAAGAAACAGAGTCATCATAACATTTAATGTTTTTTTTTTTTTTTTTTTTTTCATTGTAGTTTTCATAAACAGTGATATCCTTATGACAAATTCCTAATTCAGTACCATAGTAACCCTAATCAACCAAATCATAAAAGAATTTTTTTCTCTTATCTTTCGATCAAAAGATTGTGAGTTTTTTGGTTTATTCAATTCCTTCTATTAGCTCACACTCTCCCTATATATATAGTGTTCAAATTTTCAATCGTTCATAAAATACTTTTTATTCATCCACTCAAGTTCAAATACATTTTTTTCAACTTGTAGTGAATGAGACTGGATGTTAATACATTTTTTTCAAATTTTCAATTCAGTCATTAAATTTAATTAATTAATTTTAGTTTTTTTTTTTTTTTTTTCAGATGGCCAATTACCAATAGATGGCGCCATTTAAACTTAAAAAAAAAATGAATGAAAATTATTTATAAAGGACTTTCTGCAATAGAGTGAAAAAAAAGTAGGAATTGACTTTAATTTTTTTTTATATATTACTTGTTTTTACTTGAAGTTTGAATTTTATGCAATCAGTGAATGCAAAAAATAAGGGAATTTTTTTTTTTTTTTTTTTCTTGTGGCATTAATTTGTTGTGTAAGCTTGAAATGACTCAAATAATTTTCTACTTTAATATCTCAGGAAAATCAAAATAATAAATTGTAGAAACTTTATATTCGTATCAAATTGTTGGCTAATAAATAAATCTGAATTACTTATTGAAAGTTATTCAAAAATGCTTACTAAATGGAAGCATGAAATTATATTTCTAATACGAATAATTTTTAATTTAGTGTCTCAGTTAAATTGCATATAAATAGTATATAAGACAGTTATTATGCATTAATAAATATAATTAATCTCAAACAAATATCTTTAGTTATATTTTGTTTTCAGAAAAAAAGTTTAAGGAATTGTAGTAAATGAAAACAACTTTATTTGAAAGACTGAACACCATGTAATTTAACAATCATCAAACTTGCCAGCCTCAAAGAAAGATGCAGCATCTTTCCGACAGGAAAAATCAAAACAATTAAATATATATTTTTTTAAATATGAAATTTTTTTTTTTGTATAAGTGTAAGTCTTAAATATCATGAAATTCAAAATCAATAATTATTCTCCTCACAGCTGTACACGGAAATATTAGGCAGAAAACGCGTTGAATTTTTGATGCATTTCGAAATTCTTTGCAAAGCATTGGGTGTCCTTTGTTGGCCTCTTTTTCTGTTCTTATGAATAAGCACACTTTCAGTTGATATATAAAGTATTTATTCACATTCCAACAATACGCATTTTAGCAACTCCCCGCCAACCACACTCGCGTTCCTTCTTCTGCCCCTGCTATTACATTTTTCATCCCCGTATAAGCATTCGCCTTATATGGAGTTACAGGAGGAGGAGTTATGGCAGAGCCTCTTGGTCGTGGCGCCATCTATTGTCATTCACAATGACAAATAGCTTACACCTTGTTTTAGACATTGACAGTTATTAAGTATTTGAGGTCCTTTCACTGCAATACATTTATTTGAGGGTGGTATAACTGTTTCTATTTCATAGAAGTCATTCAAAATAAATTTATAAAGAACATTGACGATATTACATCGAGTTTTGAAAAAAAGTTATTTTTGATTTCATAAAAACCACTCTTTTTTAATTCAGTGAATTTGAATTTCAAATATTTTTTTGCAGCTATAATAAAATATTTGTTAGATCAGTGGTGGCCAATCCGCGACCCGTGAGATTTATCACACTTTTACAAAATATATTTATTTTACAATAGCCGAAATAGTGAAAATCATGCATTAAAAAAATGCATTATGTGTGCACCGATATATTCAAAAATTATATATATATTTAAAATAATATTCTTGAGAATATATGACAGATATTGCCTGTTTTATTGATGAGTTTACAGTTATGAGTTCTCAGAATAATTAAATTATATTCTGGGAACTCATGATAGGTGCACATCTTGGAACATCTAAGATAATAGGTTCTAGGTTTCACTTCAAATGACCTCAGTGACGCAATTACCATCCATAGATAAGCGCAGTTGATTGCTGATAGCAGAGTAAACCAGACTCTTGGGTCAAGTTGTTAGTGCTTTTGGTACAACTTACAACTGGAATTTCTTTTTTTTTCTAAAGTGAAATTGGCCAAAAACTAACGGACGCAACACCCATTACGATGTGCAAATACCCAAATTGAGATCGATTTCAAAAGCTAAGCGAAAGGCTGGAGAAACAAATATCGCACTAGTAGAATAAAAATATTTTAATGATTTCACTTTTTTTATTTTGTTTATATTTATATATTTCTTAATATTTCATTTTTATTGTTATATATTTCTCTACAATGCGCGGTATTACATTATCTATGTTCATATGTAAGAATAATAGTAAACACAACAATAACAACTCGTTATGTTTCAATTTTTCTCTCCAAAAAAAGTGTCTACAGTGGGTATAAATCTAATAGGAGGATATATAATTTTATATGCGGCCCGCAGTGTTAAGGCTCGTTCCCACCGAGGCGAGAGACGTGAAAATTCAAGAGGCAAGCGACAAAATTTTTTCGACCCCTTCACAGTGAAACGTCAGAAATAGCATTACGCCTAGTGAAGTTCCGCTTCGAGTTGAAAGTTGGGCAACTCCAAGCGGCGGACTGCAAACCGGTTTCAGGCGACCGTGGTGAGGTTAGTGATTGGTCAAATTTTTTCTTCTCGCCTTGGTGAGCATGAGCCTTTAGGATTCATTTCCAAAGTGGCCCTCAAGATCATTTGGGTTGGCCACCAACGTGTTAGATAATATTCTTCAGATTTCAAGGGATATATAGTACTAATTAATTTTATACTATTTAATAATCGTATGATTTGTATGAAATAAAATCACAGGATTTGTATCGAAATTAAAACTGCATCGTTTTATATGGCATCGGAAATTCAATACGAAACTAATTTATTAATATATATACATTTTTCTAGATGAGAATTAAAATTAAAATAGAATTTTAAAAATAATTTTTTATTTAATGAATAGATAAAAAAAATAATTTTTTGTTTAATGTATATTTATTAATATATTTTGCATTTTTTTTTAAAGTATAGAAAATTTTTATTATCCGTCTTACAGCTTCGAATTTTTTAGAATTCCTAGCATTTAATATTTTTAAGGAAAATGTTGTTTTAATTTTTAACGGATCTCTTATATGAATATTAAATTATTTGATAATGAAAAAATATTAAATTTTTCTCAATTTTGTTTTGGCATGCTATTTTTATATTAAATATGTTGGTTAATAGTAAATATTGAATAAATGTAATAAATATGTTTTTAAATAAATATTATTTAACAAATATTATTTTTGATAATTTTATTATTTATAGATATAACATAATGGTACTCTTTTTGTGGGAAAAGATTCAGTTTCAGTTGAATTAATAAATTCAGTTCAAGTAATAAATGGGAAATAAAGAATTGCTTCAATTAAAAAAAAATTAGCGAGGAAGGGCAAAAATTATGCCTGGTGGTAAAGAATTAACAAATGTAAAATATTAATAAAGTTTGAAAATAATTTTAATTCGATATATTTATTTAAAATAGTTATTGTAGAAACATTTAATAGTGTATTTTCGCCAACAAATTATTTATACTGTTTATTCCTCTAAAACATAATAGACGGCGCTAATTTTTAGAAATGTTTTTTAATATGGATCTTTTAATTTGAATAATTAAAATTTTTTTTTCGAACGGTTCAAATCATTTATATTATTTGAAACACCCATCACTAGCAATGATCTACATGCATATGTATCCTCGTATGTAACAATGTCCGCTTGCATGTGTGTATGTATGCATTTTAAGAGTATGTTTATTTAAATTAAAACTTATTTAATAAAAGTTTTCTAATCAACTGGCATCATTAACTATAAATATTTCACTATTTCGTTAATTACTGCTTGATTTAAGTTCTCTATGTAGATGAATTTTTAAACAGAAAATATTGGCATAAACCACTATATATTAATGTTATTAATATTTTTATAAATATTACTTTATAGTTTAGGAAATTTATAAAACTCATATAACTTAAGCTTTAATTTTACTACTTTGACAATCAATACATCATATCATGCAGCGTCAAAATTATTACATCCAACACCTGTATAGTGCTGCCCTCTATTGATCCTCTGAGTAACAATCCAATTTTGATAAATAAAAGAAATATTTTTTAATAATCATTTTTCACATTAGATGAAAACAACTTTAAATCTAACTAAATCGTTTACTACTTCTTTTTTTTTTCAATTAAACATTCATAAAAAGGGAGTTTTTTTTTTAATTTAAAAAAAAAAATTTTTTTTAAATGTTCACAGATCAGCTAAAATTGTGTATTTATTTTTTTTTTTAAATAAACTTCTTAAATATAACTTGAAATATATGTTCTCAATTGCACAAAATTTTAAATTTTTATAAAAGAATATTGTTTCTCTTAATTTCACATTTAATAACAGATAATTTTGGCATTTGATTTAAGCATCAGTATAAGAAAAGTAATTTGTTTTTCCCTAAAAAATACTAGGTTAGATTTTTTTTATATACAATAATGAGTTTCATGTTCTGCTTATGCATACTACGAATAAAGCATTGTTGAAAGGAACTAAGCACTCCTGTGAGTATTTAGAACGGCAAATTGCCTGTCATATGAGAGAAAACACAGAAAATTTACATCAGGCTTATTAATGCAAGGGTGTTGCAAAAATTGTCTCAGTTATTATCTGATAATTTGTTGTTTTTGTGTTTTCTTCCATTTATGGAAGCCAGTGTTGTTTCCAAAAGAAATAAAAGTGGTTAAAGCTGGTAACAGAATGGAGTTGCGCCACAAAATTTTGCTGAAATGTAGTTTAACTCACTTCCTTAACAGCGAAATTTTTTTTGCCTAACCTACAGCTTTCTTATGCTCTAAATTTGTGATTTTAAAATCGCCTCAAGGCAGTGAGTTAAACAATTGTTTTTACCTATTCTTTTTATGATAAATTTTGAAAAAAATAAGGAATTTGAAGCTGAAAAAGCCAATGAATTCCCAAAATTATTCGAAATCATTATACTATACATTATTATTATTAGGAATCCTAGATCTTCAGTATTTTTTGATCACTTTACGGATGTATACAATATGTAGAAGGAACCCAAAGTAAAGTTTATGCACTAAAAAGAATATTGAATATTTTCACCATTGCGCTGAGTTGTATTACATCGTTAATGATGACTTGTAATTTAGATAGAGAACAGAGAAAAATAATTATGAATAATTTTTTTAAAAAGTAATTATTGTGATGCTTATTTAGGCAGATCTTAAACCCAGAAGAGAAAAAAAATTTCGTAACTTCTGCTTGACAGAGAATCGATATATATTTTATATCGATAACACATTTTTTAATAAATGCATCAGTCCTGTTACTATAGCAACCATCACCAACCAGCAACAAAAAATTGGCAGAAATTAATTTCTCTGGGAAATTATTACGAATATTTTTAATTTTTATTTTATATCCTTTTCAAATAATCTAACAGATTCGCTGTAAACGTCGCTTGCTTCATCAAAAAAATTTTTTTTCTTTCTAATGCAGCTAGGTCTTTGATGCCTTAAGGCAAGCGCTGCAAAGACGTTACTCACTTTGCATTACCCAGCGGGCGCGTGTCACTTGAAGATAAGCCACGGACGCGGAGTCACAACGCCCCCGCAACGCTCTACGATCCTATTAGACCGGGACGTACGGCTTAAAGTGGATTCCGAACCACTACACACATCCATGGCACCGCCGGGACTTGAACCCGAAACCTGTGGTACCGAGCGCCAGAGCGCTAGCCACTCGACCATTCAGGCCCATGCTTCATCAAAATCTAAGACATAAAAGAACACCTCATTGGTCCCATGAGTGTGAAAGCAGTCCCTAAAAACACGAAGGACAGTCTCAAGCCTGCGGTCCAACGCTTCAAGGTGTGGATCGAGTAATATGGGATTCAATGGATCCTTGTACATGGAACATCGCACACACCATGAATCTCTGTATGTGCTACTTTGCTTCATTGCCCTTAACTAAAATGGCGCATCCAATTTAACAGTTCAATACATGTACTTATTTCAAAATCATCACGATCATCTGATAATTTGTTGTGAAGTTAGTTTTAAAATCAACATACGTCTTGGAATTTTTTGCTATATTTGAGGGGCTTTTTTCATTTTTTGAAGCCAGTGTTGTTTCTAGAAGAAATAAAAGTGATTAAAACTTGTCATAGTTGTAATTTGTAATAAACGTATAATTTCGAAACAAAATGTTGATGAAATTTAATTTAACTCACTTCATTAACAGCGGGATGTTTTTGGATGGTTTGGGATAACATTCAGTTTTCATATACTCTAATGAAAGTTACTATCAACTCTAATTTAAAATCGCCGCAAGGCAGTGATTTAAACAACATTCTTACTTTATTTTTTTATGAGAAATTTAAAAAAATACTGAATTGAAACCGAAAAAGCCAATGAATCCCCAAAATCATTCGAACGCACAAATGAATCGATATATATTTTATAACGATAACCCATTTTTTAATAAATACATCAGTCCTGTTACTGTAGCAACCATCAACATAAAATTGGCAGAAATTATTGTCTCTGGGAAATCATTGTGAATAAAATTTTTTCTTCTAATTTACATCTTTTTCAAATAATTTAACAGATTCGCTGTAAATGTCACTCGCTTCATCAAAATCCATGTCATAAAAGAAGACATCATTGGTGTCATGAGTGTGAAAGCAGTCCCTAAGAACTCGGAGGACAGTCTCAAGCCTGCGGTCCAACGCTTCAAGGTGTGGATCGAGTAATATGGGATTCAGAGGATCCTTGTACATGGAACATCGCATCATGGTGGATAGTTTCATAGGATTCAACTGAAGTTGCAGGAGTCGATAGAAAGTAGTGATGTGTATGAAGCAGCACTGGTATAGAGGAGCCAAGATGGACTTTTCATCGTGGTTTGCTTTTCCGAATCTACAAAAATTGAAAATTTTCATTACTTGTATTGGCATGTAATATGTTTATATTTCTATTGAAAAAAAAATAGATTAATTAGTATAAACTGAATGCTACCAAAAGTATTGTGGCAAATAAAGGCAGGGATACTGTCTCGCTTATAAAATAAACTATTGTTAACTGCATTTATTTTCATTAATTTTGCCAATGAATATGTAAAGATCATTTTATTTTTATCTTTGAAAATATTTTTTTCGCACTTTTTTTTTTGGATTATTTCGTTAAATCCTTCATTTTCAATTCCAGAAAGAGAAACTCGTTTGTGCGACAAAAGGTAAAAGGTTTGGGAAATTTTTTTAAATGCTTTTTTTTTTTTGTTAATCGTTGTGTCCAGTAAATTACAGTTTGTCCCTAGCAATACGACCTTAACCGAAGATATTATGGGCACGAGTTTCATTAAGGCTAATTCAAAATGGTTGACAGACGTGCTTAATATGCTTAGCTGCCGAATTTTATAGCAGATATTGTTAATTAGTTGATCCCTTCTTCTTCGTCAGCACTACAGCGTGTTACAGGCCAAGGCAGTCACCATGAGCTTCCTCCATCTGGCTCTGTCCGCGGCAATAGATCGCCATCTGTTGACTTGAAGACCCTGTAGATCTCTTTCGACTGAAACAGCCCAACTGGTGGGAGGCCCTCCTGTTCTTCGGGTGCCTTCCATTGTTGAAAAAGTAACTTTTTTAGTCGGATCGAGTCGTTATATCTGAACATGTGTCCTAGCCATCTAATACGGGAGGTGGCCTCATGGCAGAGGGGCTAGCTCTCTGGCCCTCGGTACCACAGATTTCGGATTCTGATCCCGGCGGTGCGATGGATGTTTGTAATGGTTCGGAATCCCCTTTAAGCATTAGGTCTCGGTCTCATACTGTATAGTATGTCCGTAGAGGGTCTCAGAGCCCAATCAGACTTCTCACCCACATCATTCCCAAACTGCAAAGGGGCAACTCAGCTCCAGACACAGGGAAAAATGTTTCGGGGTAATTTTCTTTCGAAGACCAACAACCTATCCTTTTCAAATTTATTTAATGGCCAGCACTCGCTGCCATACAAAACGATTGATCTGATTGAGGTCTTGTATGCATTAATTTTTTCTAACATTAATAAGTTTTGATTTGAATTGGTTTCTTTTGATTTGAATTTATGAGTAATATAAACTCCTGAATAAGGTCAAAGATATTTTAAGCGTGCAATGGCTAACGCTAATTTTCATTAAAAATGTTATGAATATAATTTTTTCTCTACGTATAGCAGCAAAGGCAATGCCACACCGTTGATTTTCACTGTTTACATCAATCAGAAAATTATGCATTGATATTACAAAAGAATCACAAGTTAAAATAATCCCTTTTTATGAGTTATTTGAAAGTCGTGCTTCATGAATATTGCTAGATTCAGCATCTGATCGAACGGAGAATTTGAAGGACGAAGAATAAAAGTAGTACTTCAATGATATAAATTTGTTTTTTATGGGTACATTCTGCTTGTTATACATAGGGAAAATTTATTTATCTGTTAAGCCATTATAGAAACCATAGCAAAATCAATTAATAGTCAGTTACACGGATGCATAGATACATTAATGAAAAACTAAATTATAAAGATTAGTTTGAAATTGAAATTTTACTTCCAGTCTATATTATGTAGATTTTATTTATAGTCTATAATATGTAGATTTTACTTCTAGTCTATAATATATAGATTTTACTTCTAGTCTATAATATATAGATTTTACTTCTAGTCTGTAATATATAGAATCTACTTCTAGTCTATATTATGAAGATTTTATTTCTAGTCTATATTATGTAGATTTTACATCCAGTATACATTAGAATTTATTTGCCTATATTATGTAAATTTTACTTCCAGTATATATTAGGATTTACTTCCTAGTCTATATTATGTAGAATATACTTCCAGTCTATATTATGAAGAATATACTTCCAGTCTATATTATGAAGAATATACTTCCTGTCTATATTATGTTGATTTTACTTCTAATCTATATTAGATTTTACTTCCAATCTATATTAGATTTTACTTTACTTCTTCAGCTAGTCTATATTATGTAGATTCTACTTTCAATCTACATACAGATTTTACCTCCAGTCTATATTATGCAGATTTTACTTCCAGTCTATATTAGAATTTACTTCTAGTCTTTATTATGTAGAATTTACTTCTAGTCTTTATTATGCAGATTTTACTTCTAGTCTTTATTATGTAGATTTTATTTCTAGTCTTTATGTAGATTTTACTTCTAGTCTTTATGTAGATTTTACTTCTAGTCTTTATGTTGATTTTACTTCTAGTCTTTATTATGTAAATTTTACTTCCAATTTATATTAAAATTTATTTCTAGTTTATATTATGTAGATTTTATTTCCAGTCTTTATTAGGATTTACTTCCTAGTCTATATTATGTATATTTTATTTCTAGTTTATATTATGTAAATTTTACTTCCAGTTAATATTATGTAGATTTTATTTCCGGTCTTTATTAGAATTTACTTCCTAGTCTATATTATGTAGATTATACTTCCAGTCTATATTATGTAGATTTTACTTTCAGTTAATATTATGTAGATTATACTTCCAGTCTATATTATGTAGATTTTACTTCCAGTTAATATTATGTAGATTATACTTCCAGTCTAAATTATGTAGATTTAACTTCCAATCTATATTATGTAGATTTTACTTCCAGTTAATATTATGTAGATTTCACTTCCAATCTATATCATGTAGATTTTACTTCCAATCTATATTATGTAGATTTTACTTCTAGTCTATATTAGAATTTACTTCTAATCTAATGTAGATTTTACTTCTAGTCAATATTATGTAGATTTTATTTCAAGTCAATATTATGTAGATTTCATTTCAAGTCAATATTATGTAGATTTTATTTCAAGTCAATATTATGTAGATTTTATTTTCAGTCTATATTATGTAGATTTTACTTCCAATTTAGTTTATGCAGATTTTACTTCCGGTCTATATGCAAATTTTACTTTCTGTCTATATAATATAGATTTAAATTGTTTATATAATGTAGATTTTAATTCTAGTCTATATTAGAATTTACATCTTGTCTAATGTAGATTTTACTTCCAGTCAATACTATGTAGATATTTGCAGTCTATAAGGAGTACATTTTATTTCCAATTTATATTATGTAGAATTTACTTCTAGTCTATATTAGAATTTACTTCTAGTCTATATTAGAATTTACTTCTAGTCTATATTAGAATTTACTTCTAGTCAATATTATGTAGATTTTACTTCCAGGCAATATTATGTAGATTTTATTTCCAATTTATATTATGTTGAATTTACTTCTAGTCTAATGCAGATTTTACTTCCACTCTATATTATATAGATTTTACTTCCAATCTATATTATATAGATTTTACTTCCAATCTATATTATATAGATTTTACTTCCAATCTATATTATATAGATTTTACTTCCAATCTATATTATATAGATTTTACTTCCAATCTATATTATATAGATTTTACTTCCACTCTATATTATATAGATTTTACTTCCAGTCTATATATGCAAATTTTACTTCCTATCTATATAATGGTTTTTACTTTCAGTTATATTACGCAACTAAATACAAAATGGGAAAAAAATATTTAAAATCTTACCCTCTTCCATGATCCAAGTGTACAATAAAGCTGTCGTTTCCAAAAATCTTAAATGTTTCATAATGATGGCGATCCATATTACCTGGAAAAATAAATATTTGTCGTTTTTAAATATGTTGAGAATTAGAACATGATTTTTTTTTTTTGTAAAATAAATTTTTGAAATGTAGTAAAAATATGTTTAATACGGAAAGCATTGAAAGTAATGATATGCATCTAGACATAGCTGGAATTTACCCGTGAAATAACCATTTTATAGACGCTATATTCCAGCGTATAAACTGAGAATTTTTAGAGCTTTTTCTAAGGCTAAATTTCGGGGTCGGCTCTTATAAACATTCTCTAATCTCTTAAAAAGACATAGGTACTATTCCGTTAGTCTGGTAAAACGCTGTAAATCGTCAAATATCGACAAATTCTTTAATTTATCTTTCATATGTTTATGAAAAAAAAAATTTTAATTTCGCTATAAAAATAAAATAATTTAAATTAAATAATAAAAATAAAATAATTTCGCGAGCTCCTAGGAGTGTACGAAATTAAAAATAATTTTTTTTTGAACCTTGGTTAAATTTTTTGAAGTAAAAGTACTTTCGTCTTATATTCGAAAATTTATAATTGTTTATTCGGACAGGAGCGGTGTTGGTTTCCGAACTAACGAAGTTTGGTTTGAAACTCAAGAAATTATTCCAAAACAACAAATTCCTTGTCAATGACAAAGCCAGATAGAATAAGCTTCATTTGGATGCGAATAACTCCTAGGCGTGTACGAACTACCAGATGACATCCATGGGGTTCGTTTTAAATTGTGATGTCAAGAATGAGGATGATGCAAGTAGGGCTCACATGAAGTAATGGCTAAATCATCTATATATCTATCAACCTAGCGCCGAATAATATCTAATTAAAACATCTAGAATTTTTTTTGTGTTGAACATCGACAAACCTCATGTCCAACTTATGCATGTCATGAGGGGATAGTTATGCCACGAATAGTTTGATAGCTGCCCCAGCTCTTGTCGTATGGGACACAAAAACCCAATAATTCTCACAAGGCAACCAGAACATCATTGCTTATGCGAGATGCGTTAAACACATTGTAACAATAGCAATTGAGTCTCCTTTTTTTCTGAAAGTACTGATTGCAACGAATGCCAACAGAGTATTCAAACCTGAAGACTTGAAACTGCTTTCGATAGTGAGATTGAGGCCATTCGTATTCATTTTATCCGACTCAAATGCTAGCTTGACGGCTATTGATTCTACAAGGGCTCCTTATTCTGAGCTATTAAGAACTGTCAATCTATTATGAGGTCTCTGTCTTGCCAAGATAAGACTATTTACTTACAGTGGATATCAGCCCACTGCTGCATAGAGGGTTCATACACAATTGAGTTCGTACATTTCTTCGTCTCTAAACGAGGGCTTATGGGTTTGTTCTGTCTATATCATTGACAGTGAAGTTTTTGGTTTGGCGTAATTTCTTGGATTTCAAACCAAACTTCCTTAGTTCAAGTACCACACGCGGCTCCTACTCAAATAAACAGCTACTATATATTTTCGTTTATAAAGTTTAAAAGAAGCAAAGCTTACCAATCAAAAAATCAAATATTGACATATCAATGATATCGGCCAAACGCTTGGAATTGTTGTACAAGGCATGTCTTCGGACAACTTGGCAATAGTCGTTGCTCAGTTCCCATTCTGCTTTCCGCCTCTTGTGGTAGGTCCTCTTCCACGGGTTCTTCCACGATTTCCTGCCGCTCAGAGAGTCCGGTGGCAGGAAGGCCGCCAGGCTGCCTTCGATGGTGTCAGGCCTGCCGCAGATGGCATGGCTTGTGTCGCAGTAGTAGCTGCAGTGTCCGTGAAAGCAAATATTCTGTGCTGAAAAATATCACCCTTTATTTAATAGACAGAATTAAACAGAAATTTTTATGGACCTGATGGCCGAGTGGCTAGCGCTCTCGCAATCGGTACCACAGGTCTCGGGTTTGAATCCCAGAGATGCAAAGGACGTTTGTAGCGGTTCAGAATCCACTTTAAACCTTGGGATAATCGGATCTAATAGGATCGTAGAGTGTTGTGGGGTTAGTGTTACTCGCGTCCGTAACATATCTTAAAGCCATACGTGCCCCCTGTGTAAAGCTAAAGGAGTAACCCTTGCTTTTGACATAAAGATTAACTGTCTCTGTATTGCCAGTTGCATTGGAACAACAACAAACAGAAATTTTTTGAGCGGCACATTAAAAACTTTCTTTTTGTTTACTGATCATTTTATTCGGGGCTTGATTACTGGCACACTGGCGCTCGAAGCCACTAGTTTCGGGCTCGAGTCCCAGCGGTGTCATGGATGTTTGTAGTGGTTTGGAATCCCTTTTAAACTGTAGGTTCCGATCTAATATAACTATAGAATGTATGTTTGACAACCCTACCCCGTAAAAGGAAAGCATCTCCTGTGTCGAAATCTGCTGGTAAGCAGACGACCTTGGCCTACCATGGGGCTGTTGCGTCGATGAGGATGATGTGCATATATTTGTCATTTACCCTTGAAATTCTTTTTGGAAGGCATTTTTTCCTCGCTTATAAACGACTGCTTAGCGTATACTAGATGGAATACATGATCTTCGATGTAAGAAAACATAAAGCAGTGCAAGCATATTTTTTGACTGAATATTGGAGCTCGACGCTACAGGTTTCAGGCTTGTGTCCGGTCGATGTCATGGATACTTTTAGTGATTCAGAATGCACTTTAAACCGTAGGTCCCGGTCTAATAGGATCGTAGAGCGTTGGGATGACAACCCTACCGAGCAAAACGAATGCATCTCCCGTTTCGGAATTCGGGACAGATATGGTCCACCATGGACTGGAGTACCAGGGAGATAGTTACAAGATTGGCAAACATTTTGTTATTGAAATACCAAAACAATAATAAGCCACTCTGTTAAAGCCGAAGTTAAGTCTGAAGAATGACAACCATGAAATTTGACAGAATCACATGACCACGCCATGACATTTGACATGATTACAAATTTGGAAATGTCTCATTTAAGTGACATTTCAATAGTGGAAATGAGCATAATGATCAAAGGCATCTGCATCCATTTATAAGATTTTTGATAAGGAAATGGATCTATCATATTTTTTATTCTTTCTAATGCAGCTGGCAAACACTTAGACATGGACGTCTTGGATGCCTTAAGGCAAGCGCTGCACAGATGTACTCACTTTGCATTAGCCAGGGGGAGCGTGTAACTCGAAGATAAGCCACGGACGCGGAGTAACAATACCCCCGCAACACTCTACGATCCTATTAGGACCGGGCCCTACGGTTTAAAGTGGATTCCGAACCACTACAACACCCATGGGCAAGCCGGGATTTGAACCCGGTACCTGTGGTACCGAGCACCAGAGCGCTAGCCACTCGGCCATTCAGGCCCCTGGATCATCATATTATTGATGGAAACTTGAAAAAAATATGGGGCAATTATAGAAATTAGTTAGTTAAATACAAGAACATGGATCGATAATAGTCAATCAAAATCACTTCAGATACAGTTCAGATCTCTGCAGTTCCCATGGTAAAAGTTTTTTTATAAACAATTAATTCATTAAATTATCAAGAAAATTATATGAACATAAAAATATTCTTTTATGTGTCTCTGAACATGTTGACAGTGAGCTTTTCTCTTGTATTGAAGAAATATTCTTTTATATTGATGTATTATATATATATGTATTACAAACATGTGTAGTAGATGTGTCATCGTTATTGTTTGTGCAGCTCGATCTAAGTGTGGTCAAGTTACAAAAACACGCATTTAAAAACACACCACTTTAATTACAAGCGCACAAATACGAGCACAACACACTGCACAAATTAATATACAATAGGTAATACCAATAAATAAATATATTTAAGTGGAAGTATTCCACTTCTAAACTGTAAATAAAATTACTCAGGTACACGTTGGATAGCGAAATAGACTTGCTCTCCGGATGAGAGTCTGTAGGACAATTTATGCGCTGGACGGGGATAACTATATCTTCCCTCACCACGAGAGGCTGTAAACTAAACGTCTCTGAAGTGGCCGCTACCTTTACAGTTGGGGAAGGACTCCACTTCTAGCTCTCGGGATGAGAACTCGTAACTAACGGCAGCGCCTGTTTTACCGTACGTTCTCTCGGGTTAGAGTTCCGAAGCCTACTGACGATTTCTTCTGTACGACACAAGGAGCGCTCTTGCAGTGCGTAGGAGGAAACACGGTTATGAGGTAACATTGTTGCGTAGGTGAAACCGCGATTACATATTTTTTGTATGAAATTTACATTGAGTATTTATTAAAAATTTCTATTCTTTCATAAAATAAAATAAGCAAGTTGAAAATATTAATGCAGATTACCTGGCGAAATGAAGAAGGTTTTAAGCAATTCCTCATCAGCAAGAGCGTAGATTTCAGTAGTGATGTTTAATTTTCTTCCTACCACCGGAGGACATCTTCGGAAGCCAAGAATTCTGAAATTTTTAAAACTGAGATTAAAATTGGACATCTAAATAGCTTAGAAAACAGTTTGAATCTATAAATTTAGTAAACGTCGATATCAATGTATATCTTGAACAATATACACTGAAGTGACAAAAGTCATGGGATAGCAATATGCAAAATTTCAGATGGCAGTAGCATCGCGTAGAACAGGTATAAATGCGCAGTGCTTTCGCAGAACTTTCATTTCTGTTCAAGTTATTCATGTGAAGAGGTTTTGACGTGATGATGACCGCACGACGGGAATTAACAGACTTTGAACGCGGAATGTTAGTTGGAGCTAGACGCATGGGTCATGCCATTTCGGAAATCGTTAGGGAATTCAACATTCCCAGATCCACTGTGTCAAGAGTGTGCCGAGAGTATGAAATTTCAGGCATAACATCCCACCGTGGACAGCGCAGTGGTCGACCGCCTGCACTTAACGACCGAGACCGGCGACGTCTGCAAAGAGTCGTAAATTCTAACAGACAAGCAACACTGCGTCAAATAACCGCAGAAATCAATGTGGGACGTACAAGGGACTTGTCTGTTAGAACTGTGCGGAGAAATTTGATTTTCTTGGGCTATTCCAGCAGAAGACCGACTCGAGTGCCTTTACTGACAGAACGACATCGCTTGCAGCGACTCTCGTGGGCACGTGAGCATATCGGTTGGTCCCTAGATGAATGGAAAACCGTGGCCTGGTCCGATGAGTCACGATTTCAGTTGGTAAGAGCTGATGGTAGGGTTCGAGTGTGGCGCAGACCCCACGAAGCCATGGACCCAAACTGTCAGCAAGGCACTGTTCAAGCTGGTGGTGACTCCGTAATGGTGTGGGCTGTTTTTTCATGGCATGGACTTGGTCCTCTGGTGCGACTGGACAGAACATTGGCTGGAAATGCTTATGTTCAGCTACTTGGAGATCACTTGCAGCCATTCATGTACTTCATGTACCCAAACAACGATGGGATTTTTATGGATGACAATGCGCCATGTCACCGGGCCACAACTGTTCGCGATTGGTTTGAAGAACATTCTGGACAATTCCAACGAATGATCTGGCCACCTAGATCGCCCGACATGAATCCCATCGAGCATTTATGGGAAATCATCGAGAGGTCTGTTCGTGCCCAAAATCCTGCATCATCAACGCTTTCACAATTATGGACGTCTATCGAGACAGCATGGCTCAATATTCCTGCAGAAGACTTCCAACGACTTGCTGCACTTCGCTGGGCGAAAGGAGAGCCGACACGATATTAAGAGGTATCCCATGACTTTTGTCACTTCAGTGTATACATATATATATATATATTTTTTGAAGATATACTTAGTTTTTTAATTCAGGAATTGATTTGTCAAAATTATTACGTAATTTGATTTTGTATTAAGATATCAAAGGCATTTTCATAAATGTCTTCGTTATTGGGATGCGGTCTGGTGGCCAAGGAGTTGGCGCTCTGGCCTTTGGTATCTCAGGCTTCAGGTTCGAATCCTGGTGATGGCATGGGTGATTGTGGTGATTCGGTATCCACTTTAAACCGTAGGTTCCAGGTCTAATAGGATCGTAGAGCGTGATTCGGAGTGATAGAATCCATGGCGATTCGGAATCCACTTTAAGACTAATAAGACCTTAGAGCGTCAGAGGGATCAATCAGACATCTCACTCACATCATTTCCAAACTGTAAAAGGGCAACTCAGCTCTAGGCACAGTGATATGATGTGGTGTGGTGTAGTAGTAGTAGTAATAATAGTAGTAGTGTTGTTTCGGAATCCACGTTAAATTGTAGGTCCTGGTCTAATTAGCCTAAAGTGTGCATAAAATGACCGCAGAGCGACAAACCAAACCAATCTTCATTGGCGCAACAGTCCCTTGGTGGGCCAAAACCGTCTGGCTACTGACAGATTTCAAAACATGTGATGTTTTCTTTTTACGGGGTAGGTTTGTCAGCCACTTAAGGCTCGTGCCCACCGAGGTGAGAAGCTTTAAGCGTCAAGAGTGTACCCATCACTAGCCTCACCACGTTCGGCTGAAACCGGTTTGTAATCCGCCGCTTCGAGTTGACCCACTTTTAACTCGGAAGTGGAACTTCACTAGGCGTAATGCTATTTCTGGTGTTTCGGTGTGAAGGGGTCGAAAAAATTTTCTCGCTTGCCGCTTGAATCTTCACATCTCTCGCTTCGATGGGAAACAGCCTTAAGCCCAACAGCCCTATTAGACCGGCACCTACGGTATAAAGTGGATTCCGAACCACTACACACATCCATGGTACCACAGAGACTCAAACCCTGTGCATCGAACGCCAGAGCCGTAGTTTCTATAAATAAGAAGAGAGAAAGAGGTAGGGTTTTTTTTTTTTTTTGGGGGGGGTGCCTTTTGGTGCCTGATGGCCGAGTGACTGGCGCTCGGTACATACAGTTTTCGGATTCGAGTCCCGGCGGTACCAGGATGTTTGTAATGGTTTGGAATTCACTTTAAACCGTATGTCCCGGTCAAATATGGGTGTAGAGTGTAGGGCGTAGGGCTAACAATCCTATCCCATAAAACAACAGCATCTCCTGTCTCGAAATCTGCCAGTGTGCAGAAATTCTTGGCCCACCACGGGGCTGTTGCGCCACGGATGATGATGTTATATCCTTTTATTACAAGATTCAAAAGTCTAGAATTAATAAAGCCGAATTAAAAAAATTTTCAATCCTACTGAACTTTAATAAAATTAATAATTTAAAAGAAATTTTTCTCCCTACATTCTTTTACTGAAACTGCTACATTCACATAAAAAATATTCTTATCATTCATTAAGAATCTTTTTTATCTTCATGGTCATCATCTTTTTTATCTTTTTATCTTTTACACCATGATATAAATATCTCATCCGTTATGAATGTTCCCATCCCCAGTAACCAAGTCAGCTGCGTCCACTTGTAGCGCGGAGATTATCTCTTCATAGCGCAGCATTTGGCTCGCGTTGTCCACAATTTCTCTTCCTCACCGCCTGATCTGATTACCAGCTGTGGCTGGGGATGAATTGCCGAGACTGAAGCGCAAAACAAGAAGCCTTTTTTTGTCGGAAAATTGTGATAAGATGCAATATGCATACCATTTATCAGATGAAAAAAAAAATAGTAAAAGTGTTCTCAGAGCTGCTAAATTGTATATTTTTTATCCTTTCAATAAATAAAGGGTTTTTGATGATACACTGTTGGTCAATAAATTGTTTTCATGGAATACATTTTGACAACAATATCGCGTTAAGAGAAAAAAAAAAAACATCTAATGTTTCGGAATCTGCCAGAAGGCAAAAGGCCTTGGTTCATCATGGGGCTGTTGCGCCACTGATGATGATGATGAATAAATAAAGATGCTAGTACAATGAATAACAACAGGAATACAATAAACACTAATAGGAATGCAATAAATAAAGGTGCTAGTACAATAAAAATGGGAATACAATAAACAATAAGGGAGTATAATAAACAACAATGCCTAGTGCAATAAATAACAATGGGAATAAACAATAATGGGAGTATAATAAACTAGAAGAATAATGCATCAAAGAAAAGCACCATCTAATGTATTGGAATCGGGCAGGAGGCAAAAGGTCTTGGACCACCATGGGGTTATCGGGGCATTGAAGAAGATATATATAATTTTTTATAATATATTATATAGTAACTTCATACCTAGATCCAAAAATCTAAAATTAATAAAGACAATTTAAAAAAACATTTCATTCCTGTTAAATTTAAAAAAAAAAAATTTAAAAGACATTTTCTTTAGTTTTATTTCTTTACTAAAATTGCTACATTCACGAAAAAAAACCTTCCTCTCGTTCATAAAGAATGCTTCTAAGCTTTCTTTTTTTTTCTTTCTGTTCTTCGTGGACAGGGCGTTTGCACCATCCTTGAAATATCTCATCTATTATGAATGCTTCCATGACTTGTAGCGGGGGAGCTTATCTCTTAATAGCTCAGCATTTGGGTCGTGTTGTCTACAGTCTCTTCACTGCCTGATCAGATTATCAGCCGTTGCTGGGGATGAATTGTGAGATTGAAGCGCAAAACAAGAAGCCTTTTTTTTTTTGTTATGGACAATTTTGATAGGATACAACATGCACACCATTTATCAGATGAAAAAATAATAAAAAATTTTTTCTCAGAGCTGTTAGATTGTATGTTTTTTATCCTTTCAATAAGTGAGGGGTTTCGATGATACGTTGTGGTTCAATAAATTGTTTTCATGGAATACATTTTGACAACAATACCCCGTTCAAAGAAAGAACAACATCTGATGTTTCGGAATCTTCCAGAATGCAAAAAAGCCTCGTCCCACCCAAGGGACTGTTGCGCCACTGAAGATGAGAATGATGAATAAATAAAGATGCTAATACAATGAATAGCTACAGTAATACAATAAACAATAATAGGAATGTAATAAATAAAGATGCTAGTAAAAAGCTATGTGAGTGCAATAAATAACAATTTAAATGTAATAAATAATAATGTGTAAAGTAAGGAGAAAAAGTATAAAAAATTACGATGGAAGTACAATAACAATGGGAATACAATAAACAATAATGGGAGTATAATAAATGATGATGTTAGTACAATAAATAACAATTGGAATTATTGTATATTTTAACAATAATGGGTGTATGATAAATGATGATGCTAGTACAATAAATTACAATTGAAATTATTGTATATTGTAACAATAATGGGAGTATAATAAACTAGAAGAAGAATAAATCAAAGAAATTCAACAATAATAAAAGAAAAAGCAGCATCTAATATTTTGGCATATGCCAGAAGGCATATGGCCTCGGTCCGCCATGGGGCTGTCGCGCCATTGCGTTTTTTTTTTTTTTTTTTTTTTTTTTGTAATATGTCATATATTAACTTGATACTTAAATATGCTTTTTCTACTAGATTCAGAAGTCTAAAATTAATAAAGCCAATTAAAAAAAAATTCATTCCTACTAAACTTTAAAAAAAAATTATTAACTTAAAAGATACTTTTTCCCTACATATTGTTACTAAAGCTGCTAAATCCCCCCGCCCCCTAAAAAAAATCTTCCTGTCATTCATTAAGAATGCTTCTAAGCCTTCTTTTTTTTTTTTTTTTTTTTTTTTTTTTTGTTCTTCGTGGACAGGGCGTTTACACCATCCTTGAAATATCTCATCTCTTATGAATGCTGTCCATCCCCAACAACCACGTCAGCTGCGTCCACTTGTAGCAGGGGAGCTTATCTGTTAATAGCGCAGCATTTGGGTCGTGTCGTCTGCAGTCTCTGCCTGATCAGATTATCAGCTGTTGCCGGGGATGAATTGCGAGATTGAAGGGGAAAACAAGGAGGCTTTTTTTTTTGTTGGTAAATTTTAATAGGAGACAATATGCATACCGTTTATCAGTAAAAGTTTTCTCAGAGCTGTTAGATTGTATATTCTTATCCTTTCAATAGATGAAGGGGTTTGATGATAAATTGTGGCCCAGTAAATTGTTTTCTGGGAATACATTCTGTTCAATTTTAGTTTTATTTGTGGAATAAAATAAATATATTACACTCCCGTCATTGTTTATTCCCACTGTTATTTAGTGTACCATCATCATAGTTTATTGTACTCCCATTATTGTCTATTGTACTCCGATTACTGTTTTTATAATTTTTTTTTCTTTCTAATGCAGCTGGCAAACACTTAGACAGCTTGGTCTTAGATGCCTTAAGGCAAGCGCTGCACAGACGTTACTCACTTTGCATTACCCAGGGGGCGCGTGTGTAACTTGAAGATAAGAAACGGGCGCGGAGTCACAATGCCCCCTCAACGCTCTACGATCCTATTAGACCGGGACCTACAGTTTAAAGAGGATTCCGAACCACTACAAACATCCATGGCACCGCCGGGATTCAAAACCGATACCTGTGATACCGAGCGCTAGAGCGCTAGCCACTCAGCCAATCAGGCCCTTGTTTTTATAATCAATTTGTTATTTATTGTACTAGCATCGTTGTTTATTGCACTCTCATTATTGTTTATTCCCACTGTTACTTATTGTACTAGTATCGTTGTTTAATTTATTCCCATTGTTATTCATTGTACTAGCATCTTTATTTATTCATCATCATCATCATCAGTGGCGCAACAGCCCCATGGTGGGCCAAAGTCGACTGCCTACTGGGAATACAATAAGCAATAATGGGAGTAAAATAAGCAACAAATGCTAGTACAATAAATACCAATTGGAATTATTGTATATTGTAATATGTTATATATTTTCATACTTAAATATGCTTTTCCTGCTAGATCCAAAAGTCCAAAATTAATAAATATAATTTAAAAAAATTTCATTCCTACTAACTTTAAAAAAAATTATTTAAGAGACATTTTTTACCCTACATTTATTCACTAAAACTGCTACATTCCAAAAAAAATTAAAAAATCTTCCTCTTCTTCATTAAGAAAACTTCTATCTAACCTTTTTTTTTTTTTTTTTTTTTGTTCTTCGTGGACAGGGCGTTTACACCATCCTATAAATATCTCATCTCTTATGAATGCTGTCCATCCCCAGCAACCACGTCAGCTGCGTCCACTTGTAGCAGGGGAGCTTATCTGTTAATAGCGCAGCATTTGGGTCGTGTTGTCTACAGGTTCTTCACTGCCTGATCAGATTATCAGCTGTTGTCGGGGGATGAATTGCGAGATTGCAGCCCAAAACAAGGAGCCTTTTGTTTGTTGGTAAATTTTGATAGGGTAATATGCATATCATTTATCACAAAAATGTAGGAAAAAGAAACAGTAAAAGTGTTTTCGGAGCTGTTAGATTGTTTGTTTTTTATCCTTTCAATAAATGAGGGATTTTGATGATAGTACATTGTGGAACGATAAATTGTTTTCATGGAATACTTTCTGGTCAATTTTAGTTTTATTTGCGGAAGGAAATAAATATATTACATTCCCATTATTTTTTATTCACACAGTTATTTATTGAACTAGCATCGTTGTTCCTTAAATTTCCATTATTGTTTATTCCCATTGTTTTTTATTGTACTAACGTCGTTGTTAATTACACTCCTATTATTGTTTATTGCAATCCAATTGTTATTTATTGTACTAGAATCATTGTCTATTACACTCCCATTATTATTTACTATATTCCCATTGTTATTGTACTTAAATCGTTATATATTATACTTTTTCTATTTACTGCACACATTATTATTTATTACACTTAAGTTGTTATTCATTGCACTCACATTGTTTTGTACTAGCATCGCTATTTAATACATTCCTATTATTCCTTATTGTATTCCTGTTGTTATTCATTGTACTAGCATCTTTATTTATTCATCATCATCATCATCAGTGGCGCAATAGCCCCTGGTCGTCTGCCTACTGGCAGATTTCGAGACAGGAGATGCTATTTTTTTATGGGTAAGATAGTATCTCTTCAGCTGTGTCCATTTGAAGCTTTTTTATGTTGGACAATTTTGATAGAATGCAATATGCGTACCATTTATCAGAAAAATGGAGGAAAAAGAAACAGTAAAAAGTGTTCTCGGAGCTGTTAGATTGTATGTTTTGATCCTTTCCGTAAATGAGAGGTTTTGATGATAAATTATGGCTCAATAAATAGAAATGCATTCTGGTCAATTTTAGTTTTATTTGTGAAATGAAATAAATATTTGAATTAAAAATAGGCACGTTTAGATTAAAAATATTAAAATTTGGAAACCTTATTGAAATAGCATATTTTTCAGTTTACTAAATTTCTATTACATTACTAAATTTAATACATTCCTATTATTGTTATTTATTGTACTAGAATCATTGTCTATTACACTTCCATTATTGTTTATTCCCATTGTTATTTATTTTACTAGTATCTTTATTTATTGTACTTCAATTATTATTTATTGTAATCCAATTGTTATTTATTGTACTAGCATCGTTATTTTTAATGCATTCATTGTTTATCCCCATTGTTATTTATTGTACTAGCATCGTTATTTATAACACTCCCATTATTGTTTATTCCCATTGTTATTTATTTTACTAGTATCTTTATTTATTGTACTCCAATTATTATTTATTGTAATCCAATTGTTATTTATTGTACTAGCATCGTTATTTTTAATGCATTCATTGTTTATCCCCATTGTTATTTATTGTACTAGCATCGTTATTTATAACACTGACATTGTCATTATTATTTATTGTACTAGCATCGTTGTTTATTACACTCCCATTATTGTTTATTCCCATTGTTAATTATTATAATAGTATCTTTATTTCTCCCATTATTTTTTATTGTAATCCAATTGTTATTTATTGTATTAACATCGTTGTTTATTACATTATCATTGTTAATTATTATGCTAGTATCGTCATTAATTTATTCCCGTTTTTGTTTATTGTAATCCAATTGTTATTTATTGTACTAGCATCGCTGTTTATTACATTCCCATTATTGTTTATTCTTGTTATTGTAATGGAACGTTGTTTATTACTCTCCCATTATTGTTTATTGTATTTCAATTGTTATTTATTGTACTAACATCCTTGTTTATTATACTCTTATTGTTTGTGTTCCCATGTTATTTAAGGTAACCTACATTGGAGTTTTTCCAAAAAAAGTACACACACCATATTAAGTGTTTAAAAAAAAAATTCAATGCCTTTCTTGGATATGTATGTAAGATTATCATCTTAATTTTTGTGAGGTTTATGCGAGTAAGAAGCTGTACAAATAATTTCTTACCTGTCCAGATGAAAAGCAGCTATTTCGCTGTTGTGTCTTTCGTAGTCGACGAAGTAGAAGTGGTTCGGCTCCGTTTCCTTGTGGCGGTCAAATCTAACTGACGGAAAAAAAATTATATTGTAATATATTTTACATAATACTTCACAGTAAACAAAACCGTCCAACTTTCGATACTATTCATACTGTAACCATGCTCCCTCCTACACACTGGCAAGAGCGCTCCCTGTGGCGTTCAGGGGAAATGGTCAATACCTGTCGAGACTCTCAAATCGAGAGGAAGTACAGCGAAACGTTTAATTTATAGTCTCTCATCCCGAGAGGAAATATATTTAGCTCAGCCGGTACATTAGATGGCCTACAGACTCTCATACGGAGAGGAATTATATTTCGCTCACCCTGCGCGTATGTCAGTTTCGGGTTTTCGGCTTAGAAGTGCGGTCCGTCCACGAATTTTTCTTTAAATGTTTTATGTTTTTATCTGACTTTAAATGTTTTAAATATATGTGGTGCTTGTGCGTGCTAAAGCTTTGAGTTCACAAACCTGTGCCTCAAGTATCTCAACCCAATCCCATCCAGTTACGATCTAGTTGTCCAACCTGCACACTACAGTAATTTATTAGCGATATCCAAGAATTATCCATTAGCCATTACTGGTTCAAAGTTAGAATGTCAGATTATTTATGATTAGTATGCTTTGTAAGTTTTACAACAAAATGAAATGATAGGGTTGAAAAATATTGAGTTTATTTCAAACAGACATTTTCAGAAAAAAAAAATGTAAATGATTTTACCTAATCTTCACTTTGTATCCTAAACATAAAATCTCATTCGGAATAAATTATGCATTAGGAAAACAAGGATACAAAAATTGCTTAACAAGTATTAAAAATATTTTAAAAGACTTGAAAAACATTGCTTCTTATATAAAACTTGATAAACCTTGTAATAATAATATAGGGGACCTGAATGGCCGAGTGTCTAGCGCTCGGTGCCACAGGATTCGGGTTCGAATCCCGGCGGTGCCATGGATGTTTGTAGTGGTTCGGAATCCACTTTAAGCCGTAGGTCCCGGTCTCATATGACTGTAAGAGCGTCACGGAGCAAAAGTCAGGCTTCTACCTACGGGTGCTCCATCACAACAGAAGCTGCTTCCTTCCCCTTCAATCATGAGTACGTATGGGCTCGTGGGCTTGGCCAGCCAAGTGGGATAAGAAACAACAACAACATAATAATATAGACTACTGGCCATTAAAATTGCTACACCAAGAAGGCCGTGTAATTTAAACGACAGGAAGAAGGTGGCGCGACATGCAAATGATTAGCTTTTCAGCGCCTTCAGACAAAGCAGGCGCCGGTAGCGACACCTACAATGGGTTTAAATGGGGAAATTGTTCAGCCGGTTTCTCATGTGAACACACAATGGCAGCGTGCATTTGTCATTGGCCCATTAACTGGCGTGATGGTACGGTGGGGCTATTGGATACACGTCTCGGTCACCTCTTGTTCGCATTGATGGCACTTTGAACAGTGCACGTTACATTTCTGGTGTGTTACGACTGCTGGCTCTACCCTTTATTCGAGTCCTGCGTAACCCTACGTTTCATCAGAATGATGCACGACCACATGTTGCCGGTATTGTACGGACCTTCCTTGATACGGAACATGTTCGGCTGTTACCCTGGCCTGCGCGTTCACCAGATCTCTCGCCCAACAGAAAACGTCTGGTCCATGGTTGCCGAGCGTCTGGCTCGCCACCATACGCCAGACACTACGGTTGTTGAGCTGTGGCATCATGTTGAAGCTGCATGGATATCTGTACCCGTACATGCCATCCAACCTCTGTTTGACTCAATAGCCAGGCGTATAAGTGCTGTTATTACTGACATAGGTGGTTGTTCTGGGTACTGATTTCTCATTATCTAAGCGCCCAAATTTCTTGAAAATTTAATCACTTGTAATTTACAGAATAATATATTTGTCCAATAATATTTATTGGACAAATATATTATATATGTATATATTGTTATCTGCATTCTTTCCTGGTGTAGCAATTTTAATGGCCAGTAGTGTACTCATTTTCTTGCTAGCATGATTTATAAAGCACATCTTTCCGAATGTGAGCATAATATTTTTCAAATAAGGAATGTTACAATTCGGTAAACTAAAGGCAGGTGTTGCTTTATTTAGACATAATTAAGCGTGTTTTTCTCTCTTCGCTTTGTTTGCCCAGCTGCGCAAAGAGTACTCGTAAAAGCGATTGATCTACCCGGTTCAATATCCCTTGAAATGGAGAAATTGATGTGATGTTTAAAAAGAAACTGTAACAGAATTTGAGTTATTATAATTTTTGGATACTAAACATATTTATATTTATTTCATATATCTCCCTTTTTAAAACCAAAACTATGTAAAAAAAATGAATTCGTTCGTTAAACAACTCCAGTTTTATCTCATAAGTACAGGGTGATTATATTTATAGTACCACATTCAAAATGCTGTAAAAAAAGAACCACTTGTGACAATGAGTTCAAATTTGAACTGAAGATACTTGAAGAAGGCAGAAACGGTATCAAAAAAAGTTCCATCGATTTTAATAATAATACATTGATAATAATACTATTAATAAAATAATTAGCACATCTATTAACAATAAATTAACTCAAATTATTTACTTCTAAAGCTGCAAATTAAAAAAATTGTTATTTTTTACAACTATACGTTACAAAATAAATTACAAAATTTCAAATTGGCATCCAATTACGAATAATAAAAATTTAATCAAGAATATACGGGTGATTATATAGTAATTAAAGTTCCACTTTCACAATGCTGTAAAAAAAGAACCACTTGTCCCAATGAGTTCAAATATTGAACTTGAAGATACTTGAAGAAGGGGGAAATGATCTGACATAAAAAAAAGTTTCACAGATTTTTCCCATCCAATTTGATATATGACCTTGCCGCGGTGGATCGGCTTTTCACTGTCGCTGTCACAACTGTTGAAGGACTTAGAAATCATTTTTTTTTTCGTCAAAAAACCGAAACAATCCAGCACATTGAACACGACGGTTGGTTTAATGTGCAACTCATGTCAAATGCGTTGTCATTTCGATTCAAAATATCACTGGCAGCCGAATTCACTTTCTTTATGCTGCTTACCACGTCATCTACTGATATACTTTGGGACGTTTTATGATGCCGTACCATTTTCCCCCTTCTTCAAGTATCTTCAGTTCAAATTTGAACTTATTGTGACCAGTGGTTCTTTTTTTACAGCAGTTTGAATGTGGGACTTTAATTCTAATCACCCTGTATATAGGTTTTTTTTTTTTTTTTTTTTTTGCAATTTTTCATTTTATTTAGAAAAAAAAAAATTTCTAATTCTGAGCTTGTCAAATATATTTATTGTTACAGAAAATATGTTAGATTTGTTAATAAATATGAATGAAATTATTTAATTATTACGTAAACAGGACACAAAATATGATTTGAATACATTTTATTTCATTTTTGATAAGAGATAATTATTTATAATATAAATTTTACTGTACACATATTGAATTATTAAAACTAATTGTAGAGGCATAAGTTTTTGATATTATAATTAATCACTCTTGTATAAAATTTAATCTCTATAGTCATTTATAGTAAAATAATAGGTATCTTTTCAATAATAAAATATGCATTATTTTAAATAAATATTTATTTACCAATTTTAATTTTTAAGTATTTTAAGAAATTTTTTTAGATTATTTTTAAATTATGAATTTGCGTATTGTTTTATAGTTGAGACTTTTTCAGGAAAGCAAAACTAAAAATTAATTAAAATGAATTGTAACGAAATTTTTTCTTCTTTATATAACTTTCCCTTTTTTAATATAAAACGTTTTTCAGTTTGTTTTTCACTTTTTTAATATCCAATCATTTAATGTTTCAGTTTACCAGCATAAATTAATCTTTATGAAAATTACAATGCAATTAAGAAGTTATCTGATTAAAATGAAAATTATAGGAAATATACAACAATACATGATAAAAAATTTTTTTTTTAGTTATAAATATAAGTTAGAAAATGATGAATTGCACTTAACAAAGAAGCATATGAAATAAAAATATTTTTAAGACAATTAAAATATTGTGTTTATTAAGATGCTGTATTCCTTACCTCATAGGCTTAAACATGGCTTGGTTTCCATCTCTAAATGTGATTAGGAGTTTCAGTTGCGTCCCACCGACTTTCTCCTCTACATAAAAAAAAGGAAATAATTCAATGCGGTTGATAATTATTCATACTTATTTCAGAAATATTGAAAATAGTATTCATAATACGTACAATAGTATTAAGTATATCTCGCGCACTCTTCTTCAACGCGTTCTCTACCTTCTTTGAACTGTTTATACCACTTCTAAACATTTCTTTCCGATGTAGGAATGCCCACCGTATGCCTTCTGCGACATTCTATATGTTTCCGCAAACAAAATTCAATGCAAGTTGGTTGCTCAATCAATTCAGACATTTCAAAAATCGCCGGAATCAGTTCTAGCGTAGTATATTCGGCACATCCAGCGTAAACCTAAGTATCGGGTTTTCGGCTTAGAAGTGAAGTCCTTCCATGAATCTATAATGATCTGTCTTTAAATGTTTTAAATATTGTACGAAAAAAGATAATAGTTTATTCCTTTAAATAAACAAAAAAAAACAATGCGTACAACTCAAACCTAAACATTTATTTCTAGCTTGAAAGCATGACTCGGCGGTGTTTAGCTTGAAAAAGAGCTTTCATTCGAATCCCTTTGGTGGCAGCTGTTGCAGTCACTGCTTTCAAACACTCAGTGAGGATTGTGACAATAATCATCTCGTGTTGGTTTATGGGAGTTTTCTAGATTTTTGTTGTTGCAAATAACCGCAAATACGGTGCGACTACTTTAAAAATCTTCCATTGTTTTCATATTGCAGCAGGCAAATACTTAGACAGTTATCTTTTATGCCATAAGCAAGGGCTGGATCGACGTTACTCACTTATAACTACCCAGGGGGGTAGCTTGAAGATAAGCTACGTACGCGGAGTAAAAATACATCCGCAACGTTCTACGATTCTGTTAGACCGGGACCTACGGTTTAAAGTGGATTCCGAACCACTAGAAACATTCATGACACCGCCGAGTGTCGAATCCGAAACCTGTGGTACAGAGTGCCAGAGCGCTAGACATTCGGCATGACAGATTTTGAGACATGAGATGATTTCTTTTTACAGGGTAGGGTTGTCAGCCCTACGTCCAACTCTCTACAGTCATATTAGACTAGGACCTATTGCTAATTAAAGTGGATTCGGAACCGCTATAAACATTCATGGCACCGCCGGGACACGAACCCGAAAGCTGTGGTTCCAAGCGCGGTCGTCAGAGTGATCGGATTAGATTCGTCTATGGATGGCTTGGAATAGTAAATATATCAGGTTTCAACGTCGATGAATGACTGAATCGATTCAAATCGAATTTGATATGAATTGAATCGAATGACCATGAATGAATCGATTAATGGTTAGTGGTGTTAATCAGATATGAGCAGCGCAAAGCAGCTTTGAAAGAAAGAAGTTTAATAATTAGGAAGAAATTATTTTATTTAATCTTGTTTAATATCAAATCATCAAAAATTTTAATTATTAAAAAAATAAATTATTTTTATTCCAATTAAAAAAAATTCCTTCTAAATGGTATATCTTCACCTATGACGTTGCTTTTTATTTGAATCAGTCCAACCAATTTTTCTCATTATCAGTTGTTTGGTGTGTGCGTGTGTTGCAGAGAATTTGACAGTAATTAAAAGTTGTAGAAGTCAACGTCTTTAACCCTTAATTAATCACGACTTGAAAGAAAAACAAACTTAAAATCAAATATCATTAAGATGCCATTTTTTTTCATTCGTAAGCTTACATGCACGCAGGTGAAATCCATACAGTTCAAAATAAAGGTTAATAATCTTTGGTGTACTTAGTGCGCCTGTACCTAATACAATCTTTTACATATGTTTGTTATTGAATGTTTAAAATGTAGGTGATGTACAGGTAGCATTTTTGGGAGACTCATTTAAATATTGAAAAGTTTTTTTTTTAAATGTGAGTTAATATTTCACATAAAATTTACCAATGCTAATTAATTTCTGAAATTTACATTGGGAATCTAATTTTAAAATCGAGCAATAAATATTCTATAGCTTTTAAACGGCCTAGTGGCCAATTTGCTAACTCCCTGGACTTTGGTTCCACTGGTTTCAGATTCGTTTCCTGGCAGTGGCATGGATGTTTGTTATTGGTTCGGAATACACTTTAAACTGTGGGTCGTCCTCGTAGGTGTTAAGGCCTCGTGTGCACAAAATGACTGTAGAGTGACAAACCAAATTTATAACTTTTTATTTAAAAAACTCTATAGAATGTAATTAATTGAAGGAAATATATATAATATATAACTGTCAATTTGGCAACTGTCTCCCTTACACCTAGTGATTGCTTCCTTGTTGAAGAGGCTAAGATAAATCTGTCCAATGCATTTGCTTCTGGCTGGGAGATTGTTTTTCAGTGGATTCCCAGCCATTGCGGGTGCCTGGAAATGAAAAGGCCGACCTCTTGGCCAAAAAGGATTGTAAGTTACAACAGCCACAATTTCCTTTATCCTTTCATCCGTTTAGTTCTGAGGTAAAGAAGAAAATAGACAGATCCTTAAAACAAACTCCTTTCAACTGATAAAATGTGGAATATTCGTCGAATATTCCACGTTTTATCAGTTGAAAGGCGTTTGACGTATGTATATTTCTATATTACCCATCCCAATGGACTTGCCCCGTGCAGTTTTTGTTGGAATTTTCATGCTTTAGTTCGGGCCACGCAGCGTCACGTGGTAGTTTTATAGAAATCGTTTGGAACCGATTCAGAATTGCGCTGTTGCCGTGGAGACGGGCTGTTGGTTGCTGTGGAAACGGGCTGTTGCCGTGGAAACGAGTTGTTTTATTCTAAAAAGAACATTTTGTCTTCCAGTTTAGCTTTTGCCTTTGAACTGTTACCATCAACCCCGTATGTCTTTGTAAATTTTGCTTGTAAATAAATGAAGATTCCACAAATGTTTGAATGGATGGATCAATACTTCTCGGACCACCAGAAAGCTGCGGCTAACCAGAAAAATAGAACCACCAAACGAAAGAACACGATAGTCGCAGTGACAGTTTTTACAGCACATTTCCGACTCTCGACTGGGCATGATTTTCTTAATAAACACTTGCACCGCATGGGTGTAGCTGCTAATGATGTCTGTCCTCTGTGCTCGTCGGGTGAGGCCATGGACTTTTTACATTTGACAACATGCACTGCACTTGATTTTATGACTTTTAACTCTGACAACTTTACCAAAGCTAAATTTTATTGGGCTGCTGGAGTTCTTAGGGCGGATATCGCTACAGTTTGATGTAAGAGAAAAAAATGTTACTTTAAGTCTATTATGAATTTTTTTATATCAACGAGATAATTTGAGAATCACTTACCAACATGGACAATTGGCATCGTTGCCATATCCTTCATCAGTTCATCAACAACTGAGTCAGTTTCGGGGTAAAGATCTAAGTCACTGATGCCTAAGTGAAATTCCTCCATGTGTGATAGATTTGTCCTAAACAATTCAGAATATGATTTTTAATTAAAATACATGCTTTACATATGACACTATAACTATAACATTAACATTACACTTTTACAACTTCTTGCAGAACGGTTAGCTGTTATAATAACATAAAAAATATTTTGTATTACTTATACTTTACTACTTTATACTACTTAGAAAACGTACTTTGTGTTCAACTAACACATCAAGTCTCACTGAAGAACCGAAATAGTGTGAAATATGAGAAGCTATAACAAATACACACTCAAGAGATTTTTTTAACGCATATTCAGAATTACATGATGGGCCTGATAGTCAAAGGACTAGTGCTCTGGCGCTCGATGCCACAGATTTCAAGTTCGAGTCCAAGCTATGCTATGGACTTTTGTAAGGGTCCGAATCCCTTTTAAACCTTGGGACCCGGCCTAATTTGACTCTTTGTTTTGTTTTGTCGTTCAACGGTCCTTTTGTGCACACTTTAGGCTAATTAGACCGGGACCTACAGTTTAACGGGGATCCCGAACCCCTAACAAACATCCATACCCCAGCCAGGTTTCGAAACTGAAGCCTGTGGTACCAAAGGCCAGAGGGCTAGCCATTTGGCCATCAGGCTTCAAGTTGACTGTATAGCGTAAGGCTGACAACCCTATGCTATAAATAAAAAATCATCTCCTGTCTCGAAATCTGCCAACAGGCAGACGGCCCTGGCTAACCATGGGCTGTATTTCCATGGAGTTAGCTTTTAGTTAGTTCAGAATTACACGAATTGGAATAACTAAGACCCTTGAACTACAATCTTTGTTGGATCATGGCTATCTGCCTTCTGGCAGATTCGGAAACAGAAAGATATTTTCTTTTCACTGGGTAGAGTAGTTAACCCTACCCTCTACAGTCATATTAGACTGGTACCTACGGGTTAAAAGGGATTCCGAACCACTACAAACATCCATGACTCCGTCTGGACTCGAACTCAAAACTTGTGGCTCCAAACGTTTGTCAATCGGCCATCAGGCTATGAATTGGAATAACAAAAGTAATTTTTTATGCGATTTTTGTTCACTATTAGACAAATATCATGTCTGCAATTCGTGGCTACATTTCTAAGCGACAGAAGTTAGTTCCCAAACGATATCCAAATAAAATCACTGCCAAGATAAACATATATATATATATATGTGTGTGTGTGTGTGTGTGTGTGTGCGTGTGTGTGTGTGTGTGTGTGTTCCAAGATAGATTGAATGATTCTCTTTCAAGACAGACAGTAATATCTTGCCTACATTCTTTCAGGAATATCTGTGTTATATATATATATATATGAATTGTATTACGAGAAGATGCAGAAACTTCCACATACCAATCACATTCTCCGCCAAATCTACTTATAAAAATAATAATTCGGATGATATCTTCGGAATTTCATTCGTCAGACGGAATTTATATTTATTTTTCATAGCGTATAAAAATATCATTATTATCTGAGATTCTTACATCATACGTTTACACTACCATTTTCTGCTTAGTAGCGAATACTTCGAATTTAATTTAAATCATCTATGATTGACGAATGTAATTTTCGAATTTAATAAGATCATCCAGTGATTGACATTCTTGCGTCAAATGTTTATATGACTTCGCAATTTTGATTGATTTGATTGGCTTCGCTTTAATTTTGATTCTCTGCAAATAGTTTGAGTTGAATTAAAATATCGTTTATTCAATTCCTTCTATTAGCTCACACTCTCCCTATATATATCTTGTTCAAATTTTCAATCGTTCATAAAATACTTGTTATTCATCCACTCAAGTTTTAAAAAATGTATTTAATCTTATAGGGGATGACACTTGATGTTAATACAGTTTTTTCAAATATTAATTCATTCATTAAATTTAATTAATTAATTATAGTTTTTTTTTTATTTAAGATGCATGTATCTAAAAATAGATGGCGCCAGATAAACTTCAAAAAATGAATGAAAATTATTTATAAAGGACTTTCTGAAAAAAAAAGTAGTGAAAAAAAAAGTAGTGAAAAAAAAAGTAGGAATTGACTTAAATTTTTTTTTTTTTTGTATTACTTGCTGTTGGTATTCTTACATCAAATGTGCCAAATTAAATTAATTGATTTTGTTTCATACTGAATAAATTGCAAGTTTACATTTTGTTCTACAACATTCAAAATACAACTGAAATTTGCTAAAAAGTACCACAATGACTTTTGTGTGATTAAGAATCACAATAAATTGATTAAAAAATATTTTTTTTATCGATGATGCTAATAAACTTAATTTTTTTTCACTTGATTTTCTTTTTCAAATGCTCCTTATTTAAATTTTGAATTTATATTTCTAAAGTTAGTCATTATCTTATTTTTATAATATAATTAAATTGTGTAATAATGTACTATTAATCTCAATAAATATAATTTTTTTCTTTATTCAAATTAATTTATTATATAAATTAGTTTAACTTAAGTCTCACCCTCTTTTTTGTATTAATTACTCATTTTGATTTGATTTGACTTGATAGTTGTTTTGAGAGCATCCTTTGATAAAATGCTTTTTTATTCTAATGCAGCCTGCAAACACTTAGACAGCTGTCTTGGATGCCATAAGGCAAGCTCTGCACAGACGTTAGACGATATGACAGGGTAAATACAGTTGAAACAATTGAAAATTGCCCAGAATATATTTACAAATAATTTTTTTTCCAATGCAGCTGGCAAACAGACATGGACGTCTTTGAATACCTATAAGGGCTGCACCGATGTTACTCACTTTGCATTACCCAGGGGGCGCGTGTAGCTTGATGGTAAGCCACGGACGCGGAGTAACAATGCCCCCTCAACGCTCTACGATCCTATTAGATCGGGATCTACGGTATAAAGTGGATTCCGAACCACTACAAACACCCATGGCAACGCCGGGACTCTAACCCGAAGCCTGTGGTACCGAGCACCAGAGCGCCAGCCACTTGGCCATTCAGGCCCGTTGATAAAATGCATCCAGCCAATTGATGGTGAATTGGCCTTTAGGAGTATAAATGTTGATGAGAGAAAAGGTTTTATGCAAAATACTTCGAAATATTTGGAAAAATTGTTGGAAATGTTTCCTTTTTACAGGGTAGGGTCGTCATCCCTACGCCCAACGCTCTACGGTCATTTTAGCCTGGAACCTACAGTTTAAAGTGGATTCTCTTCATTTATTGCACTCCCATTATTGTTTATTGTATTCCCATTATTATTGTACCCCCATCGTTATTTATTACATTTTTGATATTTATAGCAAGCAGATTGTTATTTATTCCACGTATATTATTATTTATTACACTCAAGATTGTTATTTATTATACTCACATTGTTATTTATTGCTCACACAGTGTTATTTACTGCGCACGTATTATTATTTATTAGACTTACATTATTATTTATTGAACTCACATTGTTATTTACATCTTTTTCTTAAACATTAACTGGATAGCAGATTTTCTGATTGCAAAATTTGGCAAAAAGTATTGTAGATAATTAGGTTAAATAATTAACAGTCATATTAGACCGGGGACCTAATATTATATTAAACTGGGGTCCTAATATTATATTAGACTGGGACCAAAGCCTTAAAATGGATTCCGAACCACTACAAACTTCCATGCTACCGCTGGTTCTCGAACCCGAAACCTATGGCACTGAGTGCCACAGCCTATATTATATACCAAAATAAAATTAACAAGTTAATACCAAATGTAGTCGAAAGTAAAAACAAAAGGAAAAAGCATTTAGGTGACTTACTAGTACTTTAAATGATTAGGTGACTTATCAGTACCTTAAATGATTAGGTGACGCATTGCTTAAATGACTAAAAGATTTACTAGTACCCTTTAAGCAAATCGAAAGAAAAGCTGAATAAAAGAGGGAATAATAATATACAGAGGAACTAAAGAATATAAAATAAAGAATACCAGAAGGATAAAGTTTACTGAAGCATACGCACCGCAAAGAATTTAGAAAGAAAGAAGAACCTCATGAAATACCCGGGAACCTCTACCCTCATTTTGAGTAAGCAAATGAATAGATTTCGGTATGTTTTGTTGTGAGCTCAATTCAATGTTGCATGGAATCCGAAACATCCCTTTGTAAACAAAAACAAGTTGTTTACGTTTTATCTTCCTCTGGTAGAAAACAAGTTGATAAATTTTTCTTCAAAACAGAATTTTTAAAAAAATCTCAAACTGAAAAAAAATCCTTGAAAGAGATTTAATTAAACACAAAACACGAACAATCCATAAAAGTATTCTCACGCAACAGAAAATAACCTTATTTCAACATTACCATTGCAAATTATTTCAATTATCATAGCAAATTATTCAAAGTACCATCGTAATTTATTTAAAGTTATATTTCAATATTAAACATTTTTACTTTCAAGTGTTAATAAATTATTTCATTATTTTATTATAGTATCTGCGATGAGATTTACTGGTGACCTCTACAATCTGTCAACCTCTACAATTACGAATTAAACGAACTCTACGAATCTCTACAGTCTCTGTCAAAATAATTGTATTTCAGTATTGTACATTTTTACGTTGCATTTAATTTCAAATTAATAGTTTAACGTCAATAAAAAATCATATTTACCAATAATTAAATATCAATAATACCAATACAATGCCAATTTAATACCAATAATTAAATATCAATAATACCAATACAATGTCAATTTAATACCAATAATTAAATATCAATAATACCAATACAATGCCAATTTAATACCAATAATTAAATATCAATAATACCAATACAATGTCAATTTAATACCAATAATTAAATATCAATAATACCAATACAATGCCAATTTAATACCAATACTTAAAATCGAAGAATGTTAATTCACTTTTTTATTATATATTCTATTAGTTTGTAATATTTCTGAAACTTAAAGTGATCTCATTGAAGGATTTTTTTTTAAATAGTGAAATCTCCTTTGAAAATTCATCATCTTCATAGGAGATAATGCCATTTGAATTACAGAGAACAACTCTGACAAGATTTCTCCTTTTAAATATTAAAAATGACACTTTAGAAAACAGACAACAAATTTTTAATTTTGAAGACATTTACAGTGTTTTTCTTATCAATTTATGTATTCAATATTTAAAAAATCTGAAATCTTCTCTGCAAATGTTAATTTATCATGTGTGAACATTCGAGAACGGATGAATAAACTCGGGAATATGCCAATGTTCAATAATGCACGAGATATGGGAAGAAATGGATTGGAATGCTACAAGAGTGGCCACATTCAAATAGCCACATGGATATGGCAATGTTGAATAGATCAGGAATTTCATGAAAAATTAATTGTTCAAGAATCTCTAAAAGAATATACAAAAGTAAGATATGTAGTCGTAAATGAAGAATAAAGTATTTCCAATTCTACCAAAAAAACGTTATAATATTCAATAGCCAAAAGAATATATTAAAGTTTGGAAAATTCTAAGCATAAATGAAGAACGAATACAAAAATTACAAATACAATAAGAAGTACTATACAGTTCAATAGGCACCGGAAAATGCCAAAAGTGAGTATGAAGCTTCAAAAAGAAGGAATTGATCGAGTACTTATAGCCATTGGATATACTAATGTTTAAAATTCCAACATAAAACATAAAAAGTGCTGCAAAGCCATACTACAAAACACTTGAAGCAAAAGCCAAATTCTCCAGAAAATTCCTGAAGACTAACGTTATTCATGATGCATTTCAAGAGTTAAGGGGCCCAAAGTACCATTTTCCGCCAAAATTTTCAACGGACCCCTAACCAGGACAACATCATGTTCACACATGATAATAATATAAATAACAAAAATAATAATAATAATTTAAATAAAAAACAAGACTTACTCGAGTTCTATCCTATGTATTTCTTGTATCGTGATACGCGTCCGCCCAGAAATGGTCTTCTGGAGTTTATTGGCTGTCTCGTCATCTTGCAAAAGTTGCAGCAAATCTTTGAATTCTTCTCTGGTGTCGTCAGGATCTTTGTTCTTCTTTTTAGAGAGACATTCTTCGGCATATCTCGCTTTCATGGCGGATTTAGAGAGAGGGATTTCTGTGGATGGTCTTCCAAAGGGACTCTTCGAGAGTTTCCTGAAAGAAAATTTGGAAGGAAAAAAACTACATTTAGAAATCTTGAATGATGCAGTCTGATCCCCTTTTGCCTTGCGTCATATAAGGTGATATATATCTGTTTCTATCATATCCAATCGTTTCAACCTGTATAGAGAGATGGCTTCTGAGAAAAAGTGGAATTCCCTATTGAATAATTCGACAAATTCTCCAGTACCTTCACTACAACGGTTGGTGTGACCTGTTTTAGACTTCCAAGCTATTTAGGGGCTGATATGTTGTCCAAGAATGGATCACAAATGGTGAAATCTCATCCTCCTTTCTTTTGCGTAATATAAAGCGATATGTATCTTTCTCTATTAAATCAAACCGTTTCAACCTGTATAGTTTCTGAGAAAAACTGGAATTGTTGTCTGAAACTGTTGAATAATTTAACAAGATTTTCCAGTTCCTTGACTGTAACGGTTGGCATGGCTTCAGCTTTAAACTTGTTACTGTCCATTACTATTTAAAGAAACACCTGTATAGAATAAGACTGGCTTATAAAGATATCTGCTCCCTTTGCGACTATGGCGTGTCCATGACTGGAGATCACTCATCATATTCTATGGCCTACTGTTTTTAACTGTTTCCCTTTTTGTGTTACTGTCAATGTCTTTAGTGTTAGTTTTTGTCGTTCTTTACTGCATTGGGCTGCTCTCTACTAATGGCAGAGAGGTCGCAGATGGGATAAAAAGAAAACATTTAAAAATCAATGAAATCAAATTATTAGACAATGGAATTCTAAACTGTTTGTGAATCTGAAAGTGAAATGAGCATCTTGGGCTATTTAGATGCCGAACAGGAATTCACTCAGGATGTTGTACATTTGGTGAAAATCTATCATTTCATATTCAGTGAAACAAATATTAGTAAAATTATTTTAAAAAATCAATTTGTTTAAAACATATTATTTCTAAAAAAAGATAAAATATAAAAGAGGGAAAAGGCCATAATTGCAATTATTTATCATTTAAAACATTTTCTTGCAAATAGTACAAAATCGCAGGGCTTTCTATTTCTTATTATGAATGAATTAAAAAGTTAGTGAATTAGTTATGAATAAAGTTAATGAATTAGGGTGGGAAATTCTACCTCAACTACCATATTGTCCAGACATAACTCCACCAGATTATAATCTCTTTAAGTCTTTGCAATGTTTTCTTGGTGAAAAAAATTTCAGTTATAAACAATAGATTGAAAAGAATAAAATACTGTTTGAAAGATGGTTAAATGCCATAGAAAATGATGAAGAATTATGTTAATGAGTAATGAAGAATATATTAATGAGTATTATGAATCATGATATTAATGATGAAGATATATTAATGAGTAATAATAAATAAATATTTTTGTCTTTTCAAAATTGTATATCTGAATCGTGTATTACTTACCATTCAACCTAATACACTCATGTCCATAAATTAAGGATAATTCAGAATCACACAGAAATTGAACTCTAAAATAAAAATTTCACCTGTAGAATTATCACACACATCTTGAAGAAGAATATGCAAACTACAGGAAACCACCAGATGGCGAGGATAGTACGTCACAATGACGAGAGTGTAAGAGAGGGCTATATAAGGAATGGTGGCAAAGAAGTAAAATTGTTCAAAAGCGCTTTAAAAGCCTTTCAGTGCAATAACCGCATAGTTATGGCACAAAGGAAGCATTTGGATGATTTTTTACGTGGTAGAATTATCGGACGACTGGAATGTGGACGTACCCAGCTGGAAGTATCCGAGGAACTTGGAATCGCCCAGAGTGTCATCTCCAGGCTTTGGCAACGATTCCAAGATGATGGCAATGTGAGCAGATGTTACAGCACAGGTCGCCCCCGAGTTACAACGCTGAATGAGGACCGGTATTTAGCAGTTACTGCTAAAAGAAACAGACGGAGCACAGCATCAGACCTGTCTCGTCAGATCTTTTCAGCTACCGGTACGACAGTTTCAATACAGACCGTGTACAGACGCTTAGGGCACATTGGTCTATATGCTCGTAGGCCTGTCAGATGTGTTCCACTTACCGCGACTCACTGTCGCCTGCGATTAACCTGGAGTAGAGAGCATGCATTGTGGACACCGCAATGCATGTTTTCCGACGAGTCCAGGTTTAGTTTGCAGTCTGATTCTCGCCGGACTTTCATATGGAGAGCGCCAGGTACCCGTTACCACCAAGAGAACACCATTAAACGACACCGTTACGGTGGTGCAGGATGGCTCGTTTGGGGAGGAATTATTCTTGGTTCCAGAACTGACCTGCATGTTCAGAGTGTAACGATGACAGGCCACATCTATCGGGATGTCATTCTGGAACAACATGTACGTTTGTTTCGGGGCGCCATGGGTGCTGAATTTCTGTTTATGGATGACAACGCCCGTCCTCACCGTGCAAACATTGTAGACGAATGCCTTCAATTGGAGGATATCACCCGTATAGATTGGCCAGCATACTCACCGGACTCTAATCCAATAGAGCATGTTTGGGATATGCTTGGCCGACGAATTGCAGCCCGTCAACCTCCTCCCACCTGTCAACCGGAACTTCGGAGGGCATTGCTTGATGAGTGGTGTAATATTCCCCAAGATCAGATTGATAATTTGATACTCAGCATGCCTAGGCGTTGTAAGGTCTGTATTGCATCGTCCGGGAGACATACTCCATATTAACCATCATACTAACCATGTTATACTTTTTTTTTTGTAAATAGGTTCTTTTTTGAAATTTGCTCCAGGGAGTAAAAATCGCAATTTTTATTAATTATGTCAAACATATAGCATCTTTTTTGCTATTTACCTTTTGTTTAATAAATAAACTTTACAAATAAGTCAAATTTGTTTTGCTTCTGTCTCTTTCTTTGCCTGAACTTCATTATCCTTAATTTATGGACATGAGTGTATATTGTAGGTATTTATTAATAATATTGAACATTATTCATAGTTCGAAAGTTTCTTTTCTTAAAAAAAAATAGCAAAAAATTTCAAATGAAGGCACCTTTTGTTGAAGATAAATCCCGAAATTAGCCATAAACAGTTCTTAAAATAATGTTGGTGACCTGTTATCGCAAAACTGCGCACTTTTCACAACACAAATATGTCATTCATAGCGAACAGCCAATCACAATCTTTCAAACACATTTATTCTGCTTAAAACTCAGATGTGTCATCGTCTCTGTTTATCAATTTTTTTTTTTATTGCTTCCACTGTTTTGAAAAACTGATAAACTTCAAAGACCTTTTTTATCTTTTTTATAAATTTATTTGTTTGTTTGCTAATGAAAATTATAGATAATATATATATATATATATATTTTTTTTTGTGTGTGTATGTGTGTGTGTGTGTGTGAATTATAGACGTTTTTACGAGATAAAGTATTAATAGTATAAAAATATTATCTTCAATTTCACATCTAGTAATTTTACGCATCAAATAAAAACCTGAGCGGATAAAGAGAAAAACAATGAATTATCTTCTATTTCAAATTAAATTTTAAGTAATTTAAAAAAATTTAATTCAGAATTTTCGCACATACAATTTGCATGCGTAATTTTAAAATTTATCCAATCTCAATTACCATTGTGTTTAATCATTTTCTTTATGAAAAATGCTTTCAATATTTTTACAATTTAATGAAAAAAACTAAAAATTATTTCTTCAATGGCACAACTATGGTTGGGCCAAGGCCTTCTGCTAGATTTCTAGATAGGACATGTTTTCTTTTTACGGGGTAGCGTTGTCAACCTTACTCCCAACGCTCTACAGTCATGTTAGACAAGTACCTACTCTGAATAAAGTTGAATTTGCTACATATCTGCTGAATAACTTCATAAAGTAACAAATAGTGGCGAATATGTTGTTCCAATGCAGCTGGCATTAAGAGACAGTAAATCTTTTTGCCATAACCAAAGGCTGTACCGTTGTTACTCATTTAGTACTACCCAGGGGGTACGTGCAGCTTGAAGATATGCTACGGACGCGAGTAACACTACCCCGACAACATTCTATGATCCTATTAGACTGGGACCGACGGTTTAAAATGGATTCTGAACCACTGCTGTTTCATTGTTCTTCCGGGACTCGAGCCTGAGGCCTATGGTACTGAGCGCTACAACACTAATCACTCGGTCATCAGATTCCTCAAAGCTACTACTTAATGAAAAATATTTAAAGTATTTTTAAAAAAAATAAAAATGAAAAAATTTATTTTTATTTATTTTAATCGATTTTTTTAATAATAATTTGTAGTTTTTTGATAGTTTTAACAAATAAGCAGTACTGATTTTAAATATAATTTAATTTTTTTACAAAAAAAAAAGAGCTAATTGGATTGAAATTTCCTATTTCAAAAATATTTTTAATGTTTTATTAGTTACTGATAATAGTTTTAATCGATTTGTTTATAATAACTGGTAATTTTTAGATAGTTTTAACTAATAAGCAATACTGATTTTTAAATATTATTTTGTTCTTCTACAAAAAAAAAGCTAATTTTAATAAAATTTCCTATTAAAAAACATTTTTCTAAAAAAAAAAAAAAATCTTTTTTATGATTCATAAAAGATTAAAAAATGATCGTTCTAAAAATTATGCTTTGAATAAATAACATGGTCATAAATTACAAAGACAAACATAAAGATTTCTAATGCATAGAAATAATAAATCACTCAAAAGTTTCACAACGGACATTTTTACATTTATCTTTCCTACTAGAAATTAAAAAACAAACAAATTTATTCGATAATTAGAATATCGTTTTACTACTGTGTCCAAAAAGTAAGACCCATTTCCAATTTAAAATTACCGGGGCTTATGGGATTTCAATTTTTTCTTTTTTAGGTTGCTGCCACTTTTCTTGACGTCTGTGTGAAATTTCACTTCAAAATATTCATAAGTGTTTGAGTTACTCTAGGCTTTGTGAGACACTAAGACTGATTCCGGCGATTTTTGAAATGTCTGAATTAATGGAGCAAAAATCTTGCATTGAATTTTGTTTGCATAAACGTATAGAATGTTGCAGAAGGCCTTCGGTGAGATTTCCTATATCGAAAAGAAATGTTTACAAGTGGTTTAAACCGTTCAAAGAATGCAGAGAACGCGTTGATGACGAAGAGGCCTCTGGCAGACCCTCAACATCAACCGACGAAGCGCACGCCCAAAAAATTAAAGATTTAATGCTTGCAAACCGTCGATTTACAAATAGAGACCTTGCTGAAGATGTTGGAATTTCAAAAGGATTGGTCAATTCCATTTTGGGCCTCAAACGCGGCAAATCTCGATGGGTACCGAAAACACTGAATGCGCCAGCTCACACTGCATGGATTCTTCGTGACTATTTCGGCAAAAATGAAACCCCTATCGTTCCACAACCACCGTATTCAGAACCGTGCGATTTCTGGCTATTCCCTAAACTCCAAAGACCACTCTGGGGACACCGTTTTGAGTCGATTGAAGAGATTCAATATGAATCGGCGCGCTTTGAAGGCGTTCCCTGCCGATGACTTTTTAGCATGCATTGAGGATTGGAAAAAAAGTTGGCATAAGTGCATTGCGTCCGGAGAGGATTACTTTGATGGCGATGAAATAAATTTGGAAGAATAAATAAAGAGTTTTTGAAAAATAAATAATTGGTCTTACTTTTTAGGCAGAGTAGTATGCTAATGTAGCAAGAGAATATGAAGTATATATGAATTATGCAATAATGCACGAGATATATGAAGCAATTGATTGAAATACTACAAGAATGGCCAAATTCAATAGCCACCTGAATACAGCAATGTTGAATAGATCAAGAACTTCATGAAGAATGAATTGTTCAAGAATCTCTAAAAGAATATTCAAAAATAAGATAAATGTAGTCGTAAATGAAGAATGAAGTATACCCAATTCTACAAGAAACGTTGTCACATTCAATAGCCGAAAGAATATATCAAGTTTGTAAATTCTAGTCGGAAATAAAGAATGAAGTAATGAAGTATTAATTGGTTCTACTTTTTGGGCACAGTAGTATACAATAAAATATATTTTAACTGAAAACAACTTTAACATTGACAAGAAAAAGGATGTAAAGTCAAAAAATAATTTGCATTCTTACCTTGGTAGAATTTTGTTGTTTTGCAATAATTCATCATACTCTCTTTCGCTCAGTTCCACTTCTGCGGCGTGATTGCTGTCGTAATAAGATTCGTTCCCAGTTCTGTCGTTAACCGGGGCAGGGTTTTTCTTTAAAGAACGACCCTGCTTCAAATTTTCCGCTATGGTCCGCTTCATAAAAACTCCTTCCTCGTCAAATGAGAAATCATTTGGCAAATTTGCTTTCGAGTAGTAAAATACAGAAAAAGTAAACAGCATCATTGAGAACAATGTCGTCACACCGACAACCATCACTGCACGCTGTTTTAGCTTCATCTCTTAAGCTTATCAAACAAAATATAAAAATGATTTAATCATTCCTATTGTGCTCCTTGCTGTTATTTAATATACAAATATCTGAATCAGAAATTTAAAATATATACCAATACCCAGTTTATAAAATTGGCTTAAAATCGAGGTTAATAATCATGATATATACATAGACTAAATGCTAATCTCTAATCTGTTCTGATCTCTACTATCTAATCATTCTACTCGTCTCTAATCATTATCTTATCATTGTTGGTAATGAATCATTTGGTGAAAGGCAAAATTCTTTTTAAAATATTCTTCTACTTCGTACTGTTGAAATAATTTTATTACCAACCTAGAAAAAGATATTCATCAAAATAAACGTAAGGTGTAAAATCTGTCTCCTGTGAGAGAAAAATATTCGTCGTTTTTCTCCTATTAGACAAGTGTTTAAGTGGAATAATATCACAACACAAATTACATTCCATCATAAATTAGACTTCACACATTAAATAAAATCTTGTACTAAAGCAGCTTCTATTATTTATGTAAATAAATACTTTTTCTATAAATGGATAATCATACATTTTCTAAAGACCAACGATCGTTACCAACAAAAAAGTATATTCCACTTGATTTTTACTTATCCAAGCCTCAATCTCTAATTTGCTTCCAACACTTTCGAATATGATTCTGGCAATAACACAGGATGAGTCAAAGTGTCCACTTGATTTTTAATTATCCAAACCTCGATCTTTAATTTGCTTCCGACACTTTCGAATATGATTCTTGCAATAACATAAAAGTTGTTAGGCAACATTCCACAAGATTCTGAAAGTTGAAAAAATTTTCATTACACACTTAAAAAAAATTGCATATTTAAGCAAACCGCATAAACACATAACACATTTATAAATAAAAATTCTGCAATTAAAAAGAAATTGTAAAAACATATAAAATGAAAGGTACTTCAACAATTTATAAAAAGTGGTGAATTAAATACGTTTTCAAATTACAATTCATTTTTCGTTTCCACTTTATAAAAAGTGGCAATTTACCTTTCCTTAGTCTCTGTAAAAGGCTAATAATACATTTTCTGAAGACCAATGATTTTTACTAGCAGAAAAGAAACATTCCACTTGATTTTTACTTATCCAAGCCTCTGTCTCTAATTTGCTTCCAACACTTTCGAATATGATTCTGATAATAAGAGAGCATGAGTCAAAGTGACCACCAAATCCAAGTTGTTTGACGAGATTCCACAAAATTCTGAAAGTTGAACGAATTTTCATTCGACAAAAAAACGAACATAAAAAAGAACGAACTTTTAAAAAAAAATACATATTTAAGCGAACCGCTACTATTATTTAAGTAAATAAATTCTGTTTTCTTTAAAAGGACAATCATACATTTTCTAAAGACCAACGATTGTTGCTAACAAAAAAAATATACTTCTGTGCCCAAAAAGTAAAACCAATTTTCTATTTGAATTTCCCGGGCATATGCAATTTCAATTTTTTTTTCTTTTTTAGGTTGTTGGCACTATCTTTCATATCTGTGTGAAATTTTACGTCGAAATTCAAATCAAAAGTCAGTTTCATGAGTGTTTGGCTTTGTGAGACGCTCAAACTGATTCCAGCGATTTTTGAAATGTCTGAATGAATTGAGCAAAGAACTTGCATTCCATTTTGTTTGCGGAAACGTATAGAATTTTGCAGGAGGCATTCGGTGAGCATTCCTATATCGGAAAGAAATGTTTAGAAGTGGTATAAACAGTTCAAAGAAGGCAAAAAACACATTGAAAACGAAGAGCCTTCTGGTCGACCACCAACCTAAACAGACGAAGTTCCCGTCCAAAAAATTATGATGTAGTGCTTGCAAACCGTCGATTTACAATTAGAGACCTTACTGATGATGTTGGAATTTCAAAAGTATCAGTCAATGCCATTTTAAAAGATGTTTTGGATCTCAAACGTGTCAAATCTCGATTGGTACCGAAAAAACTGAATTTTTTGGAAAAACATCGCCGTGTTGAAGTGTGGGAAACAATGATTTCTGACTATCAGGACAAGTTGAAATGCATCAGAACTGGGATGAGACTTGGATTTATACTTACGACGGGAAACAACTGATCAATCGAGTGTATATTGTGACGAAGGTGAAGCAAGACCGAAAAGAGCACGCCAAAGTCGCTCAAAAATCAAGGTCATGTTGAATGTTTTCTTCGATTACCGTGGTGTGGTGCATTATGAATTCCTTCCTCCGGGTCAAATTGCCAAAAAGGAATATTATTTGAATGTTATACTTCGTTTACGTGAAGCTATTTGCAAAACAAAGGCCACATTTATGGACAGACAACTCTTGGTTTTTGCATCACGATAATACTCCAGCTCTCACTGCATTGATTCTTCTTGACTTTTTCGCCAAAACTGAAACACATATCGTTGCACAAACACCTTATTCACCTGATTTAGCACAGGGCGACTTTTGGCTATTCTCTAAATTCAAAAGACCATTACGGAGACACCGTTTTGAGTCGAATCTAGAGATTGAACATGAATCGGAGGGCGCTTTGAAGGGCAGAGGTCAACATGCATAAAACGGTGGCATAAGGGCATTGTGCCCGGAGGGGATTGCTTTGAAGGCGATGAAATAAATTTGGAAGAATAAATAAAGAGTTTTTGAAAAAAATAAAAATTGGTCTTACTTTTTGGGCACAGTAGTATTCCATTTGATATCGAAGCTTCGATCTGTAATTTGCTTCCGACACTTTCGAATATGATTCTGACAATAACAGAGGATGAGTCACCAAATCCAAGTTGTTAGACGAGATTCCGCAAGATTCTGAAAGTTGAACGAATTTTCATTACAACCGTTTTTTTTTTTTTTAATATCCACATTTAAGCAAACCGTATAAAACATATTTCACATAACTCATTTATAAATAAAAATTCTACGATTAAAAAGAAATTGTTAAAAAAATATACAAAACGAAAAGTAATTCACTACTTTATGAAAGGATATTTCACACTAGCAGTCACTTGTCAAGCTGTTCTTTTTTTTACACCATTATCGCATGCACTGCCGGTCTTTTGTGAACCAACCAACCTACCTCTGCGAATGTGGTCACGACATAGCAAATGCAAATACTCATTTTGCCTGAATAAACTTTGCCGAATGGAGGAAAAGATTGCATTTTTAGAGAATTTATTATTTCGCTTATCTGCAAAATGGATGCAAATAAAAAAAATTATCTGCAATCTTTATGTATTTTTTTATACTTAAAATAAATAAAGTACTAAAAATCAATCACCGGATTTTAATTCATAAAGGTTGATCGCATGTACGAAAAACATGAATTTCAATAAAAGGCTAACACGGTTAGATAATATGAAACTGATACCCATAAAACATGTTTTAAAGAGTTTACTTAATCAGATTATCATTTATTCAATTTATTTAGTCAATTTATTATTTATTTATTTTGTCTATGTAATATAAGAGAATTAATATGTAGTTAAAATATTCGATTATAATAAATAATAATATAAGAAAATAATATAATTAATTAATTAATAAAATAGTTAATATGTTGTAGTTATAATGCAGCTGCCAATACAGAAACAGTTAAACTTTATGCCATAAGTAAGAACGGCTCCGCTGTTACTCATTTAGGACTACCCAGGGTGCACACGTAGCTTGAAGACAGGCTAAGGACGCGAGTAACATTACCCCCACAACTCTCTGTGATCATATTAGACCGGGACCTACGGTTTAAAGTGCATTCTGAACCACTACAAACATCCAGGACACCGCCGGGACTCGAACCCACAATCTTTGGTACAGAGTGCCAGAGCTCTAGCCACGCGGGCGTCAGATCCCCCACGGGGAAAAGTTGTGCCACGCCCAATGCTCTACAGTCATATTAGAAGGGACCTATGGTGTAAAGTGGATTTCAAACTACTACAAATATCCATGACAGCACCGGGACTCGAGCTCGAAACCTGCTTCACCGAGCGTCAGAGAGCTATAAATAGTCTATTACAAATGGTAAATGGGTAATATTTGTTTTTTAATATCTTTTGCTGAACCGGGGGTTGTAGGGCTGGCGTATAATTATTGGATTACGAACTAAAGTTTTTTCATTTGAACTTCATAGGCGATGCAGAACAGAAAGTATCTTTACCGGGAATAGGCACACTACATTTTTAGGCTGGAAAGGCCTACTGTTAGATTCGAGGATGAAAGTGAGGATGCCATCCCTGGGTGGGGGGGAGAGTTTCATAATTATGATGACAAAATATGGATTTAATGTAGAATTCCTCCCTCTTAGTACAACCTGGACAACGCTGAATCTTCTACATATCTGATCAGTTCTAAGATACTGGCATTTGAAAGTAATGCATTAAAGTAACACAATTTACTCAGAATCTTAATTAAAAATAAGTAGAATTAAAAAGATATTTTCTCAATTTTGACATTGTAAAAAAAAAAAAAATGGCAAATTCAGAACATGAAACATTTTTAAAACTTTTGTTTAGAAAAGTAAAGCTAATATACTTAACTAAATATTTAACTATATATGGTTGTATATTTGTATATTTAACTATATATGGTTGTATATTTAACTAAATATGGTTGACAATAATAGCAACAGTAATGGGCAGGTATGGGTCCCACGTTCGGGCACCACATTGTAGTGTGCAAGTTGGGCACCCAGATTGTATGGGTTGGGTGTGGCTGGGTTGAGATATTTGAAGCACAGGTTGGAGAACACACAGCTTTATTTACAAAACGCAAAAACACCATTCACATGCAAGTAGAGACATACAATATTTCATGCATTTAAATACAGATAATTATAGATTCGTGGTAGGACTCCACTTATAGGCTGAAAATCCGAAACTCGGCTACGCGTAGGGTGCGCGAAATATACTTCCTCTTCTGGTGAGAGTCTGTAGGCCAGGTAATGCGCCGGCTTGAGCTAAATATATTTCCTCTCGAAATGAGAGACTATAAAATGAACGTTTTTCAGGGGCAGCGCCGATTGCGCTGTACTTCCTCTCGGGTGAGAGTATCGAGACTGACTGACCATTTCTCCTGAACATCAAATGTCGGCTCTCTTGCCAATGGGAGGAAGCACGATTACACAACAGGAAGCATGAGTACACATTTACTTTTCAGTAAGTAATTTAAAAAATAATAATATTTAACATAAATTAGTAATGCATAGGTATAAAATTTAAGACGGAGAGGCTTGTTGTGTTCGCATTGAGCTTTCGAACTGATATAGCAAGGTTTGAAGCTCGACACTGAAATCTTCTGTAATCTGTAGTACTGATAATATAATCTGTAGTATCGTTAATATAATAGTACCGGTAATTGTAAGTCGGATTATTCGTCGATTGGATGGAGGCGGATGATACGAATATTCCAGATGTTCTTCTTGGGAGTGCTCAAAAGATTGACAACAGAAACATAGCATACAAATATTTAATTTATTTCGCTATGGCATAATGAAAAAATGAATAATACACATAAAAATTACTTAAATTATAAAAAATAAATGCCACGTCATTATGAATCATTTGAAACAAAAGAAAAAGTTAAAAAACCCACAAATATTTCAAGATTTTTTTCTAATGCAGCTGCCAAGTGTTTAGACAGTTAATATTTATGCCATAAGCAAGGGCTGCACCGCTGTTACTCACTTAGCACCACACAGGAGGCACGTGTAGCTTGCAGATATGCTACGGACGCGAGTAACACTAACCCACAACGTTCTACGATCCTATTTGACCGAGACCTACGATTTAAAGCGGATTCCGAACCACTACAAACATCCATGTTACCACTGGGACTCGAACCCTGTGGTACCGAGTGCTAGCCACTCGGCCGTCAGGCGCCCGATTTTACCATTTTTAATTTCAAGAAAATGATAAATAAAAATCAATTCTAATTTGTTTGCTCGAATATTTAGGAAGGATGTACGCAGTGTATTCGAATAATTCCAGGACTGATCACACACAAACCGTATAATGCAAAAGATATACTTACATTGATATTAACGCTTTAGCTACCAATCACGGGCAAGTGCGTGGTGTGGAGTGATGTCTTAGTATCCGATCACGCGTTCGCGCGGGAACAGTTGCGCCTTAACATTTAGTCTCCGCTTTAATAGACACTATAAGTCAGGTATGTCTGCTGGTATTGGCGTGGTGTAAATGATATATTGGTTTGTTTTGTCGTTCTACGGTCATCTTGTGCACACTACAGGCTAAACAGACCGGGCCCTACAGCTTAACGTGGATTCCGAACCACTCACGAACAACCATGCCACCAACAGGATTCGAACCTGAAGCCTGTGGTACTGATGAACAGAGTGCTAACCAATTGGTCATCAGACCGCTGAGTAAAGGACAGAAGCCAGTTTTAAAAGTACGTGGATTCGAATTTATAGTTTGATTGATTAATAAAAAAAAATCGTGTGACATGAATTGTAGAGACGATAATTCTTCACGGCCTTCACTTCTTTCAAAAAAAAAAGGAAAAAGTGCTCTAATAAATCTCTGATAGATGATGAAGTCACAAATTTATGGGTTGAGTTTTCGGACGAGTACCCGAATGATGTTAGTTACGACAGCAATGCACAAATAAAATGCTTAAAAATATTATTTGCAGTAACAATACCATTGTTACCAGCTTATAATATATAATTTACACTAGATAATTGTTAGTGATAAAGTTTCATACAAAAAAAAAAGTGCATTTTGTCACTTATTTTCGTTATTTTGTTTGATTTTTGCACATCACACTCCATAAGCATAATGTGGCATTTAGGAAATTATTTTATCTCTACTACCTATCATGTACCTACAAATTTATGCTGACAATTTCAAATGGCATGCTATATTCTTCTCTATACGTTACTTTAGGACGTCATTCAGCAGATATGCACAATATTCAACTTCAACCAGAGTAATATGATATATATACCTAGAATACTAAAATGTATGTTTAACTAAATTTCTTTTTCTACATTTCTAGAATCCTCACTAGGACATTATTAAAAATAATTTATTTGATCTAAAAATACTATTAATAACATAATTGGCATAATTATTGAAAGATTTAAAAACTCAAATTATTTATTTCTAAAACTACAAATTAAAAAAATATTATTTTCTAAATATATAATAAATTTAATAATTTTCTTATATATATAGTAAATTTAATATAAATAAATTTTCAATATTATTAACTATATATTATCATAAATTCAAAAATTCCTAATTGGCATCCAAATAAGAATAATAAAAATTCAATCAAGAATATATAATATTGTGTATATAATTACTATGTCATTATATGTTGTTGTTGTTTTGATGCAGCTGGCAATCAGAGACAGTTCAGTGCAATCAATGCAGCTGGCAATCAGAGACAGAGACAAAGCTGTTACTCATTTAGGACTACCCAGGCGGCACGTGTAGCTTGAAGATATGCTACGGACGCGAGTAACATTACCTTAACGATCCTATTTAGACCGGGACCTACGATTTAAAGAAGATTCCGAACCGCTACAAACATTCCCTGGCATCGCCGGGACTCGAACCCGAAAACTGTGGTTTCGAAACAAGAGATGTTTTCTTTTTAAGCGATAGGGTTGTCAGCCCTACGCTCTTCAGTCGGGACCTACGGTTTAAGGTGGATTACAAAACACTACAAACATCTATGGCACAGTACAAATTATTATATGATAATTGGGGATTTGTTAATTTTTTCTAAGAAATTCTAACATAAAAGGAGGTTCTTATAAGCTGCTGTTGTTGTTTTAATACAGCTGGTAATACAGAGACATTTAACCTTTATGCCGTACCTACAACAGCATTATCCAGAGTGCACGTGTAGTTTGAAGATGTGCTACGGACGCAGGTAACACTACCCCCACAACGCTCTACGATCCTATAGGGACCCACGGTTTAAAGTGGATCCAGAACCAATACAAACATCCACCGCCGGGACTCGAACCCGAATCGTGTGGTACCGAACGCTAGAGCGCTAGCCACTAGGCCATCAGGCCTATGATATTATATAACAATTATTATCATAATATATATAATTGTTATAATATTATATTCAGAAAAACTGGACTTCATAACTGTAAAGTCATCAATAAAACAGATAATATCTGTCAAATATTCTAAAGAATACTATTTTAAAATCAAAGTTCATTTTTTCTCATCATTTAGACAGTTCATTTTTGAACATAGGGATGCACACATAATGTATTTTTTTGTTATACATTGGTTTCCACTACTTTGGCCATTATGAAATAAATATAGTTTATAAAAGTGTGATACATCTCACGGGCCGGAAAAATATTCAAGGCGAGCCGCGGGTTGGCCACCCCTATGCTAGATGTTTGTTGGAGCTTAACTCACTTGGAAAGTCTAAGATTTTGATTTGAGGTACTTTTCAGAGAATGTTTAAGATTGCAGACGTTTACTATATCCACAGAATTTAACGTTCATATGCAAAAAAGTAATCATAAGTCGTTATAGGCCATTATAAAATAAATATATTTTGTAAAAGTGGGATAAATCAAGGAATATATATTCGAGGCGGGTTGCGGGTTGGTCACCTCTGTTCTAATGCACTCAGTATAGATATTAATAATTCAATCCCAGCATTAAATACATAACAAATTCAAGAAACAAAATTGTCTTCTAAATGTAAATCAAGACATTTGAATCCAACTCACCTTCAGAAAGAAGCATAAACGGTGAACAGGAAAAATCACCCTCAACCGCCAAGATTTTTTACGAGGTAATTCACCACTTGCAACCGCACCTCTCAAATAAACCAGAACTCCGGTGGCCGATGACGAACGCCAAGCTACGAATGGGATAATGATGATGATAAAACTGCCACCGCCAAGAACAAACAGCTTCGATGGGTAAACTTTATCAAGTTTTTCCGAAATGTCCAAAGTCCAAAACGGAGAGAGATGTAATCGTGCGCAGACCACTTTCAGTTATCACTCAAACTTCGATTTTGAAACACGATGCCGAGTGACTTTCTTATCTTGCCGAAAGTATTCCGTTTTCTTTTAGATCTGCATCTGTATTTTCCCAAAGTGACTGTTTGAGATTCGAATATGTTTTTTTTCTTGGAAAATGTTCCCTGAAATATGATAATTACTCTAAAGCAACACTTAAAACCACTGATTACCTTATCTTTCTTTTTTAAATGTATGGATTTTTCAATTCCTTCTATCAGCTCACACTCTCCCTATATAATATCTTGTTCACATTTTCAATCGTTCATAAAACACTTTAGATTCATCCACTCGAGTTCAAATGCATTTTTTTTAACTTGTAGTGGATGACACTGGGTGTGAATACAGTTTTCTCAAATATTAATTAATTCATTAGATTTAATAGAAAATTGCAAGAAAATTCGCTTTCTATTTTGCCACTTAATAGTGTGATTCTGTCATATGTATATACATATTTATATTAATTGTAATTATTTAATGAAAAGTAACTAAACTATATCTAACTATATAAAAAGTTAACTGATTTCCTTTGTTGACCTAAGTAGGAATTGACTTTAAAAATTTGTTGTTTATTATCAAATTAACGAACCGAGAATATAAACGAATGTATAAAACACGTTAAATGAATAATAAAATATTAATCAATAAAATAAACAACAGCAAAAAGAATTACTCTTGATAACTTATACCAGATATCTTGTTTAAAGATATCTGCAAGAAAATTCTGTTGTTGTTTCTTATCACACTTGGTTGACAGCAACATCTAGACCAACCCGAGGCGAGGAGTGAATTATTTTAATTTATAATGGCCAAAGTATACTGTACCACTGTATTAAAAAAAATACATCATGTGTCCATCCATATATTTTAAAATTAATTGCCGAAATTACGAGAAAAAATTAACTTTAATTTTAAAATAATATTCTTGTGCATATAGGACAGATATTTCCTGTTTTATTTATGCGTTTACAATTATGAGTTCGCAGAATAATTAAATTATATTTTGCGAACTCATGATTCGCGCTTCTGTTCGCAAAAGTTAAGTGATAGAGTGGAGAAACAAATATCGCACTAATAAAATAAATATTTTTTTAATGATCTCATTTTTTTATTTCGTTTATATTTATTTATTATTGATATATTCTTTTTTTAGTGTTATATATTTCTTTACAGTGTGAATTTAGTTAGTTATTAATATTGTTATATTTATTATCTATGTTTACATGTAAGAATGAAAGTAAATGTAATAATAATAACTCGTTATGTTTCAATTTTTCCCTCCAAGAAAGGTCTATAGTGAATCTAAATCTAATGTGGGGATATATCATTTTATATGCGGCCCGCGCAGTTAGGACGCATTTCCAAAGTGGCCCGCAAGGACATTTGGGTGGCAACTGGCGTACTGATTACGGAGTACCAACAGGGGGAAATACCCCTTAAACCTCCTCATCTTGGTTCATCCATATGATTTGAATTATAACGGGCTGCTTTAAGGTTAGTAACAATAAATAAAAGATAAAGTTTCTAAAAATTCAATTAATGTGGTACTCAAAAAATTAAAAAATACTAAAAATAAATAAAAGTAAAATACAAAATAAAAGAATTTAAAGTTATGTTTAAATTCGGTACAATTAGGGACTTTGGGTTGGTCACCCCTACACTAAAGCAACACTTAAAACCACTGATTTTCTAATACGCCTTTTTTAAGCGTATATGTATTTTTATTATAAAATTAACAAATCGAAAATATAAGCGAATACAAATATTTGCAAAAATAAAACACGTTAAATAAATTATAAAATAGTTATAAATATAAGAAACAACAGCAAAAAGAATTGCTCCTGATAACTTACACCAGATAGCTTGTTTTAAAATATGGGCATGAAAATTCTGTTGTTGTTTCTTGTCACATTTGGTTGACAGCAGCATCTAGACCAGATAGAGATGTATCACACTTTTACAAAATATATTTATTTCATAATGGCCAAAGGAGTGAAAACCAACGTATTAGAAAACTACATTATGTCTGCATCCATATATTCAAAAACTAACTTTCGAAATTAAGAGAAAAAATGAACTTTGATTTTAAAATAATATTCTTGAGAATATAGGACAGGTATTGCCTGTTTTAGGTATGAGTTTATAGTTATGAGTTTGCGGAATATTTTTATATTTTATTTTTTGTATTATTATTTTTCTTGACAACGGGCGTTTAGTATCATTATTATCATATTATCTATGCTTACATGTCAGAATAATAGTAAACGCAATAATAAAAATGTTTAAATTTTTCACTCCAAAAATTTTTTATAGTGGGTTAATTAAATAACCCAATAATAATTAGTAAAATAATTAAATTATTCTGCGAGCTCATGATGCGCGCGCATCTTGGAACATCCAATATAACAAGTTCTATGTTTCACTTTAAGTGATCTCAGTGACGCAGTGGCTGTCCCTAGTTAAGCACAGTTGATGGTTGATAGCAGAGCAAACCAGACTCTTAGTTGAAGTTGTTAGCGCTTTTGTTTCAACTTACACCTGCGAATCGGTTTTTTTTCGAAAAGGAAATTAACCAAAACACGGGCGCAACACCCATCACGATGTGCAAATACCCAAATGGAGATCTATTTGCAAAAGCTAAGTGAAAGAGTGGAGAAACACATATCTCACTAATAAAATAAACATTTTCATTTCAACATTTCATTTTTTTAAATTCATTTATATTTATATATTTTTTACATTTCATTTTCAGTGTTATATATTTCTCTACAATGCGCGTTCTTACATTATCTACGTTTACATGTAAGAATAATAGTAAACACAATAATAACAACTCGTTATGTTTCGATTTTTCATTCAAAAAAAAAAATATCCATAGCGGGTCTAAATTTAATATGGGGATATTTAAATTTTTTATATGTTGCCGCGGGAGTATGAGGCTTTTCCAAAGTAGTCCGCAAAAAGATCATTTGGGTTAACCATCCCTGATCTAGACGAAGTCCATAAACCCTTGTGTTCTCATGGAAGGAGGGAGCTGCTTCTATTGTGAACACTGACTTGGCTCCGTGTAGCTGAAGAAAGAAGACAGTGCCGTTCGGGAAGACTTTCAGGAGGAACCCATCCGTATTCGCGTATCGTACGGGAGAAAAACATCCCCCATGTAACGAAAAATAATATGAAACTAGAAATTACGAATAATAGTTAAAATTATACTAATGAGAATGATGTTGTTGTCGTTGTGTCTAATCCTCAGTGTTATGCAGTGTGGGACGGACATCCAACCAGTAATCTGCGCACGGATGGGAAGAGAGTGGGTATTCGAAATTCTTTACAGTATATGTTTTCTTTTTACGGAGTAGAGTTGTCGTAGGGAATGTCAAATGACTGAAGGAACAAATGAATGCTGAATGCAGGCCCCTCTTGATCTTAAGGCCCTAGGCTGAAGCCTAGTTAGCCTATAGGAAAATCCAGCCCTGATCAAGTCTATTTGTTTTGAATATTAATATTAATTTTAAAAATTTAAATTACTTAAATCTTTTTTCCTCGAAAGATTAATCATAGATAAATTAGATTTTATGATATTATAGAGTTTTAAATAACGAAAACTGCCAAAGTAGCCATCTCTACTGTCAAATCAGACTGAGACCTACCGTTAAAGTGGACGGTTTAAAGTGGATTCCGAACCACTACAAACATCCATGGCACAACTTGGACACGAACCCGAAACCTGTGGCATCGAGCGCCAGAGAGCTAGTCTCTGTGCCATCAGGCCCCTATGATTGCTATAGACTTGTAAAATAGCATTATTAATTTTAATTTATTTGATTACCCCTTTAAACTTTAAATAAAAATTATGTTTATTTTGAACAGTATTTGTAAATAAACTATTAAATATTGAATGTAAATAAATATTTTTTCTAAGGTTATCTATTCTACAACGATCAATGCATGGAATAATAACCAATTACAAATATAATAATAACGAAATCTAATTACAGTGTTGAATTTTAAATTTTTATATTTATTTTTTTTAATTTAATTATTTATATTTTATTATTATTTTTTTTAAAACTATTCTTGTTATTTTTTTATGTAAATATCAGCAATGGTTATTAAAATTAACAGTAAAATCTAATTTCGATGAAATCTTACCTAAATCAAATTCAGAAGAAAAATTTCGTATAACTTTTTATTTTCATCATACTTGTTATTATAAAAATACAGGACAGAGCACAAGACTTTATAGACTTTAAAAATAATATTGATGAAGAAATATTTTTATTTTGGTTGGTTGCGAAAAATCATGTTATTCAATGTTTTTCCTGTTAAAAAAGGAATTATTTCTACGTAAAGGATTTTGAAACTAATACGCATTTTCAGATTTGATTTATTGGTTTATGTAAGTCAAAATTTTTATTATCTGTTTTGAAATAAAAGAAAAAGAAATACATCAACAAAAATTAAACGATCAAGGTTAAAGGATTTGAATCTCAATTTCATATGAGTTAGAATATTATGAATCTATTTTCATATTTTTATAAAAGAAAATTTGCTTTCGCTAGTCAACTTGTTAAAGATCAGGATTAATGCGAAACGATAAATATCATTTTTTACTTCTTAAAGAACAGAAATAATGAAAAACGATAAATATATTTTACTGGTTAAGATAAGAAATAATAAGAAACTATAAATAATATTTTGTACTTGTTAAAGATAAGAAATAATAAGAAACTATAAATAATAATTTTTACTTGTTAAAGATCAGAATTTAAGAGAAACGATAAATAATATTTTTACTTGTTAAAAATTAGAAATAATAAGAAACTATAAATAATATTTTTTACTTGTTAAAGATCAGAAATAAAGAGAAAAGATCAATATTTTTTACTGGTTAAGATCAGAAATAATGAGAAACTATAAATAATATTTCTTACTTGTTAAAAATCAGAAATAATAAGATACTGTAAGTAATATTTTTTACTTGTTAAAGATCAGAATTTAAGAGAAACGATAAATAATATTTTTACTTGTTAAAAATTAGAAATAATAAGAAACTATAAATAATATTTTTTACTGGTTAAGATCAGAAATAATGAGAAACTATAAATAATATTTCTTACTTGTTAAAAATCAGAAATAATAAGATACTGTAAATAATATTTTTACTTGTTAAAGATCAGAATTTAAGAGAAACGATAACTATTTTTACTGGTTAAAGATCAGAAATGATGAAAAACTATAAATAATATTTTTTACTTGTTAAAGATCAGAATAATGAGAAACTATAAATAATATTTTTTACTTGTTAAAGATCAGAAATAATGAGAAACTATAAATAACATTTCTTACTTGTTAAAAATTAGAAATAATAAGAAACTATCAATAATAGTTTTTACTTGTTAAAAATCAGAAATAATGAGAAAAGATAAATATTTTTTACTGGTTAAGATCAGAAATAAAGAGAAACTATAAATAATATTTCTTACTTGTAAAAATCAGAAATAATAAGATACTGTAAATAATATTTTTTACTTGTTAAAGATCAGAATTTAAGAGAAACGATAAATATTTTTTACTGGTTAAAGATCAGAAATGATGAAAAACTATAAATAATATTTTTTACTTGTTAAAGATCGAATAATGGGAAACTATAAATAATATTTTTTACTTGTTAAAGATCAGAAATAATGAGAAACTATAAATAATATTTCTTACTTGTTAAAGATCAGAAATAATAAGATACTGTAAATAATTTTTTACTTGTTAAAGATCAGAATTAAAGAGAAAAGATAAATATTTTTTACTGGTTAAGATCAGAAATAATGAGAAACTATAAATAATATTTCTTACTTGTTAAAAATCAAAAATAATAAGATACTGTAAATAATATTTTTTACTTGTTAAAGATCAGAATTTAAGAGAAACGATAAATATTTTTTACTGGTTAAAGATCAGAAATGATGAGAAACTATAAATAATATTTTTTACTTGTTAAAGATCAGAATAATGAGAAACTATAAATAATATTTTTTACTTGTTAAAGATCAGAAATAATAAGATACTGTAAATAATATTTTTACTTGTTAAAGATCAGAATTAAAGAGAAAAGATAAATATTTTTTACTGGTTAAGATCAGAAATAATGAGAAACTATAAATAATATTCTTACTTGTTAAAAATCAGAAATAATAAGATACTGTAAATAATATTTTTTACTTGTTAAAGATCAGAATTTAAGAGAAACGATCAATATTTTTTACTGGTTAAAGATCAGAAATGATGAGAAACTATAAATAATATTTTTTACTTGTTAAAGATCAGAATAATGAGAAACTATAAATACTATTTCTTACTTGTTAAAGATCAGAAATAATAAGATATTGTAAATAATATTTTTTACTTGTTAAAGATCAGAATTTAAGAGAAACGATAAATATTTTTTATTGGTTTAAGATCAGAATTGAAGAGTAAAGATAAATATTTTTTACTGGTTAAAGATCAGAAATGATGAGAAACTATAAATAATATTTCTTACTTGTTAAAAATCAGAAATAATAAGATACTGTAAATAATATTTTTTACTTGTTAAAGATCAGAATTTAAGAGAAACGATAAATAATATTTTTACTTGTTAAAAATTAGAAATAATAAGAAACTATAAATAATATTTTTTACTGGTTAAGATCAGAAATAATGAGAAACTATAAATAATATTTCTTACTTGTTAAAAATCAGAAATAATAAGATACTGTAAATAATATTTTTTACTTGTTAAAGATCAGAATTTAAGAGAAACGATAACTATTTTTTACTGGTTAAAGATCAGAAATGATGAAAAACTATAAATAATATTTTTTACTTGTTAAAGATCAGAATAATGAGAAACTATAAATAATATTTTTTTCTTGTTAAAGATCAGAAATAATGAGAAACTATAAATAACATTTCTTACTTGTTAAAAATTAGAAATAATAAGAAACTATCAATAATAGTTTTTACTTGTTAAAAATCAGAAATAATGAGAAAAGATAAATATTTTTTACTGGTTAAGATCAGAAATAAAGAGAAACTATAAATAATATTTCTTACTTGTAAAAATCAGAAATAATAAGATACTGTAAATAATATTTTTTACTTGTTAAAGATCAGAATTTAAGAGAAACGATAAATATTTTTTACTGGTTAAAGATCAGAAATGATGAAAAACTATAAATAATATTTTTACTTGTTAAAGATCGAATAATGGGAAACTATAAATAATATTTTTTACTTGTTAAAGATCAGAAATAATGAGAAACTATAAATAATATTTCTTACTTGTTAAAGATCAGAAATAATAAGATACTGTAAATAATATTTTTTACTTGTTAAAGATCAGAATTAAAGAGAAAAGATAAATATTTTTTACTGGTTAAGATCAGAAATAATGAGAAACTATAAATAATATTTCTTACTTGTTAAAAATCAAAAATAATAAGATACTGTAAATAATATTTTTTACTTGTTAAAGATCAGAATTTAAGAGAAACGATAAATATTTTTTACTGGTTAAAGATCAGAAATGATGAGAAACTATAAATAATATTTTTTACTTGTTAAAGATCAGAATAATGAGAAACTATAAATAATATTTTTTACTTGTTAAAGATCAGAAATAATAAGATACTGTAAATAATATTTTTTACTTGTTAAAGATCAGAATTAAAGAGAAAAGATAAATATTTTTTACTGGTTAAGATCAGAAATAATGAGAAACTATAAATAATATTCTTACTTGTTAAAAATCAGAAATAATAAGATACTGTAAATAATATTTTTTTTACTTGTTAAAGATCAGAATTTAAGAGAAACGATCAATATTTTTTACTGGTTAAAGATCAGAAATGATGAGAAACTATAAATAATATTTTTTACTTGTTAAAGATCAGAATAATGAGAAACTATAAATACTATTTCTTACTTGTTAAAGATCAGAAATAATAAGATATTGTAAATAATATTTTTTACTTGTTAAAGATCAGAATTTAAGAGAAACGATAAATATTTTTTATTGGTTTAAGATCAGAATTGAAGAGTAAAGATAAATATTTTTTACTGGTTAAAGATCAGAAATGATGAGAAACTATAAATAATATTTTTTACTTGTTAAAGATCAGAATAATGAGAAACTATAAATAATATTTTTTACTTGTTAAAGATCAGAAATAATGAGAAACTATAAATAATATTTCTTACTTGTTAAAAATCAGAAATAATAAGATACTGTAAATAATATTTTTTACTTGTTAAAGATCAGAATTTAAGAGAAACGATAAATATTTTTTATTGGTTAAAGATCAGAAATGACGAGAAACTATAAATAATATTTTTTACTTGTTAAAGATCAGAATTTAAGAGAAACGATAAATATTTTTTATTGGTTAAAGATCAGAAATGACGAGAAACTATAAATAATATTTTTTACTTGTTAAAGATCAGAATTAAAGAGAAAAGATAAATATTTTTTACTGGTTAAGATCAGAAATAATGCGAAACTATAAATAATATTTCTTACTTGTTAAAGATCAGAATAATGAGAAACTATAAATAATATTTTTTACTTGTTAAAGATCAGAAATAATGAGAAACTATAAATAATATTTCTTACTTGTTAAAGATCAGAAATAATAAGATATTGTAAATAATATTTTTTACTTGTTAAAGATCAGAATTTAAGAGAAACGATAAATATTTTTTACTGGTTAAAGATCAGACATGATGAGAAACTATAAATAATATTTTTTACTTGTTAAAGATCAGAATAATGAGAAACTATAAATAATATTTTTTACTTGTTAAAAATCAGAAATAATGAGAAACTATAAATAATATTTTTTACTTGTTAAAAATTAGAAATAATGAGAAACTATAAATAATATTTTTTACTGGTTAAAGATCAGAAATAATGAGAAACGATAAATAATTTTTTTACTTTATGATTAAAATTTATTATTCATTTGATTTATTTTAAATAAATTGTATTTTTTAGAAATAATTAGAGCATCTTATTTTTTAATTTTTGGGGATAAAAACTTATAGTGTTAAAGTTTTAAAAATAATATTTAAATAAATTAATTTGCATCATTCTATACATTTGTTTATTTTGATTTTAAAGATTTTTAGAAAGCAAATAAATGGGTTTTTTTATATACAGATTGATTATAGTTAAAATCCCCCTTTCAAAATACTGCAAAAAAAAACCACTCGTAACAATGAGTTTAAATTTGAACTGAAGATACTTAAAGAAGGGGAAACGGTATGGCATCAAAAAAAGTTTCACCGGTTTTTTCCATCCAATTTGGTATGACACTGCCGTGGTGGATGGCCTTTCCACTAACAGTGTCACCACTGTTGAATGACTTGGAAGGCATTTTTTCCTACAAAATACAAAAACAATCAATCGCATTGAACAGTACTGTTGGTTTAATATGCAGCTCATGCCAAAGATGGTACAATTCCGATTCAAAATATCACTGGCAGCCGTATTCCCTTTCATTATGCCTCTTACAAAGCCATCTATTAATGCACTTAAGAAATTCTTTTTTTTTTTTTTTTTGATGTCGTACCGTTTCCCCCTCCTTCAAGTATCTTCATTTGAAATTTGAACCCATTGTGACGAGTGGTTCTTTTTTTACAGCATTTTGAATGTGGGACAATTATAATCACCCTGTATAAATATGATCTATATTTAGTTATTTATAAAATCTTTTAATAGCAATGCTGCTTTGAAAAGCATTTACATTTGTTCAGGAAAAGATAATTGAAATCTTCTGAGGGTAGCTGCATAATTAAACAAGATGATCGATTTAAAAATATTACGTCCATGCCCATTTAACGTTTAATCCAGAAAGCAATTAAGTCCTTGAAAACTCACTTTATTTTCATCATTTAATTGATTGTAGGAGAACTAATGTGAATAAAAAACTATTTGATATAAAAGTAATTAGTTTCTGCAATCCTATAAAATTTCAGTTTTCTATTTATTGAGGAATATAAATCACAAAAACATTCTTTGTAAAAAATGAATAATAAATAACGAAAGAAAATGAAACATTTAAAATCAATACAAATAAATTACATCTGCTAGAAGTAAGAATTATCATTATTAACTATAAGAACTGGCTCGTTTTTAACTGTTTTGGAAACTTATTTGTTGTAAATAAATTATCATAAAATATGGCATAGGAAGTATTAACCTGTTAGAAAGACCAATTGGCTAGCGTTCGGTCCTTGCGGCCGCAGGCTTCAGGTTCGAATTCTGGCAGTGGCATGGATGTTTGTTTGTGCTTCGGAATCCACGTTAATTAGCTTCAAGTGTGAACAAAATGATCGTAGAGCGACAAACCAAACCTGACAGAAATTATACATATTTCATAAATTTAGATTTAATGCGTTTAGAGCCGGTTGGTCGAGTGGTGTTGCGCTCAGTATCACAGATTTCGGGTTCGAGTCTCGGCGGTGCTATGGTTGTTTGTAGTGGTTCGGAATCCACTTTAAACCGATGGTCCCGGTCTAATATGGTCGTAGATCGTTGTAGGAGTAGTGCTACTCGCGTCCGTAGCATATCTTCAAGCTACACGTGCCTCCTGGTTAGTATTAGATGAGTAACAGCAGTGCATCCCTTGCTTATGGCATAAATACAACTGTCTCTGTATTGCCAGCTGCGTTAGAAAAAAAGTTTTAATGTGTTTATATTATCATGATCTCTTAATATAAAGTTTTGAGCCAGACCAAGACTAAGCCAACTGTGTCTTGTTTCCAATTCGTAATCCAGTAGAAGGGTTTAGGTTCATATCCTCAGATGTCAATCCTCAGGTTACAAATAATGCTTTTAGAAAAGAGGAGTCCGGGGGAAAATGTAGACAGTCAGACTACCCTGTGGGAGTTTCCCAGAGTTCTTCGTACAAGGCATAGAAATGCGAGACTTCCCCCTCCCCCAATGCATGGTAAAAAAAATTTAATAACTGTATAGTTCTTTCTGTTCTGATTAGGAATTCTATTCACGCATGTTTAGCTGTAAATATTTAATGGTAGACAGAACAAATGCTTTGACAACATGTAAGCTGGCTGCTTGGGTGTTTTCTTGATTGCGCTGTTGTGTAACACAAATGTAATTAATAAAAACTTCTAGAAATTATTTACATTTTTACTTTTATTCATGTGCGTACGATGCGTGACCTCGGGTGTAACACTGAATATTCAAATTATTATTTAAACACATTTACAATTTCATATCAAAATTTAAGCAGGTAAAATGAACATTTTGATATTCATCTTTTTATTTTATTGTCATGAATACACGTATATCCATCAATTTTCACCGTAAAAATAACTACTCAACAATTTAAACAATTTAATTGTGGAATAGTTATTAATGAAATTATTTATTTCAATTCCTACACAACTTTCGCAATGTCATTCAGCATTCACATGATTCTTCCAATCTCAGCATTTATAAGATTTTCCCCAATCTCAACATTCATACGATTCTCCCAATCTCAGCATTCACGATTCTCACACTATCAGCATTCGCATGATTCCACTAATCTCAGCATTCGCATGATTCTCCCAATCTTAACATTCATATGATTCTCCCAGTCTCAGCTTTCACAGGATTCTCCCAATCTCAGCATTCATATGATTCTCACACTCTCATCATTCCTTTGATTCTGGCGTTAATGGCGCAACTGGCGCTAAATAACAATCTCTCATCCCGAGAGTTAGAAGTGCAATACTTCCACTCATCTTTTAGTGTATATCGCTAAATATGCTACATATATATTAAATAGTGTTTATTGTTTACTGTGGTGTTAATGCTTTATTTACGTGCTTGTCAAAATAAATGTGTTATTGGACTTGGAAATCGATTTGACCACACCAGCTACATAAACAAAATAACATATCTACTACAATCTGCCTGGGGCTTACAATCTGCACTACAATCTACAACCCCTGATCTTGCCTACAATCTGCAGTTGGGGCCTCCACGCTGCTGTGGAGGCTACATGCTGTGATTTGGGCATACGACGCTATTTATTAATAGAATAAGATTTGTATAAGGTGTTCAGTTATAATACAAGCATGCACTTTCATTTGTTAAACAGCTATTCGTAAATTAAGAGCCTTATCAACTTTTAGATCATATGTTACCAGGGAAATTACGTGAAATTTGTACTATAAAAATAACTTAAGAATATCGTTAAAGCGAAATATTACAAAGCATGTACTATTTCTTTTTAACGAGAATAATATAATTTTAATAAAGAGAAACATGATTTACAAAGTTCTAAGCAACATACAATTGAAAATAAGTATTTTTTTAAGTTAATGAAAATAAATAATTGTGAGATTATATTGATTATGTAAAATTTGACTCAAATAAATGACAAGAAATTTCTCTATAAATTTATTTACGATACATTAAAAATAATTTATTACATTTAAAATTAAGTACAATATAGTAATTTTTGCCTAAACAATTTACAATACTTTTAAATAAGTAAAACACGAAATATTATGTACAAAACCATAAAATGATGTATTAATGTAACAAAAAGATGAGAATTTAAATCTACAATATAACTATCATAATCAGATATCAGTACCAACAGTTTTAATAAAATCGTGTTATTTTAAAAATGATATATCACATAAAATAAATGTAGCAATTATTCGAATGTATTTTTAATTTAAATTTGCATATTAACATAAAATTTCTCTTCTTTTCAGGAATAATACTCAAACATAAAATGTCATAAAATTATGAAATAAATTCAAATACGAATCTTTTACCTTATAAAAATGTATGAAACATGCAAAGTTGTAGTAAAGATCTACATGTAAACATATGATTTTTAAGTCCTTAATAGAATTTCTCCATTCGTAAATGAGAATCATTAATAAATAATCACATGATTTTCTTTGGTTAGAAAATAACAGTGATAAAAATTGTAATCTTGCACAGTCCATGCGAGAAATTTTCAAATTTATATATTTTTTTAAGAATCAAAATGTCTTCAAATGAATTTTTTCACATCAAATACGTCATTATAGACCTTGTCAACAACGCTGAAAGTGTTACTAATTTCAATCAATTTCTTTTCTAACGGGAAGTTAGAAAATAATTCCCACTATTAAATTAAGATCTTCATTAAAATTCAACCACCTTTTAAAAATGTTTCTTTAGTTTTCAAAAATATGGAAGCACCATATTGTCAAAGATTTTACAGTACAGTACAGTACATAAGCTGTGCTATAAGTTTATATGCACACAAAAGTACTTCATAGTAGCTTATGTATTTAACAGAATTCTCAATCGCTGGTGGAAATGATTTTGTGGTACATTAGTTAATTCACGCTAACATGTTCTTTACTTTTCATTTCTGAATGAATATCATTTTCAAGGAAACTTGCAGAGCTCAACATTTCAATACATAAAATTCATGCATGATTTTATGGTCACCCATGTGAACTAAGTTGGATATGTCAAAAAAAGATACATATAATCAGTTGCCCATCATTTTTAAGGGAACGTGCAGAGCGCAACATTTCAATATATAAAATTCATGCATGATATTAGGGTCACCCATGTGATCTATAGTTGGATATGCCAGGAAAGATACATAATAAGTTGACCATCATTATCCAGGGAACTTGCAGAGTACAACATTTCAATACATAAAATTCATGCATGCTGTTAGGGTCACCCATACTTTAGTTGGATATGTCAGACAAAGGTACATAATCAGTTGGCCATCGTTTTCAAGGGAACTTGCAGAGCACAACATTTTAATACATAAAATTCATGCAGGACATTATGGCCACCCATGTGAACTATAGTTAGATATGACAAAAAAGATGCATAATCAATCTTTCAATTGAAATTCACTTATTTAGAGACTGCCAACATATCTTTAATGGTGAGGGCTAGTATGAACTAATAATTAATTTTGTTGGATATATTCATGTTCATGATCATGTTCATGTTCATGATCATTTTGCATGGTCTAAATAACAGATTCATTTCATAAGCTGAAAGATGCATAATCAGTTGACCACCATTTTCAAGGAAACATGCAGAGCTCAAAATTTCAATATATAAAATTCATGCAGGACATTAGGGTCACCCATGGGAACTATAGTTGGATATGTAAAAAAAAATACATAATCAATCTTTCAATAGAAATTCGCTCATTTAGAGACTGCCAACATATTTTCCATGCTTTCATGTTGGATATATTCATGTTCATGATCATAATCAATTTTAATGATCTAAATAACAGATTCACTTCACTAAGCTCATGAAAAATCATTGTTCACTGTCGGCTTGTTCGAATTTCAACAATCTATGTAAATGACCCAATGTCATTTCGGTAACCTGCTGGCGATCATGTTCTTTTCGTCATCTGACATCCAAGCGGTTAGAACATCCCTGTCTGTACGGACGACGACGACATCTGGCGGCAGAACGATAGTGGTACTTTCGTCAACGGGTGGCATGGAATGTTTTTGAAGCGACGGTGTCTCGGTCTGGGTGGCAGAGTTCAGTTTCTCCGGTGCTTGTTTCCCACCTTTGTTCTGCTGGTTCTGCAGATGCGCTGACTCTATGTACATCCTGATGGTGTTGATTGTGGCGATGTCGAGTTTTGGGTAGTGGTTCGTGGTGGGATCGTACTCGTAGCGGATGTTGTGTTCCACCAGGTCGGCTCCAGCCTTTTCTTCCTCTGGAGTCATGCGGATGGGAACGATTTTGTTGATTATCTGTAAATAAAATACCAGTATATACTCACTCTACCATTCTGAGAAAAAAAATGTATATTCCTCACATTTTAACCATATCAAGTTAGAAATCTAAAACTGGTTTGTATACCTAAAGCGATTTGTTTTATGTTTACATCTTGCATCTGAACATTGGAGTCTGTGAATATAGTAAAAGTGTTGGGCATGCAATCTTAACCATACTTACAATCACTAACCATTTACCAGGGGTGGCCAACCCGTGACCGTCTTCAATATTTTCCCTACCCGTGAGATTGATCACACTTTTACAAAATATATTTATTATAGAATGGCCAAAGAAGTGAAAGCCAATGTATAAAAAAATGCATTATGTGTGCATCTATATATTCAAAAATTAATTGTTGAAATTATGGGATAAAATTAATTTTGATTTCATAGCTAATATATTTCACTAATATTCTTGCAAATATATGATAGATATTGTCTGTTTCATTTATGAGTTTACAGTTATGAGTTTCCAGAATATTTTTAATGTTATATATTTCTTTACAGGGCCTGAATGGCGGAGTGGATAGCGCTCTGGCGCTCGGTACCACAGGTTTCGGGTTCGAATCCCGGCGGTGCCATGGATGTTTGTAGTCGTTCGGAATCCACTTTAAACCGTAGGCCCCGGTCCTAATAGGATCGTAGAGCTTTGCGGGGGCATTGTTACTCCGCGTCTGTGGCTTACCATCAAGTGACACGCGCCCCCTGGGTAATGCGAAGTGAGTACGTCTGTGCAGCGCTTGCCTTAAGGCATCCAAGACGTCCATGTCTAAGTGTTTGCCAGCTGCATTAGAAAGAATATATATTTCTTTACAATGTGCGTTTAGTATCATTGTTATAATATTATCTATGTTTACATGTAAGAATAATACTGAACACAAAATCTTTCAAACAAACACAAAAACTCTCCTTATGTTTCAATTTTTCACTCTAACAAATGTCTATAGTGGGTCTAAATCTAATATATGGGGATACATACTTTTATGATGCATTTGCAAAGTAATCCGCAAGATCATTAAGATTGGCCACCCCTGCTCCTAATAGTGCCTCACATCTTAAAGCAACTTTCCAAGTAAGCTAAGCTCGAACGAACATCTAGCAGGGATTCAAACAAACCACTAACGCTTACAGGTCCTACTGAATTCTGATATATATTGACTGCTGTAATGAACCTCAAATGGATATCTATCCGAGATCCGATTAACATTTAATGCTCCGTTATGACGTATATCTATAATTCAAGAAGGGATTCAATTGAAAAGGATTCATTGTGGACGGATTCAAGTAGAGAGTGATATAAATGTTATCCTGGTAGGGGATTTAATAACAACAAAAATAATTTTAATTTTTAACAATTAAAATTTTAAATTCAGTTATATTATCAAAAGGAAAAATATATGAAAGAAATTCCACGTTAACTTATAAGACAGTTGCGTCCAGAATTTCTTTTGCTCTAGATATTTTTAACAAACACTCCTATGAAGTAATCAATTTATCTGTATTCTCTTTTAAAAGAGGTATATTTACCTTTCCCCACATTCGATGGTAAGGCAATAATCGGAATTTATTACCTCAGATTCCGATTTTCATATGATCCTCAGGCTCACATTTCACTTTCTTCAAAAATGCTAACGTTAATTTGCAATTATGCACATCATTTAATGACCTTGATATCTTTAAAGCTGCTAGTACACAATCGTCGTTCTTGTAAAAGAGCTTCACAAGCAGAGCGCGATCCTTCATTGAGAGACTCATGGCAAACTACTCAGATGAGGAGAAATCTAAGTACCTCGCGTTTTTTTACCAAATGCAATTGTATTACTCAAGTGTGTTTTTCAATTTGTATAGTATGCTACGTATGGCGCCATCTATTATTACACTTTGAAACTTTTTTTAATGCTGCATCATTTCCCCTTTCTTCAAGTATCTTCAGTTCAAATTTGAACTCATTGTGACGAGTGGTTCTTTTTTTACAGCATTTTGAAAGTGAGATTTTAATTATAATCACCCTGTATTTGACTGCTGAAATACCACCCTATATTTGTTAAAACGTGTTTCACAAATATAACTGAACAATATTTATTAAAAATCGGATGCTGCTGACGATGGCATTATTATAATTGAAAATAAATTGATAAGATTTATGTCTATTACAATGTTGAATTTTATAATTTAACTAGTAAGTTAATTTAAGATACTTTCTCGCAGGTTTCTATATACAACACTAAATCCTGTTAGGCAGCCAACGAAATTATACTCACGAAAAGCAGTAAAAAAGTAGTGATCATACTCCACGTAGTGACCACCAACACTGCCAGAAACTGGACTCCCAGCAACTTCCATCCACCTCCCCTGAAGAGTCCTGTGAGTCCATGACTCAGCTCCATGAGGGTGTCCCTCTCCACGAACAAACCCACGGCCAGCATCCCCCATATGGACCCTGTACCATGAACGGCGATGGCACCCACAGGGTCATCCACGTGAAGTTTGTCCAGAATGGGAACTGTGCAATTGGCCAGCAGAGCACCTACGGCACCTACAATGAGAGCCTCCCAAGGGTGGTACAGAGCGCAGCCACCTGGAAATATGATAGTATGTACTTAATCTCATTTGTCAATAACCTCATATTGTTCACTTACAATCAGAGCAGGGATGGTCAACCCGCTGCTTGAATATTTTTCCGGCCCGTGAGATTTATCACACTTCTACAAAATATATTTATCTTATAATGGCCAAAGGAGTGAAAACCCAATGTATTAAGAGAATGCATTAAGTGTGCATCCATATATTCAAAACAATGTGCGTGCATGTGTCGTGGGCAAGCAATGTATTTCTTTACAATGTGCGTTTAGTATCTATTATTATATTATCTATACTTACATGCAAGAATAATAATAAAGAGAATAATAATAACTCATTATGTTTCAATTTTTCACTCCAAAAAATGTCTATAGTGGGTCTGAATCTAATAGGGGGGTATATAATTCCGCAAGATGGGGGGTATAATAATCCCGCAAGATCATCTGGGTGGCCACCCCTGAATTAAAGCATTTAAAATATGTTATTGCTACAACCAAGCTTAAAAGGGGTGATAGTGGACATTAAGAACAATAACTGTCATAACGTACTATCTTCTATTCAGGTTTAGGGGATGAAAATGACAAAAGTACTTACTTTGGATCTGACATTTAGTGTCGACATAAGGGTAGAAATACTTGACTATTATTTGTTGAGGTAGAACCAGTCAACCTTCAGCGTTCATTCCAATTTCAACTTGCTCGAAATGGACCACCAGTAAATTTCATGGTACTTTCTTTTCATTGAGCTCTTCAATGGTGAAACCATATCTTGTTCTTCTGAACCATATACTTTTGGATATGTTTTGAAATGTGCCATTTATAGTGCGAATGGATATTTAGCTTATGCATGATGGTTCCTAGCGCATGATATATATTACAAGAGGTAGTATGGATCTTTTGCTTGGGTGTTGTTAGGCAATACCTTGGTCATCTTTAGGGACCACCTTAAATAATTCATTTAGAAGAATCCGGTTGAGATACCATAAAAGTTTGAGGAAGAACTCACAGCATGGATTGGTGTCGATATAGAAGATATCAATATTACATGATGTACGCAATCGACAATTCGAACGATGCCTGTGATATTTTTTCTGTTAATTTCTCGTCGCCTCCTTTCTAGCATTATTTTTGTAACTATAGTCTGTGTTGTAAACATATTGTTTCACATATAAGCAATGAAAAGCACGTGACTCGATATAGTTCAATCGTTATATTAGCAACACACATTTGTTTTAAAACACGCTTCAATAAAATCCAATAAAATCAACATTTATTTTAAAATAAAAAAAATTTGGAAATGAAAGTTTCTCGTATTGCGAGAGGAAATTAATCTATTTCAATATACTATATTATAACTCTTACTAGCTTTTTATTTTATAGCTTCACTTTTTTGGATACTCTACGGACCTCTAACCATGACAGCAATTAGTTATCCCTATCTATTCACACATGATATAAAACACCGGGCACAAAACACAAACAATTATTTTTGCAGTAAAAATAATTTAGTAAAAGATAATAACTTTAACGATAATTAGGATCATCGTCATTCCTAAACTTATTTATTTAGAAGACGGAAACTGTACGGATGTACTCATCTCAATCAATGTATTTTTTTTCAAACTTGAAATATTTGCATAAAGAAGATATTATTTAATCTGTTTCAATCAGCGGTAATCAAACTGCATAACCATTTTGAAATATCATATGTATTTACTGACTATTTAGAAGTTATCCCCATATGTATTAAATTACAATTATTTTGAAATATCCTCATACGTATTTAATAATTATTTTGAAATTGTCATATATTATATCATAATAATTTTGTAATATATGTATTCAATTATAACAGTCAAATTATCATCATAAGTATTTAATTATAACTATTTGGAAGTTATCCCATATGTATTAAATTACAACTATTTTGAAATATCCTCATATGCATGCAATAATTATTTTGAAATTGTAATCAAACTGTATGTAATTAAAAATATGTAATCAAACTGTATTCTTCAGAATAAGAGTACATGTTTCGAGAAGTTATGCTTACATTTTTTTAAATGATATTATTTGCTATGTCTCATCATTAAAATATTTTAAAATTATACAACTAACCACAGATTATAAGTTATAATACATTTGTTTTGAGGCTCAGTGATTCAGTGGTTCGTGTCATAGAATTTTGAGCGTCGAACAAAGGTCAAGGTTCAGCAAATGTTGTTATTGTGGTATCACACAAATCGCAGTTCAAAATTGTGTACAGTTTTGCAAGGGTTTCATCCGTTTTGTGGTTTAAAAATTGCGTAGGAGTTAACATAAATAAGTACAGTTTTAATCTTTACATTTCAAAGTTCATAAATATACTTTTTTTTGTTTATAAGCAAATATTTAAGTCATCAATTAAAAATGTTAATACCTTTTGTCAAAACTTTTTTGTATGAAAAATCGTTCTCATTTTGTAAATGAAAACACAATTTAGAAATAAAGATCATGTTATTTTAAAGACTTCCATTTTTTTTTTTTTTATGATTCGTTTGGAAAAAAAAAGTACAATTTCACATTATTAACATTAAATTATAACTAATTTAAAATTATCATTATGTATTAAATTAAAACTATTTTGAAATATCATCATATGAATTTAATAATTATTTTGAAATTATGTATATTTAATTGTAATTATTTTGAAATTATATATATTTAATTGTAATTATTTGGAAATTATATATATTTAATTGTAATTATTTTGAAATTATATATATTTAATTATAATTAATTTGAAATTAGCATTATATTTATTAAATAACTATTTTGAAATATGTGTATTTAATTATAACTATTTGGAAATTATCCCCATATATATATTAAATTACAATTATTTTTAAATATCATCATGTGTATTTGATAATTATTTTGAAATTGTCATATATTATATTATAGCGATTTTGAAATATATGTATTCAATTATAACAGTTAAATTATAATCATAACTGTCTATTATCATACTGTCAAACAAATATTTAATCATAGCTAATTTTAAATATATGTATTTAATTATAACTATTTGGAAATTATCCTTATATCTATTAAATTACAATTATTTTGAAATATCATCATATGTATTTAATAATTATTTTGAAACTGTCTTGTATTAAATTATAACTATTTCGAAATATGTATTTACTAACTATTTGGAAATCCATTCCTATATGTATTATATTATAACGATTCTGAAATATATGTATTCAATTATAATAATCAAATTATCATAGTAAGTATTTAATTATTGCTATTTTGAAACATATCATAATTATTCTGAAATATTATCATATCAATTTAATGATTATTTTGAAATATTTTCGTATTTTAATATAACTATACTGAAACTATCCTCATATGTATTTAGTTATTTTGAAATTGTTATGTATTATTAAATTATAGCTATTTTGAAATATCATATGTATTTAATTATAACTGTTAAGGTATCATCACATGTATTTAGTTATAACTATTTTGAAATTATCATCATACATATTTAATAACCATATCGCACGCTAGAACCGAAAGGATGCCCAAGGATAAACCAAGCTTTAACTAACCAACCAACTTATCTTTAGCTAAGGATGAACCAAGGATGCCCAATCCTTGCATATCTATGTCAAGGATTGGGCATAATACATCTGTAAGCTGAAAAGTCCTTGCAGTAGAACTCTAGGAATATGTAAAGAGGGAGTTAACTTAAACTATAGAGATTTAACATAAACTATCATTGGTTTTGTTTATTCTAAACTGAATATGCTAAATAATTGTCTTCATAAGGAACTCAGGTCAAAGCGCCTATTATTTGAAACAGAGTATTTAAACAGACCTTGAGTTCAGTTTGTATTGTTTAATAAAAGAATATTAAAATAAAAATAGTTTTATACATATTGCAGATTTCATGTAAACAATTAAATTCATTTTTTTGGATAATGATTTCCATTAAATAATTTAACAGCTGATAAAAAATTTGCGAATCAATAAAACTGGAAGGCTGGTCGACAGAAAATTCGACAGAACTGAAAGGTAATCCCTTCCAGGAAGTAATTCATCTTGTAAGTTGACTCCTGATAGGACTCTTTTCCAGGAGTTTTAGAGCGATATTTAGTTTTAGGTTCTTTTTTCAATGAAAGCAATCAGCTCCGGGCAAAGATTTAGCCGGAATCAATACTGTCAAACTAAAGTTAGAAGCTTGATGGCTGAGCAAAGAAAGCCTCAATACGTGAATTTTTTTTTTATACCTCCAAAATAAAAAAAGGGGTTAACTTATAAACTAAGAAATTGGATTTTTTTTAAGCCAATATTAAATAATTATGTAATTAATAAATGTAAATATAAATGTTAAGTGGCTTTCAATTTAATGACTTTTAATTATGTAATTAATAAATGTAAATGGCTTTCAATTTAATGATTTTGTTATGTATTTGGCATTTTTTATACATAAGGTTGCTTTTTAACGTAAATGGCTGTTTATGAAATGGATATTTCTAATTTAATGACTTTTTAGTAAAGAGCTATTTTTTATGCATATGGTTATTTTTTAATGTAAAGGGCTATTTATTAAATAGATATAATTAAAAAGCATATTATATAAAGGGCTGTTGTTAACTAAAGGACTTTTTATTATGTAAACGGTTGTTTTTTAAATGTAAACGACTGTTTATGTTAATTTAAACGGCTGTTTTTTATGTAAACTTCAGTTTTTAGTTCCACTCAATGACTTTTATTCAATTAGTTCCATTTAATGACGCTGTGCATTCCATTTAATAACTTTGTTATGCATATGGTTATTTTTTAACGTAAATGGCTGTTTATTAAATGGATATTAATTAATTTAATGGATTTAAATGGATATTTCTAATTTAATGTAAATGATTATTTCTTATGCATATAGTTATTTTTTAATGTAAATGGCTGTTTATTAAATGGATATTTCTAATTTATTGACTTTTATGTAAAGGGTTGCGGTTAACTAAAGGACTTTTTATTATATATGTCTTTTTATTATTTTAAATGTAAACGACTGTTTATGTTAGTGTATATGACTATTTTTTATGTAAACGGCGGTTTTTTTAATGAGAATTTTGAATAAGTGACCTTAGGCAAGTTCAGTTTTCATTCAAACACGTCAAAAAGAATCACAAGGATCTTCAGAGTAAATAGAATGACCTAAGCGACCCTTACCTTCTAAAATACCCTTAATGACATAGGTAACTTCAAATATTGATTACCATGAAGAACTTTTTGGTACTTCCAAAGCGACACGACTTTAGACCAGTACTGACCAGTTTAAATCTTACTAATCTGTACTAACTTTAATCATTATAATCTTGAATTTTTATTAAATTGAAATCTATATCAAAAGTAGGATTATCGAACACAAGTCAAATAAGTCATGCTTGTGAAACGAACAACAAATTAACATGGTGGAAATTAGTAATTATCAAAATAGTATTTTTTTAACTGTAATCGACACGAGGGAATACCATTAATAAGATAGGAAACTTAGAATATTGATTACCATGAGCAACTTTTTTGCACCTCCAACGACGACTTTAAACCAGTATTGAAAAATTTAAATCTTACTAATCTGAACTAACATTAATCATTACTATCTTGAATCTTTATTAAATTGAAGTCCATATCAAAATTAAGATTATCGTATACAAGTTATGCTTGGACGAGTTTGAAGAGAAACCAGAGCATTACAAGTTATGCTTGTAAAACGAACAACGAATTAACATGGTGTCAATCAATATTTATCAAAAGAGTGTTTTATTTACCTGTAATCGACACGAGGGACGCCAGAATGCCATTAATGAGATAGGTAACGATGAATTTTTTGCGATGAGTCAAGTAGCTGAAAGAGAATAAGAGATTTGTTTGAGCCTTTTGACCACATGCAATTTTATTATATTAATATTTGAAGCAATGATAAAAAGTTGAAATTTTACATTTATTACAAGGGAGATATGAGCTTGAAATGTTACTTTTTTGTAGAATATGCAGAATGGGACAAAAACATATAGATTTTTTTTATTTGTACAATTTTTCAACCGTCCATAAAATTATACGATCAATTCAAAATTTGTAAATTAAGAAAACTTTCTGAAAGGGTGGCTGTCCATGCTTACATGAATGCTTACCACAAACATGATTTCTGTTTATCGAATTAAAAATCTTGATTTGAAATATCTTAGATGAATGATGCTTATAAAGTGGTGCAGTTTAATGGCTGATTCTGTAATTGCCCATTTATTTCCCTTTTTAAAAAATGTCCATCAACAATGACATAGATACATTCCATTATCAAAAATCTTATAATCGAATGCAGATGCCTTTTGAACACTGTGCTCATCTCTACTAATCAAATGCCACTTAAATGCCTCATTCCCAAATCTGTGATTTCAAATGTCATGGTCACCTCGTTTTCCAAACTTAACTCTCGTTGGTTTATTATTGTTTTAATATTTCAATAACATAATGCTTGCCAGTCATGTAACTAACTAACTCCCTGGCACTCCAGTACGTGTAGGACCAAGACCGTCTCCCTACTGGCAGATATTTTCTATTTACTGGGTAGGGTTGTCAGCTTTACACCCAGTGCTCTATAGTCATATTAGACTGGTGGACCTATGGTTTAAAGTGGATTCTGAACCACTACAAACACCATGGCACCGCCGGGACTCGAAACCTCAGGCACCGAGTGCACTTATAGTCACTCGGCCATCAGGCACCTTGCCAATTATAACGTAAGTAATCCAAACAGTTAGAAAATAGGTGTATTGAAATTGGCCTAAATGTAGTTCCAGTTACAAAGCGTACACCCATAAAAATTTCCTAAAATTTTGGAAAAAGAAATATAAATTACAACATGTAGTGTATAAAATATAAATTATAACGATTTCTGTAAAATTTCATCCCAATTTAATTTGTGTGAAGAAAAATATAAATAACATAATATAAATATAAATAAAATTTATCACTAACAAGTGCAATAGCACAAACTGCATTCTTCTATACCAAGTGGTTACATTACTTTGTATTAATACACACATTTTATCTCGAACTTAGAGCCCATCTTGCCAATTGTAGTTCATAAATTTATAACTTACGTTTTAAATTAGTTTATCTATTTACATATTAAAACTAAATACATAAATAAAACAGAAATATATTCTTTCTCAAAAAAAAAATAATAATATACCCCAATGATACCTTCATATATTGATATTCTAATGTTTAAAACAATGTGTCAAAAACTGATAAATAATTCAGATTCTCATTCAATAGATATTGAAAGCCACGACAGAATATAATAGTTATATTTTTAGTAGTTCACTGGATTTTTATTATAAATATACGATAGGTAAGTATAAAATTCCATTTAAATTCTTCCAATACTTAATTTGCGGTTATGTGACAATTAATTTCCAATTTAGTTGTGCAATGTAGCAATTTAATGTTCGAATGAGTTGTTCTTCATTCGAAAATACTGACAGATGGATTTCACGCAATAACAGGTGAAGAGCGAAAAATCGAAATCTATTTTTGTTTTTGTTCAGTTTGTTTGATCAAGATCGATGTGAAATAACTGTTGGCGTGGGAATTACAATGTGTCATTTGATACCATTTCGATGCTCGTTTTAAGTTTTTAATATTAAACATGTATTCCAGTATTTAAATTCGATAATAGTTTCACTTTCCTGTCAATCTAAAGCTAAAACTTAAATCATTTGAAAAAGTTTGTCACTTGCAAAAGAGATATTTCCATTATTTTTGTAATATTTTTGTAATTTGTTGCATTTCTGTGTCCAAAAAGTAAGACCCATTTTCAATTTAAAATTAACGGGGCTTAAGGAATTTCAATATATTTTTTCTTTTTTAGGTTGCTGGCGCTGTCCTTGACATCTGTGTGAAATTTTACGTCAAAATATTCATTAGTGTTTGAGTGACGCTTGGCTTTGTGAGACGCTCAAACGGATACCGGTGATTTATGAAAAGTCTGAATTCATTGAGCAAAGAACTTGCATTACATTTGTATAGAATGTCGCAGAAGGCATTCGGTGAGCATTCCTGTATCGGAAAGAAATGTTCAGAAGTGGTATAAACAGTTCGAAGAAGGCAGAGAACGCGTTGAAGACGAAGAACCCACTGGTCGACCCTCCACCTCAACCGACGAAGCTCACGTCAAAAAAATTTAAAATTTAGTGCTTGCAAACCGTCGACTGACAGTTAGAGACCCTACTGATGATGTTGTAATTTCAAAAAGATCGATCAATTCCATTTTGGGCCTCAAGCGCGTCAAATCTCGATGGGTACCGAAAACACTGAAAGCGCCAGCTCACACTGTATTTAATCACACTGCAGTGATTCTTTGTAACCTTTTCGCCGAAAATGAAACCCATATCGTTCCACAACCACCGTATTCATACCGTGCGACTTCTGGCTATTCCCTAAACTCAAAAGACCACTCTGGGGAAACCGTTTTGAGTCGATTGAAGAGATTCAACGTGAATCGCCGCACGCTTTGAAGGCCATCCCTGCCGATGACTTTTTAGCATGCATTGAGGATTGGGAAAAACGTTGGCGTATGTGCGTTGTGTTCGGAGGGGATTACTTTGAAAGCGATGAAATAAATTTGGAAGAATAAATAAAGAGTTTTTGAAAAAAAAAATTGGTCTTACTTTTTCGGCATAGTAGTATTTCCATTATTTTTGTAATATTAAGTTAATTGAATCGATATTATCTGACAGCAAGCACATCAGAAAATTGCGATTGAATTCTGTATCCTTAAGTCATCAGAAAAAAATTCAAGTAAAATTACATATAAATATTTAGAAGAATTTATTATTTCTATCATACTGCTTTAGAAAAGGGAAATTAAAAAACAAGTTTTAATTTTATAAAAAGAACTTATGAAATATTTAATAAATGCATTTAAAAATTATGTTCGTAATGTTTAACGAATTAAACATTAGGTTTATATTTAAAAATTATGTTAGTAATATTCAATGTATTAAACATTATGCTTGCATTTAAAAACTATGTTCGTAATGTTCAATATATTAAGCATTATGTTTGCAATTAAAAGTTATGCTCATAATAATCAATACATTAAATATTATGATTGAAAAATATGTTCGTAATATTCAATACATTAAATATTATGATTGAAAAATATGTTCGTAATATTCAATGCATTAAACATTCTGTTTGCATTTAAAAATTGTGTTTGAAATGTTCAATACATTGTATTTCATGTTTGCATTTAAAAATTATGTTCGTAATGTCCAATACATTAAACATTATATTTGCATTTAAAAATTATGTTCTTAATGTTAAATACATTAAACATATTTGCATTTAAAATTTAAGTTCGTAAATTTAACGCCACAATGTTCTGTAATACATATAAACTGTCTCAGGTTTTCAAATCTTTTAGGAATTAAGGAGAGCATTTCACGATAAAAATCGACTTTTATTTTTTTTTATTATTATTATTATTATAAAAATAATGGAGATACTTTTTCAAGTCTTCTAAAATGGAGAAATATTTATTCGAATTAATAAAAATCCTATTTCTAAGAGTAAATTTATCTTAATGCCACACCTGATACCATACCAGATAAATTTCTATAATTCTATAAAGTTCAAGTTTTGAAATTCTCTCGGAATTGGTATCACATTACTGTATATATTTCTCAAGGTTTTAGAATAAACCCTGAAACCTGACTTTTTAACACAAGTTATTCATAGATGTCTTTTTAATGCCAGATAAATGGCCGACCTTGTTTGAACTTCAGGATGTGTTGCTGGATTGTTTGAAACAGAAAAATTAGCCAACCTGAATATCAATTACGATTGGAAATCCAGAAATCGATTATCCTTCAGTACGATTTTAGTTTATTCAGCACAAGGAGTTTGTAAAGGAAAGATTTGGAAAGATTTGCAATCGAATTAGGAAAATCAGTAACGAATTTCATAGAATCAGGTCTATGCGAAGAATGATGTAAAAATTCGTTACCTAATTCTATAGAGAAGATTTCTGTAGATATAGAGTTCTATAGAAATCTTCTATAGAAGATCTATCTAAATAAATCTTCTATAGTCGTGCTCTCGTACTGAATTTCAAACATTAAAAATTCATTATCATTCATAATCATTCATCAGACATTAAAAAGTTATCTATAAATAACCAGTGCTAATAAGTCAGGTTTCAGGGTTTATTCTAAAACATGTAGAAATATATACACTAAAGTAAACAAAAGTGTAATTAACTTTCAAATTCAAAGAGATTTGCAAAACTCGAACTCTGTCTCTATATATTTCTATGGAAATCTGCTCTATAGAATTAGGTAACGAATTTTTACATCATTCTTCGCATAGACCAGAACAACGACTGTGAAACTGCTACTGAGTTCCCTGATTCGATTGCAACAAGCACAAATCTTTCCTTTTCAAACTCTTTGCGTGTAATAAATTAAACTCTTACTGACGGATAATCGATTCCCGGAATTCCAATCGTAGTCGATGCCCAGGTTGACTAATTGTTCTGCAGCCTGATGGGCAATTGGCTAGCGGTATGTCCTACAGGTTTTAGTTTCGAATCCTGGCGATAACATGGATGATTGTTAGTGGTTCGGTATCCACTTTAAACTTTAGTCTTTGTGTGCACAAGATGGTAGTAGAACGACAAACCAAACACACTAATTTTTCTGGCTCTAGCAATGGAGCAGCCATCTTGAAGTTCAAAAGAGGTAGGGCATTTATCACACATTGAAAAGACATCTATAAATAAGCAGCGCTAAAAAGGTTTTAGAGTTTATTCTAAAACGTGTAGAAATATATAAACCAAAGTAAAAGTAGGTGAAACTTATTTTCACATTCAGAGAGATTAATCACATTATGTAAAAAAAATGAAATTTAAGAACATGCATTCAAAAATTTGTACTCACCTAAAAACCAAAGCGGAAATTCCACCTCCTACAGAGGAATTTATCGTAACAATTGCAGATCTGAAAAAAAAAAAAAAAAAAAAAAAAAAAATATTATTTTTCGCAAATAATATATACATATATAATGATATGTATTTTCAATATATATATATATATATTGAAAATACATATCATTAAATTAATCCAATGTTGTTATTTTTTTCTCCTTTTTGAAAACATCAGATTAATTATTTTTTCCAAGCAGGAATATCAATGGATGTATTCAATGTCCTTGGCGCACCATTTGGCTGTTGCGCCAATGAATAAGATGAATATACGATTACGAAGTCCTGTTTGTGATATATTTTAACACCATAACTTTAATACATGATTTTCTCTAATAAAAATGTGTCGCTTTTCTTTTAAATTATCTTGTTTACTAAAGGATGGTCACTAAAAGACAAAAGGATATAAAACAAATACAACTTTAGGATAATTATATGACTTCTTGGAAAATTACCAACTGATACAGTTTTATCAATTACAAATGATAAATGGTACATGGAAAATATAAAACTACACAAATCCTACACACCTTTCTCATAAAGTACATTTCTCATAAATTCTTTAAAAGTTTTAATGATCACAGGAATATTGCAGTTAAGGATATACATTATTACATTTCTCTTTTTAATAAAATAAACTTCGTTAAATTTTACTTTAATTTTGAAATTTTTATATTTTTTATAATTTGTTTTGAGCGTAGCTGGAGCCCCTGTGGCATTCAGGAGAAACTTTCCGAGAGAACATACAGCGCAACCTGCACTCCCGCCGAGAAACGCTTAGTTTCTAGTCTCTCACCCCCCAAAAAATTTATTTATATCAAACCATAATATTAGTTGGCTTACAGACTCTCCACCTGGAGAGGAAGTATATTTCGCCCATCCTGCGCGTAGCTGTGTTTAGAGTTTTCGGGTTAGAAATGGAGTCCTTCCACAAATCGATAATTATCTGTCTTTAAATGCGTTAAATATTGTATGTTTCTATTTGCATGTGTGTTGTGCGTGTATCAGTAAAGGTGTATGTTCTCCAACTTGTGTCACAAATATCCCAACCCAACCCTACCCAGTTACAATCGGGCTTCCAAACCAGCACACTACATAGTAAGAAATTAATACAAAAGTCTTATTCAATTTTTCAAACTATTTTCTGAAATGTAATTAGCTTTTGTGTGTTTTAGTTGTTCTTTGGTAAATTACTTGTCATCCATTACATTCCTTGCACTGTAAAATTAGATGAGTGAATGTCAAATATAAAAAAATCGATTAAAATTAAATTGGATAATCGATTGAATTTAAATGGCATCATTACCAGTAAAATGTCAACTTCATTGAAAAATTGATTAGTTTCATTTACTGAAATAATTTTCTTCTTACTTGATTGATTCATGGTCAAATCTAGTTATTGATGAGAGGAATTTTGTTATTATATTATTTATATCTATGTACCTATCTATCTGTAGGTGTGTGTATGTATAAATAATTTAGCAGGTCCAAGTACTGCTGTTTATTCTTTTGACAGATGAAAATTGGATAAAAGTCTTTCTTTATATTTCCCTTTTTTTCCATATAGACTTAATTTAGATATTTTTATTTAATCATAAGTTAAATATATGAGGAATATTGTAACCGTGCTTCCACCTACACACTGGTAACAGCAACCTCTTTTGCGTTCAGGAGAAATGGTCAGTCGGCCACGAGATTCTCGCCCGAAAGAAAGTATGGCGCAACCTGCACGCCCGCTGAAAAACGTTTAGTTTATAGTGTCACATCCCGAGAGGAAATATATTTAACGCAATTCTGCGTATTAGTTGCTCTACAAAATCTCCCGCGGAGAGGAAGTATATTTAGTTTCGGATTTTTGGCTTAGAAGTAGACTACTTCCACGAATCTATAATTATCTATCATTAAATTTGTTAAAAATTGCGTGTCTTTAATTGTATGTGAGTGGTGTTTCTGTGTGTGTCAATAAAGCGTGAGTTCTCCAACTTGTGCCTCAAGTATCTCAATCCAACCACACTCAATTACAATCTGGCTGCCCAACCGGCACACTGCATTTTTCACATTGTTTGAAGTATTAATAATTACAAATTTTCGTATGATATTTAAACACTTTTTATGCTTTTCATTAATTAAGTTATGGCAAAAAAATTACAGTATCAGTTTGCAAAGCAGAGATTACCAGAGTCTCTCGTTGCCACTGAACCACGAGTTGGGCAAAATAATAATATAAATAGCATAAGAGAGAATTTAGAAGGGAGCTGTCAAGGATAGGGTTTTTGAAAACTGCTTGGTTTTACAGTACTTTCGATATTAAGAGTCGTAAATGCAGTACATTTAATCCTAAAAGTCATCATGCAAAGTAGTGCCTTCTATTCACCATCCATCTGTGAGCTGATAGTGATATACATTAATGAAACACAAGGTCCACGGTTATATACACAGTTATTTTATATTTACAGCTATACGTCGCAACAATGGCGCACTTATTAATATACCCATGAGTCGGGTGCTTGTGTGATATTTGACCCGGGGTGAAAAAGCTCTTTCACTCTCTCGTTTTGGTGCGAACTTCATTCTCCGATTCCAAAAAGAAGATCTATTTTTTAGTTTAGAATCATTTCCCACCACTGTAGTTTATTTTGATAGCTTCGGAATCGTTCTTTTCTTTCAAGGTCGCTCCAACGCAGAACTTCGAAACGATATAGTTTTGGTTCGTTTATAACTCTGCCCTCCCCTTTCCTTTTCTCTTTCTGTTCAGCCAGCCAGAAGGTTTCGTAACGGTTATTTTTTAACTCCTTTTAATTGCCACAGTTAAAAGACTTTTGTGAACTATTATTTTAAATTTTGTATTTACTAACCTTTTTAGTCCTGTAAATTCTCTCCGAGCATGGGCTCGTTTAATATTCTTTTCTTAGCTCATCTTTTGGATTTTAAAATTATGTTTTAATAATAATTATTGATATGGAGGTACGGAAAATTCCCTGGTACTCCAACTAAACACCTACCGTTACCGTTACCGTTAAATACGCTTCCGCTTCCATACGCTTTTAAAATCAGAATTTTCGATTTCTTAAATTACAGTGTAAGAATAAACACAAAATGTTTAGTTAGTGCAGTATTTATCTCTCATTATATTATTTATTGCAATTTCACTCCTTATCGCTAAAAACGAAAACGTCAACCCATTTCGGTAGATTTATGTAACTGCAACAAATGGAACAAAAATAATTATCAATGAGGTTGAGTTATAAAGTTGCAATGAATATCTAAAAAAATGATCTGACTCACATAAACATGATTCTTTTCAGCTTACACGAGGATAACAATTGAAAACGAATAGAGAGATGAAAAGTCCTATCGGGAATGAATTAATCAATACATATAAATCACACTCATGTATATTCAACTCGACCGTCCACTATTATTGTGCTGCTTTTGATACATTTGACAGCTTGATTAATGGGTGCTTGGAAAAGCACGCGAGAAATAAAATCATTGATGTAAATCTGACAGGATATTAAAAAAAAACTGTAGCAAGCAAAAGACGATGAGCAAACATTGAAAAGCAGGAGAAAAGTAACTGAAAAAAGGTTAAAAATCGCATGGCTAACCAACATTTTCGTAGTATTTGGTATCGACTTCTTAAAATTAGTTGCGGTCTACTTTTCGTATGAAAAATTAATCATGTATTTAATCTAAAAAGGGGTGTGCCTCATTAATTCGTGAATCTTTCTTGATGTTTGCATCACTATCTAGGAATTATTTTTCGATAACTGGTTGGCGTTTTCGGTAACGACCTGAAATGATGTCCGATCCGAAATAAAGTTATGCCAAAAAGGAAACAATGGAAATTGGAAACAATGTTGACAACAATGGAAGACAATGTTAAAGCGCATGATCGTGAAAGGAAAAGAATAGCCCGTTCGAAGCCTGAAACTCGTGTCCGCCAAAATGCCCTTCAACGGGAGCGTCGAGCTCTCAAGCGTCAACAGGCTATCAACCCACACGATGACAATATTAAACACACGAAATGTGTTCAAACTCCTTTTTTGTTGTTGTTGTTGTTTCTTATCCCACTTGGCAGACATGTAGGTCAGGCCCACGAGCCCATATGTACTCATGGTTGAAGGGGAAGGAAGCAGCCCCTGTTGTGATGGAGCACCGGTAGGTAGAAGTCTGACTTTGGCTCCGTGACGCTCTTGCAGTCATATGTGACCGGGACCTACGGTTTAAAGTGGATTCCGAATCCCTACAAACATTCATGGCCCCGCCGAGACTCGAATCCGAAACATGTGGTACCGAGCCCCAGAGCGCTAGACACTCGGCCATTAAGCCCCCCGCGTATTCTTTTGGAGTTATTTAGACCCTGAGGGCTCCATCTCCGATAGGACAGGGTAAAATACAGTTGAAACAATTGAAAATTGCCCAGAATATATTTACAAATATAAGGAAATTAATTTAAAATCATAAACAATTAAAGAAAACAAGAAAAATATTTAAGAAGAACAAGAAAAATATTAAAAAAATTAAATCAGAAATTAAATTAAAATTAGTTGCGGTCTACTTTTCATATGAATATCTAAATATATATTTAATCTAAATAGGGTGTGCCTCATAATTTCGTGAATCTTTCTTTATGTTTGCATCATTATCCAGGAAATATTCTTCAATGATTGGTTGGCGCATTCTTTTGGAGCTATTTAGCCCCTGAGGGCTCCGTCTGCGATATGACAGGGTAAAATACAGTTGAAACAATTGAAAATTGCCCGGAATATATTTACAAATATAATAACATTAACTTAGAAGCATAAACAAATAAAAGAAAGCACGAAAAATATTTAAAAAATTAAATAAGAAATTAAATTTAAAGTTTGCACGGACGTTTTTAATCATGATTGGGAACGTAAGAGTCCATCTCCTGAATTTCAGCATTTTTATGATTAATAAGGGTGTCAAATCGTTATCTAGGAATTATTCTTCAATGACTGATTAGTAATCTTTAATAAATTTTTAATCTTAAATGGCTGATTATTAATTATTCTTCAATGGTTAACGTGTTCTTTTGGAGCTATTTAGCCTCTGAGGGCTCCATCTCTGACAGGACAGGGTAAATACAGTTGAAACAATGAGTATTGCCCAGAATATATTTACAAATAATAAAATTAACTTACATTCATAAACAAATAAAAGAAAAAAAATATTTAAAAATTAAATTAAAATTTTGCGCGGACGTTTTAAATCATAATTGGGAACGTAAAAGAGTCCATCTCCTGGATTGCTGTTTTTTCATGATTCATAAGCCTGTCAAACATATTTAACAGAGATGTTTTTAAGATGTTTTAAAGAAGGAATGTTAGTAGCTTTATAGATATCAGAATTGCGCATGAACCCTTTAGCAGAGGTCATTTGGCAGATAGTGATGTTTTGTAAAGTTTCAAGCGTTTTTAAATTAAGTTGAGCTGCATAGGACCAGACCGGGCAAGCGTACGTGAGAATGGGGCGAAGCATAGCAGTATAAAGAAGAATTTTGTTATCGCTGGTCATGGTGAGTTTCTATTTATAAGTGGGCAGAGTTTTCTGAAGGCAATGCGAAATTTAGTTTCGGTGTACAAAAAAATGTTGTTTCCAAATTAAATGCTGATCCAGAATAACTCCTACATATTTAGTTTGACTATTCCCTGAGATAATATTATTGTTGATCATAATAACAGATTTTTTTACGTTTATTTCCAGTAGAGAAGAAAACAGCTTCAGTCTGATATTCTTCTATCAGAAAAGCATCTGTGTTCTTCATATGTGCATATTTTATGATGTTTATTATTATTTTTTCCTGTAAAGAAGCGGATTTTTAATACCATTTGCATATAAATATAATATAAATCTGCATTCTGTTTTTATAATTATTCATTATTTTTCTATTCAGAAATTTCGATGCCGTGATGCCACTTTAAATGCTAAAAAGACATGTTTAGATGTCATCGGGTTGTCCTCTTCAGTGATTTTTAGTTTTTGTCACACGATACATATATATTTGTTAGTTATCTTCGAAAGGATTGTTCTATTTTTATGATTTTTCATTATTTTTCTGATCTGAATTTCCATTCCATCTGAATGCCACTTTAAATGTTAATGCCTAAATGTCATCAGGCTGTCTTCTGCAGTGGCTTCTTGGTTTTTGTCACACGTTGCATCAGTTGTCCTCAAAAAGGTTTTTATAAAATAATTCACTTGTCTTCTATTCTTACGATTTTTCATTGTTTTTCGGATCAGAATTTTTCATAGTTAAATGACAGAAATTCTTACATAATGTCCCTTTAAAGGACGAAAAGACATGCTTAAATGCCATCGGGTTGTTTTCTTCAGTAACTTCTTAGTTACATATATATCAGTCAGTTATCCTCAAAAAGGTTTTAATAAAGAAATTCACTTGTCATCTATTCTCACGATTATTCATTGTTTTTCAGATCAGGATTTTCCATAGATAATGCCACTTTAAGTGCCGAAATTTCCTGCATAATGCCACTTTGAATGCCGAAAAGACATGCTTTAATGCTGGCGAGTTATTTTCTTCAGCGGCTTCTTGGTTTTTGTCATACATTACACATATATTCGCCAATTGTCCTCAAAATTCTTTTCATAAAGTATTCATCTGTCTCCTATTCCTATGATTTTTCAGATTAGAATTCCCCCGTTCACCTACATAATGTCACTTTAAATGCAGAAAAGACATGTTTTAATGTCTTCTTCAGGGGTTTCTTGGTTTTTATCCCATCTTACACATATATTAGTCAATTATTCCTTAAAAAGAAAGAAAAAGAAGAACTCTTCTAATTTATTTTCTTCCTATAGGTAAAGTAAACAAGCCTTTAACCTCTTCTTCACAAGTCTTTTTTTTAAATATCCTGAATTTATACAATCATAATTACATTTTCGGCGCCACAGATTTTTCTATTTTAAAATATAAACGATTTTGACTCAACTATTTCTATTTAAATCATTTTTTTTTTTAAATAAAGATATCGAATCACATAATTTTCTTTTACGAGAAATTATTTTTAATTAAATTATGAATAGTCTGATTCAAATGTTACATACTATGCAAATTGAGACTGTGATTAATCTAAGCTGACTTACCTAGCTGCGTATTTCCACTTGTGGCCGGAGACTCCGAAGGTGCTGCCGCAGTTGAATCCAAGCCAGCCCCACCTGAAGAAAAAAATTCAAAATTTATCCTTCACAAAATAAGAAATCTGAAGAAGTCAATTAAAATCTGGAAGGTCAATTAGGTTCTTAAAAGACAATTAAGATCATCATATGTACTAATTTAACACAAGTTAATAAGTGTGTCAAATGATTAACCTGAAATACTAATTAAGATGTGCAAATACCCAAACTGAGATCAATTTGCAAAAACTAAGTGAAAGAGGGGAGAAACACATATCGCACTAGTAAAATAAATATTTTTTAATGATTTCATTTTTTTTTTATTTCATTTATATTTATATATATTTTTATATTTCAGTTTTAGTGTTCTATATTTCTTTCCAATGCGAGTAGACATCATTATTAATATATTGTCGATGTTTACATGCAAGAATAATTGTAAACATAATAATAATGTTTCCATTTTTCACTCCAAAAAAAATCTATAGTGGGTCTAAGTCTAATAGGGGGATATATAATTTTATATGCGGCTCGAAAGTTATGATGCCTTTCCTAAGTGGCCAGCAAGATCTTTTGGGTTAGGTATCTCTGCTTTATAATATATCTTATATATTTTAATATATCTCCTGTTAATTAATTTTGAATTACTACAACGAAAAAAATGATGTTTTCTATTTAATATTATGGCATATAATGAAATACATTCTAATTTTTAAATGGACAAAAAAATTAATTTTCTAAATGAATCCATCAACATCAATTAGATTAAACAAAAGCTGTCTCGAATATAACGCCCCATTTTTATCAATTTCACATCTTTAAAAATTTTATTTTTTTAAGTATATTAGAATTTTAAAATATCTCTTTTATATTTTAATATATCTCTGGTTAATTAATTTTGAATTACTATAACAAAAAAAATGCTTTTTTCTATTTAATCTTGTAAAATACTAATGAAATACATTCTAATATTTAAATGGACAAAAAAAAATGAACTTTCTAAATGAATCCATCAATATCGATTAGATGAAACAAAAACTGTCTCGAATATAACACCACATTTTAATCAATACAAAAAAAGCATCCAAATTAAAATTTATTCTCCTATAGCTTTTCTTTGCGCCTCAAAAATTCAGTTATTCTTTTTAGCTTGCCTCATTATTTAGGTAATATGAAGCCATTTTGATTTTCTGAGAGTTGAAATTTATGGCGGGGGAAAAGATCCTAGACTTCAAATTACCATTTTGGTAGACTGTATTTGACTTTGGAAGAAGTAACAAAACACCTGACTTTTATTACAAAGATCAAAGTTACTCAATTTATATATATATTTTGTTGTCATTTGAAAGATTAATGGATAAGAAATGTTTGCAAAAATTAATAATTTGCTTATGCTTTTCATGTTTAAACTAACAATAAAATTAATTTTAATTCTACACTAATTTATAAATTTCTCTGAAGGATCACTGCTTATATTTTAAACTTATAAAACAAATACGAAATAATAATAATAATAGCAATAATAAATAAATAAAAATTATTGCTTGTTTTGTTGGAACGATATTTTTGCAAACCTTTATAAAAAGCAGTCAAAAATTATATCCAGATCTGAAAAATATACAATGTGATTATAATTAAAGACCCACTTTCAAAATACTGTAAAAAAAAGAACCACTTGCCACAATGAGTTCAAATTTGAACAGTTGGTTTATTGTGCAAATCATGCCAAATACGTTGTCATTTCGATTCAAAAAATCATTGGCAGCCGAATTCACTTTCTTTATGCCGCTTACAGCGCCATCTATTAATATACTTTCGAACTTTTTAATGCCGTACCATTTCCCCATTCTTCAAGTATCTTCAATTCAAATTTGAACTCATTGTGACGAGTGGTTCTTTTTTTACAGCATTTTGAAAGTGGGGTTTTAATTATAATCACCCTATATACATAATTAAAGACTTCGTATCTTATTTTTTTTTAATCTTAAATGACTTTACAATATGCTTGTATGAATAAAACACCAGCGAAATAATATTTTTTCTTTAGCAGCTTATTTTCCCAATATTTCACAACGAATTAATTAAATCTACTTCATTTTTCTCAATACCACAAAAATTCATTACTTGCAAATTCTTACTTCATATACATTTCTCAATTAATGGCAATCCATTTTGCGCAATGCATCTTTCTTCATGCGTATATATTTAAATTAGCCAACATTTTATTATTCTTACATTAATTTTATGGAATTTCTAAATATTTATGGGATTGCTTATTCTAAAGGTCAGATAACTATACAATCCTATTAAAAAGTGAATTAAAAAATCTTGATAAACATTCAACAATACAGGTTTTAAAGACAATACTTTCCATTGTTAACACATAAAAGGACAGAAATTTACACTTTGACGACTTCCAACAAATAGATATCTTAACACCAAGCGGATGAAAGAGAAAAAGAATATATTCCGATTCTCGGTTTAAAATTAAAATGCCCTCTAGGCAGACATAGTGGAAAAAATAAGTTTGACATTTACTACTTTGGAATGCAGATTGCGCAAGTTTCTTGCATAAATTCAGAGAAAGGTAAACTACATTCTAACCGTATGCGATTGAAAATAACGCATCGACTGTTTTTTACAGTACGGAGAAAATTTGTTGGTTTTTTAAACAAGAAAAGTCGACTAATTTTCTCTGTTTAAAACAGAGGTGGATAAAACGCCTTGAATACTTTGCTGAAATGTGAAATTTATTACACTTTACAAAATATATTTATCTTATAATGGCCAAAGTAGTGAAAATCAATGCATTAAAAAATACATTATGTGGGTATCCATATGTTCCAAAAATGAACTGTCGAAGTTATGAGGAAAAAATTAACTTTGATTTTAAAACAATATTCTCGAAAATATAGGACAGATATTGCCTGTTTTGTTTATGAGTTCGCAGAATAATTAAATTATATTCTGCGAACTCATGAAGCGCGCGCATTTTGGAACATCTAATATAACAAGTTCTGGGCCGGAACGGCTAGCGCTCTGGCGCTCGGTACCACAGGCTTCGGGTTCGAGTCCCGGCGGTGCCATGGATATTTGGAGTGGTTCGGAATCCACTTTAAACTGTAGGTCCGGTCCTAATAGGATCGTAGAGCGTTGCGGGGGCATTGTTACTCCGCGTCCATGGCTTATCTTCAAGTGACACGCGCCCCCTGGGTAATGCAAAGTGAGTACGTCTGTGCAGCGCTTGCCTTAAGGCATCCAAGACCAAGCTGTCTAAGTGTTTGCCATCTGCATTAGGAAGAAAAAAAATATAATAAGTTCTATGTTTCACTTTAAGTGACCTCAGTGACGCAGTGACCGTCTCTCGATACTCACAGTTGATTGTTGATAGCAGAGCAAACCAGACTCTTAGTTCAAGTTGTTAGCGTTTTTGGTTCCCCTTACACCTAAGAATCGTTTTTTTTTTTTTTCTAAAATGAAATTGACCCAACACAAAACACGCTCAAACATATCGGACGCTAACCTGTAACACCCATTACGATGAGCAAATACCCAAAATGCGATCTATTTACAAACGCTAAGTGAAGAAACAAATATCGCGCTAGTTAAAAAAAATTTTTAATGATTTCATTATTTATTTCGTTTATATTTATATATTTTTTATATTTTCCATTTAGTGATAGATATTTCTTTACAATACGTCTTTAGTATCATTATTATTATATTATCTATGTTTACATGTGAGAATAATGGTAAACACCAAAATAACAACTCATTATGTTTCAATTTTTCACTCCAAAATGATGTCTAACTATAGTGGGTCTAAATCTAATGTAGAGATATATAATTTCATACGCTGCCCGTGCATTTATGGTGCATTTCCAAAGTGCCCCGCAAGATCATTTGGGTTGGCCACCCCTTATTTAAAATTTATAAAAGATATTTAATTATTTTTTATTAAATTCGTTTTTCATTAATTAAATTTCAAATATTTTCTTTTACCATCTTAAATTATTTATAGAATTTCGTTTTAATTTGAAATAATTTTAATTAATTAAACTTAATTTATTTGATGAAGTTATTTAAATTGATGAAATTTAATGAAGTTAATGAAGTTATTTAAATATAATTATGGAATAAACAAATTTTGTTTGTTTGTTTGTTTTTATCTTAAATTCTGTGACTGCGTATCTCTGCCTGAAATGTTCGCGTTAAAACCGTAGGCTAGAAAGCACTTCCGTTGGGTTCGAGAAGGATGGGAATCTCTCAGATATGGCATATTTCTATTTCCCATTGTGATGACAGATTTTGAGTCCAGGTTAGCGGGATTTTTTTGGTTCTTACTAGGTAATGCTGAATTCACTACAAATAGTGTGTGTGTGTGTCTAAACCTCAATGTCCTGTGGCGCGAGACGGACATCCCATGAGTCTACTTATGGATAATGGTAAAGAGACAGCTTCTGTTGTGATAAAACACGAATAGATGTCTCTGAAGAAGGAAAGCAGTGCCTTCCAGGAGGACTTTTAGGGTAAAGTTCCCCACATTTGCCTATCGTATGGAAAACTCCCACCTGTTAGTCCGACTCACGAGGCAAGATGCTGAACAAAACAAACGCCTTGGTGGGGTCACTGGTGGGAATCTCCTCGTTTTGTGAAATAGTGTCGCCAACAATGCCGCCAAGGAATGGAACCTCAGCCCTAATGCTCGCCAGCAGCGCACGTTGCCCCTGAGTCACGAGTCGGTCATCTTAAATTCTGTATCATTTTTGTATTGAAATAAATGATTATCTTGTGGAAATTACAAAATAATAAATAATAAACTTAATAATATAATTGAAATACGTAACTATTATAATCAAAATATGTTTAGATGCTTAAATTGAAAAAGACATCTTTATAAATTCATTTTTAAAGTATTTTTTTAATTAGTTATATTACATTTGAATTCCAAAACGATTAGAATAAAAACGAACAAACAAAAAGGTATGTCAAATAAAAATAAAGAAAAAAATGTAATTACCAAAAATATCCATTAAATCGTAAACTTTTTCTGTTTTAATTAAACAAACCTGAGTTATCTAAGAAAACACATTATTCGAAACGCTTAAAAGTAGAACAAATAAAAAGCAAAAAAGAACAGTAATAATTATTTCTTCCGTTCTGCAATTTCAAATTTAATGGAATTCTAACTTCTCCCACTTCCATCTCCCTTCTATTAAATTCCCCTTTTTTTCAATCTCAAATAATCTTAAATTATATTTAACAAAAAATAAATAAATAAAATAAAATAAAAAATATATATAAAACGAATAAATTTAGAATTTAACCTTCGTATTGATCTTGAAAAAGAGAATAAATTTTAATTAGTTACTTAAGACTTACAAAGGAATAAAAATATTTTATTAAAAACAGGAGCACATTTGGCTAATAAAAAACTGTTATTTAAATTCAGAAAACGTTAACAACTTTATATTAATGATAATATCTATTTATCTATATTCTATTTAGTTATATAACACTTACAAGAAAGAAAAATTATATGAAATTAATTTAAAAAATATTAATATAAAATTAACAACTTTATATTAATGATGGTATCTATTAGTTATCTTATATTAATGATGACATCTATTTAGTTAATGATGATATTTTTAGTTATGTTATATTAATGATGATATCTATTTATCTGAATTCTATTTAGTTACACATGACTTACAAGAAAAAAAATTATTTTATTAATTAAAGAGCACATTTGATTAATTAAAAACTTTTATTTAAATTTAGCTTTAACAAATTTATATAAATGATGATATTTATTTAGTTAATGATGATATTTATTAGTCATGTTATATCAATGATGATATCTATTTATCTAAATTTTATTTACTTACATAAGACTTACAAGAAAAACATATTTTATTAAGAAAAGAGTACATTTGGTTAATTCAAAAGTTTTATTTAAATTCAACTTTAACAATTTTATATTAATGATGATATCCATTTAGTTAATATCTATTAGTTATGTTATATTAATGATGATATCTATTTAATCTAAATTCTATTTAGCTATATAACACTTACAAGAAAAAAAAATATTTTGTTAAAAAAAAGGAGCCCAGTTGGTTAATTAAAAACCTTTATTTAAATTCAGAAAACATTAACAACTTTATATTAAGGATGATATCTATTTAGTTAATGACGATATCTATTAGTTATGTTACATTAATGATGATATCTATTTATCTAAATTCTATTTAATTACATAAGACTTATAAGAAAAAAAATATTTTATTAAGAAAGAAGCACATTTGGTTAATTAAAACTTCTATTTAAATTCAACTTCAACAATTTTATATTAATGATGATATCTATTAGTAATGTTATATTAATGATGATATGTATTTATCTGAATTCTATTTAGTTACACATGACTTACAAGAAAAAAAATTATTTTATTAATTAAAGAGCACATTTGATTAATTAAAAACTTTTATTTAAATTTAGCTTTAACAAATTTATATAAATGAGGATATTTATTTAGTTAATGATGATATCTATTAGTCATGTTATATTAATAATGATATCTATTTATCTAAATTTTATTTAGTTACATGAGACTTACAAGAAAAAATATTTTATTAAGAAAAGAGCACATTTGGTTAATTCAAAAGTTTTATTTAAATTCAACTTTAACAATTTTATATTAATGATGATATCCATTTAGTTAATATCTATTATTTATGTTATATTAATGATGATATCTATTTATCTAAATTCTATTTAGCTATATAAGACTTACAAGAAAAAAAATATTTTGTTAAAAAAAGGAGCCCAGTTGGTTAATTAAAAACCTTTATTTAAATTCAGAAAACATTAACAACTTTATATTAAGGATGATATCTATTTAGTTAATGATGATATCTATTTAGTTAATGACGATATCTATTAGTTATGTTATATTAATGATGATATCTATTTATCTAAATTCTATTTAATTACATAAGACTTATAAGAAAAAAAATAGTTTACTCAAACTCTTACTTTTTTTTTACAAATAACAAAAAAAAATCTTTTTTTATTCTTTAATTCTTTTATAATCATTTAAGACGATTTCTTTCTTTCTTAAACAAACTTAATTAATGATTTTTGTCAGAGAAAAAAAAATTGATCCTCGGCTTAAGAAAACAGTTTTTTTTTTATTTGATGGAATTGCAAAGTCATTAACGAATTAATTAAATTCCTTGATTTTTAACATTGTTTTTAATTACCATTCTTGTCCAGTCCTATAAATCTGTGCATTTTTCAAGTAATTTAAATGATAGCACAAGTAATTGTTGTTTTCAATATTCTTGTAATTTAAATGGGACAACAAGTTTCAAACAAATTAAATAATTAATTTAAATAATTTAATAAATAGTTTATTTTGTTCTAATGCAGCTGGCAAACACTTAGACAGCTTGGTCTCGGATTCCTTAAGGCAAGCGCTGCACAGATGTTACTCACTTTGCATTACCCAGGTGGCGCGTGTAACTTGAAGATAAGCCACGGACGCGGAGTAACAATGTCCCCGCAACGCTCTACGATCCTATTAGGACCGGGACCTACGGTTTAAAGTGGATTCCGAACCACTACACACATCCATGGCACCGCCGGGACTGGAACCCGAAACCTGTGGTACCGAGCGCCAGCCACTCGGCCATTCAGGCCCCATAAATAGTTTATAAATAAATTAACTTAGCAAATTACACTGTTGGGTTCAATTAAACAACGTTTATACAGTGTAATGAATTCCAATTTACAATAATGGGTTATCCGTAAAAAATGTTTTATTTTTATTGAAACACAGATTCCAAGAATTTTTTTTTCAATGCAGAATTCTTAAATTTGGGTTTTAAATCACCAATACAGCAAGCTAGTCGATGCAATGCCTCTAAAACGTTTTAAAATGCTGATATTTTCATAATACCTTTAATACTGTGTCCAAAAAGTCAGACCCATTGTCAAATTAAAATTCCCGGGGCTTATGGAATTTCAATTTTTTTGTTTAGGTTGCTGGCACTGTCCTTGACATTTGTGTGAAATTTTACGTCAAAATATTCATTAGTGCTTGAGTTACGCTTGGCTTTGGGAGACGCTGAAACTGATTCCGGCGATTTTTGAAATGTCTGAATGAATTGAGCAAAGAACTAGCATTTAATTTTTTTTACTGAAACATATAGACAGTTGCAGAAAGCATTCGGTAAGCATTCCTGTATCGGAAAGGAATGTTTACAAGTGGTATAAACAGTTCAAAGAAGGCAGAGAACGCGTTGAAGATGAAGAGCTCTCTGGTCGACCCTCAACCTCAACCGACGAAGCTCACGTTCAGAAAATTAAAGATTTGGTAGTTGCAAACCGTTGATTTAAAATTAGAGACCTTGCTGAGGATGTTGGAATTCCAAAAGGATCTGTCGATTCCATTTTGGGCCTGAAACGCGTCAATTCTCGATTGGTACCGAAAATACGGAATGCGTGACTTTTTCGCCAAAAGTGAAACCCATATCGTTCCACAACCCCCGTATTTACACCATGCGACTTCTGGCTCTTCCCTAAACTCAAAAGACCCCTCCGGAGACACCGTTTTGAGTCTATTGAAGAGATTCAACCTGAATCGCCGCGCGCTTTAAAGGCCATCCTTGCCGATGACTTTTTAGCATGCATTGAGGATTGAAAAAAAAGTTGCCATAAAGGCAATGTGTTCGGAGGGGATTATTTTGAAGGCGATGAAATAAATTTGGAAGAATAAATAAAGAGTTTTTGTAAAAAAATAATTGGTTTTACTTTTTTGGGCACAGTAGTACAGTTAATACACAGTAGTACATCTTATTCACATTTAATAAGATATCTAAAAAATTTCCACATTTAACAAGTTCGTATTATAAGAAAAAAAGTTTAAATAGAATGGTTAAATTCCAAAAAGCATAAAAAAGAAGATAGTCTACTTTTAACGTGAATTACGATATAATAATTGATCGAAAGTATAATATGAAACGTTATTTTTAAAAGAATTTTAGTTCTTTTTCTGAAAAAATTAATCAAAGACTCCAAAAAAATTATAAATTAGTTTGGCATATCTTCTTTTCATAATTGTATTAACTCAGACAATGGCATATAATATCCTGATAATTTTTTTTGGGTTTCTCCATGGTGTTTTGGATTTAACCAAACTTTAAAAAATACCATATTGATCACATTAAAAAACTTTATATTATAGAAACAGCTTATTAAAAAAACCATATTTTCTCATAAGTATCCCAATTTGTGAAAAAAATTCCCGCATATAAATAATATTTAATAGATATTTTTTCCTTACTACTGAACCCCATTAATTTTTTAAGAAATTCCAAAATCAGCGTGACAAGTCCTTAAAAGAAAAAAAAGTCTTTTAAAAGTTGCTTTTTTTATTTTCGATAGACTGTGTTTGAGGTTATAAATTAGTTTAAAAAAAATATTTGTCATTTATTTTAATACCATTATATAACAACTCGTTACCTAATAATAATATCAATTAGCTAAGGACTCGTAGTTTATGTAAGTATATAATTATACATTCATATATTCATATAAAGTTTTCCATTTAGGTCTCACAGACTTTTCGTAATTGGCTCATAGCAGGCTCGCGGATAAAAAGCACTGCAACGTTTACAGGATTTTAAAATAATAATAGAATTCCCTCATGCACAAAATAAATTATCCCTGACAGAAGAGGGAATACGCTAAAAAGTACGATTGTCATTTTCAGTAGAGAATTCCATTATAGTTCCATTGTTAGATATATTTAAACGGTTTAATGAAAGTTTCACTCTTTAAGCCCCTTTCCCACTAAGCTGCGAGCCGTGAAGTGATAACCATTCACAAGCCACAGATATGCAGCACTAATGCTTGCCACAAAAAACCATGGTGTAACTGTGATTCTACCTACCGTGTTTCCTCCTACGCACTACAAGAGCGCCCCTTGCAGCGTTTCGGTTAAAAGTTCAGTTGACATTGAACCTCCCGCCCAAGAGGATGCACGGCGAACTGGCGCTGAATGACAATCTTTTACCCTGAGAGTTAGAAGTGAAATCTTACCATTCTAATCTTTCCACCTACTTCTTCTATCCTTTCACATTCAACAAGTGGAATCCTTCCATTAATTGAATGATTTTAAAGAACATTCATGGGACCCATTCATTCATCATTTTCTACTGACAATCATACTTTTTGGCTTATTCCCTCTATTGTTGTGGACTTACATTTCAATTATAATTTGTTTTTTATATCAACAACTGTATGAGATAATTCTTTTATTATTTTAAATTCCTGCAAAAGTTACATTCATTATACATGCTGTGTGTTAATATTGTTTATTGTAATTGTAGTATTAGTGCGCGTCAAAATAAAAGTATTTTAAACTTGGGACTCGATTTGGCCACACCCAATTGAAGCTGCACAAACAAACGACGACAAATTGGTGCCCAACGTGTGGCTTCCCGTATTTGCATGACTACAATGGTTAATATTTAATCATACAGTCGAAAAATTGAATTCTGCTCACCATAGCATGAACATTCCCACCAGGGCGTTCGTAGGGGAGCCCAAAGATAGGCTCGAGTTGTCGCCGTTGTCGTAGCGCCCCAACCGGGGCTTGAGCATGATGGCCGCCACCAGGGCGGAAGTGCCGCCCACCAGATGCACGGCTGAGCAGCCTGCAATGTCCACCACATTGAGTGCACTGAGGAAGCCTCTCTTGGTCCACACCCAGCCTGCAAAGAAAGGAGTATTCGAAGATTAAGGAAACCAAAATATGTGCAGTTGTCATTTTAATTATTAATTATGACCCATTAGTCTGCGTGCCAGACATATTTTTCTCATAGAAAATAGGTCACGAAATAGATATAATACCACTGTGTCCAAAAAGTTAGACCGATTTTCAATTTAAAACTCCTGGGGCTTATGGAATTTCAATTTCTTTTTCAGGTTGCTCCCCATCCTCAGAGCCCTCCATCCACCTCAATCGCCGAATCTCACGTCCAAAAAATTAAAGATTCGGTGCTTGCAAACCGTCGATTTACAATTACAGACCTTGCTGCTGATGCTGGAAATTCAAAAGGATCGGTCAAGTACATTTCGGGCTTGAAACACGTCAAATCTTGATGGGTACCGAAAACACCGAATTCTTCGTGACGTTTTCGGCAAAAATTAAAACCCATATCGTTCCACAACCACCGTATTCACACCGTGCGACTTCTGCATATTCCCTAAACTCAAAAGATCACTCCGGGGACACCGTTTTGAGTCGATTGACGAGATTCAACCTGAATTGCCGCCTGCTTTGAAGGCCATCCGTGCCGATGACTTTTTAGCATGTATTGAGGTTTGGGAAAAAAAGTTGGCATAAGTGCATTGTGTCCAGAGGGGATTACTTTGACGGCGATGAAATAAAGTTGGAAGAATAAATAAGGAGTTTTTGAAAAAAATATAATTGGTCTTACTTTTTGGGCACAGTAGTAGGTCTGAAAATGAAAATAAGTGAGGTGAATGAAATAGGCCTAAGGTAAATCTCATATGCTATTATTTTCAATTATGAGAACCGTTTTCTTTTCGAATAGGGAGATGTATTTCTCACTACTTAATGAATAAAAACACTGAGAAAATTCAGCAAATAGTTAAATCATTATTTCTGATACGATAATACAAAAAACAGTTTGCACTAGTACAGGGGTCGGCAACCTGCGGCTCGCGAGCCGCATGCGGCTCTTTGGATGTGAAACTGTGGCTCTTTAGCTCCATACGCAAATATTATTTATTTTATCAAAAAAAAAAAAAAAAAAAAAAACATTTTAAAATCGTTCTGATTCGATTAACGAGGAATCTGAAGAACTGTTTCGTGATTTCAAAAACAAACCAGCAATCTTGAAAAAAATCAAAGATTGGCCACTATCCGCTAAAACAGTACAAGATAGAATAGTTAAAATATCTTCAAATGTAACATATTTGCAGGTGGAAGATGTTCAACTTTCTTCTGCCTTATCACTGGCTATAGATGAGTCTTGCGACATAAAAGACATGGTACAAGTTGCCCTTTTTGTCAGGTATATGTCTTCCCAAGATCTAAAAGAAGAACTTCTAGGATTGCTACCGCTCTCGGGACAAACCAGAGGGGAAGATATAGCTAATGCCGTGCAAAAATGCCTTGAAGACAATAAGATCGATTTAAATAAAATCGTTTCAATAGCAACTGATGGAGCCAGAAGTATGACAGGAAAAAATAAAGGGGAAACAACGATTCTTCAGAGCAAAATAAACCACGAAATTCTTACGTTTCACTGCATAATGCACCAAGAAGCGTTTTGTGTCCAAACATTTCCGGCCGAAATAGTTGAGGTCATGAATTTGGTAATCAAGATTGTTAACAGCATCTTGTCAAAAGCACTCTACCATCGTCAGTTTAAAGAATTCTTAAACGAAATGGAGACTCAGTATTCCGACCTCCTTCTTCCAAAGGTAAGGTATTGAAACGTTTTGCTTTGTGCTTGAATGAAATAAATACATTCCTAAATAAAAAAGGCATTAATCACCCTGAGTTAGAGAACGGCAAATGGTTGCTTTATGGTGGATATCACAGCGAAATTAAATTAGCTGAATCTAAAACTGCAAGGAAAGGGAAACCTAGACTATGTTTTGGTAGAAGAATTGGTTTGTTTTGAAGAAAAATTAATTCTTTTTGCAGAAGCTATTCAGAGCGGTATATTACTTTATTTTCAATTTCTAAAGCAATATCGTGATAAAACTAGTGCAACTGTTGACACAAGGTACTTCAGCACAGTTATAAAAAAATTAAAGATGAATTTGCTGATAGATTTGAGCAATTCAAAACCAACAAAACAACTCTAGCATTCATAGTAAATCCTCTCAACACAAATAGTAACGAAATCCCCATTGAGCCATTTGGAATTGATACTGGATCTTTAGAAATGCAATTGATCGATTTTAAAACTAAAGCTTTGTGGAGTGGAAAATTTACAGAGTTGAAAAGCAAGTTGGAAGAGTTGGAGGTCCAGAAATGTATGTACGTAACGCAACAAAAGTGAACAACTTTAAATTGTTTGTTATTGAAGTACAAGTTAGTGTTGTAAGTAAAGTTTAATTGTCTTTATTTTTTACTTAAATAATAAGTCATTATCTAATAATGAATAAATAGAATGATATAATGAATAAATAGATATGTTTTCTTATGAATAAATAGATTAGTTTTTTTTAAAAATAAAACTTTATTTGTGCGAGTACAAACAGGTGGGCTAGTATTATTAAATCGGCGCTACTAGTATTAAATCCATATGAGTTTTAGTTAGCCCTAACCTTCAAAAGACACGTGTATAAATTTGACAGCTGGTGCACTATTAGTATGTGAGATATAGCATTTTTAGTGAAGCAACTTTTGTTAGTTTGAAAAAATGGATAAAAAGGAATTTCGTGTGTGCTAATAAAGCATTGCTTTTTGGCAAAAAAAAAAAATACTATTGAAGCCAAGGCTTGGCTTGATAAACATTATTCGGACTTTGCACCAGAAAAATCAACCGTAGAGATGTGGTTTGCTAAATTTAAACGAGTCAAAATGAGCACCGAGGATGATGCTCGCAGTGGACGCACCAAAAAGGCTGTTACCGACGAAAAGTCCACAAAACAATTTCTGATAACCGTAAAGGGAAGTTGATTGAGATAGCTGAGACCCTAAAGATATCAAAGGAGCGTGTTGAACATATCGTGAATGAATATTTGGATATGCAAAAGCTCTGTTCAAAGTGGGTGCCGCGCGAGTTCACAATCGACCAAAAACAACAACCAATTGGGGATTCTAAGCAGTGTTTGGAGCTGTTCAATCGTAATAAACCCAAATTTGTGCGTCGATATGTGACAATGGATGAAACATGGCTCCATCATTTCACACCGGAGTCCAATCGACAGTCAGCCGAGTAGACTGCACGTGATGAACACTAAAAATGCTATAACTTCATTAAAAATGCTATAAGTCACATACTAATAGCGCAACAGCTATCAAATTTATACACGTGTCTTTTGAAAGTTAGGGCTAACTAAAATTCATATGGATTTAATACTAGTAGCACCATCTATGTGTCCGCCTACGAACTTTTCAGCCCACCTGTTAGTTATTGTTGGCCAGAAAAAATTTTGTGGCTCTTTAAAACTTTGAAATTTTGTAAATTGCCATTTTTGGCTCTTCCGACTCAAAAGGTTGCCGACCCCTGCACTAGTATATTATGTTTGAGAAGTGATTTTAAGTGATCTACTTCACTGTTAGTGATTTTAAGTATAAGTACCTAAACAGGATAGGTGCCCTCGCCTCGAACACTTGCCCAATATGTAAAGCCGGTACAATGAATACAGAACCTCTTTTGAAATGTCCGGGACTGAACAGGGAGGAGGCCAGGGAGAAGTCTTGCAGTTGTATTGGGAGGCCAGAAGCCTCATGGGCTGAAATAATATGTCTGCCCCCTTTATTTGCTCTCTCCCCCTTTGACTTTGTGTGGTGTGTGAGACCGACTTAGTGTCGAACTGCTGTCTTGCTGTATGTTTGCTTCGTTCTGCTTGTTCCTTCTTTGTGTGGGATCCTTATTGTATGTTACAAAAGTATTGGTTTAACTAATCTTTGTGAAAATTTCTCTGTTTCGACGAAAAAAAATTAAATACTCCTAGTACCACACAGCTCTTCATTGGGGCAGCAGCCCCGTGGCGGGGCAAGGCCATCTGCTTACTGGCAATTTCGAGACAGAAGATGTTTTCTTTTTACGTGTTAGGAGTTATGTGACTACGCCCTACAACCTTATTAGATCGGGATCTTATTAAGGAGGATTCCGAACCAACACAAACATCTATTGCACCGCATAATATTATATGATAATTGGGAATTTGTTAATTTCTTACATAAAAGGAGGTTCTTATAAGTTTAATTCTATTATTTTCTCTTTTATCATTTCTATATAGAAAAAGAAATAATTATAATGTGCAGATTTAATTGACATTAGCGATATATTTTATTTCTAGCCACCATTTTTTATCTCGAAACATTTTTAAACAGAAAACCAATATACATTTCCATTTCAACTGATTAAAAAATAATAAATTGCCATAATTTCCACTTTTGCGATCCAATGAACTTTTTTTAACAATCAATACTGAGCGACGAAGACGTTAAAGAAACACGATTCAAGGAAACAACAGTAAATCTTCACTAAGTAACTTCACTTCGACGAAAATGCGCTCTGTCATTCAATTAGAAATCCGGGAGAATTTTCTAACTAGGAATTCCACTTTAAGAACGTTGTTTAATTACAAACTATATTTAGTAAGATGTTTTTTAAAGGAAAGTCGAAGTCCTCTAGATTCACGAAAGCCTTCAAATGTTAAATTTGGATCTATTAATAAAGTCGGTTTTAATTAATGATGTTGAAATTGTTGTTGACATTTTAAAAAAGTCTTTGATGTCCAAATTAAATGATGCAATATTCCAAATAAATGATGAAACTCAACACTAACAAGATATAAGACTTGATTTAATCCTATAAATTTAAGAAAAACTGTTATATTTCACATTTACTTTGTTTGGTAACGAAAAATAAAAAGCTTTTCCTAAATATAATATTTTATTACTAGATATTTTGCATATACATGTTATGTTATATTGCAAATAGTAGAAAAATCTTTTAATTAAATTTATTTTATCTGATATAATCCCTGTAAAGTATACAGAAAGAAAGAGAATTGTTCATTTGTATTTAAAAGTATTTCCCATTTACTTTTTTTGGAAAGGAAAAATAAAAAGCATTTCCTAAATATAATATTTTATGACCAGATATTTTGCATATACATGCTATGTTATATTGTAAATAGTAGAAAAATCTTTTAATTAAATTTATTTTATCTGATATAATCCCTGTATAGTATACAGAAAGAAAGAGAATTGTTCATTTGTATTTAAAAGTATTTCCCATTTACTTTTTTTTGGAAAGGAAAAATAAAAAGCATTTCCTAAATATAATATTTTATGACCAGATATTTTGCATATACATGCTATGTTATATTGCAAATAGTAGAAAAATCTTTCAATTAAATTTATTTTATCTGATATAATCCCTGTATAGTATACAGAAAGAAAGAGAATTGTTCATTTGTATTTAAAAGTATTTCCCATTTACTTTTTTTGGAAAGGAAAAATAAAAAGCATTTCCTAAATATAATATTTTATGACCAGATATTTTGCATATACATGCTATGTTATATTGCAAATAGTAGAAAAATCTTTTAATTAAATTTATTTTATCTGATATAATCCCTGTATAGTACACAGAAAGAAAGAGAATTGTTCATTTGTATTTAAAAGTATTTCCCATTTACTTTTTTTTTTTGGAAAGGAAAAATAAAAAGCATTTCCTAAATATAATATTTTATGACCAGATATTTTGCATATACATGCTATGTTATATTGCAAATAGTAGAAAAATCTTTTAATTAAATTTATTTTATCTGATATAAACCCTGTATAGTATACAGAAAGAAAGAGAATTGTTCATTTGTATTTAAAAGTATTTCCCATTTACTTTTTTTGGAAAGGAAAAATAAAAAGCATTTCCTAAATATAATATTTTATGACCAGATATTTTGCATATACATGCTATGTTATATTGTAAATAGTAGAAAAATCTTTTAATTAAATTTATTTTATCTGATATAATCCCTGTATAGTACACAGAAAGAAAGAGAATTGTTCATTTGTATTTAAAAGTATTTCCCATTTACTTTTTTTGGAAAGGAAAAATAAAAAGCATTTCCTAAATATAATATTTTATGACCAGATATTTTGCATATACATGCTATGTTATATTGCAAATAGTAGAAAAATCTTTTAATTAAATTTATTTTATCTGATATAATCCCTGTATAGTATACAGAAAGAAAGAGAATTGTTCATTTGTATTTAAAAGTATTTCCCATTTACTTTTTTTGGAAAGGAAAAATAAAAAGCATTTCCTAAATATAATATTTTATGACCAGATATTTCGCATATGTATGTTATGCTATGCTATATTGAAAATAGTAGAAAAACAATAGATGGTCACTGCTTCACTGAGGTCACTTAAAGTGCCCTCAGACTCTTCAGGTCACTTAAAGTAACGTGGAACCTGCTGATGCTTAGATGTTCCAAGATGCGAGCACATCATGAGTTCGCGGAATATAATTTAATTGTTCTGCGAACTCATGAGCATAAGCTTGCAGAAGAATTGAACTTATATGAGTTTACAGTTATGAGTTCGCAGAATAATGTATTTTTTTTAAAGCATTGGTTTTCACTACTTTAAATATATTTTGTAAAAGTGTGATAAATCTCGGGGGCCTGAAGTGCTGAGTAGCTAGAGCTTTCACGCTCGGTACTACATATTTGGGGTTCGAGTCTCGGTGGTGCCAAGGATGTTTGTAGTGATTCGGAATCCACTTTAAGCCGTAGGTCCCGGTCTCATATGATTGTTGAGCGTTGAGAGTAGAGCTGACAACTCTACCCCGTAAAAAGAAAAACATCTCTCTTCTCGAAATCTACCAGTTGCTAAACGGCCTTGGCCTACAAAGAGCTGTTGCGCCAATGAGGATGGTGATGTGATAAATCTCACGGGCCGTAAAAATATTCAAGGCCGGACACATGCTGCCCGTGGGTTGGCCACCCCCACTCTAATCGAACGGATAAGTGTTCGTAGACAGGAGGATGAGTGCTCACCTGCGGGCAGGGAGAAGATGACGGTGTTGAAGAAGGAGAAGAGGCAGTAGGCGACGAAGTTGCAGCGCTCCGCCATGGCCCCGGACACGATGGTGGTGGCCGTGGTGGCGAACGACAGCTGGAAGATGTAGGTGGAGAACACCATGCCCATGTCCTTCTCGTGGGCGTCCAGGAAGAAGCCCCCGATCCCTGTTTCGAAACAAATACTCATCTTAACATGCAGGCATGCATATATTTATGTGTATATCACTTTAGGAATTTAAAGCGGATGACTACTTTAGATAATAATATTATGCACCAATAGGGGAAAGGGGCTAATATTATAAATACTGGTATTTCTTTAACACTTTATTAAACCATATACAAATATTAACTAAAGTGTCTATCTTCACAAGAATAACAAATTTAAATTAATACTTTATAGATATAAAACATTTTACTATAAGATTTAAAATTACATATAATAAAATCATAAGAAGTAATATATAAATAGGATTTGTTTGTCTACTAATCAGCAGGCGGAGACACATTACGGTTGCATGTCGATGACATAGATCTTCCACCACGTGGGGAGAATCGAACTTTGAACCTTGACCCCAGGAGGAGGGAAACAGATCCCCGTAGACGATGAGAGGGAGAAGCACGGTCACCACAGACTATTTTCATAATTACTGGTACATTTCATGCATAATAAATTCATCGTGGCCTGATGGCCAATTGGCCAGCGCGCTGGCCTTTGGTAACATAGGCTTCAGGTTCGAAACCTGGTGGTGGTATGTATGTGTGTGGTCGGTCGTCTTGTGTACACGAAGGTTAAACAGACCGGGAGCTATAGTTTACAGTGGATTTCAAACCACTCACAAACATCTGTGCTACCGCCAGGATTCGAATCTGAAGCCTGTGGTACCAAAGGCCAGAGCGCTGGCCAATTGGCCATCAGGTCGCTGAATGTTTTTGAGTGGTTAGGAATCCCCGTTAAACTGTAGATCAAGGTCTAATTAGCCTAAAGTGTGCAAAAAAGGACCGAAGATCCACAAACCAAACAAAATAATAGATACATCCTCAAACTAAACTACCGCCTAGCTAAAATATCAAATAAAATTAACAACGCGTTTTCATTCTGAAATTTGCGAGATCATCTTATTGATTGTCTTAGACAATAATTCTGTAAGAAATAAAATTACGCGTAAATGTAATGGAGATAAATTTGGAAACTATCCCATGTGATTATGTTAACGTGTGGGATTAAAATAAGCCGCAAAAATTCAGAAGCTTATTAAGTAAATTGCTTCTGTTAATGCGGATGAGTTTGAAACTAAAGATAACAGTTCATATCTGGGATGAAGTCGTTATTTTAAATGCTACTTCATACAATTTTCGATGTTGGACTAATTACGAGTTTAAGCTTGCTTAAGGAGTAAAGTTTTTAGATTAGTTTTAGAGAAATTCGTACACTTTAATGTGAATTATAATATAATATTAGCGTGAAATCTTTTAAGAGCAGATAACTAGTAAATGATAGAGAAAAAGCAGATATTTACCGAAACATTCAAACAAGTTTTATAAACTGTGTGCATGTAATAAAACTGAAATGGGAAAGATGGAGAAAAACACTCACATTATCTGCAAAAAGAAGACGAGTCAAATGAATGGAAAACGATTATCTTATAAAAAAAAAGGCCTGATTGATAAAGCTTAATGGAAAATACCAGCATATTCTTACTTAATGGAAGAAAAAAGTAATAAATCAATGGTTTTATAGCAGGAATCAAATTATCCTAAAGGAATATGCTTCAAAAACTAAATAACAAATTCAGATATCAAAAAAGATTTCGGCGTTATGTTCTTAAACAATTATGTGTGATAGGAATTCATGCTTTACAAAACTAATTTATAGCTGATTTCCATCGTATAATAAAATGTCACATCAGACTTTTTGGAAGCTTCCGCTCAAAAAATTAGAAACAACCAAAATTTACCCAACTTGATAACTGAGTTTATACATTATAGTATAAAAACTATTGACATGCATTTTCATCGGATAATAAAATCTCACGTCAATGAGCAATATATCAGACTTTTTGTAAGCTTTCGCACAACAATCAAAATTAACCAAATTCTATGGCTAAATCTATACATTTGTAAATAGATTAAATCTATACTACATTGTTTTTTAACTTGTTTTACTTTGAAGCTCAGAACGCATTAATTCTTCGCAATCCTTGGTGACTGTGTACACAGTCCTTTGTTACTTGTAATTAATCATTTGTGTCCTTACCTATAAAGAAATTGGATCCCGGCTGCTCTCCGAAAGAGAAGGCGTATCCAAACATCCAGTATCCAAGACCTCCGAAGATGACGTCAATGGCGTTCTTCACCATGATGTTGACTTCGTTCTTGCGGTTCACGTAGCCAGATTCCAACAGTCCGAAACCTGTGTGGTAGAAAATACCAGGTCAATTAAAGGAGATTATCACTGACAGACAGTTAACAACAAAACATTTGAGATCGTTTTCTTTGAAAGTGGTGTAAGTTCATATTTTGACAAAAATTTAGTTAATGATTACAATGAATGCAATCTGCTACGAGATTTTCATCAATAAACAGTTATATTACTGTTCCGTCGAATTTCGAGATCATACAAAGACTTGAAAATAAAATCCTACGTATGGTTACAAATTCGCCCTGGTTTTTTCCGAAATGAGGATATCAGACATGCTCTTTCCCACCCAAGTTGTTAAACACTTTGTTTACAAAATTGCACACAAATTTTATAACTCCATAACCAATATTAATAATTCTGTTTTGAATGATCTCGGCAACTACGATTGCATGTCTGATTTCAAAAATCGCAAAAGACCTCGCGCTGTCCTGAATACTGATCATGAACGCTTCGATATCCTCTTTTCCGACTTTACCATGCAGTTTCTCCACTGAATCACAATTTCCCCTCCAATCGTGTTTGTTCCTATTGTTCTGGTGTTTATTTATTTTTTTATCTTCTTAAAAATTATAATAATAATATAAAAAAATTATATATACATAAATTTTTTATTAATTAAAAAAAATAAAAATAACTAATAGGTTTTTTTAAATAAATTAATATATATATACACTATGTGGAAGAAAGTGACGGGACACGACACTATAACGACATAAACCCATATTTATTAAAATTAATAGGACGTAGGGCCTCCTTTGGCTGCGATCACAGCTGAAACCCTTCTGGGCATGCTTCCCACTAAATTAGCCATAGTGGCAAGAGGAATTTCCTTCCAAATGTTTAATAGGAAGTTCCATAGTTCAGGCTTGCTTTTGGGGTGTGGGGTGCAGGCCCTCAACCGACGGTCCAATTCGTCCCAGAGATGTTCAATTGTGTTAAGATCAAGGCTCTGCGCCGGCCACTCCATGTGTTTAACGTTGTTGTTCACATACCAATCAAGAGTCCTCCTTGCAACATGACATGTTGCGTTGTCGTCTTGATACCAGCAATCATCCATACCGTACGTTGCCCACAAGGTAGGAAGGACATGATTGTCGAGAATATCACAGTGTCTATCGGCATTCATCGCACCATCAACCTTCACCAGTGGGCCAGTCCCATACCAGGAGAAACAGGCCCATACCATCAATCCTCCTCCACCAAACTTTACAGTTGGGACGACACACTTGGGCAAAAGGCGTTCTCGTGTTAAACGCCATACCCAAACACGTCCATCGGAACGGAAAAGGATAAATCGTGACTCGTCACTCCAAAGGACGCGTTTCCAGTCATCCAGAGTCCAAGTACGGTGGTCTTTGGCCCATCGAAGGCGCGCTTTCTTGTTGGTTTTCGTAATCAAAGGCTTATGGGCCGCCGAACGTCCAGTGTAACCTAACTTATGAGCCTCGAAACGAAGAGTCTTGGTCGAAACGGCCACACCTGTGGCTTGTCTAAACTCATTAGCGATGTTATCCATGGATGTTTGACGGTTAATTCGAATCTCTCTGCCGAGCACCCGCCGGTCCCTGCTGGTGAAAACTGTAGGTCGTCCACTTCGGGGTTTGTTCTGACAGTGTCCCTCAGTCTTATAGCGACACACAACACGTGATACAGTTGATTTTGAGCAGTTACGGCGACGGGATATCTCCCTAATTGACACCTTGGCAAGATGCAATCCAACCAACACACCTTTCTCGAACTCAGACAACTCTTCCCGTGGCGCCATCTTGACAAAAAACAACTCTAGTCGACTCCACAGAGTATTTACGGGATATGGCTGACACGTGATACCTATTATTGCGCATGTGTCAGCTGTATTGTTGACTTTTCTACTTTTCGAAGGGTGTCCCGTCACTTTCTTCCAGATAGTGTATATTAGTCTTTTTCTATCTACTCAATGGGCTTAAAGCTTAAGAAACTTCTCTCATTCACAAAGCAGGTGATAGAGGTTGCTATGCAGTCAAGGTTCTCCATCAGTCTGGCAATCCGTCGTCGTCTATAAACAGTTTTCCAACAAAATCCTTTAAAATTTTCATCATTTTATCAATGTAAATTTATGTAGTTAATGAAATTACAAATATAATTACTTTTAAATGGACTTAAGTCCACTTTCCATAAAGATATACTATTTAGTTCAAAAATTATATTACATAATTTTAATTTTTAATTTTTTTGTGCCAACACTGTTAATGACATATAAATGTTCGTTTGTTCACTGGAATTGTGTTGTTTGCTTTTGAATCATCATCAGAAGAGGACCAATAATTGGAGTTGAAAACGCTATTAGTAGTATGTTTTGTTTGTTCCTCATGTACAATGCTGTATAAAATTTCAATTGATGAAAATGCGGAGTTTAAAACACTTGATTTATCCTTCAGCAGGGGAAGATCACGAAAATTTGAATATACACTCATGTCCATAAATTAAGGATAATGAAGTTCAGGCAAAGAAAGAGACAGAAGCAAAACAAATTTGACTTATTTGTAAAGTCCATTTATTAAGGTAAAGATAAAAAAAGATGCTATATGTTTGACACAATTAATAAAAATTGCGATTTTTACTCCCTGGAGCAAATTTCAAAAAAGAATCTATTTACAAAAAACGGTATAGCATGGTTAGTATGGTTAATATGGAGTATGTCTCCTGGACGATGCAATACAGGCCTTACAACGCCTAGGCATGGTGAGTATCAAATTATCAATCTGATCTTGGGGAATATTACACCACTCATCAAGCAATGCCCTCCGAAGTTCCGGTTGACAGGTGGTAGGGGGTTGACGGGCTGCAATTCGTCGGTCAAGCATATCCCACACATGCTCTATTGGATTCGAGTCCTGTGAGTATGCTGGCCAATCCATACGGGTGATATCCTCCAATTGAAGCCATTCGTCTACAATGTTAGCACGGTGAGGACGGCCGTTGTTATCCATAAACAGAAATTCAGCACCCATGGCGCCCCGAAACAAACGTACATGTTGTTCCAGAATGACATCCCGATAGATGTGGCCTGTCATCGTTACACTCTGAACATGCAGGTCAGTTCTGGAACCAAGAATAATTCCTCCCCAAACTAGCCATCCTGCACCACCGTAACGGTGCCATTCAATGGTATTCTCTTGGTGGTAACGGGTACCTGGCGCTCTCCACATTAAAGTCCGGCGAGAATCAGACTGCAAACTAAACCTGGACTCGTCGGAAAACATCACACCAGACCACTGTTGCGGTGTCCACAATTCATGCTCTCTACTCCAGGTTAATCGCAGGCGACAGTGAGTTGCGGTAAGTGGAACACATCTGACAGGCCTAAGAGCATATAGACCAATGTGCCCTAAGCGTATGTACACGGTCTGCCTTGAAACTGTCGTACCGGTAGCTTAAGAGAGCTGACGAGACAGGTCTGATGCTGTGCTCCGTCTGTTTCTTTTGGCAGTAACTGCTAAATACCGGTCCTCATTCGGCGTTGTAACTCGGGGGCGACCTGTGCTGTAACATCTACTCACATTACCATCATCTTGGAATCGTTGCCAAAGCCTGGAGATGACACTCTGGGCGATTCCAAGTTCCTCGGATACTTCCAGCTGGGTACATCCACATTCCAGTCGTCCGATAATTCTACCACGTAAAAAATCATCCAAATGCTTCCTTTGTGCCATAACTATGCGGTTATTGCCACTGAAAGGCTTTTAAAGCGCTTGTGAACAATTTTACTTCTTTGCCACCATTCCTTATATACCCCTCTCTTACACTCTCGTCATTGTGACGTACTATCCGCGCCATCTGGTGGTTTCCTGTAATTTGCATATTCTTCTTCAAGATGTGTGTGATATTTCTACAGGTGAAATTTTTATTTTAGAGTTCAATTTCTGTGTGATTCTGAATTAGCCTTAATTTATGGACATGAGTGTAATACTAGCACATTTATATAATCATACCTTTGGCGCTCGGTAGCACCGGTTGCGTGTTCAAGCGGTTCGTAAACCACTTTAAATCGTAGGTCCCTGTCAAATATGACCGTAGGCATTGGGAAAAGGCCTGACACCCATATCTTTAAAAAATGAAAAATCTCCTGTTTTACAATGTGCCAGCAGGTAGACGGCCTTGGCCCACCATGGGACTGTTAACCCCTAATTATGATGATGATGATATATACTCGAGGGGCCTGATGGCTTGCTTGGTCTGGTGCTTGGTGCCACAGGTTTCCGTTTCCTATCCCGGCGATGCCATGGATGTTTGTAGTGGGTCGGAATCCATTTCACAACCGTAGGACCCGGTTTCATCTGACTGTAGAGCGTTGGGCTGACAAGCCTATTGCGTAAAAAGATAACATCTTCTGTGTCGGAATTCACCAGTGGGCAGACGGTCTTGGCCCAAAATGGGGCTGTTACGCTAATGATGATGCACACGCAAAGTTGTAATTAAAATGTCCTTACCTGAAGAAATATTGAAATAAAGTCTTTTTATTTATTTTTTTTTTTACATATTTAATAAAAATGTCATCAAAAAAATGGTTTGATTCAATTGATTCATAAATGAAGGACTTTCTTATTTTGTTGACTTTGGAAATCATCAATTGTATAAATGAAAATTTCTTTTAACCAATACTTTACAAACGATCACATTACAAACTTAATCAATTTAATATTTAAAAAACTTAAAATGAGCGTATTAGTATAAACCAATACTTTTCAAACCATTTAAATACAAACCCTTAAATATTTCCACATAATATAAAATAGACTTACACCACTTTCAATGAAAACTCCTCATTTGTTATTGTTCTAATTAAGGTTTCGTATAACTTGTTTTTCAGCTTATGAATAGATTTTCTACTACGAAATTTCTAACTGAATTTTATAACTAGAACACTTAGATTTTTATTTTAAATTTAACACTATAAATAGTTGTACATAATTTTTTGTTGTTGTTTTGATGCAACTGGCAATACAGAGATAAGCAAGGACTCCACCGCTGTTATTGATTTAGCACTACGCAAGAGGGAACGTGTAGCTTGAAGATGTGCTATGGTCCACGGCCTATTAGACCGGAACCTACGGTTTAAAATGGACTCCGAACCACTACAAATATCCAGGGATGCTCTTGTACATGAATTGTTTGGGTATATTTACTTTGGGTACTTTGGTAAAAAAAACTTTGGGTATATTTAATTTTGAATTGAAATTGTTCTACTGTTTTTTGAATTTTAATTTCGATAATATTTAATATTTCAAATTACGATGAAAATATTATTGGAATAACTTAAACAATATTTCAAGTTGATAAATAAAAGTTAGAAAGATATAATTTTTTTATTCTACTTAAATTTCTCGAATTTGAATTTTTTTCGTTTTCATCAGAAAATTAATGAACTGGGCTAGGGGCCTGATGGCTGAGTGACTAGCACTGTGTCGCTCGTTGGCCCAGGTTTCGGGTTCAAATCCCGGCAGTGCTATGTATGCTTGTAATGGTTCAGAATCCACTTTAAACTGTAGGTCCCGGTATAATAGGATCGCAGAGCGTTGTGGGGGGGTAGTGTTACACGCGTCCGTAGCATATCTTCCAGTACATATGCCTCCTGGATAGTGCTAAATGAGTAACAGCGGATAAATTTTTCTAGTTTTTTCCAATACCGCACGCAAATGTGGGACTGTTACCCTTACAGGTTCTCCTCTCATCGCCAGTTGTTCGTGGTATACATACCACCCATATTAACCAAAAAATTAATAATTACGAAAAAGAATATAGCCAATAAAATATAAAAGTGATAACTTTTTAGAACCGTAAAAATAGGTCGGGGGCGATAGCCGAGTGGCTGGTGCTATGGCGCTCGGTATCACAGGTTTCGGGTTTAAGTCCCGGCGGTGCCATGGATGTTACGGTCATTCAGAATCAATTTTAAACCACAGACCACAGTCTAATACGATCGCAAAGTGTTGTGGGGGACTGATACTCTCGTCCGTAGCATATCTTCCAGCTGTACGTGTCCCCTGGGTAGTGCTAAATGAGTAACAACCGCGCAGGCCTTGCTTATAGCATAAAGATTAACTGTCTCTGTATTGCCAGCTGCGTTAGAACAACATTTAAAAATAAATCATTTGAAACGCCTAATAAGCATAAATTTAATCATCATCATCATCATTGGTGCAACAAGCCCATTGTTGTGCGTCAAGGCCATCTGCCTACTAGCAGATTTCGAGACGAGAGAAGTTTTCCTTTTTACGGGATAGGGTTGTCAGCCCTACACCCAAAGCAATGCGGTCATTTCAGTGGGATCTACAGTTTGAAGTGGATTCCGAACCACTACAAATATCCATGACACCATCGGGACTTGAACCCAAACCTATGGCTCCGAGCACCAGAGCGGTAGTCACACGGCCATCAGGCCCCACATAAAATTAATACTCATGTTAAATCAAAAATATTAAAAAAACGATAGTTTTGTAATAAACACGTCATAAAATCTTTTCAACAAAATGGACAAACATTTCATGAGACAACGAACCTCAAATATCCATTGCTGAAAGAATAGGAAAAATAAAAACAGCACAAGTAAAAACATTATTACATATTATTACCTATTAAAACATATTATTACCTATTATTACATTAGTATTATTTCTTTGATTATAAAATTCCAACACAATTTTTTTTTTCTAAATGGCATATTTGTTTTCTAAAGAGATTTAAGATGACAAATTATTTAAAATGAATTTTAAATAAATCATCATATGATTGAAAAATGGAAAAATAGAAAATGTCCAACTAACGTTGCCAGTCTAAAAATAAATTATCAGATCTAAACCATAAAATATCTTTAGTCTTAAATAATCTCTGTTTCTAAAATAAATTTTGAAAATTCCCCGAAAGAAAATTAAGTCTGTAATGTGAAGGTTGGCCAACCAGATTGTAACTGGGTTGGGTTGAGATACTTGAGGAACAGGTTGGAGAACTCACAGCTTTTCTTACGCACGCTCAAACATCCCACACATGCAATTAGCGACATACAATATTTAACACATTTAAAAACATATAATTTTAGATTCGTAGAAGAACTCCACTTCTAAGCCAAAAACCCGAAACTCGACTATGCGCAGTGTGCCCGAAATATACTTCCTCTCTGAGTGAGAGTCTGTAGGCCAACTAATGTTAAAGTTTGAGTTAAATCATTTTCTTTCGGGGTGGTAGACTATAAATTAAGCGTTTCTCGGGCGGGAGCGCAGGTTGCGCTGTTTTTTCTCTCGAGAGGTTTCTCCAGATTGCCACAGTGGCACTCTTGCCAGTGTGTAGGAGGAAGAACTATTACAATATGAATTTTTTTAAGACATTAAATTAATTTTTTTATATATCAAACTATAATTTTAAATTAAATATTTTGTCAGCTCATCAATTACATCATTTATATAAGCATCAATATTCTGATGAATATGTAATGAAACTTAACCATAAAAAAACGCTGTATCAATAATAATATTCAGGTGAGATAATAAAACTGATACTAATAAGAAAAACACTGATTCAGTGAAATATAAAATGCTTAACAAAGATACATTTTTTTTTAGATACTTGAGGCACATGTTGGAGAACTCACAGCTTTATTTGCGCACGCTCAAACACTACAAACATATAATTAGTCACAACCAATATTTAGCCCATTTAAAGGCCATTTAGTCCCATTTAGCCCGTGCAGGATGGACGAAAATATACTCTCTCTCCAGGTGTGAGTCTGTAGGTCAATTAATGCGCCGGGATGCTCTAAATATATTTCCTCTCGAGAGGACAGACTATAAACTGAACGCTTTTCCTCGGAAGCGCAGGTTTTGCTGTACTTCCTCTCCGGTGAGAGTCTCGAGGCTTGCTGGCCTTTTTTTTCTGAATGCTAAAGGGAGACGCTCTTACCAGTGTTTAAGAGGAAGCACGGTTGTAAATATATATTAATATTTTTTAATTTAATGGTCATTATGTTTGAAAAGGTATTAAGAAGTTGAAACTCTAGTCTAGTAGCGAGTTCCATTTCATTTATTATTAATTATTTTTTTAAAAAAATTTCAAGATCATATGGTTTTTAATAAATATTAGCAGTTTTAAGAAATGATTCATTAAATTTTTTTTCTATTATTATTATATTATTATATAAAATATTCTTTCTGTTATTAATATATCAATATGTAAAATATTCTGTTATTAATATATAAATATGTTGAATAGTCTTTCTGTTATTGACAGTTAATATGTTAAATAATCTTCTATTATTAATATATTACTGTGTAAAATATTGTTTCTGTTATTAATATATTAATATGTTAAATAGTCTTTCTGTTATTAATATATTAATGTGTTTAAATATATTCTGTTTAAATATTCTTTCATTATCTATAATTCTTGATAAATATATATAAATAAGAGGCATCTCCAATTTTATTAATAAAACTGCTTTATTTAATAAAATAGCGTATAATGAATTACTGCATATAATAAAACATATGGCTATGCCATAGAAAAATTAAAGCCAGGAACAACCTTGACATGCTATTAGAAAAAAATCATTCGTGTATTCTTGACTCTTAACATCATAATTTACTATTTCTGTCAAGAGCAGGCGACCATAGCAAGGCAATAAAAAGATGAAGTACCCCTATAAATAAACCCAAACTTTGTTTTGTTTCCTTAATCTACAATGCATAGCTTTCAAGGCAAAAAACGTTTGCTGCACAGATGCGTTTTTGTGAAAATTAGGTGGTTATGGATTAAATCAGGGGTGGGCAACCTTGCGGGCCACTTTGGAAACGCATCCTAACTCCGCGGGCTGCATATCAAATTATATATCTTCATATTAAATTTAGACTCATTGTAGACATTTTTGGAGTAAAAAATTGAAACATAATAAGTTATTATTAATGTGTTTACTATTCTTCTTACATGTAAACGTAGATAATATAATAACAACGATACTAAACTCCCATTATAAAAAAAATATATAACACTAAAAATGAAATATAATATAAGAAAATGAAATCATTAAAAAATATTTATTTTACGAGTGCGATATTTGTTTCTCCACTGTTTCATTTAGCTTATACAAATCGATGCGCGCGCATCATAAGTTCGTAGAATATTATTTAACTATATTCTGCGAATTCATAACTGTAAACTCATCAATAAAACAGGCAGTATCTGTCCTATATATTTGCAAGAATATTATTTTAAAATCAAAGTTAGTTTCCTCTCATCATTTCGACAGTTCATTTTTGAATATAGGGAGGCACCCTTATTGTATTTTTTTAATACATTGGTTTTCATTACTTTGGTCATTCTAAAATAAATATAGTTTGTAAAAGTGTGATAAATCTCAGGGGCCGTAAAATTGTTCAAGATGGGCAGCGGGTTGGCCACTCCTAATTTAGACGGTGAGGCCTTTTACAGACGCTGCTTCTAGAAACGAAAAGACTCGATATTGTTCGTGTTAAACCTGTCTTACATAGATAATTAAGATGCCAAAGGGAATTTCGCTGGTTTTTTCCAATACAGCACGCGAATGCGGGACAGTTACCGTTAAAAGTTCTCACGAAAGGTAATGTTCTCCTCTCATCAACCAGTTGTTCGTGGCATTCTTAAGATCCACCGATATTCATCAAAACAATTAATAATTACCAAAACCCATTGCTCCAATTAGATAGCCAATAAAATATAAAAGTAATAGCTTTTTACAATTGTAAAAAAAGGGGTGGTGATGACTGAGTGGTTAGCGCTCTGGCACTTGGTACCACAGGTATGGGGTTCGAATCCCGGCTGTGCCATGGATGTTTGTACTGGTTCTGAATCCATTTTAAACTGTAGGTCCCGGTCTAATAGGATCGTAGAGCGTTGTGGGGGTAGTGTTACTCGCGTCCGTAGCATATCTTCAAGCTATGACCGCAGAGCGTCACAGAGACCAATTAGGCTTCTTCTCACCCACATCATTCCCTAACTGTAAAGGGGCAACTCAGCTCTAGGCACAGTGATGTGGTGTTGTAATAGTAATAATGCACTTTAAACCGTAGGTCCTGATTTAATTTAGTGCGTTGTGGGGGTAGTGTTACTCGCGTCTATATATATATTGAAGTCTAACAATTTTTCTATTTACTACAGCTAGAAATATTGCAAATGAAAATCTCGATATTTTAATTTCGAAATTTCTGTTTCGATTCCAAAAAAAAGTTTCCTTTCCTGAATTGAGGAAACTGTAAAACGCAGAACCGATTCTGCAAGCGTTTAATTTCCACCTTCTGGTTAAGTGTGACACAACAGTTGTCTATTTACCTTGAGTGGGATTCCTAGAAAGAAACCATTCACCTAAATTTATTTCAACTGGTTCAAAGATATGGAGAATCAAACTCTAAAAATTGTTTACTCAATAGAGATAGGAATCCAAAGATATTAAATTGGAATTGTACATTAATATTTATTTAAAGATCGAGTTTGAATATTTTGTCATAGGCTTTACTGAGACGGCTTTGCTGTCGTTTACATCGTCAAAGAAACCGTCATATATATATATGTGTGTGTGTGTGTGTGTGTGTCTGTACAGATGGTTATCAAAATAATAAAGACACCTGTGAGTAAAAGTGGCATTTAATAATGTATCGTCCTAAATGCATGCTAGGTGCATTAAAATATAATCTTAACTACCCGTTTTTTTTTAATATGAAAAGCAAACTACTTTGTCCAAAAATTAAGGCCTATTTTCAATTTAAAATTCCTGGGGTTTATGGAATTTCAAATTTTTTTCAGGTTACTGTCACTGTCCTTGATATCTGTGTGAAATGTGACGTCAAACTATTCATTAGTGTTTCAGTTCCTGCTTGACTTTGTGAGACACTATAATCGATTCCGGATATTTTTGAAATTAATTGTGCAAAGAACTTGCATTCAATTTTGTTTCCAAAAATGTATAGAATGTTGCAGAAGACACTCGATGAGCATTCTTATATCGGAAAGAAATGTTTACAAGTGGTATAAACAGTTCAAAGAAGGCAGAGAACGCGTTGAAGACGAAGAGCCCTCTGGTCGACCATCAACCTCAATCGCCGAATCTCACGTCCAAAAGATTGGGTGTTTGCAAACCCTCGATTTACAATTAGAGAACTTGCTGATGATGTTGGAATTTCAAAAGGATCAGTCCATTCCATTTTGGACCTCAAACGCGTCAAATCGCGATTGGTACCGAAAACACTGAATGCGCCAGCTCACACTGCATTCATTCTTCGTGACTTTTCCGCCAAAAATGAAACTCATATCGTTCCACAACCACCGTATTCACACCGTGCGACTTCTGGCTATTCCCTAAACTCAAAATACCACTCCGGGGACACCGTTTTGAGTCGATTGAAGAGATTCAACGTGAATCACCGCGCGCTTTGAAGGCCCTCCCTGTCGATGACTTTTTAGCATGCATTGAGGATTGTAAAAAAAAAGTTGGTTCATCGTGTCCGGAGGGGATTACTTTGAAGGCTATGAAATAAATTTGGAAGAATAAATAAAAAGTTTTTGAAAAAAAAAATTGGTTTTCCTTTTTGGGAACAGTAGTATATCATGATAGTATGAACAAGAAAGAACAGTATATGTACAGGTGATTATCAAAATAATGGAAACATGCTAGCATTAGGAATCCCTTACTAATATACCTCCATGCCTAACAGTTGGAAGGAGACAATCACGATCATATGTTTATGCAGGTGTCCTCCAAACGTACACCCGTCCTGTTGTGGGGAAAAAGAGTGAAAGCTGATTCGTCTGACCGTAAGTATATCTATCTTCCACTTATCACTAGACCAGAGTTTTGTGGTTGTGGCACCGCTGTTTGACATTAACGGATGTGACAAGTGTCTTGAGAATTGCTGCTCTGCCTTAAAAGTCGTGCTTGTGAAGGTGCCTTGCAACATTAATTATTGACATATGTCGATTGTGCTCTGCGCTCACTTTTGCTGCAGTTGCTTTCATTTTAGGCATTACGATCCGCTTCAATACCCGTCGGTCTCTTTCACTCAGCTTCTCTTTCCGTCCACTATTTTGCTTCGCCGAGCTTGTCTTGCCGCGCTGTGTGTGTACGCTGTCATGATTTTAGTCACCATATCTCTAGAAACGCCTAAAAGTTGGTCGCAAATACTCCACCAGTCGGACTAATATAATTCGGTCTCTTTGAAAGTCTGTGAGCTCAGACATTTTACGCTTTTGACAAAAACTCAAGACGTACACAATTTCACGAAGGTTACCTCATACTACCATGATATATACTCTTTATATTAGGAACTGATAGCTGAGATTATATTGTAATGCTTACGAAGCGCCTTCTTAAATACCACGATTATTCACAGGTGTTTCCTTTTTGATAACCACCTATATATATATATATATATACATATATAGGTGGTTATACGTATATAGGTTAGTTAGTCCTAACCTTCAAAAGACACGTGTATAAATTTGACAGCTGTTGCACTATTAGTATGTGAGTTATAGCATTTTTAGTGAAGCAACTTTTGTTAGTTTGAAAAAATGGATAAAAAGGAATTTCTTGTGTTAATTAAAGCATCGCGTTTTGGCCAAAAAAAAAATACTATTGAAGCCAAGGCTCGGCTCAATCGTAGAGAAGTGGTTTGCTAAATTTAAACGAGGCGAAATGAGCACCGAGGACGAGGCACGCAGTGGACGCCCCAAAGAGGCTGTTACCGACGAAAACATCAAAAAAGTCCACAAAATAATTTCTGATAACCGTAAAGTGAAGTTGATTGAGATAGCTGAGACCCTAAAGATATCAAAGGAACGTGTTGGACATATCGTGAATGAATATTTGGATATGCAAAAGCTCTATTCAAAGTGGGTGCCGTGCAGAGCTCACAATCGACCCAAAACAACAACGAATTGATGATTCTAAGCAGTGTTTGGAGCTATTCAATCTTAATAAACCCGAATTTTTGCGTCGATATCTGACAATGGATGAAACACGGCTCCATCATTTCACACCGGAGTCCAATCGACAGTCAGCCGAGTGGACTGCACGTGATGAACACTAAAAATGCTATAATTCACATACTAATAGTGCAATAGCTGTCCAATTTATACACGTGTCTTTTGAAGGTTAGGGCTAACTAAAAGGCCTATGGATTTAATACTAGTAGCGCCCTCTATGTGTCAGCCTACGAACTTTTCAGTCCACCTGTTATAACATATCAACACAAAAATCGAAAGAGAACTCACGTGGAATGGATTATAATAGGAAAGTTTTGTATAATAATAAGAGACAGAACGGTATTCAATACACGTAAATTGTCAAGTGCTTCGTAGAAACACAAGCAAATTGTATAACAAACCATAATAACATTCACTATAATTAAATAACATTCACTCAAACCATAATAACACTCATACTACAAAAATCATTCGTAATCCTCAGAAAAAAAAAAAAAAAAAGGAAAATCTTCGAGATCAAAGGACGTATATGCAGGTAAATCATAAGATAAATACAAATATCAGAAGGGTGAACAAAGAGACCTGCATTGTAGATTGCATTGCGATTCACGTTGAATCTCTTCAATCGAGTCAAAACAGTGTCCCCAGAGTGATCTTTTGAATTTAGGGAATAGCCAGAAGTCTCACGGTGTGAATACGGTAGTTTTGGAACGATACGGTTTTCATTTGTGGCGAAAAAGTCACGAAGAATCAATGTGTGAGCTTGCGCAATCAGTTTTTAGCGGTATCAATCGAGATTTCACGCGTTTGAGGCCTCAAATGGAATGGACCGATCCTTTTTAAATTCCGATATCAGCAGCAAGGTAAGGTCTTTAATATTTTTGGACGTGAGCTTCGTCGGTTGAGTTGGATGGTCAACCAGAGGGCTCTTCGTCTTCAACGCATTCTCTACCTTTTTTAAACTGTTTTTACCACTTGTAAACATTTTTTTCAGATATAGGAATTCCTACCAAATGCCTCCTGCAACATTCCATACGTTTTCGCAAACAAAATTGAATGCAAGTTCTTTGCTCAATTCATTTAGACATTTCAAAAATCGTCTGAATCAGTTTTAGTGATTTTTCTTTTTTTTCACGAAGTCAAGCGCAACTCAAACACTAATGAATATTTTGACGTCAAATTTCACACAGATGCCAAGGACAGTGTCAGCAACCTAAAAAAGGAAAAAAAATTGAAATTCCATAAGCCCCGGGAATTTTAAATTGAAAATGGGTCTTAACTTTTGGACACTGTGGTATTGGCAGTTAAAATATTGAACACTATTTACACAGAACATGCAACAACGGAACATTGGACATGTTGCCTGTGAAATCTGTATAACTTAAAAGAATTTTGCAAAAACCCAAAGAAACATTGATATAAACGCAAAAGAAATTAATTGTGACAACCTGAGGATAGCTTTATCAAGGAATATGTACCTTAGGATATGTAAATTCTTATCTGCAGATAGCTCGATCCATGTCAGAAACACATCCAAGGGCACATACCGACAGCAAGGAGGTAGACAGAATACCTTCCGTTAAGAGTCGTCTTGGTATATGACTGACTGCCATGTAGCATATCATATCGTGACAGAATCTTGTGACTGCTTATAATAATAAGACTATTAAGAGAGTAATTGGGCAACAGGTTTTAAACAGTAATCGGGGTATGTGGAGTATCTGATTTGGTTTTGGTTTGTCGCTCATCTTGCAGCCACGAGGGCTAAACAGATTGAGACCTACGGTTTACAGTGGATTCCGAACCACTACAAACATCCATGAAATCACTGGGATTCGAACCCAAAACCTGTGGTACCAAGCGCCAGAGCGCTAGCCACTCGGTCATCTGGTACCCTAAAATATAGCCCCTCTGTTACTCATTTAGCACCACTCAGGGGGCACGTGTAGCTTGAAGATATGCTACGGACGCGAGTAACACTACCCACACAACTCTCTACGATCATCTCCGCGATCGAATACACTTTAAACCGTAGGTTCCGGTACGGCTTAAAGTGTATTCCGAACCACTACAATCATCCATGGCACCGCCCAGACTCGAACTCGAAACCTGTGGTACCGAGCGCCTGACACTCGGCCATCAGGCCCCAGAGATATTATAATTCTAGATATTTTAGATTTACTGCCATTAAAAAAGCATGTGGATAAAATTTATTCCTAATTTTGTTACGGTTTTTTTTAGTATTTACTTTTTAGAGTAATAAAATATATAATAATATAGAGAGTATATAATATAAAATATATAATTTGAAGCAATAAAAAATATATATGTAATATATTTTATTACTTCACTAAAAATATTTTTCCATGATTTATTCATATAAAAAAAGCACAGGAAATCATCGTGTTAACTTCATTGATACTATAATATTTTTAAATTTAAAACTATAGAAAAATTCAGTTCGTTTTTTATAAAAATATTTTTAAAAATATGAAGACACACATAATTGTTATTTTTTTAAATCAGAAAATGCTAAATGAATATTTCAAAGAAATGTTTTCTAATAGCACTCCGAGGGAAAAAAATGCAAGTAAAATTAAATAATTATAAAAATTAGATATTTTGATATTATTTTGCAATTATAATAATATTTTTTAAATGAAGAGACAGAAATTATTTGATTTTTTCGATATATTTAATTTCTGAACATGCATATCAAATTTAATTAAGGAAACGGGTTTTTTTTACTGTATTTGATACTGTACTATAAAAGTAATATTGAAATATTACTTTACTTAGAAGGGGAAAGCATTTTGGCAGATAAAACCGGATAATTAAAAACTTTCAACTTTTCGTTGTTTGTTATACCTGTTTTTTAATTTTTACCATTAGTTCACATTCTCCCTGTATATATCTAGTTCAAATTTTCAATCGTTCATAAAATACTTCTTATTCATCCACTCCAGTTCAAATACATTTTTTTTAACTTGTAGTGGATGACACTGGATGTGAATACAGTTTTTTCAAATATTAATTCAGTAATTAAATTTAATCAACAAATTTTAGTTTTTTTTTATTTTAGTTGCATGCATCTACCAATAGATGGAGCCAGATGTATGAGGAAAATTTCAACTTTATTTGTAAAAAAATTTTCTGCAATAGAGTGAAAAAAAAGTAGGAATTGACTTAAAAAAAAAAATTTTTATATTACTTTTTTTAAAAAGAAAAAGCACTTATTATTGCTTACTATTCATTTTTTTCTATTAAAAATCCTATTTTCTTAACAATGTGTTTTGAATGGAAATAAAAATTGACAAACTTCTAAATATTTATGTTAAAATTTGCCTGAATCTAGAAAGTTTATTTTTAAGCCGTAATTTATATTTTCAGAATACATTAAGAAAATGAAAAGAATAAATTGGAATTAAAATACATTTTTCTCTTTTTTGAAACGAAAATTTCATTACTTTGCACACTTTTTTTTTACACATAAGTTATGTTCTTGCATAAATATAGTTGTTGAATCAATGGTCCCTATTCTGACCTCAAGTTATTTGCAATAAAAGGTAGATAATAGCAGATACAGCGTTACCCAGGGTGCAACCACAAAGGGTTTCACAATTTAGAATGTCTGACTGTTTCCAATGTGATATCTGGGGATTCGCCTATTTCTCCTTTCCTGATGATAGAGCTCTACAGTAAGACTTTTCGGCCTACAGATTTATAATATCCATCTTTAGTGTAGGCCTGGAAATTTTCGATTCAGTTTCGAACCGAACATCCTTTACTCAGAAGGCCAACGTTCCTTTTACCGCCTCACTCTGTTCACTATAGTAGTATTGTTGTTGTTTTCATATCATTATTGTTTTCCGATACTATAGTATATAGGCGATTATGATTTGAAGTTATCTCTGTTACTGGAGCAGCAATTATGAAGCAGATACAGCTTTACCCAGTGTAAACAACGAATGAATTATTATATTTCACCCAGATTTTACCACTGTAATTTAAAACAAACACCTTTAAAAAACGGTAACGACAAAGGATTCGAACACTGTTCTAAGTACAGCGATAGAGCTTTCTGGCCTATGGATTTATCATGCCCATCCCTGACATAGATAAGGAAGTTTTCTGTCTGGCATCCCAAATTTCAAAATAGATGTGTTATATATTTTACCACTTGATGCTCGATTAAAAATTTTTGAATCAAAATTAAAAAAATAAATTCATTATAAATGCTTTAAATGCAATTGAAAGTGATTAAATAATATTCAAAATAGAAATAATAATGTTTAATTTTTTTAATAATATTCATATTTAAATGATAAAAGATTTTATGATTGTTAATTTTAAAAAAAAAACTTCACTATTAGACATTATTAAAGTGAGAAATTATTATCTAAAAAATTAATTTTCCAGTTTGTTTTACGTATTTTTCGTTTATAACATTTAATAATATTTTTTTTTATTCTTTAAGTAATTTATAGCGAGAAAAGGAGCATATGATTTGGAATAAAAATTTTCCCATGACACAAAACAGCACTCAGATATTTTCAAGGATATGTCATCTTTAAGCTTAAGATATCAAACTGTCTTCGGTCTGGATAGTAATTACAAGTTGACGACGTCAAACTTTTATTTTAGTTTAGCATAAAGGAGTTTCCGTTTATCAGACTCATACCAGATAAATAGTATTTCTGATGAATAAAATATTTATCAAAACTATTATTATTATTATTTATTTTTTTTGAAAGTGCTGTCTACTTTTTCATTTTCGTGATCTTAAACAGTTGCTATTTTAATAACAAATTATTTTTATTATAGAGATCATAAAAAAATTTTATGAAATAACTACCTAAACAGCTACTATTATTTGTAGCTGACATTTATATCGAACAATATTTAATATACAAAGTATATTAGAGATGTTACAAAATTTTATAGTAAATGTTTCAGAAATTATAAATTGTTTTAAAATCTTAATATTGAGATAAATGAAAATGAGATAAAAAAAAATAACTATATATCGTTTAAAACTAAAACCAGAATTTATAAAAATTCCAAGTAATTTTAATTTCTTGAACTTTCCATGCAAAACAAACATGAAATGTTACATCTTGGTACTTTTACGCAGTGTTTAATATTGTCAAAGCTAGTATTGGTAATATATATGTTTATAATTACGGGAAATTAGCTTATGGGAATTGAAGATAATTAAAATTATAAAAAAAGACCGGGAAATTTCATAACAAAAAAAGAAAATTCTAATTTAATATTGCTGCTATATCAAATGCGTTGTGTCTCAACTTGAGATCATTCGCTATTAGAACAGTCAAAGTTTCTACTTTATTTTTACAATGTTGTAAAAAATTATCAATAGATGGCGCCAGTCATTTGCAATAATTGTTGCCATCTATCGGTGAAAAATCTGGTAGGGGAAATAAAAAATAAGATTTTCTTTAATTAAAAAAGAATTAATAATTTTTATATAAATTTTCGCGACTCATTAGATAAAAAAAATGAGATATGAAATAAAATTGAGATAAAAAAAAAATTTTTTTTAATGGTTTTTAAGAGCTACCGCTTTTAAACTTTAGAAAAACCATAAAGAAAAACGAGTCAGTAGATAAATATCTTACTCTATGTGTACATAAAGATGGTAATGTATTAATTGATATTTTTTTTACATTTAAATAAGGAAACAAGTATTAAAAGTTTCCATTTTAAATAAATAAATTGGGATTTGTTTTAAAAAAGAAAATTAAACAATTAAATTTCCATCACTTAGTCACCATAGTATAAAAGATTTTAAAATGCATTACTGAATTTTATTTATCCTATTATTTTCATTCAATAGAGTTATTATAGGTCCTTATATATTTTCTCTTCAATATTTGAAGACAAAAAATAGAACATTTCTAATCTTCAATCTTTTATGCAAAAAAAAAAATCATTATTTAACACTGATTAAATTCTGGCTATTTTTCAATACGTCAAGAAAAACTTTTAGAATTTCTTATTTTGTTACTCGAGATTTAATTCGTAAAAGTTACACTCTTTTCTTTTATTTTTTCTATCAGAACCTCAAAGGAAGAACGTTAAAGCAGTTCCACTTAGAACATAGAAGAACTTAGAACATTTCCAAACTAGCACTTTTTGGCGGTGGGATGTCTTCAGCAAGTGGTTAAATTCCGATAATTTTATTAATATACAGGGTGATTATAATTAAAGTCCTACTTTCATAATGCTGTAAAAAAATGACAATCATCACAATCACCACTCATCACAATGAGTTCAAATTTAAACTGAATATACTTGAAGAAGGGGGAAACGGTATCGCATCAAAAAAAAAAAGTTCCAAAAAATGTTACACCGAATTTTCCCATCCAATTTGGTATGACCTTGCCGTGGTGGATGTGGGTGGACTTTCCACTAGCAGTGTCACAAGCGTTGAATGACTTGGAAGTCATTTTTTCCGTCAAAAACCGAAGCAATCAAACACATTGAACACTACAGTGGGTTTGATGTGCAACTCATGCCAAATACGTTGTCATTTCGATTCATCTATTAATACACTTTGGAAGTTTTTTTATGTCGTTCCTTTATACCTTACCTGCCTTATTTCCCCCCCTCTTCAAGTATCTTCAGTTCGAAGTTGAACTCATTGTGACGAGTGGTTCTTTTTTACAGCATTTTGGAAGTGGGATTTTAATCATAATCCCCCTGTATTAGCGATATTTTTTAGAATTCCGTTCTGAACTCACTTGACATTTAATGCAAAAGAGTAATTTTCTTTTCTTTCATTCTTTTTTCTCATCTGAACTTGTGCAGCTTTTTAAGAGAAAAAAAAATCAATCTTCAGACAACAGCATTCGAGGCATTAACTTCATATTGCATATTTCCTAAGATTCAAGGAATGTCGAAATAAGAAAGTGGCGTAGCATTGCACAGAAATACATTTGCCGAAAGATGTCAACAAGTCGTCTCTTAACGTCCAATAAAAGACGCAATTTGGGTTGCGAGTAACTCCAAATCACATTTTCGACACCGTCCCGTAAATGAAAAAACTCCCCGTCTGTATTAGTTCTCGTTTCGTTTGTACATCGCAGTGGCGGCACAATTGCGACAAAAACCGTGATATCCATTCCTTCAAATCTATTCAGTCTTATTTCGGTCTGGCAGTTTCGAAATAAGCAAATAGCATTCAAGGCAGCAGTAAATTCTGTTTATTAGAATTCTTCAGAAAGTTATAAGGCCAGAAATGTCTCGAAGCTTTGGTTTTGTTTTGCATATTTTTTTAGTAAGATCTATGTGTAAGGTTTAATTATAACCGCGAGAGGTCGCGGTTATAACTGGTAACTGTGACCAGTACTGGGTCCTTAACCGTGGTGCAGTGTGGTAAGTAGCAGCTGTGGTATCTTGAGACCACAAGATGAACGCTAGGAGCGTCAGATCAAAACAGACGGTCAGGGACAGGCTTTGGTTTTTAGATATCAATAGTATTGTAGAAGTGGCACAGGGTGCCAAGTGTATGTATGTATTCATAGTGTAAATAAAAAGATTAATATTATTAGAAGGAGAGTATTCCATCCTGACACAACGAGCTGCTAGTATAGCAGCTAACATATGGTAACTATTTAAATCAGGTGTGGCCAATCCGCAGCCCGCCTTGAATATTTTTCCTGCCCGGGAGATTCATCACACTTTTGAAAAATATATTTATTTTATAATGGCCAAAATAGTAAAAACCAATGTATATTCAAAATGTAACTGTCGAAATTAGGAGAATAAAATTAAAGTTAATTTTTTCTTCCGTTAAATTCACGCAGAAGTAATATTCCTGCGTGTATACGATGAATATTGCTCGTTTTATTGATGAGTTTACAATCAGGAGTTAGCAGAATAATCAAATTATATTCTGCGAACTCATAATGAGGACGCCTCTTGGAATATCTAATATAGCAGGTTCTATGTTTCACTTTAAGTGACCTCAATGCAGTGACCATCCCTATCAATTGATTGTTGATAGCAGGGCAAAAAAGACTCTTAGTTGAAGTTGTTAGCGCTTTAGCTTCAACTTACACCTGCGAACCGTTTTTTTTCTTCCTAAAATGAAATTGACCTAAAATGAAAAAAAAAACGAAATAAATGAATCCTAAAATGAAATGAAAACCCAAAAACACTCAAACATAACGGACGTAACACCAATTATTATGAGCAAATACCCAAATGAGAATGATTTGCTAAAGCTAAGTGAAAGAGAGGAGAAACAAATATCGCACTAGTAAAATAAATATTTCTTAATGTTTGTATTTTTTTTATTCCGCTTATATTTTTATATTTCATGTTTAGTTTTATATCTTTTTTACAATGTGCGTTTAGTATCATTATTATTATATTACCTATGTTTACATCCAAGAATAATAGTAAACATAAAAATAATAACTCCTCATGTTTCAATTTTTCACTCCAAAAAAAATGTCTATAATGGTCTAAATCTAATATGGCCATGTATATAATTTTATATGCTGCCCGCGGAGTTAGGATACAATTCCAAAATGGCCCGCAAGATTATTTGGGTTGGCTATTCCTAGAAATTAATACTGTAAAAAGAATTTCGTATTTAATATAATTCACAGAACATTTTATAAGTATTTTTTAACAGAAAATAATACCACTATAATTAGAAATTATAGTAATTTTTTTCTTATATTTATTAATTTGGTTTTTTGTTGAACCCTACTGGTCCTCTTATTCCACTTATATATGCCACAAACAGATCACGATGATCGATAAGAGGGGCTTTCTGGGAAATCTCAAGGTTGTAATTGCCTTACACCCTTGTGTTGCATGGGGGAAATATCCAGAAAACTTCCCACCATCAAAACAGAAGCTGCCCCTTTTCCTCCACCATGAGTAGATTACTCATAGAACGTCCCGCATTGCAGGACATTAGGCACAACAACAACATAAACATAATGCTCTGTTTTGATTTTAAAAAAAACATTACAAAATTTTCTGTTTCGTAATTTGAAGTGTTAATTTACAGTTAAAAAAAAAAAATTAACCTTTGTAGCTATAACCGACACAGTAACCTCAGAAGGATAGTGCAATTTAATGTCAATATGCGTTCTCAATACTGCAAAACACTACCCTTTGGTGGGGCCTGAATGGCCGAGTGTCTAGCGCTCGGTGCCACAGGTTTCAGGTTCGAGTCCCGACGCTGCCACGGATGTTTGTAGTGGTTCGTAATCCACTTTAAACCGTATGTCCCAGTCTCCTATGACTGTAAGAGCGTCACGGAGCCAAAGTCAGACTTCTACCTACGTGTGCTCCATCAGAATAGAAGCTGCATCCCTCTTCCCTCCTTACATGAGGGATACAACAATAACAACGACCCTTTGGTGTAATTACAGCAGCACTTCTTCTGGGTATATTAGAAAAAAATAATAACTTATATCATGACGCAATGACAATTTAAAGATTATGATGTAATCATGCGTTACTATTGTAAATTTATAACGTCCTATTCAAAATAAATAGAAGTATCGCGTTTTCATTTGCCGTATACCATTTATAAGAAAATAATGAACAATTATATGTTATATCACACACTAAGATATTTTGTTACATAGTTATTAACATATTAAAAAAAACAATAATAAATTCAAGAACTTAAGCCAAGAGCAAATTGTATTCCAGTGAATACCATCACACGTGGGAATTAAAGGTGACGAAGCAGCAGCTTCACTTGCAAAGAAAGGAAACCATGTGAATGTTGGAAAGAAACAAGTTCCTCCAGAATCTTTCAAGAAATATACTCATACGGAAATTTTTAAGAAACCGAAAGATAATCTCGTAACTAAATCTGAAGGCAAAATGTGGCACACTATTCAAGACAGCTGGAAAATCTTTAAAACTAGACCGCGTAAAGAGGCGGTTGCCAACTGTCGATTAAGAATTGGACACGATTGTCCTGATGAACACCTAAACAGGATAGTTGTCCTCGCCTCGAACACTTGCCCGATATGTAGAGCTGGAACAATGAATTCAGAACATCTTCTGAAATGTCCAGGACTGAACAGGGAGGCTCAGCGCCAGGGAGAAAGAAGTCTTGCAGTTGTATTGGGAGAGCCAGGAGCTTCGTGGATTAAAATAAAGTGCCTACCCCCTTCGACTTTTTGTGGTGTGTGAGACCGACTTACTGTCGCTTGCTGTCTTGTTGTATGTTTGTTTCGTTCTGCTTGTTCCTTCTTTGTGTCTGATCATTGTAATGGATGGATTTCCAATAAAGCCATATGTTACAATAATTTGTTAATGATTGATTTAAGTTGGTTATATGTTATTTCAATTCAAACATTATGTTTCTTTTATATAAGCTATTTCGAAATCGGTTCGCGTTTACTAAAATATAATAACGTCTGATTTGATTATATATTTCCAACAGAATATAATATCTTATTTAAAATTATAAACACTTTTCTTTCGCAAATTATTTCATTTAATAAAATATTATATACATACATATAAATTATTAAAATATTATATTCATTTTCTGATCACAAAATCAATATAAGTTTCATTTTTTGTACAATATTTTTCTCATAGCAATATTCCAAATTTTTTATTATATTCTTATTTTAAAAAATATTGATTTTTTTTTATACATAAACTTTTAAAAAAACGTAAAATAAAGTTCAATAAACGAATGATTGATTATTTTTTATAATAATAACATACATTAAAATATATTTTCCAAATTGCAATATCTTATTCTTTTCCTATTACCGTAATTATTATAAAAGTTATTTATTACTAAAAACATTTTTCAATTCTTAGAATTACTGTAACATTTAAAATTAATTTGCATTAATTAAATTTAAAAAAAAAACGTATAATTAGACTTAATTTTTCTAGTAACGTGATATCTTTAAATCGATGGTTAGACCTTTCCGTGGACCATTACACTGCAAACTATATATATAAATTAAGGCTTTTTATTATACAGAAAATATAGTATTTTTCCACAAAATATCAAAAACATCTTTCTTACAAATTCTAGGAAAACTTGCGAATAAAATATGTCAATGCAAAAAGTGAACCTAATATTATCCTAATTATTATAAATATTGCTTATTATTAAAACATTATAAACTTACTGAAATTGATGCAATATTTTAAATTCGATTTACTTTTGTGGATTTTTTTTTAATATATGTCTAGAATTTATTGTTCTTGTAACCTAATGTCATAAACTGGTGGCTAGAACTTTCCGTGGACAACAACATTGAGACTTTATAGAAACGAAGCATTTTCATTATATAGGAAATATAGTATTTTTCCACAAAATATTCTATTTTAATGTTGTTTAATATTAAAATCATTATATGCTTACTGTAACTGTTGTAATATTTTCAATTCGATTCCCTTTTATTGATTTTTTTTTAAAAAACTATGTGATTAGAATTTATTGTTCTTGTAACCTATTGTCCTGAAACTGACGACTGGACTTTTTCGTGGACAATTACATTGTAGACTTTATAGAAACTGGACATTTTTATTATACAGAAAATATTGTATTTCTCCACAAAATAATCAAAACATCTATTAACTTATTATTTATCTGCTATTCTGGGAACAATTGCGAATAAAGTTTGCCAGTGCAAAAAGTGAACCTAATATTATCATAATTATCATAAATGTTTTTATTATTAAAAGCATTATATATACTAAAACTGATGGATAGATCTTTCTGTGGACAATTACATTGCAGACTTTATATAAGCTAGGCCTTTTTATTATACAGCAAATATAGTGTTTTTCCACAAAATAATCAAAAACATTTATCTTACAAAAATTGGTATTCTGGGAAAAATTGCGAATAAAGTTTGCCAATACAAAAAGTGAACTTAATGTTATTCTAATTATTATAAATGTTGTTTTTTATTAAAAACATCATACACTTACTGGAATTGATGCAATATTTTAAGTTGGATGTACTTTTATGGACTTTTTTAAAAATGTATGATTAGAATTGAATCATCTTGTAACATATCCTAAAACTGATGGTTAGAACTTTTCGTGGACAATTATATTGTAGACTTTACGGAAACAAAGCATTTTTATTTTACAGCAAATATAGTGTTTTTCCACAAAATATTCTATTTTAATGTTGTTTATTATTAAAAGCACTATATTCTTACTATAACTAATGCAATTTTTAAATTGGATTTATTTTTATTGATTGTTTTAAAATATATGATTAGAATTGATTCATCTTGTAACATATCCTAAAATTGATGACTAAAACTTTCCGTGGACAACAACATTGAAACTTTATAGAAAACAAAGTATTTTTATTGTGCAGCAAATATAGTGTCTTTCCACAAAATATTCTATTTTAATGTTGTTTAATATTAAAAGCATTATATGTTTCCTGAAACTAATGTAATTTTTAAATTCGATTTACTTTCATTGATGTTTTAAAAATATATATATGATTAGAATTGGTTTTTCTTGCAACCTAATGTCCTGAAATTGATGGCTGAACCTTTCAGTGTGCAATTACATTGAGACTGTACAGAAATGAAGTATTTTCATCATACAGCAAATATAGTATTTTTCTACAAAATAATAAAAGTCATTTATCTTAAAGGGAAAAAAAATGGTAGTCTGGTAAGTATTGCGGATAAAATTTGCATACGTTAAAAGTGAACTTACTATTATCCTAATTATTATAAATGTTGTTTATTATTAAAAACTTTATATACTTACTGGAACTGAAGTAATGTCTTAAATTCGATTTACTTTTATTTTTTTTTTTTTTTAAATATATGATTAGAATTTATTTCTCTTGCAACCTAATGACCTAAAACTGATGGCTTGACCTTTTCGCGGATAACAACATTGTATAGCCAACGGCCGTACCATGCTGAATATACCGGTTCTCGTTAGATCACCGAAGTTAAGCATCATTGGGCGCGGTCAGTACTTGGGTGGGTGAACACCTGGGAACACTGCGTGCCGTTGGCAAATTTGGGACCTGAATGGCCGAGTGTCTAGCGCTCTGGCGCTCGGTGCCACAGGTTTCGGGTTCGAATCCCGGCGGTGCCATGGATGTTTGTAGTGGTTCGGAATCCACTTTAAGCCGTAGGTCCCGGTCTTCTATGACTGTAAGAGCGTCACGGAGCAAAAGTCAGGCTTCTACCTACGGGTGCTCCATCACAACAGAAGCTGCTTCCTTCCCCTTCAATCATGAGTCCATATGGGCTTGTGGGCTTGGCCAGCCAAGTGGGATAAGAAACAACAAACAAACACAACATTGTATACTTTATAGAAACTAAGCCTTTTTATTGCACAGCTAATATAACGTTTTTCAGCAAAATAATCAAAATCATTTATCTTACAAATATAGGTATTATGGGAAAAAAAGCGAAGAAAGTTTGCGTAGAAAATTCTGAATCTAATATTATCCTAATTATCATAAACGTTGTTTATTACTACAAACATTATATTCTTACTGTAACTAATGTAATTTTTAAATTCGATTTACTTTTTTTTTAAATTTTTTTTTTTAATATATGATTAGAATTTATTTTTCTTGCAACCTAATGTCCTAAAACTGATGGCTAGACCTTTCCGTGGACAATTAGATTGTAGGCTTTATATAAACTTTGCCTTTTTATTATACAGAAAATATAGTGCTTTTGCTCAAAATAATGAAAATCATTTATCTTACTAATATAGATATTATGGCAACAATTGCGAATAAAGTTTGCAATTCAAAGAGTGAACCTAGTATTATCTTAATTATTGTAAATGTTGTATATTATTTAAAACATCATATATTTACTGTAACTAATGTAATTTATAAACTCGATTTACTTTCACTATTTTTTTTTAAATATATGCTTAGAATTTATTGTTCTTGTGATCTAATGTTTTCAAATTGATGGCTAGACCTCTAAGTGGACAATTAATTACATTGTAGACTACATATAAACTAAGCCTTTTTATTATACAGCAAATATAGAATTTTTCCACAAAATTATCAAAATCATTTATCTTACAAATATTGGTATTTTGGGAACAAATGTGAATAAAGATTGTGTAGAAAAATCTGAACCTAATATTATCCTAATTATCATAAATGTTGTTTATTTCTACAAACATTATATTCTTATTGTAAATAATGTATTTTTCTACAAAATAATAAAAATCATTTATCTTAAACAAAAAAAATTGGTATTCTGGTAAGAATTAAATTCTGGTCCTTAAAAGTGAATTTGCTATTATCCTAATTATTATAAATGTTGTTTATTATTAAAAAGTTTATATACTTACTGGAACTGATGTAATATTTTAAATTCGATTTGCTCTCGTTAATATTTTTTTATATATGATCAGAATTGATTTTTCGTGTAATCTAATGTCTTAAAATCGATGACACCTATTCGTGGACAATTATACTGTACACTTTATATAAACTAAGCCTTTTTATTATACAGCAATTATAGTGTTTTTCCATAAAAATAATCAAAATCATTTATCTTACATTATTGATATTATGGGAATAAAGTTTGCCTAGCAAAAACTAAAACTAATATTATCCTAAGCATTATAAAGTTAATTTTTAGATACATTATATCCTTACTGAAATTTATGTAATGTTTAAATTCGATTTAGTTTGATTGGTTTTTTTTTAAATATATGATTAAAATTGATTCTTCTTATAATCTAATGTCCTAAAACCGATGGCTAGACCTTTTCGTGGAAAATTACATTGTAGACTTTATAGAAACTATTATAGGCATTGCATTCTATTTTAAGCATTTTTATTATACAGCAAATATAGTGTTTTTCCACAAAATAATCAAGATAATTTATCTTAAACAACAAGTATTGGTATTCTGGGAACAAATGGAATAAGTTTGCCTATGTTGAAAGTGTACCAAATATTATCGTAATCATTATAAATGTTGTTAATAATAAACAACAATATTACACACTTACTGGAACTATTGTAATTTTTAAATTCAATATTTTTTTAATATATGATCAGAATTGATTTTCCTTGTAATCTAATGTCCTAAAACCGATGTCTAGACCTTTTCGTGGAGAATTATATTGTAGACTTTATATAAACGAAACCTTTTTTGTTATATTTTTCGCCAAAATGATCAAAATCGTTGTTTCTAAAACTTAATCTATTCTTGCACAAGAAATATTCATATACGGAAGAGAAAATTACAAAACAAAGTTTGCCAAGGCAAAAACGAGACCCAATATCGATCTACCAGAGATAAAAAAAAAAGGGACGACCACGACTTTACGATTCATCATCCGCAGATTAACTTGGTAGACTAATTGGGTAATAAATTCAGCCTGTTCGCCAGACGTGGGCTCTTTTAAGTGGAATGATCTCTTTTGTGGTGCGTCGGTTTGCTATTTCGGAAGAGTGATGTAGGATGGACGCCGTCTGATAATTTTATTTACTGTTTGTTTGATCTGATGCAATAGAAATTAGTCTTGCGTGGCTTTTTTTTTTTTTTTCTTTTCAATATCATAGGTACACACTTATGCAAATGTTAAAAGGATATTTGATTGAGTTAAAACCTTATTTTTTTATATCTTTCGTTGTTGATTTTCGTGCAGAAGTTAATTTGATTTATTGCATGGTAATTCACAAAAGGTGGATAAATTGAAATATCAGAATATTTTTTGTTGGGCATCGGGGACCTCTTTTTCACTTAGGCAAGTCACGAAGTCTACCAGCCGCAAATGAGGGAACTGCATTACTTTCTAGTAGATTTTTTTATGGGTTGTTGTCACGTATTTGCGTACCTTATTGGCAGAAACTCATAACCACCATGAATACTGAATGTCGATCCGTCATTATACATGTAGTCGAAATTGGCCGTCTAATCTTCGCATTTCCGAAAACAGCAACTACAAAGAAACGTGCCAGAGGATTCGAAACCGAATCCTTTAATTGCACAAGTTACTATTGGACCATGAGTCAAACAATGTTAGAATTAACCTTTTATTATTTTTTTTCTGGAAGATAGTTAAATTATCCAATAAAACTAACTAACTAACACCCTGGCACTACAATCGATGTTTGGACCATGACTGTCTGCCTTACTAGCAGATTCTGAAACAGGAGGTGTTTTCTCTTTACGGGGTGTTTTTGCCAGTTTTACGTCCGATGCTCTACAATCATATTAGAAGGGATCTACGGTTTAAAGCAAATTCCGAACCACTACAAACATCCATGGCACCAGGACGAAAACGAAATCAGTGTCACTAGTCACTCGGCCATCAGATCCCAAATAATCTACTTTAGTAATATTTTAATTCAGCATAGTAAGATACTATATTATAAAAAGGATGTCTGGAGTGTTTCGGTTGTTAGTAGTTTAGGTTGGTTAGTTTGTGGGCCAACACATAGTATATAATTATCTTTCACGTTGTAAAACAAAAATTATGATAACAAAATTAACCCATTCGAATCCACGATGCCTTTCGATTATCTTGCTGAAATGGTTAAAATATTCCTCTTTTGCTGATGATTCCGTAAAGAGTCAAGCGTTATGTTTTTCTGTATCAGACAGGACTGCTCACTTAAACAAGCTCTATAATAATAATAAAATTTTAAAAACTTAATGTGCAAAAATGAACAACTGAAAACTCTAATTTACAAAATGTTTAAAATTTAAAATACTTTGATATCCAGAAAAGATGTAGGAATGAAATGAAAGCAGAAAAAATATCCCCGATAAACAATTATTGAGTTGAACGGAAAGTGATACGGGATTTTAATTTGCCTAAATTAAGGTCGATATAAATGTCCGAATTCGATTTCGATACCTCTTTATTTTTAAATTGCTTTAAACTTAATAGCATGACCTTTATTATCATGTGTGAAAATGATGTTGTCCTGGTTAGGGGTCCGTGAAGTTATCCGAAAAAGAGGGTCAAGCAAATAAATCTCCATTTCAAATTTTGGCGGAAAATGGTACTTAGGGCCCCTTCACTCTTGAAATGCTTCATGAATAACGTTAGACTTCAGGAATTTTCTGGAGAATTTGGCTTTTGTTTGAAGTTTTTTGTAGTATGGTTTTGAAACACATTTGTATATCCAATAGCTATAAGTACTCGTAGTGCGTTGATCAATCACTTCTTGAAGTTTCACATTTATCCCTTTTGGCATTTTCTCGTGCTTATGGAGCTGTAGAGTGCTTCTTATTATATTTGGAATACTTCACTCTTCATTTATGCCTAGAATTTTCAAACTTTGATATATTCTTTTGGGTATTGTATGTGATAACGTTTCTTGTAGTTGACGTTGTTTCTTTTTTGGAATACTTCATTCACGACTACATTTATCTTATTTTTGTATATTCTTTTAGATTCTGGAACAATTTATTCTTCATGAAGTTCTTGGTCGTTGCTATATTCATGTTGCTATTGAATTTGGCCGTTATTGTAGTATTCCAATCCATTGCTTCCTATATCTCGTGCATTATTGAACATTGGCATATTCTTGAGGTTATTCATCCGTACTCGAATGTTCACACATGATAAGTTGAAATTTGCTGAGCAGGTTTGAGTTTTTATATTCTTTATTATTTATATTCTATACTTACTTATATTCTAATTTTTTATTTTTCAGAGAAGTGATGGAATATGATAGCATTGTATATTTGCTACATCATGATGTATGTGTTTAGGCTCCGTGGAAATGCTGCAAAAGAAAATCCAAGCATTTCTTTCGTGTTTATATAAAACTTTCATATTTAAATAAAACTCAGCTTCAACATTAGTTTAAAAAGTTCAAAGAAGGTAATTTTAGTCTTGGCGATGAACAGAGAAATGGTTGGCTAACGATGATTTGAAAGCACTGATTGAGTCAGAATCTCATATAACAAGTGTATAGACTTTACTGCGAGCAAACAACAGTAACAGAACATCTCAAAATGGTAGGAAAGACGTTTGGGTTCCACGTGAGCTTACAGCTGCAAAGCGTCAACTTAGAATAAATGTTTGCACATCACTAATCATAAGAAATGAAAATTAACCCTTTTTTAAAGCATAAGGCGACTGGAAATGAAAAGAGGATACTTTATGCAGACATTACTCATTAAAGACGATGGTTTAACCCAAAAGAAAACATTTTCATAACAAAAATTACTATTGCAATAATTTTTTAAATGCAATCTAGATTTACATTTAAAAAGGGTTTTGGTTTGCATTTTGCGGCATGTGGAAAGGGTGGTCTATTATGAACTGCTTGTGAATAATCAAACTAACGCCTCAGTCACCTATTGGCGACAATTAGAGATTTTAAAGGGAGATTTATTCACTAAATAATCTGCATTACTGAATAGGTGCAGTGCTATTCTTCAGCAAAATAACGCCAAGCCGCACATCACACAAATGATTCAACATAAACTGAATGAATTAGGATAGGAAATTCTACCTTCCAGACATAGCACCATCAGGTTATTATCTGTTTTGGTTTCTGTAGCATTTTCTTGATGGCAAAATTTTCAGTAATAAATTCAGTAGAAAAATTTTCAAAATTTTAAGTAAAAATTGATTTATAATTCTCTAAAATGGGTATTTTGCTGCAAAGACAAAGTTTCTGCCAAGATGGATTTAAAATGTTGATTGAAAAAAGGTGAAACGCCATAGAAAGTGATGGAGAATATATAAATGATTAAATATGTGCAACAATAAATATTTTTTTCTATCAAAATTATCTATATAAATCCTGCATTATATTAAGCTCAACCTTATACTTTCTCTAGAAAGCTACAATTCTAGTGAGTTGACACGAGAGTTTTGAACCTTGAGCAGTAAATGTCAACTTCTCGTACGGGTAGCTCGCTGAATGGGACATTTCGTTTAAAACGCTGAATGAATAGCCGGCTGAATGGGATATTACCTTCCTACCTCAGAATGGAAAATTAGATTGTTGAATGAATGATCGCTCTAAATGGGACATCTCATTCAAGCCATTGAATAATGAATTGGACATCGATTTCATGACGCTGAATGAATGGCCAGCTGAATGAGATATTACCTTCATGCCGCTGAATGGGAAATTTCACTCAGACTGTGGAATGAATGACCGACTAAATGAGACATCTCATTCAAGCCATTAAATAATGAATTTTATATCGATTTCATGTCGTTAAATGAATGGCCAGCTGAAAGAGATATTACCTTCATGCAGCTGAATGGGAAATTTCATTCAGGTCGTTGAATGAATGACCGGCTAACTCGGACGTCTCATTCAAGCCATTGAATAATGAATTGGGATAATGAATTTTACATCTATTTCATGTCGCTAAACGAATGCCCATCTGAATGGGATATCTCCTTTAAAACGCTGAATGAATACCTGGCTGTATGAGATATTACCCCCATGCCGCTGAATGGGATATTACCTTCATGCCGCTGAATGGGAAATTTCATTCAGGTCGTTGAATGAATGACCAGTTAAATGGGACGTCTCATTCAAGACATTGAATAATGAATTGGAAGGATGAATTGGACATCGACATGTCGCTAAATGAATGGCCAGCTGAATGGGATATTACCTCCATACAGCAGAATGGAAAATTTCATTCAGACAGTTGAATGAATGACCGGCTAAATGGAGCATCTCGTTCAAGTCATTAAATAATGACTTGGGATAATGAATTTTATATCGGCTTCATGTCTCTAAATGAATGGTCAGCTAAATGGGATATCTCGCTCAGGCATCTGAATGGGAAATTTCAATCACACCGTTGAATGAATGACCAGCTAAATGAGACATATCATTCAAGCCATTGAATAATTAATTGGAATAATGATTTAGACATCCATTTCATGTCGCCAAATGAATGGCCAGCTCAATGGCATATTACCTTCATGCCATTGAATGGGAAATTTCATTCATACCGTTGAATGAATGACCGGCTAAACGGGACATCTCGCTCAAGCCATTGAATAACGACTTGGGATAATGAATTAGACATCGATGTCCTGTCTCTAAATGAATGGCCAGTTGAATGGGATATTACCTTCATTCCGCTGAATGGTGCAAAAGAATACAAAATCTATAAAGCACTTCCGAAGATTAAATATATTAATCAATGAGATTAATATATCCACTGAATTTCTAGCTTATCATCATTTTAACCAGAAAATTCGTGTAACAAAAGTAGGACTGAAAAAAATCATATGTCACTAAGACCAAAACTATAGAAGACGAATGTATTGGCTTAAAGATCTCACTATATAAACTTTCGTAGAATGAGTTGATGGGACAAAAACCGATTTTCTCTTTCATTTTTCTTCCTTCGAATTCTTAATTTTTGGCATGTTGAACTATTTTAATTTTCAAATGGTCTATGTTCGTATAATATCCTTACAAAAACTAAAAATAACTATCTCATGATGCTTAGATGTGACTTTATTCTTTTAAGTTGCAACTATGAATTAATACGAATTACAAACAAGTATAACTATGATACGAAACTCGCAGAATTTCTCATTTCTAATACGAATTTAAACAGATTTTTCTTTGCTATTAGTTGGAAGTTGGCTAATTTCATGTCAAATGTTAATAAAGAAATCTCAACGGTTCTTTTAAAAACTTTGTTGAGAAATCTAGATGCTAAGATATTTTAAAACAGAGGTTGTCGACCCAAATGATCTTTGGAAATGCATCATAACCCCGCGGGTCACATATTAAATTATATCACCATATTAGATTTAGACCCACTATGGAAATTTTTTGGAATGAAAAATTGAAACATAATGAGTTGTTATTGTGTTTACTACTATTCTTACATGTAAACATAGACAATACAATAATAATGATACGAAACGCACATTGTAAAGAAATATATAACATTAAAAATGCTACATAAAAAATATATAAATATAAACGTAATATTTATTTTATAATAAATATCATTTTATTAGTGAGATATTTGTTTCTCCACGCTTTCACTTAGCTTTTGTAAATCGATCTTAGTTTGGGTAGTTGTACATCGTAATTAATGTTGCAGGTTAGCGTCCGTTATGTTTCAGCGTATTTTGTGTTGGGTCACTTTCGTTTTAGAAAAAAAAACGATTCACATATGTAAGTTGAACCCAAAGCGCTAACAACTTCACCTAAGGATCTGGTTTGTTCTGCTATCAACAATCAACTGTGCGTATCTTGGGATGGTCACTGCATCACTGAGGTCACTTAAAGTGAAACATAGAACCTGTTATATTAAGTTCCAAGATGCACGTGCATCATGAGTTCGCAGAATATAATTTAATTATTTTGCGAACTCATGACTGTAAACTCATAAACAAAACAGGCAACATCTACCATATATTCGCAAGAAAATTATTTTAAAATCAAAGTTATTTTTTCTCATCATTTCGAAAGATAATTTTTGAATGTAGGGATGCCACACAATGTATTTTTTTAATACCTTCGTTTTCACTACCTTGGCCATTTTAAAATAAATATATTTTGTGAAGGTGTGATAAATCTAAAGGGCCGGAAAAATATTCAAGGCGGGCCACGGATTGGCCACCCCTGTTTTAAAGTGTATATAATTTTTTTTTCCTAACATGTTCAATTTGGTAGCCCCGTTGTTAAACTATCACATTTCATCTTGATTTCCAAGATAAAAGAACTTTTCTTAAAATATCAAGATCGATTTTGTGTCAACTCTTTTTAGCAATCTTCTAGTTTCTATCCAATATTTTGAAGATGCCACTTATACAGAGCTTATTTTAAAACCCCAAATGGACAATAATCCAAAGCAGACATAATGTGGGACTTGGATAGGATGTATTTAAATTAAGGGTGGCCAATCCGCGGCCCGCCTTGAATATTTTTCCGGTCCTCTAAATTTATCATACTTTTACAAAATATATTTATTTTATGATGGCCACAGTAGTGAAAACCAATGTATTAAAAAATACATTATGTGTGCATCCCCTTATTCAAAACTTAACTGTCGAATTTAGGAGAAAAAATTAACTTTGATTTTAAAATAATATTCTTGCGAATATAGGACAGATAGTGCCTGTTTTATTGATGAGTTCGCCCTATAATTAAATTATATTCTGCGAACTCATGATGCGCGCTCATCGATTTGCAAAAGCTAAGTGAAAGAGTGGAGAAACACATATCGCACTAGTAAAATAAAAAATGATTTAATGATTTTATTCTTTTTATTTCGTTTATATTTATATATATTTTATATTTCATTTTGAGTGTTATATATTTCTTTACAATGTGCGTTTGGTATCATTATTATTATAGTATCTTTGTTTACATGTAAGGATAATAGTAAACCTAACTCCGGCCCATTCAGTCACTTCAGAGAAAAAGAGAAAAACAACACTCTTTGTTGACTTGTCGCAGAACTCCCTTCTTTCTTCTCCCAAAACCTCCTTTTAAGACAATCCATCAAGACGGGGGATCAGATCATCACCCTTCTCATTGGAGTAAACATTTATCAGCTCATGGTCAATCACCCATCACGATGAAACAACTCAAGGTGTAGTCCACATTACATCTGTAATTGTTTCGACCTGTGAAAATCGCACAGACATTCGCTAATTTCCTGAGTCTCATTATATGTGTCATTGATTATCTGCTATCAGAATTGAGTGACAGATTGTTCTCATTAGTACAAAACACTAATTGCATGTAATAAAACTACCCACAACACTGCTTGTCCGCTGTCAAATTTGAGTGATAGGTTGTTATTATGTATTTGTCAAAGAATATATATTTTTCTCTCCTATGAATAAAATGCCAAAACTCTTCCTGTGAAAAAAGAAAATGCTACACTTTCATTAAAATAAATAGAAGATCACATTTAATGGAGCCTTAACATTTATACGAAAGCAAACTTAAGTTCTGTTGACTATTTTTATAAATTGTGTTATATTATTAATGCAGATGGCGATGACAAAAAAATTATGATGTAAGTGTTACAGTAGGGGTGGCAAACTCGTGGCATGCGGCCCGCCTTGACTATTTTTCTGGCCCTTAATATTTATCACACTTTTACAAAATATATTTATTTTAGAATGACCAAAGTAGTGAAAAACAATGTATTAAAAAAAATACACTAAGTGTGCATCCCAATATTCAAAAATGAACTGTCGAAATGATGAGAAAAAATTAACTCTGATTTTAAAATAATATTCTTGTGAATATAGGACTGATATTGCCTGCTTTATTATTACGAGTCCGCAGAATAATTAAACTATATTCTGCGAATTCATGACGCGCGCGCATCGATTTGCAAAAGCTAAGTGAAAGAGCGTATAAACAAATATCGCACTAGTAAAATAAATATTTTCTAAAAATTTCATTTTTTTTATTTCGTTTATGTTTATATATATTTTTTATTTTCATATATGTCTTTACAATGTGCATTTAGTGTCATTATTATTATTATTATTATATGATCTATGTTTACATGTAAGAGTAATAGTAGGTAGAGTCTTTGATTGTGGAGTGTAGACAGGTCAGCTTAACTTGGTTAGGTTTCCCTGAGTGCTGAGAGTACATAGCTGTGTTTCAAGTGGGCGTTGCTCACTTGCTGGTTTGCTTATCTGTTCTTGATAAATCTTCCATAAATTTCTATTTTCGGTTTTTTTCAAGGTGTAAGGTAAGATTACCTTTTCTTTTTTGTTTTCTCTTCTTTCCGGTTGTTTCATTTTCTAGTCAACCTGAGCCATTCGGCAATATTTGTGTCGGATGTGGACAATTCTCACTTAAATATGACTGACATCCAAAGCAGTAATAGTATGATTTCCAGTACTAACAATTACTTTAAAAGCCCCAAATCCATTAATGAACTGGTGTTGCGGTTGGGTCAGAAAAATTTTGAGGAAATTAATATTATATGCCAACACAGTGATGCAAAACATAAAATTCCGCGTTCAAACCCATTTCTAATCCAGGCAGATATAAAAAACACGTAAACAGGCATGACAATATCACCAACATGAAATTTTCGAGGCAGGGTAAACTTATCTTCTCAACTGCCGATCCGGTGTGCGCTGCACAGATATTAAATCTTGAAAAAATTCAGGAAACGCCCGTTTCTACGGGTGTAACCTTCGAAAATATCACGGAGCGTTTTCACATATTTGATATACCCACTAATCTACAATTATCCGAATTAGCAGATGAAATTATGAATAAAAATGATATGGAAGTGGTTGAGTTGCGACGTTTCGTTAAATTAAACTCTACCCAAGAATTTTCCCCGGTACTCGTTACGATCCTGGGAACTTTCTTGCTTGATGCTATTAAGATCTGGTTTACCAACCAAAAAATCCGCCAGTTTGTTGATAGAGTCCGACAGTGTTTGCATTGTTATGAATTTACACATGCAACACGTGTTTGTGACAAGCGTATTTGCCCTCTGTGTGGTGTCAACCATGAAGGACAGTGTCAAGGTCCGGAAAAATGCATTCTTTGCAATGGACCTCATTCCGCAACTTCCAAAATCTGCCCCCGCCATACGCTTGAACAAAAGATTCTAGAATTCAAGTGCCGAAACCATCTAACTATTGGAGAGGCCAGACGCTTATGTACTCAATCTTCTAAAACTCATTACTCTGATGCAGCTAAAATCAACACGACGGCTCCAAACATTGAAGAGATAGTTAACCAAAGAGTAGAAAGTATTGTTCGAAACATTACCACTAAAATGGAACAACAGACCAATCTTTTAATAGAAATATTCCAAAAAACAATAGAAAATCTGGTGCAATATCTGGTCACAGTATTCCACCAAACGGACCTCAAAAAATCCCCTAACAGGAAACGCCAAATGATTAACCTTGTTCCACCCACTATTAATCCCATGCAATGGGATGCAGGTGGAAGCAATACTTCAAATTAAGACTGTTTTTGCGGTGTTTTTGTTCCGGGAGTTCCCGGTCGTTTTTAGTGTATTTATTAATATTCCTCTTGTTTTTGCCCCAAGTTAAGGGTTTTTCTTTTAGTTTCTCAGAGAATAATACCTTCCTGTTTTTTTTCGTGATTTTCGGTGATGTCATTCCTTCAGTGGAATTGCCGTAGTCTTAATAATAAGAAAATCTGGCTCCACCAACCCCCTTTCACAACGTCAGAATTTTGGGTTTTTCAGGAAACATTCCTGAAAGCAGATGATCGTCTTTCATTTCCTAATAAATTCTTTTCTCGCACCCACCGTAACAACAGAACAGGAGGTGGTCTACTAATAGGTATTCCAACAAACATATCCGGTCGTGTCATTTTTGAAAATTCTCAAGACCCAAACCTTGAGATACTTGCAATAGAAATTCGTTCACACACCTTCATATTTACCATTGTTAATCTTTATGCACCGCATGGGTTTGATATCAGTCCGGTTCACCATTTTTTCAGTAATCTAAAGACGCCAACCTTTATTTTTGGGGATTTCAACCTACACCACCTCTTTTGGGGCGGAAAAACTTCTACGCCCAAAAGCGAAGAATTTTTGGATTGGTTGAATCAGTCGCATTTTTCTATCCTGAACACTTCAACGCCCACTCACATCACCCATAATTTCTCTTCTTCCGTTATAGATCTTACTCTTTGTTCGGCAGCTCTCTTAAACGAAGTGTATTGCTATGTTTCTGACTGTACCTTCGAAAGTGACCATCTACCAATAGTTGTTTCATGGTCCAAACTAGCAAATGTATCAAAATTTCTTAAAACCATATACTGGAATCCAATTATCAGAGATTCGAATACATTTCTTCAATCGATTGCTGACCCTACCGTTGAAATAGTCACTAAAAAAATTTCGCACACTATAATTCTTAATACCAAAAACCAAATTTTGCCTAATAATGACTACCCTCCATGGTGGAATATTGCATGTAATAACTTCTGTCATCTGAAAAAAATAATGTGGAAAAAGGCCAGGAATAGTGTTTCGATCCCTGATTGGATTCGATACAAAAAATACCGCAGTAAATTGAAGTATCATATTAAAAGGGCAAAACAAAAATACTGGGAAAATATATGTAATATTCCGAGAAACCCTAAATTATTTTTCCGCATCCTGAATACATTAACTAATCACAATGATCCTGATGTAAAAAATAGCAAAATACTTCTTCACAATAATAGATATATTAGTAATCCGAAACAGCAAAGCAATCTATTTGCAAATTATTTTTCAGCTCAACACTTCCGTTCTGAACATCTTCCATTGGATTACAGCATAGATAATAAGTTTTTAAATAAAAATATTGAACTTTGGGAACTGCGAAAATCAATCCAGAAAATGAAAAATACTACACCCGGCGCAGATAACATCCCAGCTGCATTGTCCAAAAAATTGGATGAATCGTCCCTTTCAGTTATCTTGCACCTTTTCAATCAACAATTGAGTTTTTCTCCAATTCCGAAGAGCTGGAAACACGCTATCATTATTCCAATTCCTAAGCCCAACAAGGATAAAACAAAAACGTCGTCGTATAGGCCTATTGCTTTGACCTCTGCTTTTTGTAAAGTTTTTGAACCCATTATTTCCAATCGCATTGTTCATTTTCTGACTTTCACCAATCGACTTCATACCAATCAGCATGGATTTATACCTTTTAGAAACACCCATACCGCTATTTATACCATCTATAAATCAATTTTAACTGCACACAATGAAAAAAAAATATTTTGTAGGTATCTGTCTCGACATAAAAAGTGCTTATGACTCCGTGCCTATCGACGACTTAATTTATAAATGTCTCCAAATTGGAATCTCGGGAAACATCGCTAAATGGATTCATGGTTTTCTCCAGGACAGGACTTTTCAGGTTCGATGGAGAAACACTGTTTCTGACCCAAAACCTTCTTTTAAAGGCCTTCCACAGGGTAGTGTACTTTCACCAATTCTTTTTGTAGTTTTTTTGAATGACATTTTTGAGACTTTGGAGGTAAATGTTGATTGCTCTATTTTTGCTGATGTTATTTTCCTTTTCTGCTCACATCAATCGTTATCCTATATCCAAACCCAGCTTCAAAATACTCTTGAGAATTTGTACAAATGGTGCTCTTACTGGAAACTCACAATTAGTGCCGAAAAAAGTGCAATAGTTGATTTATCAAAAAAAAGATCAATTTCATTGCCGCGGATAACATATGCCGGAATTCCCCTCATCTGGAGTGATACTCTTAAATATCTCGGAATTCCTTTTTCAAAAATAAACCAAAATGAAATTATCTTAAGAAATTTACGCATAAAAGCCCTTTAAAAAATTAACGGTCTAAAATTTCTGGCATCAAAGAAAAATGGTATAAGGACAAAACATCTTATCACAATTGCAAACAATAGTATACTCAGCACATTTTATTACAGTGCATTAATAATTAAAAATTTCCCGGTCACCAAATTAAACGCCTGTAACACAATTCAAACAAAAGTTCTCAGAATTGTTCTGGGATTACCTATTTGGACTCCAAATATAATTTTGTTAAAAATGTCTGGCCAAGAAATTCTTTCCGATAAAATTAAACGTTTGGCGTTGCAGTTTTTAATCAAACAATATGCTAACCACTCTTTCTCTCCCTTGATGGTAAACAATGAATTGCAGTTACTTGACAAAGATGAAAACACTCTTAAAAACTCTCTACAAAATTATAATTGCTCACCAGAACACCTCATAACCTTGCCAATTGTGCCCCGGCATGATCCTTCCTTATGTGAAATTTTCCTTCAGAAGTTTCGTTTCCAAAATAAAGAAAACCCAGTTTCACTTATAGTCAATGATTTTTCAGATTGTATAAACAGATTTTTCTCTGATCACTATATCATAGCCACGGATGCCTCAAAAAGTCGCGTCTCAACTTCAATCGCCGGCATTTCTTGCAATCAAAGTTTTTCATATCGCATTAACCCAATAAACTCTGTTTTCACAGCAGAGGTTTTGGCAATTTGTGTCGCCATAGATGAACTAGCTATTGTTGGCAAGGACATTTTAATACTTTCTGACAGTTTTTCGGCTCTTAATTCTCTTAAAAATCTTAACATTCATTCTACCTATGTTATTCAAAGACTTGCTTCGAAACTTTTTGTTCGACAAACTTTTAATCAAAATATCTCTTTTTTATGGGTTCCTGGTCATTCGGACATTTTATGGAATGAAAAAGCGGATTCTCTCGCGAAGAATACCACGGAACTCTCGCAATTTATTGAATGGATATCCCCGGAAGATGTCCTTGCAAACCTGAAAAAACAATCCTACCTAATCTCGGAAACAAATTATTTTAGCAGAAAATATTATGATTTGATAGGAAACTTTCCAGACATTGTAACTATCACAAAATGGACACAGAATAGAAGACAGGATATACTGATTGCTCGTATCATCAGCAGAATTATCGTTACTCCCGCCCTGTTAAATAGATTCAACTTAGATTCCAATCCTTTCTGTAACATCTGTAATGAAGTAAATGATCTCTTACACATTCTTTTAAGATGCAGAAAATATTCCACCTCCAGATTACATCTTTGGCAAAACTTGAATATTGATGAAAATAATATCAAATTCAAAGCTTTTTTATCTAAAATTCTGGATTGCAAAAAAAATCTGACTTTGTTTCTCCAATCTCTTAAGCGTTTTGATATTTATTAGCTGCACTTCTCTCGGCACTCAGGGGATACTTTTAATCCCTGTTTTTGTTCGCGCCAACTTCCTTACTGAGCGGTAAATAACTCTCGCATCCTTTTTAGTGACGTATAAATAGGGAAAATGCACTGTTCCCATATAGTGATTAGGGGATTATAGTCCTTGTTGCTTCACATCTCCATATACTCGTTCGATTCAAGAGTAATAGTAAACACAAAAATAATAACTCATTATGTTTATAGAGGGTCTAAATCTAATAGGGGGATATATAATTTTATATGCGGCCAGCAGAGTTAGGATGCATTTCCAAAGTGGTCCGCAAGATTATTTGGGTTGGCCACTCTGTGTTACAGAGTAATGTAAGTTTTCCAACGAGAGCGGAGTCTCTCAAAACGTAATCTAAACTTACTCGTAAATCTCGTAAACTCTCTCGTTACTCGTAAATCTTAACTCAAAACGCAATTCCTTATCTCGTTATTAATTTTAACTGGCGTCTAAGTTATTTTATGGTTAAAATGATTTACTTACATGCAGAAGTAAAATAAATGATAACAATTCAGAAGTGGGATAACTGCCAGAGACTTGGATTAATACGTCTTACAGGAATAAGGAAATTAAAAAAGATGAATAATTTCGTTTTCCTTTTTATCAAAAAGACGGAGATATATCTTTCGTTTTAATTTTATTTGAGCGGCAGGCAAAACGAGTTGGGTTAAAAGAAGAAGATTTCGTACTACTGTGTCCAAAAAGTAAGAACAATTTTCAATTTAAAATTACCGGGGCATATGGAATTTAAATTTTTTTTTTCTTTTTTTGGTGGTTGGTACTGTCCTTCACATCTGTCTGAAATTTCACGTCAAAATATTCATTAGTGTTTGAGTTACGCTTGGAAATATCTGAATTAATTCAGCAAAGAACTTGCATTCAATTTTGATTGCGGAAACGTATAGAATGCTGCAGAAGGCGGTGAGTATTCCTACATCGGAAAGAAATGTTTTTCAAGTGGTATAAACAGTTCAAGAAAGACAGAGAACACGTTGAAGACGAAGAGCCCTCTGGTCGGCCATCAACCTCAACCGACGAAGCTCACGTCCAAAAAATTAAAGATTTGGCCTCTTGCAAACTGTCGATTTACAATGAGAGACCTTGCTGTTGGAATTTCAAAGTATTTCAATTCCCTTTTGGGTCTCAAACGCGTCAAATCTCGATCGGTACCGAAAACACTGAATACACTGCATTGATTCTTCGTGACTCTTTGGCCAAAGAGGAAACCCATATCGTTCCAGAACCACTGTATTCACACCGTGCGACTTCTGGCTATTCCCTAAACTCAAAAGACCACTCCGGGGACACCGTTTTGAGTCGATTGAAGAGATTCAAAGTGAATCGGCGTACGCCTTGAAGGCCATCCGTGCCGATGACTTTTTAGCATGCATTGAGGATTGGAAAAAGAGTTAGTATAAGTGCATTGTGTCCGGAGGGGATTACTTTAAAGGCGATAAAATAAATTTGGAAGAATAAATAAAGAGTTTTTGAAAAAAAAATAATTGGTCTTACTTTTTGGCACAGTAGTAAGCCAGAAATATTTCAATCATATCCGAGATTCGAAAAGTACGTTGACAGATTTCGTTTTCGAAATAAGTAATTATTTAAAAAAATGGTGCAAGGAATTAAAAATTAATGATTTCGTATCTTTAAAAGAATTAATTATAAAAATAAGTTGAATTATCATATTTTATGCGAGAATATTTTATTAATACATAGCTTAAATATGTAAACGCAAATGAGTTAACAAGAAAATTAGACGAACACGAAAATATACGATCCAGAACTAATATGAATAATGAAAACAAATTTAATAAGTTTGGCGGTCATTGCGAAAATTCAAAAATCGAATTTTCGTAACTCGTAAATTCGAAAACAGAAATAATCGAAAGTCATAAATCTAATGAAAAAGAAAACTCACCTAAATATAATGATAGGCCTAAATTATTTAATTCACTTATCCGTAATGAAAGGAGTGAAAGCCAATGTTTTATACGTAATCATTTTGGTCATATTTCAATCATACAAAAACATTTTGCTCAAAGAATAAAACAGAAACCACCTTAAGAGTAAGCAACCTTGATTATTCCGTAACTTTTGATAAATCTTTAAGAAACGTTACAATTAATAATCACACCATCAGCTGTTTGCTGGATACTAATGCTTCTTTCTGTTTATTGATAGAATCGTTCGCGATAAGTGTGGAAATTAATATGAAGCCTAAAAAAAAGTCTTTATTCCTTCGGGAATAAAAGTGCTCAGTTTTGCAAAGCTCAGATGCGGCAATTGTGGATTTTCAAGTAGATGAACTAATGGTAATAAAATACTTCCTTTTATTTGTTCCAGATTAGGCTCAACCAGTTGATTTATTAATCGGATTTACCTTTTTAGATATACCATATATCGCGTATGCTAGGATTGTCAATATGCGAAATATGCTTATTTTTTGTATTAAACTGCATCAAAGAAACGCCTTGTAATAAATTGCAACCTCAGAAAACTACAAAAAAAATAGTTCTTCCCCAAAATTGGTGAGTTTTTGGAACAATTAGACGATTGTAACTGTTTACGACTCTCGATTTCGTTCATGGGAATCTACAAATCCAGAGGTGGCCACTCCGCGGACCGCCTTGCATATTTTTCCGATCCGTGAGATGTATCACACTTTTACAAAATATATTTATTTCATAATGGCCAAAATAAAATAAATATTATTATTTTATATATTTTGTTTTCATACATGAAGTATTACACACAGAAACATACAGCAACGGTTTTGAATCCCTAGACCAGGGGTGGCCAACCCAAATGTTCTTGGGGGACACTTTGGAAATGCATCCTAACTCCGCGGCACGCATATAAAATTTTATATCCCCTTATTAGATTTAGACCCACCGTAGACATTTTTTGGAGTGAAAAATTAAAACATAATGGGTTATTATTGCGTTATTATGACATGTAAATATAGATAATATAATAATAACGATACTAAACTCACATTGTAACGTCTCTATCCCCCTCAACACAACAGCTCAACACTGTCTCCCAACAAGTTTTAAATGCTGTGAAAAACCTTGTAGAAGATTTTGGATTACCTGATAGAATCATAAATTTCTTAAGCTCGTGTTATAATACATCACACCAATTTGAGAAGTACTGTCATGTTAACTGAATAAATCCCACGCTGAATTCTACTCAACATCCTATGGGAAACAGCATGGTAGATTAGAACAGTCCTCTCCACAATAACAACATCCATGAGAGGCTATCATAAAGATTGGGGTTCATGAATAAAAGAAGCAGAAAGAAATTTGAATAATTAAGTCAATAAAACCACAGGTAAGATACCTTAACATTCTACATGATTATTCACTGAAATTTAATGATGGAATACTTCAAGAAGTTGCAGATAAAAGCGCCAATGTGTGGGCTGATCGAAAAGAAATTCGGAAACAAACGCGCACTGTGATAGGCAAAATAAAACAAGGGATTACTACAACAAGAAAACATGCCGAACTGTGACTTTCGAACCGGGAGATACAGTAGTTACTTGACTTTCATCAAAATTAACAAGAGAACCTACCAAAACCCAAGCAAAATATAGAGGGCCCTTAATTGTGACCGAGGCCATCCACAACGATACATACCGAAGGATTCAACTGTAAGAAAAGAACGAGGCAGATTCTATACCGTGAGAATAGAAATAAGTCGACTCAAGGCATGGCAACCTCAAACGAATGATAATGATTCAGATGACCAGAAACCCCAAGGTTCTTCTGATGTTACTCCAGACTATTCAGATGACAAGAAACCCCAAAGTTCTTCTTTTGTTACTCCAAACTATTCAGAAGACAAGGAACCCCAAGGTTCTTCTAATGTTACTCCAGACTATTCAGATGACAGCTCAATATAAATATTTATTATTGTTGAACACTCGCGGCCTGTTGACCAAGTGGCTAGCGTTCTGATCTTTGGTATCACAGGCTTCAGGTTCGAAATATGGAGTGTTTAAAGTGGATTCCGAACCACTACAAACATCCATGGCAACATCGGGACTCGAACCCGAAACATGTGACCCCGAGCGATATATATATATATATGCTTTTCTTTTTCCCGAAAAGAGAAGTCCTTAAAAATTATCTAGTATACCTACATATATTTCTTTCTTTAAATAGAATTAAAAAATATATATATGTAAATAAACATGAAATATAAGAACGAAATGCAACACACATAATAAAAATTGAAATATATGTAATATATTATAAAAAATAAAATTTATTATATGCAAAAATCCTATTTTATTTATATGTATATGTCTGCCCCCCACCCCCGCAAAAAAAAAACCTTGGAAATTTTCTAATATACATAAAATCCATTTCTACATATAATTAATAAAATAAAATAAAACAAATCTAGAATTTGATGCTCTATATTGCAGTAATCTATTGGTGATTCAGATCTGGTGGTACATAATAAATTAGAAAACATCGAGTAAATTATTTTTCTAATGATTATTTTTTTTATTAAACTAAAGATGAGTCATGCTGCCTGTTTTATTCTTTCGTCAAAATCTTAAAATCTTTCCAATTAAAAAAAAAATACCAATTATATTTTTTAAACAAAATGTCTCGCCAAGCCGTGGTCCAGGCATTTCTAGATTCAACATATTGAACATCAAATTTAACAAAATATGCCAAAAGAAAATTTAGAATATAATAAAAACTTAAGTAATGCTATTATAAAAAAACATTTCTTTAAATGTATAACAGATTAATAAAATGATAACAAACCATCATAAAACAAAAAAAAAATATTTCATTTCATTTTAGTCAAAGAATCCTTTTTTTAATCACCATTTCTAAATAAAAAATGTTGTTGTTTTTATAAAAATCAAAACTCCATCAAAGATTTTTTTGACATTCTATAATTAGAACTACACATTATAAAAAAATAGTAATTTTGCCAAATATGCTTACATTATGTTCTGATGAAAGAAAAGCATATCTAAATTCATTTAAATAATATTTCAAAGAAATTATTTCATTTAAATGATATTTTCTTTTTAACAAAATATGTCAAAAAAAAGTTAGAATATAATACAGACTTCAGTAATGATGTTATAAAATAACATTTTTTTAACTTTAATAAAATTTATAATAGATCGTTAATAAAATACGTAATAACCACCATAAAACACAAAAATATTTCATTTCATTTCAGTGTAAAAATCCTTTCTTTAATCCCCAAAGAAAAAAAAATTTTTTTGTTGTTTGTATAAAAATCAAAATTCTTTCATAAAATGTTTTTGACATATTCATAATTAGAACTATACATAATAAAAAGTATGGTATTTTCGTCAAATATGTTTACGTTATGTTCTAATAAACGAAAAGCATATCTAAATTCATTTAAATTATATTCTTAAAAAATTATTTCATTTCAATGATATTTCAAAGAAATTATTTCATTTAAATGATGTTTTTCTATCAAAAGAAACTTTAGAATATTATATAGATTTATGTGATGGTATTATAAAATAACATTTTTAATAACTTTAATAAAATGTATAATAGATCATTAATAAAATACGTAATAATAACCATCATAAAACACAAAAATATTTCATTTCATTTTAGTGTTACAATCCTTTTCTTTCCAAAAAAAAAATTTTTTTTTTTTGGTATAAAAATCAAAAATTTATCAAAATTTTTATCAAATAAATTTTTTTATATATATCCATAATTAGAACTACACACAATAAAAAGTTATTTTTGACAAATATGCTTACATTATGTTCTAATAAACAAAAGGCATATCTAAATTCATTTAAATTATATTTCAAAGACAATGTATATCATATAAAATAATTCATTATAAAAATATTTCAAATAAAACAACTGTAAAAAAAAATTTTTTTACCTGATTGCATGGTGAAGATGATAAAGGAACTCGTCATAATCCATGTAGCATCATCCCAAGAAATGTTCTTTATATTGTCCACAGGATTATTGGGCACCAGAGGAGATGTAGCGTTAAGCATTTTGAAGGAGATAATGGCACAATCCGATAATGATAATGATTCGTCGATCAAAAATTCGAAATCAAATTATCTCATACGTATATCAAAATCATCTTTATCATTATATCAAATTATAAACTGTGTTATTCTTTTATTATTAATTAAGACTTATTTTTGCAACTATCCATTCTAAATTGCACCTTGAAATATTTTTTAAGTATTCGTTCAATTCACTGAATCGATCAAAATACTTTTCGAGTTCTTTGAAGACCAAACAGCAAACGATAGTTTGAAGCAATGGCGTTCGATATTACCTAACGGGAAATGAGTAAAAGTTCACGGTTGTCATTCTAAAATGATGACAGTTCGAAAAATCTTTAAAGTTGCGCATATTACCACCAACAGTTTTGAAATACAAACATCAAATACGAAATAAACAATAAAAAAGTAACCGTGATGATATGGTGTGATTTGTATTTATATTGACAAGGAACCGGAAATTTTTTCTTCATAAGGAGTTTTATAACATTGAAATGGAACTTTTTGGAACATTTTCTCGCAAATTACTATTTGAGATATTCTAAAACGACATGAGAGTGTCTAGGTGAATATAATATTCATATATCAACATTTTTTTTACTTTCTATCTTTATATCATATTTTCTAGAGATATATTTTATCACATATTTCAAGGTATTTTCTTTCCTCTTTATACGATATTGAAGTCAAAAAACAATTATTTTTACGTATTGAAATTTATAAGTCATGTATATAATATTCCAGTCATTTTACTTAGATCAATTTTTAAGACACTTAAAATATTCCCTAATTTTATTTCATAAAATAATTTTGAAAAAAAAAATTCCGTTAACGTATAACACTTTTGATTTATTCTGTAAATTTAATTTCAACTATTTAAAACTTTCTTAAATTGATTAAAAATGAAAAAAATTATTTTATAAAAAATCAAGTTGTTACACCTCAATTGATTTACATTTGAATTATAACAATTAAATAATTATTCTAATTCTTAACAAATAACGATATTATTACGCGTCAATAATGTTAGATGATAAATCTAGTACTCAAACTAATTTAATTTTCAAGATAATTGTTAATAAATAGTAAGAAAAATTCATAATTTAAACTAATATCATCATAGAAATAGATAACTACTTTCCTTTAATAATCTTAGACGACCTAATACCTTGATATTAGTTGATTAAAAGATTTTCATTTTTCAAATCTTTTCACATTTATTATTTTAATTATTCCATACTGCATTAAGGATTAAACAGAACAATAAATCTAATTATCATAAAACAAAACCAGCGAGAAAAATTTAATCCTTTTTTTAAAAAATCAAGGATTTCACTTTGTTTTAATCAATTAATAATAACTGCACTTTAAAACTGTTCCAAGATTATTTACTGAATCTGCAATATTTAATTTGAATAGTTTACAAAAAAGAAACTGGTTCCACTCCTTCCAATAAAATAAAAACATCCGCAAAATAATTCATAAACAACATCCTTTAAAAGCGATTGTTTTGAATAAAATCTTCACCTTAGACAAAACACACGTGAGATTGAACACCAGTGCGTTGAAACTGTCGTAGGTTTTGTGCTACAGCCGAGCCCCTCTAAGCTGCCGCGTTGCAACCAATGAGGAGTCATCGTTTATGTGACGTCAACTCCGGCTTTATTAGCATCCGGTCGGAATGCCCGGATGTTCTCAATCAAGGGGAGTCGCGCCGAGCGTTCTTATTCGAATAAAAGAAATTTCCTGAGGATTTGTTAAGTTAAATCCCTGCGTGTCCAGCCTGTTGCGTGGCAGGATTCGCGAATGCTCGGCATTTTCACCAAGAGGAAGTTCAGGGATCAATCGATCGGTTGGGTTCTTTGGGAGACATTTTAATCGAGTGCAATTCGAATCGTTTAATAAAAACGAATAATGAATCCAAAAAAAAAAAAAAAACCCCTTTTCTAAAATATCGAAAAAAAGGAATAATTTTACATTCGAAACTGAAATGTTCTTAAGACATTTACAACTTACTATTATTACTAAAGAACTTAGAATCATTCGAATCAGAATATCGTTGGAATCTTCACTTTAGAACTTACTACTATGACTAAAGAAATTAGAACTTCAATTAGAATCAGAACATCATTGGAATCTTCACTTTAGAGCTTACTAGTATCACTAAAGAAATTAGAACTTCAATTAGAATCATTAGAATCAGAATATCATTGGAATTTTCACTTACTACAATCACTAAAGAACTTAGAATTTCACTTCTTCGAATCAGAATATAATTGGAATCTTCACTTTAGAACTTGCTACTAAGAAGTTAAAACTTCATTTAGAATCATTCAAATCAGAATTCACTTTAGAAATTACTACTATCACTAAAGAAGTTAGAATTTCACTTAGAATCATTCGAATCAGAATATCATTTGAATTTTCACTTAGAATCATTCGAATCAGAACATCATTGAAATTTTCACTTTAGAACCTACCACTATCACTTAAAAAATGCCTCACTTTTACAATTTTTTTTGAAAAAAATAACGGAAATTAAATTCAAGCTGTCTTAACGATGAATATTTAACCATATCTTCTCCCATCTTTTGAATACTGCTTGACACCGAGTCAAATGCACAACAAAAAATCGTAATAAAATGACTGTTGCCAGATCGATGATATGACAGGAACTTTTGTTTGCCTTAGAATAGGTACAAGGTAGCCCAAAATACTCGCTTTAGTCAAAAATTTAAAATTTAAATTTAGCATTAATGGTGGTGTTCATGGTGTTCGGAAAGATACAAGAATTCCAAAAAGATACAAATATAAGATGCAAGTATGTGTAGGATAATTAATTAAAGAGTTAACTACTAATAAATTAAAAATACCGATTCTATGTGACAAAAAAAAAAAATATCAATAACTATTATTGTATTTATTTATTTTATCCCTGGAACTTTTTCTTTGAAAGATTAATACGTGGTACTTTAAAATATTTTCTTTAGAATAATACAAAGTATTCTAAAATATTTGCTTCAGAATAATACGAGGTACTCTAAAATATTTGCTTTAGAATAATGCATGGTTACTCTAAATATTTACTTTTTAATAATACGCGGTACTCTAAAATATTTGATTTATAATGATAGGGGATACTCTAAAATATTTGATTTAGAATAATACTTGGGACTCTAGAATATTTGATTTAGAATTCTACGAGGTACTATAAAATATTTGATTTAGAATAATACCGTTACTCTAAAATATTCGATTTAGAATAATACCGTTACTCAAAAATATTTGCTTTGGAATAATGCATGCCACCCTAAAATATTTGTTTTTGGATAATAATATGTATTCTAAAATATTTTCTTTAGAATAACACGTTGTACTCTAAAATATTTGCTTCAGAATAATACGAGGTACTCTAAAATATTTGCATTAGAATAATGCAGGGTTACTCTAAATATTTACTTTAGAATAATACGTGCTACTCTAAAACATTTGCTTTAGAGTAATATTTGGTATCCCAAAATATTTACTTTAGTCAAGAATTAAAAATTAATTTCATCACTACTGGGAGGTGTTTTTGATGGTCCAAAGAGATGCAAGTGGCACAAGTTATGTACTCGTGACACACCAAGTAATGTTATGTTTATCCAAAGAAGTGAAAACATAGAGCATATTTTATTCTTCTGTGCTGGAAAAAATTTTTACAAAAATATATTTAGGCCACTCGTGTAAATATTTATAGTGTGTTATGATATACTCTTTCCCGTAAATTTTTCTATATGTGTGTATCGAAAATATCTTGAAATTGTCACTAGGCGCACTAGACTGTAGCTAATACATAATACACATATAAAATTGAAATGAAATTTTAAAACAAAACAATTTAAAATAATACTAGCCGGCTAAGATAAATGTAAAAGTTCCAGTTGTTACAATGGTTATCAACAACATGAGCATTTACTTTTTGTGATAAAAAGCATTGTCTTTTGAAAATGGTCACTGCATAATAAATATACTGCTCCATATATTAGTTATATAAAACCAAATAAAGATTTTTTCACAAAGAGTGAAACATTAAAATTACTTCAAATATCATAATAAAAATTTTTTATATAATAGAAAGGCATTTATGCCTTTTTATGTAAAGGAATCAGTGATTGTTTTTATTGGAAACAGTTCTGTGTTTGATGTACTTCATTTTGACATTTTTTTTTCATTGAAAATTATCGAAAACTCAACTTTGTTAATTTCCTTAATACTAGTGATGTTCATTTTTTTTTTTTTTTACGTTTCCTCAGCTATTTTACTTTGCTATTAACAAATTTTTCGGGCATTTTGTTGACTTAAAATCACATTGACATTACGATACTTCGACTAAATGCAAATAAAGAAACCAAGTGAAGCAATTCAGTTACTATTGTGAAGTAAAATCTCTCTGCAATTAAAAAAAAAGGCCAGAATTTTGGCAACTTTCGCAGGTACCGAGCCCAAACGGCCTAGGTTCAAATCCGCTGATTCAGGAACGAGGAGACTCGATGGAGATTATGCTAATGTCTGTAAAAAAGCATCTCACATCGATATTCGCACAAGCATGCAAATTCGGGAAGTACCCCTAGGAGTCCTCTTTTCACTCATAGAGGTTGTTCATGGGATACATCAGTGGTACAAGATGGTACAAGTGATACAAGTTACACACACACACAAAACTAAATAAAACTGATATAACGTGAAAATAAAATTACTGATAACATACAAAATAAAAAATACTGAATTACAGTTAGCATTATTGTTACAGTTAGTTGACAGGATTCCTCATAAAAAATTTCATAACCGTACTACTGTGCCCAGAAAGTAAGAACAATTATTTTTTTTTCAAAAACTCTTTATTTATTTTTCTAAATTTATTTCATCGCCTTCAAAGTAATCCCCTCGGGACACAATGCACTTATGAAACCTTTTTTTCCAATCCACAATGCATGCTAAAAAGTCATCGGCAGGGCTTCAAGTAGCGCGGCCCATTCACTATTTGAGTTTAGGGAATAGCCAGAAATAGCACAGTGTAAATACGGTGGTTGTGTAACGATATGGGTTTCATTTTTGGAGAAACAATCACGAAGAATCAATGGAGTGTGAGTTGGCGCATTCAGTGTTTTCCGTACCAATCGAGATTTGACGCTTTGAGGCCCAAAATGGAATTGACCGATTCTTTTGAAATTCCAACATCATCAGCAAGGTCTCTAATTGTAACGATTTGCAAGCACCAAATCTTTAATTTTTTGGACCTGAGCTTCGTCGGTTGAGGTGGAGGGTCGACCAGAGGGCTCTTCGTCTACAACGCGTTCTCTGCCTTCTTTGAACTGTTTATACCACTTCTAAACATTTCTTTCTGATATAGGAATGCTCACCGAATGCCTTCTGCAACATTCTATACGTTTCCGCAGACAAAATTGAATGCAAGTTCTTTGCTCAATTAATTCAAGGAACGTAAGCCAGCAACGTAAAAAAGAAATAAACGTTGAAATTCCATAAGCCCCGGAAATTTTAAATTGAAAATGGGTCTTACTTTTTGGACACAGTAATAAGAAGGAGGAAATTACAATACTGCAGTAAATGGAATATGATTACATTCAAAATCATGATACTTATTCTTTATAGCATCAACACAGAGAGCAGAATTTTCTGCCAACAACTATTCCAACAAGGGCCTGAATGGCCGAATGGCTAGCGCTCTGGCGCTCGGTACCACAGGTTTCAGGCTCGAGTCCCGGTGGTGCGATGGGTGTTTGTAGTGGTTCGGAATCCACTTTCAACCGTAGGTCCCGGTCCTAACAGGATCGTAGAGCGTTGCGGGGACATTGTTACTCCGCGTCTGTATCTTCAAGCTACACGCGCCCCCTGGGTCATGCAAATTGAGTAACGTCTGTGCAGCGTTTGCTTTAAGGCATCCAAGACCAAGCTGTCTAAGTGTTTGCCAGCTGCATTAGAACAAAAAAAAACTATTCCATCAACAAAACTTTAATTACAAATCAATTCAAATTAAACAGATGAATACGTAAAATAAAAATTCATGAAGACAAATGGAAGAATATGAAATGGTCCTTCTTTATGTATTAAAGCAGGGATGGGCGAACTTTTCCAGCCGCGGGCCAAAAATCGAAAAAAAAAAGTTTGGCAGGCCATGATAAATTTTTTAAAAAATTTTAAAAACAATATGCAAGTATTACAATTTAAATACGTTAATGAGATGAATGAAGCTGCGATTTCATTTTTAAAAGTTCTTTATATTGAGGTTCGAAGTGAAATGGACTGATTCTAAGGAACGAGGCGAAATGCTCATCTGTCGGTCTACTTCTGAAATTCTTTCGAACGTTTATAGTTGAAAACACTTGTTCACATATATAAGATGAAGCAAACATGGCACAAAATAAAAAGCCGCTGGCTGGAGCTTAAAATGCGCAGTCTGCCACATGTGAGGTCTAATTCACCAATCTACGAAGAGCTTCCACATTTAACACTTTGCCGATTGAAAGCTGTCTGCGCTTGCTATTTCCGTCGATTTATGTTTTGTAGAACAAAAATAGAGAAAGGAGAAAGATCATCAGTTATTTGAAGAAAAGGAAGCAAAAATATTTAATCAAAGTAGAAAAAAAGGAGATGGATATATAATATATAAATATATATTTCTTTTAATTCGCCTCGGACCGGCAAATTAAAATTCTATCCGCGGGCCGTAGTTTGCCCATCCCTGTATTAAAGTATGTGCTTAATCCTCAGTGTCCTGCAGTGCGGGACGGACGTCCCATGAGTAGTCTACTCATGAAAGAAGCAACTTCTGCTTGTGTGGAACACCCGTAGGTAACAGTTTGGCTTGGCTCTGCGACACTGAAGAAGGAAGGCAGAGCCTTCCGTGAGGACTTTTAGGGGAAACTACCCCGCATTTGCTTAACACAAGGGAGAAAAACTCCCAACAGATAGTCCGACTCACGAGACTAGATGTTGACCATCACAGACGCTATCGCGTCGACTTTGCTTTTGAAACAGTGTCTACAACAAAGCCGCCAGCGGATTTTGAACCTCAGTACTCATGCTCTCCAGCGGCGCACGTTGCCACTGAGACAAGAGTCGGGCTGATATTAAAGTAGAATTTTGACATGAAATCCGTTTCTTGTAAAAAGGAGAAAAAAATTCTATCTTGAATATCTTTTGATTTGAAGTAAATTGTTAGTTACTTTAATTATGAGGTTAATTATGTCTAAATTTAAAACATATGATGGAATATTTTCTGTTCCCAGGCTTTTCAGTAAGGATTCAGAAAAATGATTCTCGTTATCTTCCCTTACAGCGAGTCTATAGTTGGAAGGTCATGCACCCTCTGATAATTGACCCAGAATCGATATAAAACCAAGCGCTAATTCAGTCGTGCCGAAAGCTGGACGGAATTGGTATTCGATTTTCCATTCAAATTGCAGCAAAGATTGATGGTGCTGAAACTTACGCTCGTCAATGTGTGGTCATGGCTTAATACCATTATCCATAAAGTAATGTCTTTCAATCAATATATGATTGAAAGACATTACTTTATTTTATTATTTTTATTATTTTATTTTATTATTTGACATCATTTTCATATTTTTTTCTTCAGATATGATTCTAATATCTGATTCATGGGTCCTGTAGGCATGTTTTCAGTTCGTTAACAGGGATAACAGTTAGTTAACAGACCAATGTGTCATGTAGTCACTGTTTTCAGAAAAGAGGTTTGTTTGGTTGGTTTGTCGCTCTACGGTCATCTTGTGCACACGTTAGGCTAAACAGACCGGGACCTACAGTTTAAAGTGGATTCCGAACCGCTACAAACATCCATGGCATCTACGGAACTCGAACCTGAAACCTGTGGTACCGAGCGCCAGAGCGCAAGCCACTCGGCCACCAGGCCCCTCAGAAAAGAGGAGACTGGAAGGCGTTTGTGGCAATATGTGTAAGATGGTTTACTTAGGCCAAATGCAAGTAAGGCTTCTGGGTCGGAGTTTTGCGGGTTTTTCTTCCATTCGACACGCAAATGGGAAATAATTACCCCTCAAAGTCCCACCGGAAGGCATTGCTCTCTCCTCACCATCGTTCTTGATATGCCTAAGTGGTATATTAGGCCCACGGACCATCACCCCCTTCCCCCCCAAAAAAAAAGTCCGAGTCTGCTGTCGCAATCCGTTGCAGTCGCTTCTATCAGAAACGAGAAATAGCCCGACTCGTGGCTCAGTGGCACACTTTCATAGTATTAGCAACATAGCATTACTTCTTTCATTAGCATCTGCATTAGCAACATAGCATTACCTTTTATAACTTACTTTATTTATTAAATGTTGTTAATGTTTCAGGGGCCTGATGGTCGAGTGACTAGCGTTCGGGTCACTGGTTTCGGGTTCGAGTCCCAACGATGCCATGGATGTTTGTAATGATTTGGAATCCACTATACGGTCTCAAATGGCTGTAGAGCGATGGGCGAGGGCTGACAACCCTACCCGTAAAAAGAAAACTCCTGTTTTGGAATCTGCCATTAGGCAGACGGCTATGGTCCAATATGGACTGTAGTGCCAGAGAGTTAGTTAATTATTAATCTTTCATCAATTACCATTTTGAACTCATCACTAAGAGTGTAAATTTGTAAAATATTTAAGAAACATAAGTTCTAGGATAAGTTTTCTTTAGGAAATCTTTTATTGAAATTGGAAAATTCTTATGGAAATTGTCAGATATTAAAGAATTGGTCTTGCCTATCTGAAATTAAAAAGGGGGTATTAACTATTAAAAGCACAATGTTATAAATAATTAAAATGTTGTTATGCATCAAACTTTGTAATGCTTCCATCTTTCTACGGCCCCCAGAATATATAAATCTCGATGGGTTTTTTTAATACATAAAAAGATGTCATTGGAAGCCATAATGCTATTTCTTGCTCAACTCGTGCGGCATGATGACCAATTGGCTAGCGCTCTGGCCTTTAGTACCACAGGCTCCAGGTTTGAATCCTGGTGGATGTTTGTTAGTGATTCGGAATCTACGTTAAACTGTAGGTCCCAATCTGTTTAGCTCTCTTGTGCACAAGATGGCCGTAGAGCACCAAACCAAACGCTCGACTCGTGGTTTAGTTGTAATGTGAGCAGCTATTGTGCTGAAAAACTCTGGTTTGAATTCCCTGACGGCGTCCATTGTACTTACTGCATACAGTAATGAGGAGGCTTGATGGAAATCGGGAAAATATGTATACGTGTTGCACGTTGACACATTTTTAGTCTACAAGACTAATTCAGAAATATTAGATTTTTTTCAAGTAAATTTAATAATTGATTGATAATTCTTCTAATTAACTTAATATTTTATAAATTAATAATATGTAAGTGTATTCTTTTAACCATTTTCGTAAATTTACAAATAATATTATGAACTAACTATTATGGCAAATAATATTATTTACCTAAGAATTATAGATGCGTAGAGTTGAACTCGTGTTATATAAATAAAGTTGTGGGTGGTTTTTTTTTTTGTTAGAATGCAGCTGGCAAACACTTAGACAGTTGTCTTTGATGCCTTAAGCAAGCGCTGCACCGATGTTACCCACTTAGAACTACCCTGGAGTGCGTGTAGCTTGAAGATAAGCTACGGAAGCGGAGTAACAATGCCCCCGCAACGCTCTACGATCATGGCTACCTAGTGTTTAAAGTGGATTCCGAACCACTACAAACATCCATGGTACCGCCGGGACTCGAACCCGAAACCTTTTAATACCGAGCGCCAGAGCACTAGCCACTTAGCCATTCAGTCCCCCATAGAGTTATGTAAATGCTCAAAATGAGAATCCATTCTCCTACTTACATAAATTAGAACGTCGACACAATTTTGCCAAAATATTGTCCAATCAAGATTCAGATAAATTATTTATGTTATCAATTTCTTGTAATTCCTGCTCATCATTCACATGGTACGCACGAAACCTATGGTATTTTATACAATACGTTGACATATTTCATACGAAACTCAACTCCAGTTTGGGCGGATAACATTCTAAACGATCTTCTAGGAAATTTTAGTAAGTGTTTCATTACATCATGAGTGGCCAACCCAAATGATTTTGCGGACCACTTTGGAAGTGCATCCTAACTCCACGGGCAGCATATAAAATTATATATCTCCCTATTAGATTTGGACCCGCTATAGACGTTTATTGGAGTGAAAAAATGAAACATAATGTGTTATTAGTTTTGTGTTTACTATTATTCTTGCATGTAAACGTAGACATTGTAATATTAAAGATACTAAATGAGAACACTCAAAATGAAATATAAAAAATATATAAATATGAACGAAATAAGCAAACCTGTAGAACCTATTATATTAGATATTATGTTCTGCGAACTCATAACTGTAAACTCATGAATAAAACAGGCAATATCTGTCACATATTCGCAAGTATATTATTTTAAAATCAAAGCTAATTTTTTTCTCGTCATTTCGGCAGTTCATTTTTTAATATAGGGATGAGCACATAATGTATTTTTTTAATACATTGGTTTTCACTACTCTGGCCATTACAAAATAAATATATTTTGTAAAAGTGGGATACATCTCACGGGTCGGAAAAATATTCAAGGCGGGCCTCTGGTTTGCCATTACATTTTCTGTACTTTTTTTTATTATAGGTTTACCACTTCAACGTCTGTCCTTTGCTACTAAATTTGTTTACTAAATATCGAATCGTCATCTTGAATGGTTTATTTCTTGTTAAGAATATCTGCCCAAATTCAACACACACCACAGTGTGATACGATTTAACTCCATTCCTCTAGCGATAACGATTGGACAGCACATTAGCATGATAATGTAATACTGTTAAGTGGCCATGAGACTAATTAGCATGAATTAATTATGTCTTGTAATACACACATGGGCTTTCATTTGTTAAAAAATTATTAGTAAATTTAAGTGCATATCGATTTTCGGAATATATTAACTTACGTATATAAACAAAATACAGACTCAGACAAAATTTAATGAAGTGTAACTTTTAAGAAAAAAATTACTGTATGTAAATTAAATTAAAATGGCTATATAAAATCTAAATAGGGGCCTGAATGGCTGAGTGTCTAGAGCTCTGGCGCTCGATGCTACAGGTTTCGGGTTTGAGACCCGGCGGTGCCATGGATGTTTGTAGTGGTTCGGAATCCATTTTAAACGGTCGGTCCCGGTCTAATAGGATCGTAGAGCGTTGTCTTGAGATTTAGTCATTCTTCAGCCGTCTTGATTCCTCTCTAAAAGTGAAGCCTCATATTACTCTTAGCCATGGACGTCGCCTGCGACAAAGTCCTTTAGACCTGGTGTAGGCTTTCCTGCACCAGGGGGATTATCAACAAAATCTAAATATTAGCAAGTAATGCAGGATTTAGATCAACAAATTTGGAAGATTGAAAAATATTTATTACTGTAAATATTTAAGCATTTTATCATTTTCTACGAAATTTAACTATTTGGGCAACTTTTGAATATCATTTTGAAAAACCTGAATTTTTGTTTAATTTACAAAAAAAAAAAATTTCTAATTTTTAGAACATTTTTTTCGAATCACAACGAAAAATTTTATTGCAATTTTTCCCATCAATAAAATGCTGCGATAAACCCCTGTACGCTGTAGGTACCGGTCTGTTTAGTTCTCGTGTGCACAAAATGACCGTAGAGCGACAAACCAAACCAATCAAGTCTAAAAATATCTTCCTGGAATTTTTTAAACCAATATTGTCCTTGATTTTTTATTATACTTTTATAGCATTTCCACGGAACCTAAACTCAAAAAGCATGGTATGGCGAATATGCAACTTATCATATTCCATAATTTTTATGGAAAATAAAAATAAAAATTTAAATTTAATGTTGTGTAAAATAAAAGGTAGGGAATTAAATTTATAATAAGTTTTTTTTAAAAATGGTACCAAAATCGAATTTGGGGGTTTATATATACTCGAATTTGGGTAAGTTAAAATATCGCCTTACTTTTGTTCAACCCAATATAATGCATTTAAACCGTCTCTTTCTTTTTATAATAAGGGGTTTTTATGATAGCCTTATTTCTTCATTAGCATAACCGCCATGGTGGGCGATATCCGTCTGTCTACTGTCAGATTTCGAGATAGGAGATGTTTTTTTTTTACGGCGTAGGGTTGTCGATTTTATCTGGAGTTATATTAGACCTACGGTTTAAGGTGTATATATAAATAACCAGTACAAAAATCCATGGCACCGCCGGGACTCGAAGCCGAAAACTGTGGCACCGAGAAGCAGAGCGCTAGACACTCGGCCACCAGGCCCCTGATTTGTACTTACTAGACTGATTCTCTCTTGATAACATTTTAAATAAAACCTTTTGGAGCCATATATATCTCACAATTTAGGATTAAGAGTATGATTGGGATTTGGAATATTCTATTGTAGAATTCTATTTCTATCTATTAATTAATTCTAATATTCTATTATTAGTTCTAATTCAATTTCTGTTGGAATATTCTATTGCAGAATTCTATTTCTGTTGGAACATTCTATTGCAGAATTCTATTTCTGTTGGAATATTCTATTGCAGAATTCTATTTCTGTTGGAACATTCTATTGCAGAATTCTATTTCTGTTGGAACATTCTATTGCAGAATTCTATTTCTGTTGGAATATCCTATTGCAGAATTCTATTTGGGAATTTGAATATTCTATTGTAGAATTCTATTTCTATCTATTAATTAATTCTAATATTCTATTATTAGTTCTAATTCAATTTTTGTTGGAATATTCTATTGCAGAATTCTATTTCTGTTGGAATATTCTATTGCAGAATTCTATTTCTGTTGGAATATTCTATTGCAGAATTCTATTTATATTGGAATATTCTATTGCAGAATTCTATTTCTGTTGGAATATTCTATTGTAGAATTCTATTTGGGAATTTGAATATACTTTTGTAGAATTCTATTTATATCTATTAATTAATTCTAATATTCTATTATTAGTTCTAATTCAATTTCTGTTGGAATATTCTATTGCAGAATTCTATTTCTGTTGGAATATTCTATTGCAGAATTCTATTTCTGTTGGAATATTCTATTGTAGAATTCTATTTCTGTTGGAATATTCTATTGCAGAATTCTATTTCTGTTGGAATATTCTATTGCAGAATTCTATTTCTGTTGGAATATTCTATTGCAGAATTCTATTTATATTGGAATATTCTATTGCAGAATTCTATTTCTGTTGGAATATTCTATTGTAGAATTCTATTCGGGAATTTGAATATACTTTTGTAGAATTCTATTTATATCTATTAATTAATTCTAATATTCTATTATTAGTTCTAATTCAATTTTTGTTGGAATATTCTATTGCAGAATTCTATTTCTGTTGGAATATTCTATTGCAGAATTCTATTTCTGTTGGAATATTCTATTGCAGAATTCTATTTCTGTTGGAATATTCTATTGCAGAATTCTATTTCTGTTGGAATATTCTATTGTAGAATTCTATTTCTGTTGGAATATTCTATTATAGAATTCTATTTATATTGGAATATTTTATTGTAGAAGATTAAGAATTTCGTTTCGAGTATAAAATGAAAAGATTCACTTACAAAGAATTAATATAAGAAAGTATATTTTCATAAAATTCTATTTACGTAAATATAAGTTGTACTTCTTGATAATCGGTGTTGTTTACGTCTTGCTGCACAAACACCACCAGCATTTATTCTCTAAAAACTTTCCAAAATCACGAAACCCGCTACGTTTAAGAATAAATCGTCCTCCTGTCGCCGACACGTAAACATCCGAAGACAAATCGTTACTACCCTGTTTTGCGACCAAAGCGCGCCATTTTGTTAACCAAACGTGTGGACGTTTTGCGAAACGCACTTAACTTCAGAGAATAATCAGATTCGCATACCAAATCAATCACAGATGCAAATTCTATTCCATGGCGTTACCGTCGAATCACGTGAGCTGCAGAATCAAACTGTAATTTTAACTATTTTTGCAATTCGAAAACTGTAAAACAATTATTCGAAAACAGAATGGATTCACTTATTTAAAACACCGAACGAATTTCTCTCTAATGATGTTGTTCAGTTGTTGTTCCTATGTAATTCACCATTATAATAATGTAATTATTACAGTTTAAATAGTTACAATATTAACTATTATAGTTACTATAATAGTATAGCTATTATAATAATTAATATTCATAAAACGCTGTTTTCAATACGGATATTAGACATTTTCTATCTAAAAATCATTTACAAAAACAAGTAAAAGAACGCTGATGTTAGAAAGATATATTTTATAATATAATATAATATATATAAATATATATATATAACATTTAATAAATATTTTATAAATTTAATTATATATATTATATGAATGTTGATGTCGGAAAACAATATTTTTATAAATATTAATTACTATCTATAATAGCCCGACTCATGGCTCAGTGGCAACGAGAGCCGCTGGTAGGCATTAGGGATGCTCAATCCACTGGTGGCTTTGTTGTAAATATTGTTTCAAAAAACGAGGAGACTCCAAGGCGTTTGTGATATTCAGCATCTTGCTCGTTAGTCAGACTACTACTACTACTCCTACACCACTCCACATCACTATGTCTAAAGCTGAGTTGTTCCTTTGCAATTTGAGAATGATGTGGGTGAGAATTGGGTAGTGTGACGCTCTACGGTCGTATCAGACGGGGACCTACTGCTTAAAGTGGATTCCGGACCACTATAAACATCCATGGCATCGCCGGTTACGAACCCGAAACCTGTGGTACTGAGCTCCAGAGAGCCACTTGGCCATCAGGCCCACTATCTCGTTAGTCAGACTACTACACCACACCACACCACACCACATCACTGTGCCTATAGTTGAGTTGCCCCTTTACAGTTTGGAAATTATGTGGGTGAGAAGTCAGATTGGGCTGTGTGACGCTCTACGATCATATCAGAACGATACCTACAGCTTAAAGTGTATTCCGAACCACTACTAACATCCATGTCACCGCCGGGTTTCGAACCCGAAAACTGTGGTACCGAGCGCCATCGTACTCGTCCATCAGGCCTCTTATCTCGTTAGTCAGACTATGCATTGGGAGTTTTCTGGGGTTTTCTCCCGTGCAATACGCAAATGCAGGGTGGTTCCTCCTAAAAGTCCTACCGGAAAGCACTGCCCGCCTTCTTCAGCGTCACGGAGTCAAGTCAGACTTCTACTTACGGGTACTCCATCACAACAGAAGCTGCCCACCACCTCCATGTTTGGCAGTTGGAAGGAGACAATCAGGATCCCCCGTTCTGGCATAAGACGGATTAAGAAAAAAGATTAACTTCCAAAGATTCTACTAAAATATCCCTCTATTACATACACTTAATAACGCTGGATGAGCTATCCTTCTAACGGCGAATGTTCTGAGCTCAAAATGCTTTCGTCATTCAAAGTCAACCAGGGCATTAATCTCTTTCATTCTATTTTAATTGGAGTTTAATCAATTTAACTTTCCTTGTATTCGTCTGAATATAACAAAACATAGTTACATTTTAACTCATATTTTATTCGAGAGGACTAAAATATTTGCCATCAAAAATGTCTAAGTTGTTATAAAACTTTTCCAATAAATGTCGACTGAGACCAATACATTTATATATATATATATATATAATATACTTTACATGCTGCAAATAAAAGTTAAAAAATATGTATCATGTTATAGGTGTCATTTCCTATTGTTTATTTCTTATACTTTGAAACAGAAATTCGATGATTTTTTTGTTGTTGTTGTTGTTTTAGAAAACAATCCTCATGATACAAAGGAACTACATATTGATCGATATTCTATCAGTCAAAGCAGAAAAAAGTATGAGAAAAAATCAAAAAAGTAATATCTTTTCACTTCGAATGTTATTGAATTTTAATCAAAAACTATCCCTTTTCCCTAAAGGCGGGGAAAAAGAATATTTTCGACATCAATTTTAAAACATATATTTTACTCGTTTATACTTGTGGTGAGATGGCTGACAGTGATGAGTTTGACTTTACGTACAGCTTTGTGGTTGAGCGATAAATGATGATTATAACTTGGATAACTTATGGTGATTGATAAAGGATTGATAAAATGATTGATAAAAGATTGATAAAATGATTTATAACAGATTGATAAAATGATTGGTAAAAGATTGATAAAATGATAACTTTGAGACCCAATAAATGATGCCGAACCTCAAGTTACCGTGTTTCTGTACATAACTCCATCTGCAGAAAAAAAATTTCTCGTTGGGTTTAAAAAGGTAGGAAGAGGGTGCGATCCTCCCAGATACCCCATCTGGGAAATGTTCATTATAAATTGCTTGAGGAAGTCTGACCATGTTTGAAGCAATGTTAACAATTTTTGCATAGCAATCTCACTTTCGACATTGTGACTGGTTTCCACACGAAGGAAGCTTGCTTAGAAATCCAATAATGACGCCGAACAAAATTCCATTGATCAGAAATAGGTGCGAACTTCCCATATACTCTCCTTCTTACATGATAGTCCGACTTTTGACTGTGCGACGGGTTTCCACATCAAAGAAGCTTGCTTCAAAATCCGTCAAATGATGCTGAACAAAAACTTCCTATGTTCCTGCACTATAAATCCATTGATCAGAAAAAGGTGCGAACTTCCCATATTTTCCTCTTTCTTGCATGATAGCCGGACTTTTGACAATTCACCTGGGAATGCACAATGCACCTGTTGGATACTTCGAAATCCAACAATGAAACTGAACAAAAAGTTCCCAGTATCTTCTCGATAAAGATGTGGCCTAGTGGCCAATTGGCCAGCGCTCTGACCTTTGGTACTATAGGCTTCAGGTTCGAATCCTGGTGGTGGCATGGATGTTTATTAGTGGTTCGGAATACACTTTAAACTGTATTTACCGGTCGATTTAGCCCTCGTGTGCGCAACATGACCGTACAGCAGCGAACCAAACCAAACTAAATCTAGATTCAGATGGATTCCTATCGGATACTAAAACCTCACGTCTAGAAATGCCAACCAATCAGGATTCTAAATCCACGGGAGATCTGGCTTTTGACTGACTTGCGTGAGATTTTAGTACCATGGGGTGTCTCAAATGGTAACATGCTCGTGTCTCAAATGGTAACATGCCTAGCTAACAGGCAGGAAGAAATACACGAGGAAATTCGAATATGTTATTGACAAACATTGCAGTTACATCGACTATGGCAACGCATCACATGACAACGCATGTAAAGTATCTCGCATGCTATCTGATTAGAATTTTCCCGATTTTCTCCCATACAAAAGAAAAAGGTAAGGCAGTTACTCTTAAATCTCCTCCCATCCATTTCTACTAAAATCTCACGCAAGTCAGTCAAAAGCCTGATCTCCTGTGGATCCAGGATCTTGATTGGTTGGCGTTTCTATGACGTGAAGTCTTAGTATCCAATAGGAACCCATCTGTATCGAGAAGATACGCGGAAACTTTTTTTCAATTTCATTGTTGGATTTTGAAGCAAATTCATTTGGTGTGGAAACCTGGTGCATTGTTAAAAGTCAGACTATCATACAAGAAAGAGGAAAATATGGGAAGTTCGCACCCTTTTTTGACTAATGGATTTATAGTGAAGAGACATAGGAAATTTTTTGTTCAGCATCATTTCATGGATTTCAAAGCAAGCTCCATTGAATAGCTCCAAGCTCCAGTTTGAATAGTGTGGAAACCCAGTTCATTGTTAAAAGTCCGACTATCATGCAAGAAAGAAGAACATAGGGGAAGTTCGCACCCTTTTCTAATCAATGGATTTTTGTTCGGCGGTATTGTTGGATTTTAAGAAAACTCCTTTGTTGTGGAAACTCAGTGCGCTGTCAAAAGTCCACCTTCCCAATGGGGGATGTGCGAGTTATAAGTAGAATCGAAAGCCCACTGATTTCATCAAAACGAAATGTGAAACTATCAGCGCTAACTACGCCATCTACATTAATAATATGACACAATTTATAAAAATAATCAACAGAACTTAAGTTTGCATTTGACTAAATGTTTAAGGTTCCATTAAATGTGATCTTCTATTTATTTTATTGAAAGTGTAGCATTATTTTCTCAGGGGAAGATTTTTGGCATTTCATTCCCAGGAGAGAGGAAAGTATATTCTTTGACAAGTACATAATAACAAGATATCACTCAAATTTGACAGCAGACAAGTACTGTTGGGGATAGTTATCTTACATGCAATGAGTGTTTTGTACTCATGAGAACAATCTGTCACTCAAACCTGTAGCAGATATTTAGTTTCACGTATAATGAGACTCATGAAATTAGCAAATGTGCGACCTTCAAAGGTCAAAACAATTACAGATTGAATATAGACTACACTTTGAGTTGTTCCATCGGGATGGGTGACCGACCCCGATCTGAGAAATGTCTACTCCAATGAGAAGGGAGGGAAGCTGACCCCCTCTTGAAGGATTGTATTAAAAGGAGGTTTTTAGTGAAGAAGAGACAGTTCTGCTACGAATTGACCGAAAATATTGTTTTTCTTTTTTTCTCTGAAGTAACTGAATAGGCCTGTGTTTTCGCCTGGTTTTCAAAGTGAGCCCCTTGTGGTTTTGTGTATCACACTGTGTGATAATTTAGGTCTGCAGCAGACTACGCGCTTTGAGATTCGACGTAGACTCGCGAATTTTGAAAATCTCCGTCCTTTGAGTGAACTGTACTTCTGATATAATCGTGCACTTGTGAATCAAATTAACACTCATGTCCATAAATTAAGGATAATGAAGTTCAGGCAAAGAAAGAGACAGAAGCAAAACAAATTTGACTTATTTGTAAAGTTTATTTATTAAACAAAAGGTAAATAGCAAAAAAGATGCTATATGTTTGACATAATTAATAAAAATTGCGATTTTTACTCCCTGGAGCAAATTTCAAAAAAGAACCTATTTACAAAAAACAGCATAACATGGTTAGTATGATGGTTAATATGGAGTATGTCTCCCGGACGATGCAATACAGGCCTTACAACGCCTAGGCATGCTGAGTATCAAATTATCAATCTGATCTTGGGGAATATTACACCGCTCATCAAGCAATACCCTCCGAAGTTCCGGTTGACAGGTGGTAGGGGGTTGACGGGCTGCAATTCGTCGGCCAAGCATATCCCACACATGCTCTATTGGATTCAAGTCCGGTGAGTATGCTGACCAATCCATATGGGTGATATCCTCCAATTGAAGGCATTCGTCTACAATGTTTGCACGGTGAGGATGGGCGTTGTCATCCATAAACAGAAATTCAGCACCCATGGCGCCCCGAAACAAAGGTACATGTTGTTCCAGAATGACATCTCGATAGATGTGGCCTGTCATCGTTACACTCTGAACATGCAGGTCAGTTCTGGAACCAAGAATAATTCCTCCCCAAACGAGCCATCCTGCACCACCGTAACGGTGTCGTTCAATGGTGTTCTCTTGGTGGTAACGGGTACCTGGCGCTCTCCATATGAAAGTCAGACGAGAATCAGACTGCAAACTAAACCTGGACTCGTCGGAAAACATCACACCAGACCACTATTGCGGTGTCCTCAATGCATGCTCTCTACTCCAGGTTAATCTCAGGCGACAGTGAGTTGCGGTAAGTGGAACACATCTGACAGGCCTACGAGCATATAGACCAATGTACCCTAAGCGTCTGTACACGGTCTGCCTTGAAACTGTCGTACCGGTAGCTGAAGGGAGCTGACGAGACAGGTCTGATGTTTTGTTCCGTCTGTTTCTTTTGGCAGTAACTTCTAAATACCGGTCCTCATTCGGCGTTGTAACTCGGGGGCGATCTGTGCTGTAACATCTACTCACATTACCATCATCTTGGAATCGTTGCCAAAGCCTGGAGATGACACTCTGGGCGATTCCAAGTTCCTCGGATACTTCCAGCTGGGTACGTCCCCATTCCAGTCGTCCGATAATTCTACCACGTCAAAAATCATCCAAATGCTTCCTTTGTGCCATAACTATGCGGTTATTGCACTGAAAGGCTTTTAAAGAGCTTGTGAAGAATTTTCTTCTTTGCCACCATTCCTTATATACCCCTCTCTCACACTCTCGTCATTGTGACGCACTATCCGCCCCATCTGGTGGTTTCCTGTAATTTGCATATTCTTCTTCAAGATGTGTGTGATAATTCTACAGGTTAAATTTTTATTTTAAAGTTCAATTTCTGTATGATTCTGAATTATCCTTAATTTATGGACATGAGTGTAAATTTTTAATTATCATTTTATTGTATAATAACTCAGTGTTATATATATATTGTGGTTGTAAATAAAAATTAAAGTGTACCCATGGTCCTGAAAGTGGCACTCTTCTTGAAGTCTTTATAGGTCTAGTATAGGCCGTGACGTTACAAAAGAAATTAAAATGTTAAATCAAGATTTTCAACCAGAAGCTTGCAGGTTTTGTAAGGCCCAGGTTGTTGTAAACACAGTCTAGAAGTTATAAAAAAGAAGAAAAAAAATGAAATTCTATATGCCCGGGAAATTTAGATTGAAAATTCGTTTTACTTTTTGGACACAGTAGTATTTTATTTCTTTCAGACCTAATACATATAAATGTTCCTTCCACACGCAAAATAAAAAATAACACGCACAGAATTTCTTTATTTGTACACAATAATGCATTTTCATTCCTTTTACAACTTACAAAGGAGGGGAAAAATCACTCGACATGGCTAAAAAGACTTTGACTAAAAAGTGAAAAAAAAAAAAATAGTTTGAATAGAAAAGAGATGAAGAGCATACAATGAAAAATTGATACAGAAATGACATTTATATTCTTTTCTATTCAAATTCTACAGGCAACAAAAATTACTCCTCCATTCATTCATTATTTCTTTCTTTTCACAATTGAAATTGAAAGCACTTAAATTTAAACTGCGATTTTTTTTTTATCGATTCTTTTAAAAATCGGATTGCATTGATTAATAAAATAAATAAAAAAAACGTATTATCATTTCTGATTTAAAGTTCTTTTATATGGGTAGAGCGGTGTGTTGTTTAGCTCATTGAATTTCCAATCAACGAATGCTTGATTCGAAGCTCGATTAGCGATGCTATGTAGTAATAAGATTTATAGCTTTACATAATCCGTATTGTAAAAGAACAGAAATTTGAGGCTTATATCTCCAATCTTTTTCATACTAGAGTTGGCGATGCGACTAAAAATTGCAATGGCGACTAAAAATTTAGAGTTGGCGACTAACAATTTATATGTTTATAAATTTTTAGTTAATACAAAAAATTTATATATATTAATGCGGTCAAGGAGAAGCAGCCAAGCGGCGATGCATCGCCAACTCTAGTACGAAAAAGAATGGAGATATAAGCCTCAAATTTCTGTTCTTTTACAATACGGATTATGTAAAGCTCTAAATCTTATTATTACATAGCATCGCTAATCGAATAATATATCGCTATATAAATTTTCAGTTAATACAGGGCCTGAATGGGCGAGTGGCTAGCGCTCTGGTGCTCGGTACCACAGGTTTCGGGTTCGAGTCCAGGCGGTGCCATGGATGTTTGTAGTGGTTCAGAATCCACTTTAAACCGTAGGTCCCGGGCCTAATGAGATCGTAGAGAGTGGCGGGGGCATTGTTACTCCGCGTCCGTGGCTTATCTTCAAGTTACACGCGCCCCGTGGGTCATGCAAAGTGAGTATGTCTGTGTAGCTCTTGCCTTAAGGCGTCTAAGTGCTTGCCAGCTGCATTAGAAAAAAAATAGTTAATATAGGCGTGGTCAACCCGCCGCTCGCCTTGAATAATTTTTCCTGTCCGTGAGATTTATCCCACTTTTACAAAATATATTTATTTTATAATGGACAAATTAGTGAAAACCAATGTATTAAAAAAATACATTATGTATGTATCAATATATTCAAAAAATAACTGCCGAAATGATGAGAAAAACTTAACTTTGATTTTAATATAATATTCTTGAGAATATAGGACAGATATTGCCTGTTTTATTGATGAGTTTACAGTTATGAGTTACAGTTATGATTACTGTTTGCTCATAAATGGTACAAAAGAGACACTGAGAGATTAAAGGGTTCGAAAAAGCCATAATTTGCCCATTTTCCATTTTTTTTCCACTTTGTTTGAAGGCGTAATTGGCTACGCATAGGTTCAGTAAATAATTATTCTTTATCATCAATTATTACTTTCAAATAAACAAAATCAATTATTCACTCAGTTAAAATGCTGATGTTTTAATATCAGAACATCTTCCATCAATAACATAATTCGGAACTTAATCTCTGAGTATGAAGAACCAGATAGTAGCCATTTTAATCTATACTACTAAACCACACCACATCACCGTGCCTAGAGCTGAGTTGCCCCGTTACAGTTTGGGAAGGATATGAGTGAGAAGAAGTCTGATTGGGCTCAGTGACGCTCTACGGTCATATACTACTATGTCCAAAAAGTAAAACTAATTTTCAATTTAAAATTCCCGAGGCTTATTAAATTTCATTTTTTTTTTCTTTTTTAGGTTGATGGTACTGTCTTTAATATCTGCGTGAAATTCGACGTCAAAATATTCATTAATGTTTGAGTTACGCTTGGCTTTGTGAGACGCTAAAATTGATTCCGGCGGTTTTTGAAATGTCTGAATGAATTGAGCAAATAACTTGCATTCAATTTTGTTTGCAGAAACGTATAGAATGTTGCAGAAGGCATTCGGTGAACATTCCTATATCGGAAAGAAATGTTTACAAGAGGATAAACAGTTCAAAGAAGCCAGAGAACGCGTTGAAGATGAAGAGCCCTCTCGTCGACCATCCATCTCAGCCGACAAAGCTCACGTCCACAAAATTAAAGAACAAACCGTCGATTAACAATTAGAGACCTTGCTGATGTTGTTGAAATTTCAAAAGGATCGGTCAATTCCATTTTGGGCCTCAAACGCGTCAAATCTCGATTGGTAAAATTGGTCTCGTTTGGTTGGCTAAAAATGAAATATAAAAAATATAAACGAAATAAAAAATGAAAACATTAAAAAATATTTATTTTACTAGTGCGATATTTGTTTCTCCACTCTTTCACTTAGTTTTTTCAAATCGATCTCTATTTGGGTATTTGCACATCGTAATGGGTGTTACGTCCGTTATATTTGAACGTGTTTTGTGTTGGGTCAATTTCATTTTCGAAAAAACGATTCGCAAGTGCAATTTGATCCAAAAGAGCTAAAAACTTGGACTAAGAGTCTGATTTGCTCTGCTATCAACAATCAACCGTGCGTATCTAGGGATGATCACTGTAATCACTTAAAGTGAAACTAAGAACCTTTTATATTAGATGTTCCATTATGCGCAGGCATCATGAGTTCGCAGAATATAATTTAACTATTCTGCGAAACTTATAACTGTAAACCCATCAATAAAACAGGCACTATTTGTCCTATATTCTCAAGAATATTATTTTAAAATCAAAGCTAATTTTTTCTCATCATTTCGACAGTTCATTTCTGAATACATGGATGTACACATAATGTACTTTTTTAATACATTGGTTTTCACTACTTTAGCCATTCTAAAATAAATATATTTTGTAAAAGTGATAAATTATCACGGGCCGGAAAATATTTTCAATGCGGGTCGCGTATTTGCCACTCATGTATTAACTAAAACTTTATTCGTTAACTGAAACTTGTTGAAAGGGGAGGGGAATATTTTAAAGATGTGATCAACTTATTTCCATTTTGAATGTTTTCGCAGTAGCGACAAAATCCCTCCTACGTAAGGACATGTCCCTATTCCGCGTATTTACAAGCAGAAACATATCCTTAGGAATCTAATACCAAATCTCGTTTTCTCATCACCAGAATCACACTCTGCTGAATAGGGTAATACCAGGAATCGTTCGTGCGAATCAATACCGAATCAGTACTGAATCAGTTCTAGTAAGACATGGCTGTAAATAAGATACACTGGGCAAAAAGGATTTATAAATCGAAACGGAAAATAGCTTGGAATAAGTTAAAAAGCATGAAACATGATTCTAATTCTGGACAAGGCTATGTTCTTTCAATATTTATAACTAGCAAATATGACCACTGCAGAGAAAACAAGTAATATCAAAAAAAAAAATTTAAGTCAATTCCTACTCTTTTCAATTCCTTCTATTAGCTCACGCTCTCCCTCTACATATCTTATTCACATTTCCAATTGTTCATAAAACACTTTTTATTCATCCACTCAACTTCAAATACATTTTTTTAAAACTTGTAGTAGATGACACTGGATGTTAATACAGGTTTTTCAAATATTAATTCATTCATTAAATTTAATTAATTAATTTTAGGTTTTTTTTTAGATTTAAGTTGCTTGCATCTACCAATAGATGGTGCCAAATAAACTTAAAAAAAGTGAATGAAAATTATTTATGCAGGACTTTCTGCAATAGAGTGTGAAAAAAGTAGGAATTGACTTTAAAAAAAAAAATTTTATATTACTTGTTTCTCACTATATTCCAGAAAGTCCCTTATAAATAATTTTCACTCATTTTTTTAAGTTTGAAAAAGTTCTCTCTCTCTTACACATACACTTTTTCTCTCTCTCACATACACGCTTTCCATATCTCTCATTCATTTATTCATTTCATTTATTTCATCTCTCATTCATTTTCTCGTTTCATTTTCCATTTTGTTCCCTCCTTGACTCCGACTAGAACCCAGAATGAAAAAAGAATCTGAAAAAGAAATTTTTTCTACACGCTTCGCCACTGACGGTATTGATTCCTCAATTTATATGCTGCTAAATATCTTATATAAAGAAATGTTTTCTACACGCTTCGCCACTGACGGTATTGATTCCTCAATTTATATGCTGCTAAATATCTTATATAAAGAAATGTTTTCTACACGCTTCGCCACTGACGGTATTGATTCCTCAATTTATATGCTGCTAAATATCTTATATAAAGAAATGTTTTCTACACGCTTCGTCACTGACGGTATTGATTCCTCAATTTATATGCTGCTAAATATCTTATATAAAGAAATGTTTTCTACACGCTTCGTCACTGACGGTATTGATTCCTAAATTTATATGCTGCTAAATATCTTATATAAAGAAATGTTTTCTACACGCTTCGTCAATGACGGTATTGATTCCTAAATTTATATGCTGCTAAATATCTTATATAAAGAAATGTTTTCTACACGCTTCGCCACTGACGGTATTGATCCCTAAATTTATATGCTGCTAAATATCTTATATAAAGAAATGTTTTCTACAGGCTTCGTCACTGACGGTATTGATCCCTAAATTTATATGCTGCTAAATATCTTATATAAAGAAATGTTTTCTACACGCTTCGTCACTGACGGTATTGATTCCTAAATTTATATGCTGCTAAATATCTTATATAAAGAAATGTTTTCTACACTTCGTCACTGACGGTATTGATTCCTCAATTTATATGCTGCTAAATATCTTATATAAAGAAATGTTTTCTACACGCTTCGTCACTGACGGTATTGATTCCTCAATTTATATGCTGCTAAATATCTTATATAAAGAAATGTTTTCTACACGCTTCGTCACTGACGGTATTGATTCCTAAATTTATATGCTGCTAAATATCTTATATAAAGAAATGTTTTCTACACGCTTCGTCACTGACGGTATTGATTCCTAAATTTATATGTTGCTAAATATCTTATATAAAGAAATGTTTTCTACACGCTTCGTCACTGACGGTATTGATTCCTAAATTTATATGTTGCTAAATATCTTATATAAAGAAATGTTTTCTACACGCTTCGTCACTGACGGTATTGATTCCTAAATTTATATGCTGCTAAATATCTTATATAAAGAAATGTTTTCTACACGCTTCGTCACTGACGGTATTGATTCCTAAATTTATATGTTGCTAAATATCTTATATAAAGAAATGTTTTCTACACGCTTCGTCACTGACGGTATTGATTCCTCAATTTATATCCTGCTAAATAAAATATTTATATGCTGCTAAATATCTTATATAAAGAAATGTTTTCTACACGCTTCGTCACTGACGGTATTGATTCCTCAATTTATATGCTGCTAAATATCTTATATAAAGAAATGTTTTATATCCTGCTAAATATCTTATATAAAGAAATGTTTTCTACACGCTTCGTCACTGACGGTATTGATTCCTCAATTTATATCCTGCTAAATATCTTATATAAAGAAATGTTTTCTACACGCTTCGTCACTGACGGTATTGATTCCTCAATTTATATGTTGCTAAATATCTTATATAAAGAAATGTTTTCTACACGCTTCGTCACTGACGGTATTGATTCCTCAATCTTTATATATCCTGCTAAATATCTTATATAAAGAAATGTTTTCTACACGCTTCGTCACTGACGGTATTGATTCCTCAATTTATATCCTGCTAAATATCTTATATAAAGAAATGTTTTCTACACGCTTCGTCACTGACGGTATTGATTCCTCAATTTATATCCTGCTAAATATCTTATATAAAGAAATGTTTTCTACACGCTTCGTCACTGACGGTATTGATTCCTCAATTTATATGTTGCTAAATATCTTATATAAAGAAATGTTTTCTACACGCTTCGTCACTGACGGTATTGATTCCTAAATTTATATGTTGCTAAATATCTTATATAAAGAAATGTTTTCTACACGCTTCGTCACTGACGGTATTGATTCCTAAATTTATATGTTGCTAAATATCTTATATAAAGAAATGTTTTCTACACGCTTCGTCACTGACGGTATTGATTCCTCAATTTATATGTTGCTAAATATCTTATATAAAGAAATGTTTTCTACACGCTTCGTCACTGACGGTATTGATTCCTCAATTTATATCCTGCTAAATATCTTATATAAAGAAATGTTTTCTACACGCTTCGTCACTGACGGTATTGATTCCTCAATTTATATCCTGCTAAATATCTTATATAAAGAAATGTTTTCTACACGCTTCGTCACTGACGGTATTGATTCCTCAATTTATATCCTGCTAAATATCTTATATAAAGAAATGTTTTCTACACGCTTCGTCACTGACGGTATTGATTCCTCAATTTATATGTTGCTAAATATCTTATATAAAGAAATGTTTTCTACACGCTTCGTCACTGACGGTATTGATTCCTCAATTTATATGTTGCTAAATATCTTATATAAAGAAATGTTTTCTACACGCTTCGTCACTGACGGTATTGATTCCTCAATTTATATGTTGCTAAATATCTTATATAAAGAAATGTTTTCTACACGCTTCGTCACTGACGGTATTGATTCCTAAATTTATATGTTGCTAAATATCTTATATAAAGAAATGTTTTCTACATTCACTGACGGTATTGATTCCTAAATTTATATGTTGCTAAATATCTTATATAAAGAAATGTTTTCTACACGCTTCTTCACTGACGGTATTGATTCCTAAATTTATATGTTGCTAAATATCTTATATAAAGAAATGTTTTCTACACGCTTCTTCACTGACGGTATTGATTCCTAAATTTATATGTTGCTAAATATCTTATATAAAGAAATGTTTTCTACACGCTTCTTCACTGACGGTATTGATTCCTAAATTTATATGTTGCTAAATATCTTATATAAAGAAATGTTTTCTACACGCTTCGTCACTGACGGTATTGATTCCTAAATTTATATGTTGCTAAATATCTTATATAAAGAAATGTTTTCTACACGCTTCGTCACTGACGGTATTGATTCCTAAATTTATATGTTGCTAAATATCTTATATAAAGAAATGTTTTCTACACGCTTCGTCACTGACGGTATTGATTCCTAAATTTATATGTTGCTAAATATCTTATATAAAGAAATGTTTTCTCGTCACGCTTCGTCACTGACGGTATTGACGGTATTGATTCCTAAATTTATATGTTGCTAAATATCTTATATAAAGAAATGTTTTCTACACGCTTCGTCACTGACGGTATTGATTCCTCAATTTATATGTTGCTAAATATCTTATATAAAGAAATGTTTTCTACACGCTTCGTCACTGACGGTATTGATTCCTCAATTTATATGTTGCTAAATATCTTATATAAAGAAATGTTTTCTACACGCTTCGTCACTGACGGTATTGATTCCTCAATTTATATCCTGCTAAATATCTTATATAAAGAAATGTTTTCTACACGCTTCGTCACTGACGGTATTGATTCCTCAATTTATATCCTGCTAAATATCTTATATAAAGAAATGTTTTCTACACGCTTCGTCACTGACGGTATTGATTCCTCAATTTATATCCTGCTAAATATCTTATATAAAGAAATGTTTTCTACACGCTTCGTCACTGACGGTATTGATTCCTCAATTTATATCCTGCTAAATATCTTATATAAAGAAATGTTTTCTACACGCTTCGTCACTGACGGTATTGATTCCTCAATTTATATGTTGCTAAATATCTTATATAAAGAAATGTTTTCTACACGCTTCGTCACTGACGGTATTGATTCCTCAATTTATATCCTGCTAAATATCTTATATAAAGAAATGTTTTCTACACGCTTCGTCACTGACGGTATTGATTCCTCAATTTATATGTTGCTAAATATCTTATATAAAGAAATGTTTTCTACACGCTTCGTCACTGACGGTATTGATTCCTCAATTTATATGTTGCTAAATATCACTAAATTTATATGTTGCTAAATATCTTATATAAAGAAATGTTTTCTACACGCTTCGTCACTGACGGTATTGATTCCTAAATTTATATGTTGCTAAATATCTTATATAAAGAAATGTTTTCTACACGCTTCGTCACTGACGGTATTGATTCCTAAATTTATATGTTGCTAAATATCTTATATAAAGAAATGTTTTCTACACGCTTCGTCACTGACGGTATTGATTCCTCAATTTATATCCTGCTAAATATCTTATATAAAGAAATGTTTTCTACACGCTTCGTCACTGACGGTATTGATTCCTCAATTTATATCCTGCTAAATATCTTATATAAAGAAATGTTTTCTACACGCTTCGTCACTGACGGTATTGATTCCTCAATTTATATGTTGCTAAATATCTTATATAAAGAAATGTTTTCTACACGCTTCGTCACTGACGGTATTGATTCCTCAATTTATATCCTGCTAAATATCTTATATAAAGAAATGTTTTCTACACGCTTCGTCACTGACGGTATTGATTCCTCAATTTATATGTTGCTAAATATCTTATATAAAGAAATGTTTTCTACACGCTTCGTCACTGACGGTATTGATTCCTCAATTTATATGTTGCTAAATATCTTATATAAAGAAATGTTTTCTACACGCTTCTTCACTGACGGTATTGATTCCTAAATTTATATGTTGCTAAATATCTTATATAAAGAAATGTTTTCTACACGCTTCGTCACTGACGGTATTGATTCCTAAATTTATATGTTGCTAAATATCTTATATAAAGAAATGTTTTCTACACGCTTCTTCACTGACGGTATTGATTCCTAAATTTATATGTTGCTAAATATCTTATATAAAGAAATGTTTTCTACACGCTTCTTCACTGACGGTATTGATTCCTAAATTTATATGTTGCTAAATATCTTATATAAAGAAATGTTTTCTACACGCTTCTTCACTGACGGTATTGATTCCTAAATTTATATGTTGCTAAATATCTTATATAAAGAAATGTTTTCTACACGCTTCGTCACTGACGGTATTGATTCCTAAATTTATATGTTGCTAAATATCTTATATAAAGAAATGTTTTCTACACGCTTCGTCACTGACGGTATTGATTCCTAAATTTATATGTTGCTAAATATCTTATATAAAGAAATGTTTTCTACACGCTTCGTCACTGACGGTATTGATTCCTAAATTTATATGTTGCTAAATATCTTATATAAAGAAATGTTTTCTACACGCTTCGTCACTGACGGTATTGATTCCTAAATTTATATGTTGCTAAATATCTTATATAAAGAAATGTTTTCTACACGCTTCGTCACTGACGGTATTGATTCCTAAATTTATATGTTGCTAAATATCTTATATAAAGAAATGTTTTCTACACGCTTCGTCACTGACGGTATTGATTCCTCAATTTATATGCTAAATATCTTATATAAAGAAATATCACTTATTATCAATTTATATGTTGCTAAATATCTTATATAAAGAAATGTTTTCTACACGCTTCGTCACTGACGGTATTGATTCCTCAATTTATATCCTGCTAAATATCTTATATAAAGAAATGTTTTCTACACGCTTCGTCACTGACGGTATTGATTCCTCAATTTATATGTTGCTAAATATCTTATATAAAGAAATGTTTTCTACACGCTTCGTCACTGACGGTATTGATTCCTCAATTTATATCCTGCTAAATATCTTTTAAAGAAATGTTTTCTACACGCTTCGTCACTGACGGTATTGATTCCTAAATTTATATGTTGCTAAATATCTTATATAAAGAAATGTTTTCTACACGCTTCGTCACTGACGGTATTGATTCCTAAATTTATATGTTGCTAAATATCTTATATAAAGAAATGTTTTCTACACGCTTCTTCACTGACGGTATTGATTCCTAAATTTATATGTTGCTAAATATCTTATATAAAGAAATGTTTTCTACACGCTTCGTCACTGACGGTATTGATTCCTAAATTTATATGTTGCTAAATATCTTATATAAAGAAATGTTTTCTACACGCTTCGTCACTGACGGTATTGATTCCTAAATTTATATGTTGCTAAATATCTTATATAAAGAAATGTTTTCTACACGCTTCGTCACTGACGGTATTGATTCCTAAATTTATATGTTGCTAAATATCTTATATAAAGAAATGTTTTCTACACGCTTCGTCACTGACGGTATTGATTCCTCAATTTATATGTTGCTAAATATCTTATATAAAGAAATGTTTTCTACACGCTTCGTCACTGACGGTATTGATTCCTCAATTTATATCCTGCTAAATATCTTATATAAAGAAATGTTTTCTACACGCTTCGTCACTGACGGTATTGATTCCTCAATTTATATCCTGCTAAATATCTTATATAAAGAAATGTTTTCTACACGCTTCGTCACTGACGGTATTGATTCCTCAATTTATATCCTGCTAAATATCTTATATAAAGAAATGTTTTCTACACGCTTCGTCACTGACGGTATTGATTCCTCAATTTATATCCTGCTAAATATCTTATATAAAGAAATGTTTTCTACACGCTTCGTCACTGACGGTATTGATTCCTCAATTTATATGTTGCTAAATATCTTATATAAAGAAATGTTTTCTACACGCTTCGTCACTGACGGTATTGATTCCTCAATTTATATCCTGCTAAATATCTTATATAAAGAAATGTTTTCTACACGCTTCGTCACTGACGGTATTGATTCCTCAATTTATATCCTGCTAAATATCTTATATAAAGAAATGTTTTCTACACGCTTCGTCACTGACGGTATTGATTCCTCAATTTATATGTTGCTAAATATCTTATATAAAGAAATGTTTTCTACACGCTTCGTCACTGACGGTATTGATTCCTAAATTTATATGTTGCTAAATATCTTATATAAAGAAATGTTTTCTACACGCTTCGTCACTGACGGTATTGATTCCTAAATTTATATGTTGCTAAATATCTTATATAAAGAAATGTTTTCTACACGCTTCGTCACTGACGGTATTGATTCCTAAATTTATATGTTGCTAAATATCTTATATAAAGAAATGTTTTCTACACGCTTCGTCACTGACGGTATTGATTCCTCAATTTATATGTTGCTAAATATCTTATATAAAGAAATGTTTTCTACACGCTTCGTCACTGACGGTATTGATTCCTCAATTTATATCCTGCTAAATATCTTATATAAAGAAATTTTTCTACACGCTTCGTCACTGACGGTATTGATTCCTCAATTTATATATGCTAAATATCTTATATAAAGAAATGTTTTCTACACGCTTCGTCACTGACGGTATTGATTCCTCAATTTATATATCCTGCTAAATATCTTATATAAAGAAATGTTTTCTACACGCTTCGTCACTGACGGTATTGATTCCTCAATTTATATCCTGCTAAATATCTTATATAAAGAAATGTTTTCTACACGCTTCGTCACTGACGGTATTGATTCCTCAATTTATATGTTGCTAAATATCTTATATAAAGAAATGTTTTCTACACGCTTCGTCACTGACGGTATTGATTCCTAAATTTATATGTTGCTAAATATCTTATATAAAGAAATGTTTTCTACACGCTTCTTCACTGACGGTATTGATTCCTAAATTTATATGTTGCTAAATATCTTATATAAAGAAATGTTTTCTACACGCTTCTTCACTGACGGTATTGATTCCTAAATTTATATGTTGCTAAATATCTTATATAAAGAAATGTTTTCTACACGCTTCTTCACTGACGGTATTGATTCCTAAATTTATATGTTGCTAAATATCTTATATAAAGAAATGTTTTCTACACGCTTCGTCACTGACGGTATTGATTCCTAAATTTATATGTTGCTAAATATCTTATATAAAGAAATGTTTTCTACACGCTTCGTCACTGACGGTATTGATTCCTCAATTTATATGTTGCTAAATATCTTATATAAAGAAATGTTTTCTACACGCTTCGTCACTGACGGTATTGATTCCTCAATTTATATCCTGCTAAATATCTTATATAAAGAAATGTTTTCTACACGCTTCGTCACTGACGGTATTGATTCCTAAATTTATATGTTGCTAAATATCTTATATAAAGAAATGTTTTCTACACGCTTCGTCACTGACGGTATTGATTCCTCAATTTATATCCTGCTAAATATCTTATATAAAGAAATGTTTTCTACACGCTTCGTCACTGACGGTATTGATTCCTCAATTTATATCCTGCTAAATATCTTATATAAAGAAATGTTTTCTACACGCTTCGTCACTGACGGTATTGATTCCTAAATTTATATGTTGCTAAATATCTTATATAAAGAAATGTTTTCTACACGCTTCGTCACTGACGGTATTGATTCCTAAATTTATATGTTGCTAAATATCTTATATAAAGAAATGTTTTCTACACGCTTCGTCACTGACGGTATTGATTCCTCAATTTATATCCTGCTAAATATCTTATATAAAGAAATGTTTTCTACACGCTTCGTCACTGACGGTATTGATTCCTCAATTTATATGTTGCTAAATATCTTATATAAAGAAATGTTTTCTACACGCTTCGTCACTGACGGTATTGATTCCTAAATTTATATGTTGCTAAATATCTTATATAAAGAAATGTTTTCTACACGCTTCGTCACTGACGGTATTGATTCCTAAATTTATATGTTGCTAAATATCTTATATAAAGAAATGTTTTCTACACGCTTCGTCACTGACGGTATTGATTCCTCAATTTATATCCTGCTAAATATCTTATATAAAGAAATGTTTTCTACACGCTTCGTCACTGACGGTATTGATTCCTCAATTTATATCCTGCTAAATATCTTATATAAAGAAATGTTTTCTACACGCTTCGTCACTGACGGTATTGATTCCTCAATTTATATGTTGCTAAATATCTTATATAAAGAAATGTTTTCTACACGCTTCGTCACTGACGGTATTGATTCCTCAATTTATATGTTGCTAAATATCTTATATAAAGAAATGTTTTCTACACGCTTCGTCACTGACGGTATTGGTATAAAGAAATGATTCACCGGTATTGATTCATCAATTTATATCCTGCTAAATATCTTATATAAAGAAATGTTTTCTACACGCTTCGTCACTGACGGTATTGATTCCTAAATTTATATGTTGCTAAATATCTTATATAAAGAAATGTTTTCTACACGCTTCGTCACTGACGGTATTGATTCCTAAATTTATATGTTGCTAAATATCTTATATAAAGAAATGTTTTCTACACGCTTCGTCACTGACGGTATTGATTCCTAAATTTATATGTTGCTAAATATCTTATATAAAGAAATGTTTTCTACACGCTTCGTCACTGACGGTATTGATTCCTAAATTTATATGTTGCTAAATATCTTATATAAAGAAATGTTTTCTACACGCTTCGTCACTGACGGTATTGATTCCTAAATTTATATGTTGCTAAATATCTTATATAAAGAAATGTTTTCTACACGCTTCGTCACTGACGGTATTGATTCCTAAATTTATATGTTGCTAAATATCTTATATAAAGAAATGTTTTCTACACGCTTCGTCACTGACGGTATTGATTCCTCAATTTATATCCTGCTAAATATCTTATATAAAGAAATGTTTTCTACACGCTTCGTCACTGACGGTATTGATTCCTTAATTTATATGTTGCTAAATATCTTATATAAAGAAATGTTTTCTACACGCTTCGTCACTGACGGTATTGATTCCTAAATTTATATGTTGCTAAATATCTTATATAAAGAAATGTTTTCTACACGCTTCGTCACTGACGGTATTGATTCCTAAATTTATATGTTGCTAAATATCTTATATAAAGAAATGTTTTCTACACGCTTCGTCACTGACGGTATTGATTCCTCAATTTATATCCTGCTAAATATCTTATATAAAGAAATGTTTTCTACACGCTTCGTCACTGACGGTATTGATTCCTAAATTTATATGTTGCTAAATATCTTATATAAAGAAATGTTTTCTACACGCTTCGTCACTGACGGTATTGATTCCTCAATTTATATCCTGCTAAATATCTTATATAAAGAAATGTTTTCTACACGCTTCGTCACTGACGGTATTGATTCCTAAATTTATATGTTGCTAAATATCTTATATAAAGAAATGTTTTCTACACGCTTCGTCACTGACGGTATTGATTCCTAAATTTATATCATGCTAAATATCTTATATAAAGAAATGTTTTCTACACGCTTCGTCACTGACGGTATTGATTCCTCAATTTATATCCTGCTAAATATCTTATATAAAGAAATGTTTTCTACACGCTTCGTCACTGACGGTATTGATTCCTAAATTTATATGTTGCTAAATATCTTATATAAAGAAATGTTTTCTACACGCTTCGTCACTGACGGTATTGATTCCTCAATTTATATCCTGCTAAATATCTTATATAAAGAAATGTTTTCTACACGCTTCGTCACTGACGGTATTGATTCCTAAATTTATATGTTGCTAAATATCTTATATAAAGAAATGTTTTCTACACGCTTCGTCACTGACGGTATTGATTCCTAAATTTATATGTTGCTAAATATCTTATATAAAGAAATGTTTTCTACACGCTTCGTCACTGACGGTATTGATTCCTAAATTTATATGTTGCTAAATATCTTATATAAGAAATGTTTTCTACACGCTTCGTCACTGACGGTATTGATTCCTCAATTTATATCCTGCTAAATATCTTATATAAAGAAATGTTTTCTACACGCTTCGTCACTGACGGTATTGATTCCTAAATTTATATGTTGCTAAATATCTTATATAAAGAAATGTTTTCTACACGCTTCGTCACTGACGGTATTGATTCCTAAATTTATATGTTGCTAAATATCTTATATAAAGAAATGTTTTCTACACGCTTCGTCACTGACGCTATTGATTCCTAAATTTATATGTTGCTAAATATCTTATATAAAGAAATGTTTTCTACACGCTTCGTAACTGACGGTATTGATTCCTAAATTTATATGTTGCTAAATATCTTATATAAAGAAATGTTTTCTACACGCTTCGTCACTGACGGTATTGATTCCTCAATTTATATCCTGCTAAATATCTTATATAAAGAAATGTTTTCTACACGCTTCGTCACTGACGGTATTGATTCCTAAATTTATATGTTGCTAAATATCTTATATAAAGAAATGTTTTCTACACGCTTCGTCACTGACGGTATTAATTCCTATATTTATATGTTGCTAAATATGTTATATAAAGAAATGTTTTGTACACGCTTCGTCACTGACGGTGTTGATTCCTAAATTTATATGTTGCTAAATATCTTATATAATGAAATGTTTTCTACACGCTTCGTCACTGACGGTATTGATTCCTAAATTTATATGTTGCTAAATATTTTATATAAAGAAATGTTTTCTACACGCTTCGTCACTCACGGTATTGATTCCTAAATTTATATGTTGCTAAATATCTTATATAAAGAAATGTTTTCTACCATCTAAAATTAAAATTAATTAATTTAATTTAATTAATGAATTAATATTTGAAAAAACTGTATTAACATCACGTGTCATCCATTACAAGTTAAAAAAATGTATTTGAACTTGAGTGGAGGAATAAAAAGTAATATAAAAAAAAAAGTTTTTAAATTTAATTCCTATTGTTTTTTCACTATATTGGAGAAAGCCCTATATAAATAATTTTCATTCATTTATTTAAGTTTATCTGGCGCCATCTATTGGTAGATATATGCAACTTAAATCTAAAAAAAACTAAAAGTAATTAATTAAATTTAATGAATTAATTATTATTTGAAAAAACTGTATTGTCATCCAGTGTCACCCACTACAAGTTCAAGAAAATGTATTTGAACTTGAGTGGATGAATAAAAAGTATTTTATGAACGATTGAAAATTTGAACAAGATATAAAAATATATCGAGGGAGTGTGTGAACTAATAGTAGGAATTAAGAAACACTTTTAATTTCCATAAATATGAAAAGAAATTTAAAATTTTTAAAAATTGGTTGTTTTTAAATTAATAAATTGGTTATCATCATCACCAGTGGTGCAACACTCCATGGGGGGCTAAGGCCGACTGCCTACAGAGAAATTTCGAGAGCGGAGATGTTTTTTTTTTGTTTTGTTTTTACGGGATAGGATTGTCAGTCATACGCTCAATGCTCTACGGTCTTATGAGATCGGGACCTATGGTTTAAAGCGGATTCCGAACCCTACCAACATCTATGGCACCACCGATACTCGAACTCGAAACCTGTCATCAGACTCCTAATAAGTTGATTAGCACAGTCAGGGCCGGATTTAGATGAAAAGAGGCCCTAGGCGATTCCACTATGAGGCCCTTTTACCTCCCATTTTTAAGTTTGTAAATTACATGAGAGATAATAAAATACATCATTACTGTGATATGTATACATCAATATGTTAAATGAAACATGTTGCGATGGGTACTAATCTTTATAGAAAATGTGGCACGGATAATAAATTTTAAAAAAAGTCAAGAACATTTATTTGGACATTTATTCTCAGCACTATTTATAGTACTTGTAACAATAACTAATCAAACATTTACAAAGAAACAAAATTCAAATCATAAAAATCTTTGACAATGAAAAGAAAATATGCAATAAAAATGATCCTATTTTCTATCAAATTAAATTAAATATATTCAATACATTGAAAATTATAGCAAATTCAATTCAGATAAATTTATTTCATAATAATTCGCATTTAAAATTTAAGTATGAATTATTATGAATTTTAAGTTTTAAATTAAACCAAAAACGGAACTTTATTGAAACAAAATCCAGATCACAAAAAAGAAAATATCAAATTGTATATCACATTAAATTTTATGTTAAAAGTTATTTTATTTAAGAATTGATTCAATCTAAGTAAACATTTAAAACGAAATAGTAGACTGGAAGAATTTCTTTCTAAACTTTTTCACACAGAATTCTTCTATGAGTTCATCAAAATATATTTTTCTGAAGGTTTCATTTTCGATGCCATAATTGTGTCTTTCACTTTATTTGCCATAAGGTGAATAATTTCCACACATTTAGTTTTAGACGGATGTGAAGGTTTTCCTCAGCCAGTATTTCCATATCGATCGATATGTTCTCTTAAAAATGGATCGAATTTTGCTACTAGTTCTAGAAGACCAATGTAATTGCCGTTATTTGGAGTTCCAAACTTTTCATTGTCTCCTCTAAATGGAAAGCCTCGCTCTGCAAAAGTTGCAATCTAGAATATACAAACCAACAGACCCAATGAGTCGAACGCGTTGATCTTAACCGATACATTTTTATGTTTGTTTATGAGTCATATGTGTAGAATTTCTTCTTATTTTCGATTCAGTGTTTACTGTTTTTAGAATAGTGTAGTTCTACTTTTGCTAACAATTTGAATGTAGGCCCCTCTTGATCTTGAGGCCCTAGGCTGAAGCCTAGTTAGCCTATAGGAAAATCCGGCCCTGCATATAGCGTTTCAATTTTAACCACGTTATCATGGTTTTGTTTAACGGTGTTTCTACGATGCGCATGATAAATTACGTGTAGCGAAGACCGCTGTTGCTTTGGCTATGCAAAATTGATCATGTTTGTAGTTCATAACTTGTTATTTCTCCTTTGATCCTTGTATTGATATGTTAAGTTCTTTATATATAAAGAACACAACTTATATATATATATATATATCCCCTTCAAAAAACTCTCATCTATAGGAGGTCACTAAAAGTTTCAATAAAGTATATTTGTTCTGATTTTCTATGCTAATAAATTTATCTTATAGTGACATTTCCAAATTTCTATAATGCTTTACAGAGTATTTTCAAGTCTCAATAATTACATATAGTAATATGCTTGCATTTTAATTTATTTGATAATATTGTTTTATTAAAAAAAATGGAACTATTTTGATTATTTGTTTTAAAAAATATTAACAGGAAATATTTTCTACTATCTTACTATATATTTTTAATATTGTTTTAGCTTTTATTATAAAACAATAAAACTAATTCGCTTCTCATATTTTTTTAATTCTTATATATTTTGAATTAAAAATGTCGAGCTTCCGTTGTACCCTTTCTCTCTCATTTAAAGTTATTCGTTCCCTTGTACCAGGTGGGTTGAAAGGTTCGTAGGCTAGCATAGAAAAATTATTTTTTTTTTATAGAATTTGATTTTATTATTCAATATAGTTGCCTTCAAGGGCGATACAATGATTATAGCGATCTTACAATTTTTCGATACCATTTTTACAGTACGATTTGTCTTTAGCCTCAAAATAGGCTTCAGTTTCGGCGATTACCTGTCCAGCGAGCATCCTCTTGAGGTCTGAGAACAGGAAAAAGTCGCTGGGGGCTAGATCTGGAGAATACGGTGGATGCGGAAGCAATTCGAAGCCCAATTCATGCAATTTTACCATCGTTTTCATTGATTTGTGACACGGTGCATTGTCTTGATGAAACAGCACTTTCTTCTTCTTCAAAACGCAAAAATTCGGGTTTATTACGATTGAACAGCTCCAAGCACTGCTTAGAATCATCAATTCGTTGTTGTTTTGGGTCGATTGTGAGCTCGCGCAGCACCCACTTTGAACAGAGCTTTCGCATATCCAAGTATTCATTCACGATATGTCCAACACGTTCCTTTGATATCTTTAGGGTCTCAGCTATCTCAATCAACTTCACTTTACGGTTATCAGAAATTATTTTAGCCCACCTGTTTTTTGATGTTTTCGTCGGTAACAGCCTCTTTGGGGCGTCCACTGCGTGCATCGTCCTCGGTGCTCATTTCGCTTCGTTTAAATTTAGCAAACCACTTCTCTACGGTTGATTTTCCTGGTGCAAAGTCCGAATAATGTTTATCAAGCCAAGCCTTGGCTTCAATAGTGTGTTTTTTTTTTTTTTTTTTTTTTTTTTTTTTTCCAAAAAGCAATGCTTCATTAACACATGAAATTCCTTTTTATCTATTTTTTCAAACTAACAAAAGTTGCTTCACTAAAAATGCTATAACTCACATACTAATAGTGCAACAGCTGTCAAATTTATACACGTGTCTTTTAAATGTTAGGGCTAACTAAAGATCATATGGATTTAATAATAGTAGCGGCATCTATGTGTCAGCCTACAAACCTTTCAGCCCACCTTTTAGCAAGCATGTGTGAGAGTTAAGAGAATTGTGAACTCAACCGTAAATCGTACCTTATTATATAATAATATGATATACATTAAATAGATATCTTATTTAGATAATTTAAAAACTGTATAATAATATTAATATTAATAATATATAATAGGGAACAAATACATATTTAGATATTGTATATAATTGTTTCAGAGGGCACTCAATATAATTAATTAAAATTAGCATCCTTTTAAGTAATCATTTTCATTACATTAATACTTATTCCATGGATAATAAATGTGGAAGTGATATAATCAGAAAAAGTAAACAAAATGAACAAGGGCATACAAATATTATCCTTTGCCATAATGAGTACTTATTTTGATACTTCAACTGTTCTACAATTCATTACATACGAAATATTTGTTTGAAAAAATTTAAAATGTTAAGACATTGACATTATTCGTATACAAATTCAATTTTGATAACACAATCAATAAAAATTGCAAAATACAAATTAAAACTCATAATTATTAAAAGAATCAGTTTTCATACATGACAGAAAAGGAAGAAAAAAAAAATTAACCGTTTTTAATGCAATTTTTAAAAGAATGAGTCTGTAAAAATATATAAGCAAAAAAAAATGTTATTTTAATAACAGAAAATAGTTTTACATTTGAATAAGTATGCCTTTTTTCATCATGAAAATCCTAACAAAATAATTAACATACATCACATTTATGATTTTTATTCTTCTCATTAGGTACTTCAACTGGGGCTTCCCCTAAGAGTAATAAAAATTTTAACAAATTATATTACCTTTTAAAAATAATTTTATTACAAATATAGAAATATTTACTACTGTTACGTAAGAAAATTTCTAAAAGTAACATCTCGTAATTCTAGGAAGACTTTCAGTATCGTAAGAAATATTTCCGTGATTAATAAAAAAAAAAATTAAAAAAATGTGACATCACAAATGCTGTGCTTTATATATTTTGTTCAAAATATGAATATAAATTCAGATAAATTCCTGAATAAAATTCCGACCATATATAAAAATCATTTGAATCTCTACAGCAAATCACTTCGCGATCTAAATACTTGGTTATTATCCCTCACATAAGCACATCCGTTGGAGAAATCTGTTTCGATCACTTCCCAATGTTTAATCGTTCCATATAAACATTATTACGGATATGCATGCGCAATTTCCTATGAGCATGCGAGCTAGGGAGAAAAAAAATATCGGACGATAAAAAAATGTTACGCAAAAACTCTCTAATACCTGACCCAACTAGTCACTAGCAAGCAGACAACCCCACTAACATTGTCACATCTTTTGAATGACTTGGAAGACATTTTTTCCGTCAAAGAACCGAAGCCATCAAGCACATTGAACACTACAGTTGGTTTAATGTGCAATTCATACAAAATACGTTGCCATTTCGATTCAAAATATCACTGGCAGGCGAATTCACTTTCTTTATGCCGCTTGCAACGCCATCTATTGGTACACTTTGGAACCTTTTTAGATGCCGTACCGATTCCCCCTTCTTCAAGTATCTTCAGTTCCAATTTGAACTCATTGTAACTAGTTCTTCTTTTACAGCATTTTGAAAGTTCGACTCTATTTATAATCACTCTGTATATTTTAAATGGAAAACGTTTGATAACAAGATACTAATAGTGAATTCATTTGATAATTTAATACGTTCAATTTATTTACACAAAATGAATTTCATTCACGATTTAGATAAGTAATCTTTTTCCTTCTTGTGGGCGTTTCGTTGAGTATGAACTAACTTATATGGGATAAAATTAATTATAATAAATGAATATCACTGTAAAATTTATTTGGTCCTTGTAAATTCTTTGTCATATATACTCGCATGATAAAATGTCAAGGATAAAAGAAAAAAAGTATTTTCTTCAAGACAAGAAATTCAATATACTAAATATATTATTATATTGAATTATATATACTAAAATAATTTATTAACACAAAAATATGATGGTATTTACAAATGAAAAAACATAACATAATAGGGTTTCGTTTACTTTTAACAGAAAGGAAATGTAAATATCTTAATCCTTGAAATCTTTGTTTCTAGCTGCAATGGATGATGAAATTATTTCCTCAATAATTTAATTTTTTCTGAAAGAGAAAAAATTATTAAAATGCAAGTTTTCTTGAAATAAAATTGAATAATTTGCAAGAGATGTTTCTACGTTGAATAATTTTTTTAAAATTATGATTTAGTTTTAACTATTAAATGATTCGTTCTTAATTAAATGCTATACAAAATAATGTGTCCAGATTTTAAGAAAATTGTTAATTTTTTATTGTATAAATTAACGGTCTATTTTTATTTTCTGTTTATAATATTGTTCTAATGCATTTAAATAGTTGTCTTTGATGTCATAAGCAAACTCTGCACCGACGTTACTCACTTAGAACTACCCAAGGGGTGCGTGTACCTCGAAGATAAGCTACGGACGCGGAGTAACACTAACCCCGACAGCGCTCTACGATTCTATTAGACCACTACTACTACTACTACTACACCACACCACATTATTGTGCCTAGAGCTGAGCTGCCCCTTTACAGTTTGGAAATGATGTGGGTGAGAAGTCTGATTGGTCTCAGTGACGCTCTACGGTCATATGAGACCGGGACCTACGGCTGACTACGTAGGCTACAGTTTATTACGGCTTTTAAATATTCATCATCATCATCAATGGCACAACAGCCCCATGGTGGGCCGAGGACGTCTGCATGCTGGTAGATTTCTAGACAGGAGATGTTTTTCTTTTTACGGGGTAGGATTGTCAGCACTACGCCCGAAGCTCTACAGTCATATTAGACCGGTGTCTACGGTTTAAAGTGGATTCCGAACCCCTACAAACATCGATGGCACCTCCGGGATTCGAATCCAAAACCTATAGTACCGAGCGTCAGAGCGCCAGCCACTCGGCCATCAGGCCCTGATCCTATTAGACCGAGACTTACGGTTTAAAGTGGATTCCGAAACACTGCAAGCATCCATGGCCACGACGGGAGTCGAACTCGAAACCTGTACCCTGTGCCATTCAGGCCTTGTCGGACTAAGATCCCTAACAAATAAAGGATTCTTCCGTCTTTAAACCGCCTGTTTACCTCTCCACCGAATAACTGGTGGAACTATACCGTCTTTAACTACCTACTAGATATTTGTTTGAATTTACTTGTGATTTTAATTTGGCGTGACAAATCAAGAATTTCTCTCAAATTAAGCTAATAGTAAACACTCGCCATTGACTATATTCACATCTACCATTTTTTTAATGCATGACATTGAAATAGATTCATTTAAGTAGATTGCTCGACACGTGAGCAAGTGGCAAAGTGCGCAGCTAGCATGCAAGAGGATTCAGGTTCGAAACATCTGGTGGAGTTCATTGCAGTGGTTTCTAAAATGGGGAAACTTTTGTGACAATGATTGTAAAACGTCGAATGCCTAGTCAGAGTTTTCCGGGTTTTCTACCACAAGATACTAAAATGCGAGGGGGGTTGCCTCTAAAATCCTTCGGAAAAACAATGTCCTTCCCTCATCACATGTTGGTGAGAATTCCTGGCTCACATAAGTTAACATGAAGCCCACCCATGTTTTGAAAAAAAATGCTGGGTCATATTGTACATATTTACAGATATTTGTATCATATTTACAAATTACATATTTACAGATATTTGTATCATGTTTACAGATGTATTGCGTATTGTATGTACAATACGCAATACATCTGTAAACTATTAAAGCTGTTATGCATAAATTGGAAAGGTTTTTTTTTTTTTCTTTTACCTTAATGTCACCGAAGAACAAAACGGCCAAGTCCATGACCAACAGCTCCTACTGTTGGAATTTTAATGCTTTAGTTCGCGCCACGCAGCGTCACGTGGTAGTTTTGTAGAAATCGTTTGGAACCGATTCAGAATTGCGCTGTTGCCGTGGAAACGGGCTGTTGGTTGCTGTGGAAACGGGCTGTTGCCGTGGAGACCAGCTGTTGCTGTGGAAACGAGAAGAACATTTGTCTTCCAGTTTAGCTTTTGTCTTTGAATTGTTACCATCTTCCCTGTATATTTTTGTAAATATTGTTTGTACATAAATGAAGAATCCGTAAATGTTTGAATGGATTGATCAATACTTATCGGACCATCTGAAAGCTGCGGCTAACGAGAAAAATAGAACCACCGAACGAAAGAAACACTATAGTCGTAGTGACACCTACTCCTATGATTCCTCTTCCAAGACCGACAGGCAGGGCCGTATTTAGATGAAAGGAGGCCCTAGGCTATTCCACTTATGAGGCCCTTTCACCTCCCATTTTTTAAGTTTGTAAATTACATGATAGATAATAAAATACATCATTATTGTGATATATATATCAATATGTTAAATGAAACAGGTTGTGATTGGTACTAATCTTTATAAAAATTGTGGCACGGTTAATAAATAAAAAAATAATCGAGAACACTTATTTGGACATTTCTTCTCAGCACCCTATATAGTACTTGTAAAAACACTAATCAAACATAACACACAACATTTACATGCACTTTATTTATGCAAGAACAAACCAGAACTCAGTAGCATAAGGCACGTCAATAGTTGATATAGCAATCAGTGAACGTTTGAGCTATACTTTGGTGCAATCTAGAATATAAAAACCAACAGACCCAATGAGCCGAACGCGTTGATCTTAACCAATACATATTTATGTTTGTTTATGAGTCATATGTGTAGAATTTCTTCTTATTTTTAATTAAGTATTTCAGTGTTTACTGTTGCCAGAATAGTGAAATTCTAATTTTGCTAACAATTTGAATTTAGGGCCCCTCTTGATCTTGAGACCCTAGGATGAAGTCTAGTTAGCCTATAGGAAAATTCGGCCCTGTATAAAACTATATAAAAACTCATGAATTCAGATTTATGATTGCTGATTGATTTATATCCATTTAAAATGCATTCCATATAAATGAAACTAAATTTTTTAAAAACACAAATATTATTTTCGTTGATTAATTCAAAATTATAAATTGTTTAATCGAAGCTATTCATTAAAAGATTGAGTAATAGGTTTATAATTTAAAACTTTTTTTTAAATTAAACCGTGGATTCATTATAATGCAGTGGCACATTTTAGTTCATTGTGAGAACTTTTTTTAGTTGGGTAATTCAATAATTTTTTTTAATTTGAAGTGCCCCGTGATTTCCCTCTAATGATGATTCTTCTAATCAATTGCTGACAACCAAGCTGTATTATTCTGGATTTAATGGTTTATTATTTTCGTATGTAACCAAAATATTTTTCTTGGCTTTAAAATATTATTATTAAATTTATTTACAATATCTTTGATTAAAATGTATTATATATTATGCTATAATCCAATCTTAAATATTTTTAAAATAATTCTAATATCTGGCAATTAGTATATTTAACCGGAGAAGTGAAATAAGAGGGATTCTACGCCGAGCGTAGAAAAATAAAAATAATAATACATTTCATTTATGTATCGTAATGTGGTTTGTGCAAAATAAATATTGAATTTATTTTGCTCAGAGCTCTCAAAAGTGAGTACACATATATAATATTATCTTTGCAAAGAAATTTATCGGTGCAGTTCTCATAAATTGTAAATAGTTATCGTACTTTTCTAAATGTCCGGTGTTGGATAACGTTAAGTGCATGTCGTTAAATTTTATCAACTGTGTTCAGTTAATGAAACAATTACAGCTAATAAATTGTCTAACTTTATCTATTGTAAAACATCATTTAATATTTTAATCCTTGTGTATTCCTTACCTTTATTTTGATTTGTATAATTTTTATTTTGAATTTTGTAGGGATTTACTGACTTCGCTTCAATGCGCTATGAATAGAAAGTCTACAGTTTGGATAGGAGATGTACGTATAAAAAAAAATCTTATTCAATTAAATAATATGCGATTATTTGATATTTCTTAAATTATTTTAATTGTCCCTCTTGTACTTTTCAAATTAAGAAAAAATCTTAGTACAAAACGGTTAGTTGTTCATTTCTCTGTTTCTCAAATTATTTATCTAAAGTCACTTTTTCAATTATATATTTTATTGATGATTGACATTTAATTATTTTAGTATTATATACCAAATTGTGCATTTTAATCATTAACTCAAGCCGTATGCATTTTTAGAATACATTACATTTGAATTGAATCACAATCTAGTTACTGTAATTTTCTGCTTTTAATCTGCAGATTATATGTTGAAAAGCTGTAAAAATTTTTGTAGTGGATGTAGATTGCTAAGTATAATTTGTAAAAATTTTGGTAAAAAATAATTATGAAAAATAACCACCTAAAAAAATTATATATATATTTTTAAGATTAAATATAGAACTGCATAATCATTTTTTCTTTTAAAATGAAGAGAAATTGTTTTTGAAAATCTGCAATGGAAGGATTTATTTTATGAAAAGTAGTAAAACTTGAATTCAAAATGCTGTATAGTGTTACTTTAGTAAAACACATTACTACATTAACACAGCACAACTATCTGAGTTAATATGACTTAAAACTAATATTTCGAATAGTTATTTAAAAAAGTTGGTAATTATTTTTTTCTAGATTTCATATTCTTTCTTCTTGTATATGATTTAAGATTTTGCAAGTATAATAAAGGAAAAAAGATCACAATCGCTATGTTCTATCCATATCAATAATCTATTTCATTCAGAACTTCACTTGATTAATCAAAGAACTAAATCTATTAACATACATATTTTCTAATATATTTCTAAATATATATGCATAATTAAATATTTCTTATTACTTATTAAAAATTATATATTTGTAGTTTTTTGGGGGTATATTGTTATTTTAAACAGTACAACAGGGTCCTACTGACTATATATGAATTCAGTACAAGTATTTCATTGTAAAATGGCTTTGTATTGTATTTAAATCATATTAATTAAGAAATAATACAAATTATGATAATGTATTCTATGTAAAGAAAACTAAGACTAAAAAAAAAAAAAAAATTCCCCTCCGAACTTTAAAAAAAAACCCTGTATTTAGACTAGATTGAAAATTGTGTTATTTACTATAAAAAAGAAGCTCTTCAACGAAAGGTATTTTTATGTTAGCAAGTACATGGCAAAATAGAATATTTATCAGTAACATTAACATATTATGAAATAAATAGAACCATTTAATTATCTTGTTTTTGCTATCAAAACAATCTTTATGGATTTTCAAGTGCTAAAAATTTTTTTGTCAATTAAATTTAGTTTTTCTTAAATCTTTTTAATTTAAATTTTATTCATTTTTTATTTGAAAGTTTTCATACTAAACTTGTCAGAACTCGAAATTCAGATTTATCAAAAAACTCAACATAAGATAACTCTCTTCATATAACATTAACTCTTAATAGACTGTCATGGATTAACTACTTTTGGGCATTTTCATTGAATGATTCTAATTTATCATTCTTCAGTATTTTTTTCATTTTTATAATATTTGGATAAATTGAAATAAAGCAGCTTATGCTACAAATCTTCAAGTTAAGTCAGACTTATCATAATAAATTTACTAACTTTTTCAAGTTTTTTTATAAAAATTATTTATGACCCAATTACAAAATAGGGCCGTTGGTATTTGGTGACTTTTTTTGTTGCACCAATTGATGTCAAAAAATGTGATAACCCTGATTTCTTGTGCTGTTTGCTATTCACTTCACTTACAATCACAACCCTTTTCTTGCCACACTTAGATGAAAAGAATTTTTGGTGCCAAATTCCTGCGACCACTATTCTGCGATTTTGCCCAATTTATTATGTTTCCAATGTTAAATGTGAAGGAAAAAATTCTGAATTGATCATTTTATATATGAAAAAAGGAAAGGGGGGGGCTAACTTATGAACAAAAGTTGTGGTATAGATTTAATCAAGCTATTTAAATACTGAAATAAAAATGCCAACACATTGACCACATGTAATTCTCGTTCAACACTATGTAGAAAAAAATAAATATTTCATTCAATGTTATAAAAAAATGTGGTTGATCACAGAGTTTCAACCAATTAAATTTTATGTAAAATAAGTTTTCTTTCCTCACTCTTAATAATTTAATTCATGTGTAAATTTGGCATGTAGCTTAAAAAGTTTCTATAGCACCCACAATTACCTCTGCCAGAGAATTTGGTGCATGTCAGCTAGGGGGCAATAAAACTTTTTAATACATTATTAATAAATATTTGCTTTATATTAAAAGCATTTTCTCTTTCTCCAGCTTGATACAAATACTGATGAAGATTTTTTGATTGATGCTTTTAGAATATTAGGAGAGCCTCTTTGTCGTGTTAAAATAATTAGAAAGAATACAGAGTAAGTAATTTTTTAAATCTTCTCTGCTTTTCATAAAATTAAGTTAATATTTATAACATCCAAAACTGTTCAAAAATTTATCTTTAAATTTAATAGAATATTTTTTTTTTTTATAAAAAAAAAAAAATAATTAATGCAAGTACATTTTAGCTTTATACAAATTATTATATTAAGTTCTTTGTTACATATGAATCTTAAATATTCTTTCATGTATTCACTTTAACATATTTATCTTTTGTTTTAGTTAATAATTTATTTTTATGGTAATTCATTTTTTTTAAATAATAATAAAAATGTTCTTGTGTTTTTTTAAAAAGTGAACAAATTTGATTAATTCTTTTGTATGCAAGCAATGGTCATAACTAATATCACTCAAAGATAAAATTTAAAGCAAAATGTTTAGAAAATTATAATCATTAGTCAATTTAAATTCAGTAATGTGTTATCTTCAATAATTAACGCATGTAAGTATTGTGATAGTTCTTTTAGAAAAACATATATATGTTTAAAATTGAACAACATAAAATTATCGTTCTGAAATATGTTCATTGTTAAAATATTTTAATTGGAATCGAAACTATTTGGCTTAGTTGTTAAAAAGTTACATTTGTAACAATCATTTTATTGATGATCTATCTTTCTATTTTAGGTAATAATTTGTAATATTTTAATCGTAAATTTCAAGTGTAAGGGAAAATTGTAAACTGTCCTTGATAGTTTTTAATTTCCTTTTAGATCGTTGTGTTACGGATTTTTGGAATTTCCTGACGAAGAAAGTGCCCAAAGAGTTTTGCATAGTTATAACGGGAAGCTTATTCCGAACGCTTTAAACGTAAGTATAATATTGTTAATGGCTCATCATTTAATAAATTGAGGTTAGGTATAGGCTGCAAATACTTTCTTATTTAATTGCTGAAATCTGTTCTTTCTTTTTTTTTTTCTTTGGAACTTGCAGTTAAAAGTTGCTGCTTCTAGCAAGAATGATCAATTCTGAATGAAGAAGGTTGTGTGTAAAAGGTTCAGTTATTAATAATTTCACTTTTAAAGGTTGAAAGAACACTTCAAATTACAATTTAGATTGCTTTGATTTTTAACTGTCAAAAATATTTGACAGTTGAATGCATTTTCAGTCTTGTTATCTTATTTTATGATTTTTTTTTCCCTAGGGCAAGAGATTTAAGTTAAATCACGCCACCTATTCAAAAGACGGAACTATACAGTAAGTATGATGTTTGCAATTTTTTCATATTCATTTAATTTTACCAGGATCGCATCTTTTTTTGTTTTTAACAATTAATTATTTTACCTCAATATATGTGAAATAAATGCAGATCAGATAGTGAGTAATACCTTTACAAGACAGAAATTATATGTTCTGAAATAGATATATGGAGCTAATATTTGATATCATTATTTGAATAAAACAGTGTTTTTACATTAAATCAGTTTTATTTTTGAGAATGTTTATAGGTTAAATGTATAATATGGAATTAATACTGATTTTATAAGCATATCTTATAATTGAATTTTTTAAAATTATTTTTTATTGTATTAAAAAAGGCTTGTTAAATACAATTTCATCATACAGGATATATTAGAAAAGATGGTGAAGCTGCAAGTGTAATGGAACATTTCAAATTCTTGTAATTTTTCCAAAAAGTTCATTTATTTCAAAAGTTATGCTAATCATCATGCTTCATAATTTTGATTAATATTTTCTAATCTGATATGATTGTTTTTGAAAAATATAGTGATATAGTAGTAGTAGTGATAGTATATGTAATTACACTTTATGTAAAAATATCAGTCTTAATGCCAAGGGCACATTTGCACAACCACATTTTTATTTAATATCACTTTTGAAAATTAGAAATTACGTGATAACAAAATTGACAATGGCATATGTTAGTAGATTAATTTGTTAATGACATGGTTATTAAAATTATCATCTTGTTTCAAATTTTTAAATTTGCTCTTCAAAATTGACAATGGCATATGTTAGAATAATTTGTTTGTTGACATTGTTTTGCTCACATCTTCATTTGCAAGCTGTATAAGAATAATATTTAAATATTTATCAGAAGGCTAACTTGCAACATGCATTGAATATTAAAATGCCAATTTGTGTTTCATGATCACTACACTATCAAAGGGCAAATATACTAGAAACATTTTCTGAAGTTATAAGTTCCAGATTGGGGAAATTTTCTATGCTTGCTTAGATAACAGAATTTATTGCCATTGCTATAGAAGTATGCAACATAATGGGTGTTCTTTCTAACTATTGCCACTATGAGTCATATGGCAGATCATTCATTTGAATAATCATTTTAAATATCTATAGTTTAATAATCTATTCAATTTTACTGTTATCCATAAGCATTTGACTAAATGAAAAGGTAAACTATTTGATTTTTAGAAGTTTTCATAACATTTAATGGGATTGAGAGAGATCATATTGAAATCATTTATATGATTTTATATTTCTGTTACTTTTGATGAAACATCACTGGAAATTTGTGTTTAGATCCTAAATTCCAATTTTTCATTTGTAATTTTTTTTTTCTAACAAAATAAGAATCTGATATTTTCTACCTAAACATTATCTTATTCCTGGAGAGAAGATCAGCCCATAGCTAATTAGAAAATTGAGCATTTGCTTAAGGAGACGATAACACTTTGAAAAAAAAAAAAGTTGCATTATTTAAGTCTTGGCAAGTTATATGCATACTACATCAGAATGAAGAATAAAATACTTTAATTTTCACTCTAATTTTACTTTAATACCCGATTGGGGAATTTCCAAATCTTTAAAAATATGCAGGATATTTATTGAAAAAAAAAAAAAAAGGTGTATGACAGAAAGATAAAAATCTTAGCCATTTTCCTTTTTCCACATTAATGTTTAATAGTTTATAAATATCTATGTATCTATAAACAGATAACAAAAATTTTTATGCTAACATTGAATTCGGAATTGGACAGTATCTAATAGATGATAATCTTGAATTTATTCATTGTATAATAAATAATAACGTTGAATTGCAGTTGAAGTGAAATTTTTGTCGCATGTATCTTGAATCTCATAGAATAGCATTTTTTGAATTCATTAAACTTTTAAGATTATTAAAATATTTAATAGAACACATTCTTATTAAAAAAAATCCATTTTTTTTTTTATTTATAAAATTTTTAAGAAGGTTGTACTGTACCTTAGAATAATATTAAACAAAATTTAAATATCACAGTTATAGAACATTATCCTTAACTCATTTGTTGTGGGTTACATAAGTTTCTGATTAGTATTTAAACAGGCATATTTATTTTAAAGAATATTTTTATTTTTGTTTTGTTGTATTTTGTAGTTTTTCCTTTTACAATTATTTTATTTAATATGTTCCTTTAAAATGAATTATAAATTTTTTTATCTATTATTCTTCATCATTTTACACAGGACATTTATATAATTACTAATGAAATCAAGCAAATTGAATAGCACAATTTGTGTTATTAATTTTCTGTTAAGCCAAAACATTTTTCGAAGTAATTTTTTGAATAAAAAAAAGTTATAAATTCCAGGGATATACTGAAAATTAATTATTTACACTTTTAATTTTAAAAAATTATATTTTTATTTTACATAAATATTTCATTTTATATACGTTATATATTATTATTATTAAAACTTCCTGTAATACTGTAAAATTTTATACATAAAAAAAATATTGATAACTTTTTTTTGTTATTAATCAATGATTTCTGGATATGAAAGTTACAGTATTGCTGTGTCAAATATTTAAAAATTTCTTTTATATTATTAGTTGCAACTCGTTTTCTTGGTTAAATTTCTATATGTTTATCATGTTCAAGATCTATATGCTATCAATGTGCTTAACATTATTAATTTGGCAGTCTTACATTATTTTATTTACAATTACTCCCTTTAATTCTGAAAGTGAGCCATTGTCTTAATATTAAATATGTGTATGCATTTTTTTTTTTTTTTTTTTTTTATTTTAGAAAGGATCAACAAAGGACTTATTCAAATCAAGCCAAACAAATAAAATCGCAATTGAATTTTTTTGAGTGAATGGTACAATGTTATTACCCATGATGTTTAGCTCGTCAAATTTAAAATGTGTATTTTAAGTATTATTTAAATAATTTATGCTGACATTTTCCCTGTAGCCAGCTAGTTTCTGTGTGGCTGACCATTGGTCATTCAATATCCTTGTGGAAAATTTGCTGAATGACCCTCATTTTAACAGGTAGCAGACCTCTCAATTTTGAGAAAAAATTGTAACTTCAAGCATACATTTGGGAAGGTAATACTTAAGAAAATTACCGAATTTCTGAACATGCTGAAATTTTTTTCTTTTTATTAGAAATTTCGCTATTGCTGTTTTTCTTATTTCTTTTGATCCCTCTTTAGGAAAGATTACTCTATATTTGTTGGTGACCTAAGTCCTGAAGTTGACGATTTAGCCCTTTTTGACGCATTTCTAGCTCGATACAAGACAGTCAAACTTGCAAAAGGTAATACTAATATTTTCTTTCATGTTGCAATATTCTGTATTTAATTTATTTTGCGTAAGGATTGGAAATGCTGCTAATTGTTAATGATAGTCCTTTATAGAAATAACTTGCAAGGTTCAAATTGTGTCATTTGTACTGTAAATTAATGTACTTATCTGCTTTGTTTCTGTTTGTTTGTAAAAGTTCATGTGCACTTTTGCTGGGTAAGGAGAGCTTTTGTAAAGAGGCAGTTCTATATTTACAACAGAAACAAATCCAACATGATTTGACTATGTTATTCTGAAAAATGCAGTCAGAGTTAAAGAAGAATTAGAACTTAAAATATTGTATTAATCATTGGGACCCTTAAATGGCCTCTTAAAGTCCTCCATCAACTGAAATTTTTAAAGTGAATTTTGAAACTTTTACAAAAGTGAACTCTAATATATTTTTTTTATTATAATCAATGTATTAAAATTGAAAGTCTGACGTTTGACTAAGTTGTCAAATTATAGTTTTACAAGGTTTAAAAATTCAAAACAATTTTAGAGATTTGATAGACAGAAGGTCATTCCATTCCATCTATCAATGCAACAAGCTAAACATGATGGTTCCTTATAATCAATGCATCACTTAACAAATAAAATTGGAATTGAATTTTTTTGAGTGAATGGTACATATATGTATGTATTACCCATGATGTTTAGCTCGTCAAATTTAAAATGTGTATTTTAAGTATTATTTAAATAATTTATGCTGATATTCTCCCGGTAGCCAGCTACTTTCTGTGTGACTGGCTATCGGTCATTCAATTCCATGTGTTTACGGAAGGTGCTATACACAAGTTGAGCGACTATGTTAAAATACAATAGAATTTAGAAACAAGTTATAAATTATCTTTTACTTCTATTAACATTCCTATTCTCATATTTAAATTAATTTTAAACATGAATTATTGTTTATTTTCTATTTTACTAATCATATATTTTCCCTGCTCATATAAACTGCATGGAATCTTAGATTAAAGTTGTTTTCTTATAGATTTCTAATATAAGTATATTGAATTATAAGTTTCTCTTTTTTAGTTATATACGACCCTAGTGGTATCAGTAAAGGTTACGGCTTCGTTCATTTTTCAAGTAAAACAGAATACGAAGCATCTTTAGTAGAAATGCAGAACACTCATATAGGATCCAAAAGTGTTCGAGTTAGCCCAGCTCAGCAAAAGAGGTAAATATTTTCTAATGTATATTGTTTGGAGTTTTTTGTAATAAAAGTTAATTAGCTTTGTAGATTTATTTGAAATAAGTTTATATAATTTGCCATTTGCAGTTATAAATATTGTTTTAAGTAATAATGTAAACTGTAACTGAATTTTATCATTATTATATAAGTATTTAATAAGATGGTACATTTTCATGCAAATAAATATTTAATTATGAAGTGAAAATAAGGCAACACAAACTCAGTTTGAATTCTGTGAATCACAGATTACTTGAAATAGAAGTGATAGACAGAAAATGGGCCATTCTTGAGAAAATTGCTTCATCTGATGGTTCATTAAGAATAACCTTGTACAAGAACCTATATTTTTGTCACTGCAATGCTGAATATGAGAAAATATTCAGCGATGGGAAAAGGAAAACTTAAATATATTTTTATTGTTAAAAGATTGTAAAAACAACTTTGCTTTGCAAAAATATAAATAACTGGCCTCTTATGAACACTTAAATGCCAATTAAAAAATAACGAGTAATTTTGTGAGAGATACTTTTATAAAATTTTTATAGGCAATTTTTAACTTTAAATATATTTGTAGTAAATTTTAAAGTAAAACCCCTTAAAAAAACATAGTTTTTATAATTAATATATTAGCAGGTATTCACATTAGATTAACATTAACAACAATACAATGACAGCAATTACTAAATATTGTAATATTTTGCAGTTTGCAAGATGAGCTCTGAACTTCTTTTTATTATACTTTTCTTTATTGTTGTCAATAAATTTTATTAAATGCCTACTAATAATAGAACTTTTAGAAACTTGGTGAAAACTATTACTAAGTTTGAGGAAACCTTGATGATACTTTAACCTGTTATATTATTGTATAGTAAATGTTTACTTTTAATTCTGAAACAAAAACATTTTTCTCAAATCAATTGTGTGTTTAGCAGACTATTTTATATCATTATCATTTCAATAAAACTTTTCTACTAATATTTCAGTAGGACATCTACTCCCACTGTACCTGGTCAAGATGAACAGCAGTGGCAACAGCAATACCCTGGCTATGACTATCAAAGCTATTATGCTGCTTGGCAGAATTATCAGTCACAGAATCCTTATTATGCATATGATCAGCGTTATGCTGCTGCATATGGAAGTGCATACCAGTATCCTCAGCAATATTCATATGACCCACAGCAAACCACTGCTACAGCAGCAACCACCACAAGTCTTGCCCAGGTAAGATTTTGGACCTTCTAGTGCTAGATCATTAACGAAATATTTAAATAAAATAAAATGATTATTTCTAAGTTTGATAAACGCATTTATTATGGTATAGAAGAAAAACAACATGTATCTTTAAATCATAGGTTATTATAAGAGTTGCATTATATTGGATTCTAACTATATCTATGAACGTAATGTAACTATATCTATGAATTAAACATAGCATTTATCCTTTTGATGACTTAACTGTAATACTGTGTTAAATAACAAAACCTGAACAAACTCAAAATTATTACTTGATGTTAATCAAGTAACAAGTAATATAAAAAATAAAAAAAAAGAAATCTAAGTCAATTTCTACTTTTTTTTCCACTCTATTGCAGAAAATCCTTTATAAATAATTTTCATTCATTTTTTTAAGTTTATCTGGCGCCATCTATGGGTAGATATATGCAACTTAAATCTAAAAAAAACTAAATTTAATTACAGAATTAATATTTGAAAAAACTATATTAACATCCAGTGTCATCCACTACAAGTTCAAAAAAAATGTTCTTGAACTCGAGTGGATCAATAAAAAGTATTTTATTAGCGATTGAAAATTTGAACAAAATATATATAGGGAGAGTGTGAGCTAATAGAAGGAATTGAATAATTACCACCATAAATGTTTTAAACAGACTATTAAAAATGAAGTCATGTATAGTCTGACCATGAATCACATGGAATCGTAAGCAGCCTAATGGCCAATTGGCTAGTGCTCTGGTTTTTGGTACTGCAGGCTTCAGGTTCAAATCTTGGCTGTGCCATGGATATTTGTTAGTGGTTCGGAATCCACATTAAACTATATGTCCCGGTCTATATTTTTACCAAGTGTGCAAAAAAATTACTGTTCAGTGACAAAACTAACATGGAATCGTAAACATTTGGTTTGACAAATGAATCGATTATTTATGAGGGGTGCTAATTAACAAGACGGTGCAAAGCTGCTTTGAAAAAAAAAAAGTATAATAGTTAATGTGGACTTTTTATATATCTATTTTTCTTTTAATATTGTGTAATCTAAAACTTTTTGTTATAAAAAATTTAAATTCTTTTATTGCAATTAAAATTTTTCCCCATTCAATATTTTTGGATGTATTATCTGAATGATAAATGTTAGTGATGGAGACTGAGTGGTCTGACAGAAATGAGAAGAGTTGTCATTGCCTCGAAAGGTTGAACTTTTACCTGTTAAGTCAACAGGAGGCATTTTATTTCCTTCCTGCCACCTAACTTAAAAACCCATAGAGCTATTCCTTAATATGCCACCCAGGCATGTACCATGTAGGGGTTGCAGGCTCCCCTCCTCCAAGCTGGCAAACAATATAGCCAATATTATGTGGGAGCACAATGATATTTGATTTTCATGTACTCTTCAAGGGATATGACAGCAATAACATTCCTCCCTATGATGCCTCTCTTTTATAATGTGCCTGATTTGACCACTTGTCAATTTTCCACCTGATATTTGTTGGACTATACACACTTAAATCTTTGCGTGAATTCATTTTAGGTAACTCAATTATAATTCTAATTTTCATATAAATTTTAACACGTAGGTGCTAAAATTACAAAAGGAAATTTAATCATGCTATACTTTAAAACAAAAAGTAGCTATCGCAAAGAATGTGATAGATACTGATGTTATACTGAATTTTTATGTGTGTGCAGTTTTACAAATCATAAATAGCAGTTTTTTTAAATAATTTTGAGTTATTTCAATAAGCTAATTTGTAAGTGAAAAATATTAAAATTTGCTTTACAAAATTTTTTTTTTATTTGATGATATGTCTATTCCTGAATCTTTATGCAGGAGAATGGATGAAAATTTTTCTGATTGAAATATTTTAGTTTAAGATATGATCAAACAATATAAGTCATATATTAAGCTAGTGCAGTAAATTTAGAACTGTTTTAAAGATATATAATGAACTTATTTTTGTATCCTGTATTGACTCCTTTAAATAAATTCGATCATTCCTTGACAGATGATTAATTCATACAAAAAATTATTTTATTCTTACAGTATACTCAAGCTGCCTATGAAATACCAGAAAATATTGTAGAAGGTAAGCCTTTATTTTTTTCATTAAATAATTTATATTTTAGATACATTTTCAATTCATAATTATTTAAAACTATAGTTTTGAGAAGTGAGCTGATGACCCTATATGATATCTTGTGTATTAAAATTCTGAATCCACTTATCTAGGAATTTTTTTTTCTTTTAAAATCATAGTTTAAACGGAAAATAATTCATTTTAATGTGTTAGTTGTCAGAAAGAAACGGGAAAATAACCTGAGTAGACAGATATATTAAAAAGAGGAGATACACAGCACTCAATTGGATGTTAGAATAGAAATCTGGAAGTTGAAACATCTCATTGGAGAAAATCATGAATTGTTTGGTGTGCTATTAACCCCTTAACTGCCGCCGGCGTATATATACGCCTTTCCAAAGTACGATCCTTTGCATTGCGCTGCTATAAAGAAGACTGTTCCCACGGTCTTGGAATGCCACAAAATGACCTTGACAATGTTTGAAACAGATTTTATTATTTCAGAGAAAAGGGATAGGGTATTGGTAAAGGGGATGTTTCTGAAACAGTGAGTCATAGTTTTTGCTTCTGTTTGAGTAGGTCGTGCTTTTTTTATTCTTCTTTTGCTTCTGTTTCGTCGTGAAACCCGCTATCAATGCAATTAATGTGATTTTGGTTTATGTGACTTGGTTTATAAAAAACAAGTTTAGACATTTTAAATAGTTATTTCTCCTATCATATTTTACATATGAAACAATAAAGAATTCTTGTTTTTGGAAATATCACACAGCAGATAAGTTCTAACATCTGTTTTATTACACTGTTATTATATACTTTAAATTTAGAATTTTTGTTTTTTTTTACATTTTATTTTTTTCTCCAATACGTCGCATAACTACGCGCGCCTGTATGAAAAACGGTGGCACTGGGGAGCGCATCTCGTAAGTTTTCCTCGGCAGGTAAGGGGTTAAAAACCACACATATACAAGGGGGGGGATTGCTTGTAGTGGAGCTTTCTTTTAATATTTTTCAGTCAACAAAATATTTCTTTTGCTTTCAAAATTTTACTAACAAGGGGAAAATTTAACTCATGTCTACAACTTCTATAAAAGGACTGTAAAAATTGCTCAGATAATTTTCTGTAAAGTAATGTCATTAATTGAATTTTTCTTTCCATTCATGATTTAAGTTTAACAAGAATATATTTGCTTGTTTTGCAATGTTTGCAGTCTGTGTGATGTTATTTAAGCTTAACATGTTTTTCTCACTGCTTAATAAATTTATATTTGATAATATTTTTAAAAGGTGATGCTAAGTCATTATTGATCAATATAATTTTTATTCCTCTGTAAGCTTTATAATTTTATTTCTTTACTATGCATGCATAAGTATAATTAAATATATTTCTATTTAGAACATGATATACCACTTGATATTGACCAGTTAAATCAAGAACTTATGCAGAGAAATGAAGTAAGTTTGCATTTTTTTTCTTATGTAATACATTTTAAAATGCAGATATTATAAGTTAGTTGTAAATATATAATGCCAGGTAAGACCAAAAATTTGTCACAATGAGACAATTCATTACAAGAATGCAATTATGTACAAATCAATTATTTTCCATATTTTTTTCAGGAATTTTATACAGCACTTGATGATTCAAGATGGTTGCCAACCGATAATTTGGACCCACCTCTGTTGCGCATGAAATGAATCATTTTTTTATATTGCATAAATTTCATGTTCTATATGTATAAAATTTCATTCTTTGATTATTGTGAAAGTAAAAAGAAATACTTTTTTTTAAAATTACATTTATTTTCTTCTCTAAAGTAATAACATAAAATGCTGACTAATACATTTAAAGTATGTTAATAAAAATCCATGTAAATAAATCTACAGGAAATATAACATTTATTAATAACAAGTTGAATAAATATAACTTTGGGGGTTGTTTACTGTACATGTCAATTGGAATGTATACACAATTTTTGATACAAATCTCAAAAGTTGATTATAATAGTGAATACTTATTCACACAGTAGCATCTGTTAATTGAACCAAACTTATATATGTTGATAAAACGTCTAAATCTGCCATATATAATAAACCAATAAAGACTCTTTATTCAACCATGAGAAAGCCATATTATCAAGCCAATAACAACAGCCACCACTATCAGGACAATAACCAAGATACATGCTTTGCGTCTGGCAGCAGCCTGAAACATTAAGAAGCAAATGTTTTATGCACTTTTTGAGAATAGAGAATTAAAATGAGAAACATTTTTAATAAACAATGCTTTAAACTTTAATTATTGATTGAAGGTGAAGTATTTTTTCCAAAATCGGCAATTAGCTTGATGCTACGTCACATATCTAACAAAAGAGTTTTTGGCATACTGTATTTCGGACGTCGTGCTCTGCGTCGTCTGCGCTCATGCTCATAGAAAATATTATTACAGATACGCATGCGCAATTTCCTATGAGCATGCGCACTAGGGAGAAAAAGCTAACGGACGTCCGAAATACGGTATGCAAAAACTCTCTAAAATTAGTTTTTACAATTTACAGAGCAAAGAAATGGACCCAATTATATTGACTGCCTCATTTACAAATCTTATATTAAGAAAATCAATCTGAAATTACCTGATGACGCCTGGCTTTTGCCAATTGTTGTGTACCTTCCGAAACCTGGACCTGAGCTTGTTCAACATTAGCTTCAATACTATCTGTTGAAGGGAGAAAAAAACATGTCAGAATGTTTGAATTTTCTTTATAGGACAAAATAATACTTAACTAAAAAATGGTTTACATGAAAAAAAGAATTTTGTCTCATTGCAATTAAATTTCCTAGATGAATTATGCACATTAATACGACTAATAAAAACATAAAATGAATATTTTTATATTTCTTAATCCATTACTGACACACAAACAGTTCTAGAAAACAAAATTCATTACTCTTTGCAACCATTGTATTGTGCAAAAAAATGGGCTAATTTTTTTGAAAACAGGATTCCAAGTTGCACTCCATATCTTACCGTTTAAAGTAAAGGCCAACATGTTTGCTCCTAAACCAAGGTCATCAGATTGGTTTGGTGTTCACTATCAGCATCACGATTTAAAAAGTGGATTATGTGATCATGAATACTACAGTGCATGTCCTTGGGAGCAAACATTTATTAATGGCTCTGTATAGACAAGATGGCTAGTAAATTATATAAAACTTGTGATTTCATAAGAATTGGCTAACTATGTTGGTTTACATTATTGGCATGGCAAAGATGAAGTTGACAAGTGAAAAAAGATCTGTGGTCATTAATTATTAAGACTGACAGCTTAAGTTTAATTGGAGCTGAAACATTATATAGAACATCTTTTCAAAATACGGCTGCACTAATCAAATCATTGATTGGGGAATTAAAATTCATTCTGGCAAAAAAAAAAAAATGCATAGCAGTTTGTTACGAAAATGTGTCTCAGATGACTGGGAAATTATAAAGGTGTAATAAAACTCTTAAAGAAATAAATCTATGCTTCTACCTTCATTATTCCACTGGCATTTTTAATAAAAACTTATGAAGCAGAATACTCAAAAAAGGTGATATAGCCATAGGCAATAACAATAAGCAATATTTAGCAACTTTTTTTTAACTGCATGCTCTTATATGCTTTTCCTTTAAAAGATTAATTTTTTCAGCAGGTATCAGTACGAAATATGGAATAAAATTTTTAAAAAAATTTCATAGAATTTAATCTATACTAATAGTGACATTTTTCTTAAAAATGACAGAGGCTGTAGAATGCGAATTTGCATTATACTACATTAAGAAATATTGAACTGTGATAGCAGACACAGCTCGATGTAAAACTGAAACGCTTAACAAATCATGGCAAAACAGTGATGTATAGAGTTGTGCTGTTTAAGGAAAATAATCGCACAATTATTCCTGACTGAAAATTGCATATCTGCTATAGTAAAAAAAATTAAGTATTTACTGCTATTCTTACCTATTACTTCTCCTTGCTCATGAACTAAAGTAGCCAAATCAGTAAATATATGGTTCACATCAACAATGTCTGCCTAAAGACAAAATTTAAGTGAGTAAAAGCAAAAAAGAGACATTATATCTAACACTAAAATATTTTAATTAATGGCAGTTATCTGAAATAAATTATTTAAAAAACATAGTTAATCTGAAAAGTCAAGATATTTTCAAAATTATTTATGTTAACTAAATAAAAGATTAATGTTTAAAATATAATTTATATATACAATAAGACATAATCTAAATATTTTAAAGGATATGTCTAGCATTCAATAATATGAATGAATGAAATGTTCATGATTTTACTTTCTAAAATGCATAAGTTGAAATTAAAATTTTCCTCTGCTTGATTCTCTTTTATATTTGTATATAAAAGCTTCATCACTATATCATATATATTTATTTCATCACTGTATTTATATGTGTATAAATGCATATTATATATCATATACAGATACTGCATTTTATGAGTTTTTTCTTTATTAATAAAGACATTTCTACTATTTTTTTTTTTGGCTACAGTTGAAAAAAATCCTGTAAGAAAATATTACCTAGAGTATGCTTTGATGAAAACAATCCATATAAAATGAAGACAGCTTTTGACTGTGAATTTCATATTAAATTTAGATTAGATTAAAAATTTCGAGTATTTATCGATATTACATTTTTTGCCATTGAAAGAAATATAGAATTCAAGAACAATCTTCTGTAGGTGTTTGATTCCTTAATTTTTTTAAATTGTAAAATGCCGAGCATATATATTTGCTGAAAAAAAGTTAATGTGAAGATGTTGACAGGTGAACATTTGTGTAATGCTTTTGCTTAATTATTATTTTAATGAATTACAACTCATATAGAACAATTTTTAACTTTTCGAACCTCACCTTGTTTTTATAATTATTATTTTTTTGGTTACCATTAACAGTAATTACTTTAGAAACATAACCATGTAATGAAAAGATGATTTGCATTTCAACTTCAAAATAAAAATGCCTTTTGACCAATGGTAAACAGAATTTAAATAAGAATTTCTATGCCAAACTTGTATTTAAAGAAGAAAAAAATACCTCTAATTTACGGACAGCTTCCTCTCTTTCTCTTAACAGTTCCAAATTAACTTCTTCCTCCATTTGCAGAGATGTCATCATCTGACTTTGTGTTGGACTACAAATACAAATATATATAGGCAAAAATTTTCGAAGTAAAGTAATTTTATTTGTTAAGTTAAATAACCTCTAAAATACAATGTACTTTATAAAAAAAAATATGACTATCATATGTAGACACAAATTTTAAATGTTACCAAAATAAATACTCTCTTCTATTTATTTATAAAATTTTTAATTGAATGTATTAAAATTCTAAATTAAAACAAAATACACTATAGTAAAAAATTATTAAGAAATATAATGAAAAAACTATTACGGAGTAAAATGTCCATCTATACTATTAAAAACTATCCGTGTATCACCTCTGAAACAACAATGATCGAGAATAGCAAAAATTCAAAGCCAAATGATCATTTATTTAAATTTTTCAAGTTATTAAAATGATAAAAAAAAAATGGCCACTTAAAATTTTAATTCCGATTTTAACAACAAAAAAAAATCTGAAAAACTGTGTGTCAAGTATGTTTATTAATTGGTTTGTTTAATTTGTCTACCATTTTAAAATACAAACAATCAGCAAAGCAGATGAATAATTATACAAATCAGCCAAATTTAACAACTTATTTACCAGCTTAAAAAAAAAAATTGTTGCTATCAATTAATAATACTAAGTTTGAAATATATATATATAATCAACTGAACAGTTATAAATATTGCCCATAAAATTATTATTTTAGTTATTTTAATTAGATGCTTTGCTTCATTTAAAAGCATATATATTATTACAACAACTCATTTTCAATATAATATCTGATGAATGACCTGTTTAAAAATTTCAATTTCCTTTTTGTGCAAAACTAATTTGTAACTGATTTTTCATTGAAGAAATAACAAATAAATATGTATAAAAAAAAGCTTGTGAAAGAATTGTAAAAAAAATTTTCAAAACTGACAGTTATCAGGGAAGCCACAGACCCTTTCTCCCCAAAACAATACCCATAATTTCATGGGTAAAAAAAAACAAATTTAAACAAAATCTGAAGTCCAATTTCTAATTATTTTCCATGCACAAATATTAATTATAAAAAAAAATTAACTTTGTTCATGGAATTTCTTTCTGTTAAAAAAAAAGAAAAAGGGGATATAAATTTTACAAAAATTCCTGAAATCTCACATTTTTTATTAACATGTCAAAAATATGTCATTAATTACAATTAATTGTTCATCTAATAGAAATATTAAGTCTGCTGATAAAGTGCAACAGCGTATTTACAATTATGTTAGATTTAAGAATTTTTGGAATTATTTAATTATTCTAATTTTTTTTACTTAAATTATGTTTATTTTATTAGCCATGGATATATGCTTTTGAATAAAAAGCACAATTTCCACAGGAAAAAGCCAGCCTGTAAACTTAAAAGTGTATGCCATCAAGGTTGGTTTAGGCATGTCACAATCCTTAAAAATTAACTTATTTTTAAAAAATTGTAACACATCAGGTTGCCATGTAAACTTAATATTAAAATTATAACATTTACAGTTAAATAATAAAAAATAATAACATAAAATACCTTTGCAAATCAATTAAATTTTGACCAGCAGGGGGAGAATCTTCACCAAAGGGATTCTAAAAGAAATATTTTAAATCTAATTAAAATAAACTGTCAAAAAAAATTTATTAAATTTATTAGCATCAAATTACCAAAGTAAAAAAAATATATATATTTTATCAAATACAGAAAATAACATTCAGTTAATGAAGTTGTGAAATGATTTAATGACTTTTATTAAATATATATATGATGATTTCACAACTTCTCTAAAAAAATATAGAGTGATTATGTGATATCCCTTATTACTTTAAAATCACCATAAATTGTATTTTAAACTTATGCAACTAATTGAAACATTTTTAGATGAAAAAATAAGGCATGTTATCTTTAATGAAGTCCATTTCATCCGATAGTATAAATGAATGAAAAAATTTCAATTCGCTAACCTTAAAATAGTCAAAATTCGATTTTGAAAAATACTTATGCATACATTTTACATCATATGCATAAACTTGTTTAACTACGTGTATTGATTGAGAAATGAAACCTGACAATTTTCTTTTACTGTAATAAGTCCAAAAATAAATTTACGTAATAGAAAAAATTTATTCAAAATGAATAAAAGTTGAATTTTTTTTTTTTTTATTTTAATATAGATAGTAGAATTACAATAAATATTTAATTCATTTGTCTTAAAATATTTCAGCATCAATTAGCTCGCCGTAAATAGCAGCAAAATAAGAACAAATTATCAGATAATTAGAAATAACATTTTTTTGGTGATTGTCATGATTTAAGTTTTTGAGAAATGAAAACTGAAAATGTTTTTTTTTTTTTTTACTACTGTAATAAGATTTTAAAAAAAAAAAAAAAACTTTTTTTTTAACTGAAATTTACTTAATAGAAAAAATTTATTAGAAATGAACAAAAGTAGAAAAATTGTAAAAAGAAAATATATTTATAAATCTTAGTATAGATCATAGAATTACAATACATATTTAATTTATTTCTGTCTTAAAATATTTTAGTGTCAATTAACTTGCCACATATAGTAGCAAAATAAAGTATGAGTATAATGAGAACAAATTACCAAAAAGTAATAAAAAAAAAAAATAAAAAAAATCATGACAATAACAAGCAAAAAATTTTACATTTTAATTAACACATTTCAGGATATTAGTAGAACAAAAAAAAAAAAAAAGAATAATAAAATAATTGGATTTCCTAAACTTACCCCTGTCAGACCTGAGTGAGCTCTTGCTCTCATTACACTTGCTTTTTCTTTCTGAGCAGCATTTCTCTGTGCAAGTTGGAAGTTCTTCAGAGCTTCCGAAAATTGACTAGTCAATCTTTCTTTTAAAATTTTCCTTTGTTTCTAATTTAAAAATAAATAAATAAATAAGATTCATTGCATTATATATGATATGTTTGACAATCATTTCCATAAATGCAAATGTGATCATTTATAGTTGGATGGAAAAAAAATGTAAATTTGTAATTATTATTAGAGACTGATAAAATCAATTTGCTGCTAACTTGAAATTTTTCCATTAAGGAACCTAAGTTTTTTAATGTAATTGATTCAGCATGTCATAAAATAGTATACACGCCAATGTTTTGGACGAAATTCCCATAACTTTTAAAGTTACAAAAAAGGCTCCATATCCAAATATACAACGTTTCATTCACTCGTTAATTAAAAATGTTACAGTTGTGTTATGATTACTAAGAAAAGGATACGAAATTTTGCTTCATTTCATTGAAAAATTTTGTATTCCATAAAAATAACTAAAATTGTTTATTTAAATAATAATTAAATTATATATAACATTTTTATTTTATCGTAAAAATGCCATTGTTCAATGACAAGAACTCAATAGTTAAAATGCTTTTTAGATCACCCTAATAAAATAACACCTTTTTTTCCACCCTTTTCTTTTTATACATATCTTAAATTTTCTAAGCCAAAGTCATCAAATTGATAACATTGAAGATCTCTATTTGTTTGTTTAACTTTTGAGAATATAGGCCAATCAATATTTTAAGTTTTTAGGATGATACGTTATAGGGCAATGATTAAAAGATAGCAAAAATTTAGCATTTTTATTTTTAAAAAAAATATATTTTAAATATAGGAAGTATTAAGATCTAATGATAATTACAAACGTTAGTCAGGGTGTTCCATTTCTTTTTTTTTTTTTTTTTACCGACTATATCTGTCAAAATTTATTAATTAAAAATTTTAGTTATTTATCTTAAATAATCAAATTTCCTATTTAGTTAAAATCGCCTTAATTTTTTTAACTGTGAAGTTCACTTATACAATTTGAAAGATCACTTTTAATATTTAAAAGCTGCTAGTTCAGAATATCTATTTTCAATTAAACATTCTCATAATACACAAATAATAAAGCTATAATTTATGATTAACAGATAAATAAAAAAAGTATTTTATACACAGAAATCCAAGTTTTGTTTCCATTCTTATTACAAAATTTACAGAGAAAAATTAAAGATTTGCCCAGTAAAGCTACTAAAAAATATTAAAAATAGCATCCAATTATACTCAATTATTTTTGCAGTTTATAATAAGTATCAAGCAAATTAGCTAAATGACAAATTCAAAAAGCTGTCTTTATCACATTGCTAATAATTTTTAATTATGATACTGGATTGTAATAGTACATTCTATTATAACAGTACATTTGTTAAATAAAAAAAATAAATTATTTTGCAATCCCAATTACATTGTTTTAAAATATGCACACAATGAACATGCATAAATATGAAATAGAATCTTTTTTTTTAAATTTTACACATTTTTTAACATAGTAATATAATATACATCTAAGTATATAGGATGAACTATAACATATGGAATAAACTTCACTAAAATAAATTGGTTTACATTATATTATTACTTAGTTTATGTTTGATTAAGCATTATGCTTTTAAAAAATTAGGTACGAATAGTGAATATAAATCTGATATTGCTAAATGAATAATACAATGTTTATATAAATAAAAATTAAAATAATCTGATAGAATTAAATTACTAACTTGATCAGACAGATTAGGTGGGTTTGGTAATAGTGACAGTTCTTTAAGATGATTATTTGTGTCTTTCACTAGTTGGTTGGTATAATGCTGAACTTGATGCCTATAGAAAATAGTTTTAAATTGTACAAAGTAATTTTAATTCATGAACAGAACAAGAAAAATTCATCATAATATGAAATAACTAACTTAGAATTTAAATCTGATTTAATGTTAATAAAAATATAACATGTTTCACTTTTAAAAAATGCTAACAGTGAATTATTAAATTTTAATATTATAACATAAATACAAACATATAAAAGCAATAGAGAAAAAACAGATACATGAATAATAATTTGGATATCAATGCAATATTATGATTAATGTGATAAAGATAAAAAATGATTAGAAATCATGGAAAATAAATAACTGAAAAATTTATATTAACACAATAAGGAAATTTGTTTCATAATCAAACAAAATATAAGTCTTTTAAAGAAAAATTTATAGGTCTATATTTCTCATATTGCATGAATTTTTTTATTAATCTAAATTATATTTAATGAAATTATTCAAAAAAAATTTTTTTTTAAATAAAAACATTTAATTAAAACTAAGTAATACTAACAACTGAGCTCTGAGGCTTTCACAATCTTGAGGTGTTCCAAGTTGATTAACCATCTTTTGCATAGAAGCAACTGTAAAGAAAATTCAACTATGATTTTTATCTATAATAACAATAAAAAAAAGAACATGCTCTCGCAAATTACTACATTACAATATTTACATAACAAGCTGGATTTAAAAATAATTTATGTAAACATTTCATTTTCAAAATGTAAATAATAATTATTGAACATATAAAATACTGGTTCCCTCTGTTGATAATAAAATAACAGTGACAAATTGATGCAGTGTTCTGCTGAAAAAAATAGTTAAAATCTCAAAGTTAACACTGCATAATATTATTATTGCTGGGTAATTAAGTTGACATCTCCAGATGAGGCAAACTGATTTTTTAAAATCTTTTTTTTATTATTATTAGAGCAAATTATATCTGTAACACTTTCAAAACATTGCTTAATAAAAACTTGTCAATACATTTTTTTTCCCCTTCTTTTTATTAGGAAATCAAACATAAATTCATTGAAATAGTGAGATATGGAAGTAATATTATGCAATGTTTTGGATATATAAATCAAAAGATACCAGAACTCAAAGTGAATAAATCTGGCAAATTTTTACAGTTTATTAACTAGTTCAATCAAATATATCCTACTACTGAAGCCTTATAAATAAACAAAAGGAATTTTTGATGGTATCTAAATTTTTAAATATAAAATGTATAGATCTTGATGCAGTCTAAATTGAATTATATTTATAAGAATTAAAATTAATAAAAACTTTTTCTTTACAAAAAGAAGTAGAAATTAAATGTAAAAGTGATTTTGATTGTTTTAGACAAATAAAGCAGATTACAAAGATTCAGAATAACATCATCATGAATTTATAAATTTTTGAAATGTTAAATTGCATTATACATATAAAAATATAAGATTAAATTGAATAGAACGGAAAAAAATTCATATTCAATAGATTTAAAATCAAGTAGGAACCTAATTTATGAAAATATAGAACAGCAATAACATAAATTACAAAAATCTTTAGTAAATAATTGTTAGGATGTAACTTTAAAAAAACTATGTATTAAAACTATCTATTGTATGTAAAATTATGTATTGTAACTACCTTAAGATTTTTTTAATTGTTACTAATATGATGTTTTTAGTTGAATATTTTATATTAATATAATGTTAAATTTTAATATGTTATATATAAAAATATAGATTAATATGTTACAATTCTGTAGTGAACTCTACAGAAAAAACTTAAAACATTTTATATTAAATAATATTTGATGTAAGTTATATAAAATAAGACATAATGCAAAATATACCATTTTGAGAAACTTTTTGCACATTAGTACTAATAACCTCAGACAAGCGAGTAAATTCTCCATATCCTCCTGAAAATATAAACAATAATTAGAAATAAGTATCCATTTTCTTAATATTTTTCATATGAGAGAATTTATAAATTTAGATACCTTTTATATTTTAAATATCAATTTACTTTTTTATTTTTTTTTAAATATTGATGGCAAAAATTTATTTTTAAAAAAAAATTACTTTTCCTTAAAAATCATTTTCAACTAAAAATAGGAATTCAAACAACATTAAGTAAATCATTAAAAAATTCAATTTAAAAAATATATATATTAATTTTATTATAAATTTAAGTAATTTACAATTCAACAGAAACTTTGAAGTTTCTTCTCTCATATTTCCATCGATTATTAGGTAAAAAATAGCAAAAAAACACTTAATACATATTTATCTTTGTAATTACCTGAAGTATCTGTACTATATGTTGAATACTGGTAACCATTCGAATATGAATTAGCCATTTTGTCTTGGTTATCTAATAAAATATAATAGACAACATGAATAAATTGAAAGCATATATTTAAATCTCTTATTATTAATTAATATAATAAATGTTTACATAATATTAATCATTTGTTTATCAGCATTTAGATGCACTGCAATTGCATCTAATTCTTGATAAGCAAATGACACATAACATTAAAGTACAACAAATAATATATAAAAATAAAATATAATCAACAAACATGTGAAAAAATGATAAAATTATCAGATTCAATTTTAAGCTATGACAAAAATCAAACTCATAAATTAATATTTCCGAAAAATTATCACAAAAAAACCATTTTTTTAAAAAAATTAAGGAGTATGCATTTCATTAATTAAAAATGCCTATTTATTTAGTGAATTCTACATATAAAATTTTTTTCCTATTAAATTAACTTATTTTTAATAATTTATTTAATTTCTTCATATATTTTACCAAAATTAAAAGATGAAGATATAGAATTCCTATTTTTTAACATAAATAATAATTTTAAAAATTATAACTGCTATCAATTTATTTCAACAAATTGTGAGATGTTATTTAAAATTATTTTACACAATATCAGAAAATTTCATTTAAAAAAAAAAAAAAAAAAAAAAAGCATTTAAAAAATAAATCAAGTTGATCAGTTAACAAATTAACTTTGGAACAAGTTAATTTGATTCAAGTCTTAGACATAACTTCAATTGGAAAATTTTATTTGGAATACAAAAACTTTGCTGAATGGATAGATATCAAAAACTTTGCAGTGAAGTACCTCCTCAACAATGCTAAAATAAACTATAATAATAGTGTCTGAAGTGACCAGAGATTGACATATTTCAGAAGCATTCTGAGCAGATGGAAAGCTAAGTTCTTTGAGGCAGAATTTTAGTAAATTCCAAATCTCGTGATCCAAGGTCCAAGTATGGAAAAGTGAAAATTGCATTAAATTAATTATGTATGCATTTCATTTAACTGCTTTTGTATTTATTATCTTATATGATCCCTATAATATGCTACACCAGAATTTTTTTTTTTTTTTTTTCATGAAAACAGATTAGTCATTTCCGTTTTCTTTCTTATCAAATAAATTCATATGGAATTCATATTCCTCCAGTATCGGGGGCCAGATGGTCAAGTGGCTAGCGCTCCGGAGCTTGGTACCATAGGTTTCGGGTTCGAGTCCCGGCGGTGCCATGGATGTTAGTAAAGGTTCAGAATTTATTTTAAACCATTGGTCCCTGTCTAATACAATTGTAGAGCATTGTGTAGCGCTACTCTTGTCCGTACCATATCTTCACTGCTACATGTGCCCCTGGATAGTGCTAAATGAGTAACAGTGGTGAAGCCCTTGCTTATGGAATATAGTTTAACTGTCTCTATATTGCCAGCTGCATTAGAACAACATCCAATATAGTAAAAGAGAGAGGCGGGAAGATGGCTAAAACATCCACAATTCTAGGCTTTTTTCAATTTCATGTACTATATCTACTAATGGATTTAGAAAATTTGTGAAATTTAATGACCTTTAGTGAATTCATATCTATAAAAAGGTTTTGCAAAGTAGTTTTTTGCAATTTTAAAGGTGTAATATTTGCAATAACTGAAATGATATTCTTGAATTCTACATTTTTTTTAATAAAAAATACATATATCCTATAAAAATAACAGTACCGCATTAGCATGTACCAAAGTATTATAAACAAGTATTGCAGCTTAGATAAGCAAAAGAAAATTGTACATTTTAAGCACAAAGATGTTATACTTGTAATACATTAAATCTTACTTTTCTCAAGCTTCTGTAGGATCTTCTTTCATTATTGATTCTGGAGAGCGTTTTATAAGCTCAGTGCCGAGAAAAGTCTTTCAACACTTATTTGGTTTACTGCTAAAAAGCAGTAATTTCTTTCCTACTGGATGTATTATTAAAGGATGCAATTGAATTGCCTCCTTAATGTTTACTTTCAACATGAATTTCAAGAATTTTGAAAAAATAAAAATTATTTTTATGAAAGAATTCAGAAGTCAGATTTTGAAACCAACTCTCGACCATAGTATTCTGAATCAGGAAATGGTACCTTTTGGTTAATAGAATGCCATAAGTCACAAACTCTAATTAGAAAATGGAACGACAACCTTATTAATTTATAGATGCAATACAAATGGCAAAAAAATAAGTAGGGGTAATGGGGAGCAGGGGGTAAACCTGAAAAAATAACCTTTCGTTCATAAAACAAATTTAAAACCTAACACAACTTAATCAAAAAGTGTTTCAATAAATTTATTTTAAAATAAATTTTGCATTTTTTCATATTACTAGAAAATTCAATTTTAACATATGCACCTTCTTTTACACTATCAAATTATTTTTTAAATGCTTTATAAATATACTTTCAATTTTTTTTTTTTTTTTTTTTTTTACTAAATACACACATTTAAAAACATATTTTAAATTAAAATGAAACAAAATATACAAAACATTCTTGCCAGAGTATAAATATTTACAACTTAAATTAAATAAAGTCAAACTTATTTTAATAAAAAGGAAATTTTTTACAATAAAAATTTGTTTTAACTTAATGCAAATATCAAATTAATAATAAAAATTATCAATGATCTGATAATTAATCTATGTTTTAAATACAATTTTGAAATATTTCCAAAAATATATAAGTTAATATCCAAAATATTAACTTCTGTATTTTTTATTTTATACTAAACAAATCAGCTAAAATATTTTAAATATAGGAAAGTGACAGAATCTCAATATTAGTTCCAATAAGAATAAAAATAAATTTATAATTTTAATGTCTATAAAAAAATATTTTATATAACACATTACTTGACATTCCCCCCGAAAACTTCAATTTATAATAACCAGCAAATTAAAACGAAGATAGGAAAATAAATATAAATTATTTAAAGCACTTTTTGAAGTCTAACAAAATAAATACAAATAAAAAAGAGCATGTTCATTAATCTTATGGGATTCTTAAACAAATTAATAAATTATTTAACACAAAGCCAATAAACTTCATTATTTTCTCGATAGTCGTTCGGAAAAATACGTAGAAATCAAATGACTTGTCTTAACATCTTAGAATTAAATAAAGGTAGAATGCAAATACAGAAAATTATATACATCTGGTTATATAATCAATAATAATATTATCAGTTATGAGAAAATATATAACAATTAATTGGTATATCATTCATGCTAATACCCTATTTTAACAAAAATATTTGTGCATTGATCGTTTATTTTGATTTGTCGGAAAATGTTTTTACACCTATGTATAAACAAACTCATTGACGTTAAAAAAAATAAACTTAATTAAATAATATAAATATGTTTTCAATATTAAAGCTATGTTGGCAGTATTTGATAAGACAAAAATATTTACTTGCAAAAGAGGGTGTAACACAGTCAAATCAAAAATCACCGCTCTTTATTTCTATATAAACAACTATGTATGTATATATTATACAACACAATAAGATCAAATTTCAAATGTTTAATATCCAATAATTTTAAATAGTAAAAACTACGTTTCTGATAAACATTATTATCCAAAACAAAAAAGAAAACAAAACTTTATTACATTAATCGAGAGTAACAAACGAAAGAGATGCCAGTAAGAGAAAAATAAATTTTTGTTCTGTCATAAAGGGTTAGACACGAGATTTCGCAACCCATTTCGTTTCCTAAATTAAAATGATTTTATTTAAAAATAATTAATTTATTTATTTATTTTCAATAAAAAAATTTAATTTTTCATGGTCTACAGCCCTTATAACATCACTTATCACAATAGCAATTATTTTTTAATGAAATAATAATCAAATTCGTTGAGATTAAAATATAAACGCATGTATATAGACTATTTTCATAGTTGTAATTTAAATAAGTATTAAACTCAGAATATCTATTTAATTCAGTTATAAATTTTGCCAGAGCTAAAGGAGATTATTATTAGAAAAAGAATTTATCTCGCCCGAAAAAGACCACAACAATCATTTTGAAATAAAATGAAATGAGCTTTTAAAGGAATTTTAGTTTCGTTTAAGGCGCGAGAGCGCTTTTGCGTTGTGAATAACAGTTTGCAATTAAAATATATAAACTTGTATAAGTTCCTTGAATATAAGTCATTTGTATAAATTACAATTTTAACTGTTTTTAGAAAAGAATAAAAAAATAATTATTATGTGGTCAAAACTATTATTTCTTTTAAAAACTTTCCATTTTTTTTTTATTTAATTATTTAGAAATTATTCATTTAATGTTTTTAATCAGTACCTCTCAAGACTTATTTGTGGTGATTTTTTAAATTCGTAAGTATGAAAGTGTTAAAAGAAATCGTTTGTTTAATTAAATCTCAAATTAAATTAATTAAAATTTATATAAAGTATTTATTAATTCGCAAGTATTTCTTGAAACATCTTAAAAAAATGATGAATTGCCCAAAAATTTATCACTAACTTTAAAGTGTATTTAGGTTTATCTGAAATTTTTTTCATATTAATCATTTTGATATGAATGCCTTTCTTGAACCCCTCCCCCTTTTTTTTACCCCTTATTGTAAAAGAAAAGCAAACCTCCCTAAAGAGATTTAAAAAAAAAACTTATTCTATATAAGCCACAACATGTAAATTTCATATATATTTTTTATCTATAGCTTATTGATCATCTTTTTTCACTTTTAGCAAGTCAACCAAAAATTGAGGAACTGTTTCCTTTGCCAAGAATTCTTATAACCATGTAATTAGATCATTGCTGTTATGAACATTTTTGTAGTTATAAAAAAATATTTGTTTCCTTTTTTTAAATTATTAATTTTTTCTGGAGGAGGTTTAAAAAAAAATTGTTGCCATTCTTGAATATGTTTCAACAGTTCCATGTTTCAATTTGCTTTATTTCACAATCAAAAGAATTAATTTAACAAGTATATGTTAGTAACTATTTTTTTTTATTTAAAAATGTATTTTGTTTTATTTTTTTAGTCTAGAACAAATATGAGTATTTCTATAATATTACTGTTTCCATTATTTTAATATTGCCAAACACTCATTTTAGACTATTAGTGGCAGATATTAGGACATTGCCAACAATTTAGCTTATGTTGACATTTCTCTAATAAGAAAGTAATAATAATAAACATATTTGCTTCTTTCTTAATAAAATCAAACTATAGAAAAAGACAGTTTTATCATCAAGAATCCATGTAGTCAGTTAGTTCAAATGTTACTGTTTGAAAGGATTTTAGTAATCTTTTTCTAAAGGTTTTGGATTTTTGCATTTTATTGAGCTGTTATCTAAAACTTTTTTTATGATTTTGATATATTTTGTTATTAAGTATATTTTTTTAACTCTTATTTCTTTAACTGTTTTTGTTTGCCAGCCGAGCATAGTATGGAAGAGTAATGTTACCACGCATGAACCAGAAAAAAATTAATTTTAGTATACAGTTTAAAAAACGAATTGGATTTATCATTAAAAAGATTATCCTGTATTTTACAGTTAATTGAATGAATTTTCTTTCATTAATTATTCAAATAATTGAGTAGCAAAAATATGGTGCATTTATATATGAAATGTAGTTTTTTGCATTTAGTAACATTATGCTAAAGCAATAATATATATATATATATATAGGCATTTTGGTTAATTTTATTATGGTTTTTAGTTATTTTTGAATTTGACATTTGTTTCCCAATCAATTAATAAGTAGAAAAATCAATGTTCAATATCTGAAATTTTGGTTCTGTGGGAAAATGATCTACAATATTTACTATATATCTAAAGTTTACATTTTTATCTTTATTTTCATTGATTTTACACCTTAGCTTTAAAATTCTTTTATAATGTTTTTAGATGTTAAATTATCATTTTACTAAATGTTTCAGGTTTTTCAGCACACTTTTAGAATTGGGTAATTTTAATTATGTCATTCTATGCATGCAATTTGATTTATTATTATTTACTATTATTAAGTTTACATTCTGTACTAAAAATACAAATAATAGTTTCCTTCTTTAAATTCAATGATAGTACAAATCATGTAATAATTTTATTGACTCAAATAAATCAAAATACTCAGATAGTGAAATAGAATGTTTATTTTCAAGTTAATAAAGAAGATTATGAAAATTCTACTATTAAATAATTCAAAACATTTTTACCAAGTTAACTGTTACAATAGAAATGCATTTAGAAAAGAACATTCAAAAGTATAAACAGCAGTATGAAATGGAATTCTTAAAAAAAATATTTATAAATCTCAAATATAGAGTGAAATCTAAAAATTGATTATAATGTAAGCAGAATAAGAATAATCGATCTTTCCAAAATTTTGGATAATTATAAATTTTTAATTTGTCTTTTAACTTAACAGATATATTTTTATACTTATTTATTATTAGAACCATGACAAAGAACATCTTTAGATTTTCTGAGAATATTAATAACATGAGAAAAGATTGTTTCAATTGAAATTTATAGTTAAATTATTTAAAGTATTTAATTCAAAAATGATTTAAGATATAAAACTGACTAAAATCCACTAGAAACATGTATATAAAAAGGGAAAAAATTTTACTTCCAATGACTATTTTCAGTAAAGTGTCACTTAGAGCTCCTAAAATTATTGTTAATGTCTATGGTTAAATAATATTTTCCTGATTTATACCAGGATATTTATCACAGGCATTTCATTTTGTACAACATTTAAACCAATGCTATTTCAGAGATTCATCACTGCTCTTTAAAAAATAATTCAACTACCATAAATGATAGAATAGAAACATTGTTTCTATTAGGGCGGTAAAATGTTTGTTATTGGAGAGATAATTAACCGTTGTAAAGAAATATAAAATAATACAGATATTTAATAAATATATTTTATATAATTTCAGAAATTATAACTAAATTTTTTAGTTGTTTTTTTAGAAAAGAATACATATTTTAGTTTGACTAGAAAAATGTCTCGATATAAACTAACAAATGATCCATGAAAATATAATGAAATAATGACTGTATCAATATAATATTCTTTCAGAATATTGAAATATGAGTGTACTATTTTTTTTTTATATATAATTACAGTTATGATCACTTTTTCATATTATTTGTGAACTTAGTATTTATTAAAAAGTTAAATGAGTATTTTTATGTTAAAATATATGCTTGCAATAATAAAAAACTGAGTTATATATTCTATCACTTTTAATATATTGAAAACTGAATAGCAGATTCAAACATTTACATCAAGTTATAACTAAAAATCTAAAATATGATAAATGTGAAATGCATTGGTTTAAGATAATAAAATTAGCTTATATACAAAAATGAATTTAAATTAATGATGGTCAATGAATATAAATATGACAATTTGTATGTTTATAACTGTACAAAGTAAAATTAATTAATGAGTTGATGGTATGATGACTTGAAGAAGAGAAGGTCCAACAGATAAAGAACAATGATTAGGCAAAATATCTGCTCGAAAATCAGCTTTCACTCCTTTCGTGTATCTTGCATTTGATAATCGTCCGGCTGTATGCCTTTTTACATGTTTTGCGAGATGATCACTGCGCATAAATTTTCTGTTGCATACTGTACAAACAAACTTCTTTTCTCCAGTATGTGTGCGCTTGTGACGAGAAAGTTCATCAGACCGAGAGAATTTCCTGTTACAGTTTTCCCATGTGCAAGCAAAAGGTTTCTCGCCTAAAATAAAAAAATATATAATCATTAATATACATTATAGTATGCGTAATTGAATATTTTATAATAAATTTTGCCATTATAAATTCTAACTTACATGACATTATATACAAAAACTTTTTAATCATAATTTTTTAAAATAATAATTAAATAAATTTTTGCTTTAACTTTTATTCTAGTGTTTTTTTGTTGTTGAGTGCAATTGGAAAGCTCAATTGTAAATTAAATTATTTTAAAAAGAATATTTGTTATTATTTTTCATAAAGCTTATAAAATTAATAAAAAAAATGTAATTACCTGTATGTGTTCTGAAGTGGGCTTTCAAATGAGAACTTTTAAAGTAAGTTTTCATACAGTTTTTATAAGTACATTGGTAAGATCTTTTACGAGTATCTGTTGGGTTTTCACTTAGTTTAGGTGTCGTTGCCAAAAGTAATGGAGCTGGAGCAATAAGTCTTTGCCGTTCTTTCAAAGAACATGAAAGTACATTAGTTACAAGAGATGGAGATGATGTAACAACTAGTTGCATAACAGATGCATTAGATGAAGATGGGGTTAAAACATTACCAGACGGTGATTGTGGCACATGAGTTAGAATGAGAGTTTGAGGAGTGGTAGTTTGACACTGGTTCAAGTTAGCCACACTTGGAATGATTAGAGTAGGAGTAGAAAGTTTTGGAGCAATTGCTATTGGCTTTGTGGCTGATGATGTATTTGTACAACTGATCGGAAAAGTATCTACAGCTCTAATAGGTAGTACAGTGGCAACTGGAGTAACTTTAGTATGTACAGTTGGGAAGATATTGTCATTTTCAGTTCTTGCACATTGTGGAATTTTTGCACTGGGGTTAGTACAGATGACTTCGGCAGTTGGAGATGGTGGATTTGATTGTCTGGTTTCTGTGGATGATTTGCTAGGAGGAGCTTTGACAATGACAGACACAGGCATGCCAGTAACAGGAGGTACTGGTGTAGAAGGAGGAGTATTGGTAAGTAGCAGCTGTAAAGATAAAGAAAAAAAACTTATGTAATTTGATTGTATACATTAATCCATCTATATGATTAACCCATTATCTTTCATGCCAAATCATAAAGGTGACAGTTTATATGAGGAAATGGCATAATGAAAGATGAATACAATTAAAGGGATTGAGTAAAATATAAACTCTAGCCTAAAAATAACTTTTTAATCAAAATTTCTTAATTTTTTTTAATACTTATAAAAATTATTTAAATTAAATAAGAGCAGCATCCAATATCAAACAGCAACTGAGTTAGATTAATTTTTAATTACAGTTTGAGGCCAAAAAAACAGTAAATATGTTTTACAATAAATTAATGTAATTTTTCGTAAAAATGTTTTCCCGAAACTAAATCATTCAATGAAAAAATATTCAAACTCATTTTCAAGCACGAGTTTTAATTCTGTTTCACTATTATTAATAGAATTAAAATGCATCATACTTTGGTAAAAATGGGAGATGATTTGTGAATCCGATTTAGTTAAAAATAGTTTTTCAGTCATTATCCTTCTAAATTTTAAATGAACTTACCCTTGCTAACTCGGATTCTTGTACAGGAACTTTGGAGTTAATATCTTCCATTTCATCTTCAGAATGAAATGGTGTAAGGTCAATATGATGCCTTAACACCCTTGAAGCCATCTGTCCAGGGAGGCTCTGGGATTGTTGACCACTCATATACAGTAGAGTTTGAACTGCATCCATATCAGGATGGTCCAATAGAACATGGGAACCACATGGTGTTAGATCCTATATAAAAATTAAAATTCATTTTTTATACGTTTCAAAACATCATTATAGCATTAAAAAATATTTTGTAAAATAACAAGTGTTTTAAAATATTTGAAATTAAATAATTTACATCTAATTGACCTTTGTTCAATCTCGCTCTCTTTCCATTGCTTTGTCATAAAAATATTAATATATAAATTATAATTCATTAAAATAAAAAATTTTATAGTAAAACATGATTTGATGATTTAATAGAGGTCGACTGTAATTGAAAATCCAAGAATAAAAAAAGTCCACAGTGTTTTTATTTTTATACAAATTATTTTCTGTTACTTGAATATTTTATCTACTGTGTTGAATTTTAAAATAAAATTTTTATTTGGCCATTATTTTCTATACATCAAAATTAGCAAAAATAATAAAACAAAACCTCTTTGGTGAAAATATATTTTTGTTTTAAATCAAATTCAAAAAGCATAACAGATAGAATAAATGTTTTATGTATATATACATATATATTATGTCAGAAAAAAAATATTTTTCTTCAGATCCTGATTTTTTAACCCATAATTTTGTTAACTGTGTTTGAAAAATTTTTTTTTATACAAGATTAAACTAAATAAAACTGAACTATAAATAGCTAATTTTTGTATAAAATTTTTTTTATAGATGTGTATGTGCTATGATAAAGCTTTGTCTATTTCAAATGCTTAGTTTACATAAAAATTATTCTAATATGACATACTGCTGTTTTTTAGTTTTTCAATATAATAATATGAAAAATAAACAGTATCCTATATATTTATCAGATAAAACACTGACAACATTAGAAATAGCAGAACTTCTGCTATTTAGATAAGGGGTTTTACTTTCTTTCAAAACATGCCTAGGATAAGATATTTTATCTCTACCTTATCTAGTATTTATTTCTTATTACCCCCAAAAGATTAGGGGCTAATATGTGAACTTTTTCTGTGGGGTAGTCACAAGTATAAAACTGAAGACGTAGATAGGGAATTGTTCTTTTGTTTCGGGGAATTGAACTCAGAGAAGTATACAGGATATTTTCTTACTAATTCATTATTATATTTTTTCTCTTATTTACTTTATTTCGATATAGTTCTTTCTGTTTTAGTTATAAGATCATTTATAATAAATTACAAGTAAACATACAATTATAAAACAGAAAAAAAAAAACTTAAAATACATTAAATATATATACTTTAAAAAACATTGTATGCAGTTTTTACATATAATTTAATTCATTTTTATTTTTTTTTTAATTCCTTATTTCTTGCATACGTTTATAATTTTTAGTCCTATTTTTTTAATTGAAAATAATAGTAATAAAATTATATACAGCTTTTTTTGGTATAAATTACAGCTAAAAATATTATTTTAGTGATGATTGTATATTGCGTATTTTGAGGTATTTTACTTTTCAACCATTCATTATACTATAATTATTTTTTAATTTTTTTTAAATTTATGAGTTGAATTGTGATTTAGATTAAAATATTAAAATGCCAAGCATGGTTTCATACACATTAAATAGGTAAAAGAAGACACCAATAACATTATCAGGAATTAAATTAAATATTCATTTTTTTAAAAGAACATTTTAAAATTAATAATACAAGAATTCAATTTAAAATATTTACATGTTGCTTTCTGCATTTTAATTTGGATAAAATTTATTTTTAAGCATATATATATTTATATTTTAACTCTTTATAAAGAAATACACTTTAAAAAATACTACATGCTTAAAATTGGAATTAATAAGAAATACTATACATATACAGAGAATTCATAACATAGATATCAAAGAAAATTTTAGGGAAAAGATATATACATATAATTATTTTCATTGAAATCAACTGGTAAAAAAAAATTACGGTTTTTGTAAATTTAATTTCGAACACATCAATTAATGATAATTAAACAATTATGCTAAAGAAAAAGAATTTGTGAGAAAGGAGCTTTACGTTATAAATCGAATAACTAATTATCTGATTTTATTGCTTCGTGTTTTTTTTGCCAATTTTTTTTCTTTCCAAGACAAAACACACTCCGCAAAATTTTTTTTTTTTCTTTCTCATGTGTTGTACCAATGAGTACAGCGACATTTTTTCATTCTCCAAATTCTTCTTCTGAAGCTTAAAATCAAATCTAAAATTCCAAATATTATTAGTAGGATGCTAATTTTCGTCCGGTACTTACAGCTAACAAATACGGGGGTGTGTAAGGTGGCGTAAACGTTACGCTAGCCATTATTCTCGCAGAGCATTCGTTACATAGGATACACACCTAGCTAAAAAAGTTCTTCCCCGCTTTGTAGCTGGGTTTTATTTGCAGGAATCGGGGCCTGTGTGTACAGAAGCAGATTTGAGCTGACCATGTGGGCATGTCACCCTCTGACCAATCGGGAGCTCCGGCGTTTCGAGGGCACGGCTTCCGCAGCCAATGGGAGCTCTTTGTTCACGTGAACAGCGCGTGTAGCTGAAGGTGCTGAGCACGTGCTAGCAGAATGACAGTTGCATGGGGCAACGCTGACAGGGAGGCAAGACTGCATGGCGAGGCTCGTGCAACATCGATGGGCGCTTGTACCAGTGCGTTCGATTATGCGTATGAAAAAGTTGTAAACAATGCGTGTTATCCTCGCCCTTAACCATCTATCGAATAGCTATTTTAAGTAATTTCATATCTAATAATGTGTTCCTACCGTATTTGGCGAAGAACTTGCCCTTCTTTTTCCTTTTAATAAACCGAATGAATAGAATATAATTTTTTTTCTAAATTAGTTTCACTTTATGTGAAGTAAAATGCATGTTACTAAGGGACAAATTCGTATAACATAGTGAGTGTGCAATAAGAAGAAAACAATTTCAGTAAATCATTCAGATTCTGGGGTTTTAATGTTTTCAATAATTAATTTTTTGAGATTCTAATTTTATGAAATATATTTCAGTTAAATATATATCGGCATTTTCTAATGTATTTCGTATTAAAAAAAAATGTAACCATTTCAATGGGTAAAAAATTTGAATCAAAAGAATTCGAATGAATATCCTGTTAAGACATTTTGCTTATTGGATTCTATATTTGCAAATTTTTCACTTAATAACTATAGTTAAAATTGATTGCTTTATATCTGTACTTTTTTTTCTCTTCTGAGTTTTAGATGTGTTTTAAAGGAACCAAATGGTTGTAAAATTCATTTGTAACATGTTTCATAATTGACACATTTGATTATTATGCGTTTTTAATAATATTCTCACAAATTATTAAAAAAAAACCTTGATATAAGTGTAATTTAAATAAGAAAGATAGTAGATTTTTTTTTTTTAAATTCATTTTAAGTTATAAATATTAAATCTGAAAATTCGAGACTGATATAATTTCTTATACAAGTAAACCAAGAATTATAATTGGTTTTAGTTAAAAAAAAATAGTGGTGAGGAATATCAGGCAAGTGTAAGAAACACTGCTTTTAAAGAATTACATTTAAAAGTAGATAAATGAAGCATTTTGTTTTTAAATAGTGTATTTTTAGTAATTTTTATAAAATATTAATTATTTAATCTGTATATATATTACATATTTTAAGAGAGAAGTAAAAAATTTAAAGAACGAAAATATTGGATTTCTCAGTTTCTATTTCAGATCGTTCTGAGATTTGTTCTAATGTAGAGTATATTCTAAAAAATACCAATTAATAAAAAAAAAAATTTCTTGATTCGTTTTTAATTTCGTATGGCCTGTTATAGATATTACAATAATGTAATTATTCTGGTTTTTTATAATTGATTTATTAATTTTAATTTAATTGATTGTCGTCAAAAATGCTTTATGCTGCATTCCAATGGTAAATTTAATTTTAATATTTAATAAGATTAATTTTTTATTTCGGTTAAAGGATTCATTGTTATATTTTTGAAAATTATTATTTATAATATTCATAACTCGTTTCAATCAATTGTTTGTCATGTTCTTAGATAGGAATAACTTTTATTGTAAATTTGGTATATATATAATAAATATTTTTTATATATATTTCTGATATATATACCAAAATAACGATAAATTTAAATACGATAATATATATATATATATATTTTTTTCGATTATTATGCAGAATTGTAGCATGGAATAGAAAAACTATATGCAAAGTTCATAAAATCTGTTAATTTGTATTTAAATTAATATTTACGTTAAATACGTTTCATGGAATTTGGCAAAATTTATCACGAAATTCTTTGTACCACATATTGTTTTGTATTGAAAACGATGAGAAAAATAATACCGATTAACATTTCTTTTTTTCTGCAAAGTTAAATTCAAAACCAGTTTAACACAAAAAATATTTTTATTATGTTGTGTTTATTACATAAAATGTCATTGTTACAAAAATTAACACATTTGATTATTATGTGTTTTTATTAATTTCGTACAAATAAAATTTTAAAAAATGTTGATATAAGTGTAATTTAAATAAGTGGTAAATAAGAAAGGTAGTAGATTTTTTTAAAATTCATTAATTTTCATTTCATTTAATTTTAATTGTATGAGTTATTAACAATTAACGTAAAAATCATTTTTTATTGTTAATTGTCAATAACACATACATCATTATAGTATTTTTTTTTAAATTTTTTTCACTATTTCTATGCATTTTGCACGTTTCTCCCCCATGTATTATTCTTTTTTGAATTTTTTTCGGCTCATTTATGTTATATGTAGTTACATATAACAAATTCGGAGAGTCAGAATTTTAAATTTAAATGTGAAAAAAATGCTGCAGTTTTAAGTTATTTTTATAGAAATTTTTCACAAAGTGATTATCGCGTACTGAAATGTTATAAAAACTAGAACAACTATTATTGGAATTCATACTGCTGTAGTGAACAAAAATTTTTAATTCTTTTAATATGAAACTTATTTCCAGAAAAACATTCTACGTCCTTCTCAAGGAGTGGTGAACTATGGTTAGTTTCCAACAAAAACACACAAATCTTTTTTTTTTTTAATCTTCTAGAAAGCATTTGTAAGTCCACTGAAGTTACGAGCGTTATTTTTGCTTCCAAGGTTAGCTTCGCGCTTCAATTAGTGACAGCAAACAAACATTGTAATATATTTCTTCCACTTCTCGCCCGAGATTTTTCCCTTCAATTCAGCCCGTCTGTTGCTAGGCAACCGGCTAATGAGGTAGGAACGGCGGAAGTGGTGCTGCATCCGCGTTTTCATTAAAGGAGGTCGAACTTCGATTGTGAAGTGCTTCATTGGAGAATTAAAAAAAATGGCTCCGTCAGGAAATCTGTGGATATGTTCCACGCGTTTGTTTAGTCCAGATGTATTAAATTTTTTGGAGATTTTTTTAAACACAATTATAATAGATTAATTATGTTTAGTCCAAATGTATTACAATTTTGGGGAAATTTCTTTTTATTTACTTAGTTAAATACAAATTTTTATAAAACTTTATTTAAATAGATATTAATTATTATTTCATACAGGGTCAGATTTAGATGAAAAGAGGCCCTAGGCTATTCCACTTATGAGGCCCTTTCACCTCCCAGTTTTAAGTTTGTAAATTGCATGAGAGATGATAAAATACATCAATATGTTAATATACCAATACCAATACCATATGTGATATATACCAATATGTTAAATGAAACATCTTGTGATGGGTACTAAACTTTATAAAAAATGTGGCACGGATAATAAATTAAAAAAAAGTTGGGAACACATATTTGGACATTTATTCTCAGCACCCTATAGAGTACTTGTAACAATAATTAATCAAACATAACACACAACATTTACAAAGAAACAAAATTCAAATAATAAAAATCTGTGACTACGAAAATAAAATATGCAATAAAAATTATCCTATTTTCTATCAAATTAAATTAAATATATTCAATACATCGAAGATTAAAGTAAATTGGTGCAATCTAGCATATGCAAACGAACAGACCCAATGAGTCGAAAGCGTTGATCTTAACCAATACATTTTTATGTTTGTTTATGAGTCCTATGTGTAGAATTTCTCCTTATTTTCGATTCAGTGTTTTGGTGTTTACTGTTTTTAGATTAGTGAAATTCTAATTTTGCTAACAATTTGAATGTAGGCCCCCCTTGATCTTGAGGCCCTAGGCTGAAGCCTAGTTAGCCTATAAGAAAATCCGGACCTGATTTCATATCAGATTATCAAGAAGGTCGAACTTCGACTATGAAGTGTTTCAATGAAGAATTAAAAAAATGGCTTCATCAGGAAATATGTGGATATGTTAATTTAGATGATAAATTCCATGAGTTTTATTAGTCCAAATGTATTAAATTTTGGGTGTTTTTTATTTATTTCTTCAGTTAAATACAAATTTTTATAAAACTTTATTTAAATAGATATTAATTATTTTTAATCAAATTATTAAAAAAAAAATTTTATTTCATTGAAAAAATCATTTTTTGTTAATTTACTGAAATTATTTTATATCTCACTTTTTTTATATGCATGTCTTTATTGATATTGTGAAATACATAAAATTTAAAATTATTATTTTAAATAATAAAATTATATTTTATTATTATAATAATTATAGTTATTAAATAATAATTTTTTATTTAAAATTATACTTTTAAATGTTTCTTTGCGTGATAAAAAAAAAAGTAGATGTTTAGGATATTTATAGTTTCATTGCTTAAATATTCTTAACTTGATTATCATTTTAAAAGATTAATTATCTTTTCCTTGTCATCATTTTGTATCAGTTATATTTGATTTGAACTATGCTGACCAAAAAACATTGCTTGATAATTAAGCAAAGTGATCATTTAAAATCATTAGTATGTTATTTATTTATAATTTTTAAAAATATCACAACAAAAAAAAAAAATATGCAGTTAGTATTATAAAAATTAGTACGAACGTCAAAAAGGTTTCGAAAAGGCGTTTTTATTTGTTGAAATTCGTGTCAAATATGTCATTAGAACGTTTGTTGGTATAAAACGAAGCTATAAATATTCCTTTTTATTATTAAAAATAAGGAAATGACATTGAAATATCACTTTTTATTGAGAGGAAAGCAAATAATTCATTTTTGAAGTACGAGAATTTTCGTTCTTTTTTTTAAAAAAACGTATGGAATGCTTTATTGTAAGAAAAAAAAGAATACCCAAATTTTTTTTATTATTATTATTATTTTACGTAGTTTTAACAAAAGTATTCCGAGATGGTTGTAAATATCAACATTAATAATTTTACTTTTGAACTCCAAATACTCCAATAGCTTCTCATAGCAATTAAGTACATTGTTTGATGATCAATTAAAATGTGTAGTTTAATTATTTTTTAATTAAAATGCTTTTTGCTTTAAAAACTCTTGAGTTGTAAATATACCGAATTGTTCTCAATTTTTTCATCATATAATTACTAATATATAATTGATTCTCAATTACACAAATATAATAATAATTTAAAATAATAATAAATATAATTATTAATATATAATTGATTCTCAATTACAATAAAATATATTAGTTTTGTTGTGAAATTAACACCCATTTCAATTATTTCTATCCGTATAATAAAAAAATTGACATTTGAATAAATTAATTTTAATTTTTATAATGCATGACTTAAATATGTTTGTTTTTTTAATTGAATAAAATTGTCATCGGAAGTTAACCAAAAATAACGTGGTATTCAAAATTGAATGCTTCTTATTATTTTCGTATACGAAATTTTCAGATATAGCCAATATTGATGTATGATTGCTAGTTGATGCGTTTTTGGATATGTTGTTATTGTTCTAATGCAGCTGACAATACAGAGACAATTAATCTTCATGCCATAAACAACGGCTGCACCGCTGTTACTCATTTAGCACTACCCGGGGGCATGTGGTTTTAGGATATTAATAGAATGATTGCTTAAACAAGTAATAAATTTCACATATTTATTTTTAATTATGTGTTTGCTGCGAATAGTATTTAACCTGAAATTAATGTTACTTTTGTCAAATCAGTTTTCTTATGCTTTATCAATTTACTAGAATTATGTCTTTAATTAAGAATATTATTTGAATTAATCAATTAATTCTGAAGAACACCTTTTTAAAAACAAGATTCGCTGAATTTAATCTGAAACTTGCTGTCAAGATGCTAGCAAGATGTGGGTAAGGTAAACAAAATTGTCAAATATTCCAGAATATGTTTGCAGAAAAACAAACCGAACCTTATCAATGACAGTACTACAGCCAAGGTCCATTTCATTTTCTCTAGAACTATTAGTTTCGAAATTCGAATACATACTACTGTGTCCAAAAAGTAAGACCAATTTTCAATTTAAATTTTCCGGGCATATGACATTTCAATTTTTTTCTTTTTTAGGTTGTTGGCATTGTCCTTGACATCTGTGTGAAATTTTACGTCAAAATGTCCATTAGTGCTCGAGTTATGCTTGGTTTTATGAGATGCTAAAACTGATTAAGGCGATTTTTGAAAAGTCTCTTCAGTCGACTCAAAACGGTGTCCCCGGAGTGGTCTTTTGAGTTTAGGGAATAGCCAGAAGTAGTACGATGCTAAATCAGGTGCATAAGATGGTTGTGGAACGATATGGGTTTCATTTTTGGCGAAAAAGTCACGATGAATCAATGCAGTGCGAGCTGGCGCATTCAGTGTTTTCGGTACCAAACGAGATTTGACGCGTTTGAGACCCAAAATGGAATTGACCGACCTTTTTGAAATTCCAACGTCATCAAGCAAAGTCTGTAATTGTAAATCAACGGTTTGCAAGCACCAAATCTTTAATTTTTTGGGCGTGAGCTTCGTCGGTTGAGGTTGAGGATCGACCAGAGGGCTCTTCGTCTTCAACGCGTTCTCTACCTTCTTTGTGTTTGTACCACTTCTAAACATTTCTTTCCGATATAGGAATGCTCACCGAATGCCTTCTGCAACATTTTATATGTTTCCGCAAACAAAATTGAATGCACGTTCTTTGCTCAATGAATTCTGACATTTCAAAAATCGCCGGAATCAGTTTTAGCGTCTCACAAAGCAAAGCTTAACTCGAACACTAATGAATATTTTGGCGTCAAATTTCACACAGATGTCAAGGACGGTACCAGCAATCTAAAGAAGAAAAACATATTGAAATTCCATAAGCCCCGGGAATCTTAAATTGAAAATTGATCTTATTTTTTGGACACGATAGTAATCTGAAACTTGCGATCACACGTAGCAAGATTTGGGTTAGATAAATAAAGGTGTCAAATATTCGAGAATATGTTTCCAGAAAAACAAACGGAACCTTTCCTTTTATCTATGATAGTACCACAGAGCCAAGGTCCGTATCTTTTTCTCTATAACTATTAGTTTCGAAATTCGAATACATGAAAGTAAACCTGATACAAAGACAAACCACTTTAGTTTGAAGTTCAGTTTTCTGAAAATTACAAATGAGATCAATTTATGAGTCATGATAAAGTTATCTTGTTGGTTTAAAAGAACATTTTGAATCACTGATTACCAATATCTTGCAGAACACGACAAAAACAAAATGGCAAACAAGCAGGGATGGATTTAGGTTCGATGGCGCCCTAGGTCCAAGTTAATTTGACTTCCTTATATAATAATAATAATAATACGAATAGTAATAATGGATATATATATTTATATATTGGTATAACAACTAAACATACAATTTAGGATAAATTACATTTAATTAAGAAATAAATCCTATCCATCTAATGAATCCTGTAATATATTTGTTTGTTGCTTTCATCCGTCCGAAAGTATGAATGACATCCTCATACTTAATAAAATTCATACTTGAAAAAATAACTCTACCCTTTAAATATTGACAAAGCGAGAAAAGAAGCGTTCAAATTCGGTCTTACTGTTGATAAAAATCAAAATCGATTTCAAATTTTTGCCGCCTCGAAAATTTTGGCGACCTTAAAAATTTGCCGCCCTAGGCCCGGGCCTAAGCCTAAATCCGTCACTGCAAATAAGAAGGTTTGAAAGTTTTTAACGTAATGGAAATTCGTAGTTTTTGATAGTTAGTAGTTGGTGATTAATACATGATAATAATTGGAAGTCCTTTTTTTTTTCATGAAATTTTTTGATAGAAGTATTTTTTATAATATTAAATATTAAAAAATACAGAATTTGAAGACCAAAAGCGATTTTTGGATGTCTATATTTATTTATCGATCTTCAAGCTACACTTGCCCCCTGGGTAGTGTTAAATGAGTAACAGCGATGCAGCCCTTGCTTATGTCATAAAGATTAATTGTCTCTGTATTTCCAGCTGCATTAGAGCAGCAACATATTTATTTATCGAAATGAAAATTAGGCTGTATGATGTTCATCGATATGGAATTCTTTGATTTATTTCTATTATCAATTTTTAACTCACCTTAAAAAAAATATTACAACAGTGTTCAAAATAATAATGCTAAAGATAATTATTAATTAATAAAGGAAAAGTAACTAAATGTATTTACTAAAACATTATTAAAGCTACGAAAAGCACTTTATTTTTTAAAATAATTATTTTAAATAAAGTGCTTTAAAAATTATTAAAAATAAAAGAGTAAAAATTATTTTTTTAAATTTTTTTAATAAAAATTATTATAATTTTTATTCAATAATCAAAATAATTTTTAATAAATGTTAAAGTTTTAAAATTAAATAAAAATTATAAATGTTATAATTTTTATTTAAAATTATTTTTAAATAAAATTTTATTTACTTTTGTTTCTCAATTTTTTTAAAAATTTCAAACAATTATTTAACAGTACTTGAATGTTAAATTTTCCATTTTATTTATTAAAAACGTATATAAATTGATGAATTCATTCTGTTTTATTTTTTGATTACATGCAACTGATTTCATCAACATCTACACTTCTGAATTTTTTGTTATTTTTCATTTTATAATTTTATTAGATAAATATATTTAAAAAAAAAAAAAAAAGGGCATTTAATTATCTCTTTTTCTTATAAACTCAAAGGACATGAGACCACCGCTTTGTTTCAACATTTAACAATGAAGGAGCTAGAAGCCGCTACGTTACGTATAAATCTACAATAAGAGAAATTGATGAATTTGATTATAAATATTTATCACCCAATATCATTAGTTCGCTATTAAATGCATTTCAATAAATAAAAAAAGTCTTTTCTTTTTAACAACGAGAATTTGTGATGTCGTTAAACAAAATTGGAAAAAGTAACAAAATTTAAAAATATTGAAAATTTCAATTACTATGAAATGCTACTGCAAAAAAAGTTTTCTTTAATGTTTTTGATAATAGCTGAATATAAGTGAGTTTTTTTTAATAATATAATGACCGAGATTTATTTTGTACTTTGAAAATAATAATGTGAATTATACAACTAGAAGTCATTAATGATCAATTCTAAACCATCGCATTAGAACCAGTGGGGTTTTTAACGATACATATTCATGTTTCATAAATAAAGTAAAATCCATAGACAAATTTTATTTTTTATTTTAAATATTTTATCGTTTAAATAAAAAAAATCTTTTTAAAATTAAGCCAGCGGTTTCTTCTTACAACCAACGAGCATAGAATTATTGTATTTTACAGATAGTAGGCAAATAAGTTTATATTTCATTCTTAATTATTTATAATATATTTTTTTTAAATTAATGAGAAGAAAATGGAGAATTTTATTTCATACATGACACTGCAATAATTTAGTAAATATTTTAATATACGTCTACTTCTTATTGTAGATTAACACGGAGATCCTTGGCCGCGTAGCGGCCACTAGCTCCTTCACTGTAAAATGTTAAAACATAGCGGTGGTCTCATGCCCTTTGAGTTAATAAGAAAAATAGATAATTAAATGCCCTTTTTTTAAAAAAAGATTTATTTATTTAATAAAATTAAAAAATTAAAAATAACAAAAATTTCAAAATTGAAGATGTCGATGAAATCAGTTGCATGTAAAAAAAAAAATAATAATAATAATAACAGAAGCGAACTTTTTTCATCTAGGCAGTTGTGAGGAATTAATTTAAAATATTTAGAACAGCGCGAGATCTTTTGCTATGTTTGTGGGAAGAAATATCATAATCGTAATTTTGTAGGATATTTAAAACAGGGTTATTGATGTTTCGCATATCATTATAGAATTTAGTAAAAATTTTGTGAACAAATTGTCTTAAACTTGGAATCGAGAGAGCTCATCTAATATCGTCATTACGAAAGTACCAGGGTGAATTCGTTAACATTCTGAGAGTTTTGTTCTCAAGCCTTTGAATAATTTCAAAATTTGTATGAGCAACAGAACCCCAAACTGGGCTTGCATAAGCTAATACTGGACGAAGATAAGAGAGATATATTAGAATTTTGAGATTAAGAGGTAAAACTGAATTTCTATTGATTAAAGGATAGAGAATTCTAAATTGAGTAGTGAATTTATTTCTAAGGTTGTAGATATGCGATCTGTAGTTAAGTTTACTATCAAGAATAATGCCTAAGTACTTAGTTTCTTTAGACCAGGTGATATAGTTATTATAAATTTTAATATTAGGAGGGTTATAGGATTTTTTGCATGTGAAAAGAACTGCTTCAGTCTTGTCTACATTGAATTTTATCTTCCAGTTAATGAGCCATATTTCTAAATTAATGATATAATTTTGCAAATTTTCCTGGATGGTGCAAGTTTTTCGGCTTTGCGTTAAGATTGCAGTGTCGTCAGCATACAGATTAATTTTGATATTGTTCTTTTGTGGAATATCGTTGATAAAGATATTATAGAGGAAAGGAGCTAGAATAGAGCCCTGGGGCACACCAGCCTGAATATCACGAATTGAGGAATCAGCATTCCCTACTGCTACAACAAAGTGTCTGTCTGAAAGATAGTTACGAATTACTTGAATCAAATAAGGAGAGAAATTGTAAGAAATGAGTTTGTAAATCAATCCATTAACCCAGACTCTATATACGTCTACTTCAATTTTTGTAAGAGTGAAACTACATTTGATCCAGCAAGTAGAAAATTATTTTAATTCATTTCAGTTCCTTTTTTTCAATAGTGATATTCATGAACTAAAATTATTAAAAATCACGAGATTATTCGCTGACGTATGACTTAAACAGACTTACTAATTTTTAAAGCAATATTGTTTCTATTCATGCAACGGTACAAAGTCATTTAATAATTTATTTGAGAAATTGTTATCGTTTAATATGTTAATAATATCGCTATAATATAGTTAATAATATCGCTTAATATATATGTTAATATTATCTCTTAATATGTCGAATCTAAAATGACTGGAGGGTTTCCGATAAGAGTAACGTTTTAAAAATCAGTCGAAAATTCTAAAAACGTCTATAATCTTAAAATGGGTATTAAAATTTTCAGAAATCTTTAAATTTAAAAGAAATAATAATAATAATAACTTCAATAAGTAACAAAGTTTTAAAGCAGGCGTAGCCAATCCAAATGATCTTGCGGCCACATATAAAATTATATATCCCCATATTAGATTTAGGCTCACTATAGACATTTTATTTTGAAGTGAAAAATTGAAACATAATGAATTATTATTATTGCGTTCACTATTATTTTTACATGTAAATATAGATAATATAACAATAATGATAATAAACAAGCATTCTAAAGAAATATATGACACTAAAAATGAAATATAAAAAAATATATAAATATAAAATAAATAAAAAAAAATGAATTGATTTAAAAATATTTATCTGACTAGTGTGATATGTGTTTCTCCCCTTTTTCACTTAGCTTTTGCAAATCGATCTCATTGTGGGCATTTGCACATCGTAATGGGTGTTGCAGGTTAGCGTCCGTTATATTTGAACGTGTTATGCGTTTGGTCAATTTTATTTTCTAAAAAACGATTCGCAAGTGTAAATTGAACCAAAAGATCTAACAACTTCAACTAAGAGTCTGGTTTACTCCGCTATCAACAATCAACTGTGAGTATCTAGGAATGGTCACTGATGTCACTCAAAGTGAAATATAGAACCTGTTATATTAGATCAGGGGTCTCCAAACTTTCCAGCCTTAGGGCCATACTGTTTACTCCAGTAAGTACCAAGGGCCAAAACCATTTTAATTTTCTGCCATTATCTATAATTTCCAGTTAGTTGTTATGCTTAAGTTAAATTTTCTGCTTATTGTGCTTGTCATTAAGCTTTACCTAGCAAGTCAATAAAACCGAGTTATTATCATTCTGTGTTTTTTTATCCAACCTATTATAGCAACAATAAGCTATTCGCTATCGCGGGCCGGATTGATGGCGCTGGCGGGCCAGATTTGACCCGCGGGCCGTAGTTTGGAGACGCCTGTATTAGATGTTCCAAGATGCGCGCTCATCATGTGTTCGCTGAATAAAATTTAATTATTCTGGGAACTCATAACTAAAACAAGCAATATCTGTCCTATATTAGGAAGAATATTATTTTAAAATAAAAGTGAATTTTTTCTCATAATTTCGACAGTTAATTTTTGAATATATACACACATAATGTATTTTTTTTAAGTACATTGGTTTTCATCTACTTTAGCCATTCTAAAATAAATATATTTTGTAAAAGCGTGATACATCTCACGGGCCGGAAAAATATTCAAGGCGGGCCGCGGGATGGCCACCCTTGTTTTAAAGCAACACGTGGTAAAGTGTTCTATTACTTGATTTAAACATATTCGAAATTCTTTGATAAACTAAGTATTTATTGGTACATGAGATAAAAGCCATTTCTTCCCGCATGTGTAATGAATCTGACTGTAAATAAATATTCTTTTTTACATCACAGATAAAGAAAGCTACTATGAACGGGAAAAGGAGGATGATAAGGTTGACAGATTCGAATTGTTGTAATTTTCTTCTCAAGAACTAATCTTTAAACAACATTTCTTGTAACTTCTTTCTGCCTTAAAAAAAAAAAGCTGCAAATTACAACTGACGTCATTTTTTACAGTTTCACAGAAATTACTGCATGTTAGTGAAATGCTACTGTGCCGAAAAAGTAAGACCAATTTTTTTTTCCAAAAACTCTTTATTTATTCTTCCACATTTATTTTATCGCCTTCAAAGTAATCCCCTCCGGACACAATGCACTTATGTCAACGTTTTTCCCAATCCTCAATACATGCTAAAAAGTCATCCGCAGGGATGGTCTTCAAAGCGCGGGCCGATTCACGCTGAATCTCATCTATCGACTCAGAACGGTGTCCCCGGGGGGGATCTTTTGAGTTTGGGGAATAGCCAGAAGTCGCACGGTGTGAATACGGTGGTTGTGGAACGATATGGGTTTCATTTTAGACGAAAAGGTCACGAAGAATCAATGCAGCGTGAGCTGACGCATTCAGTGTTTTCGGTACCAATCGAGATTTGACGCGTTTGAGGCCCAAAATGGAATGGACCGATCCTTTTGATATTCCAACATCATGAGCAAGGTCTCTAATTGTAAATCGACAGTTTGCAAGCACCAAATCTTTACTTTTTTGGACGTGAGCTTCGTCGGTTGAAGTTGATGGCTCTTCGTCTTCAACGCGTTCTCTGCCTTCTTTGAACTATTTATACCACTTCTAAACATTTCTTTCCGATATAGGAATGTCATCGAATGCCTTCTGCAACATTCTATACGTTTCCTGAAACAAAATTTAATGCAAGTTCTTAATTCAATTAATACAGACATTTCAAAAATCGCCGGAATCCGTTTTAGCGTCTCACAAAACCAAGCGTAACTCAATACTAATGAATATTTTGACGTCAAATTTCACACAGATGTCAAGGACAGTGCCAGCAACCTAAGAAAAGAAGAAGAAAAAAAAAATTGAAATTCCATAATTTCCCTGGAATTTTTAAATTGAAAATGGGTCTTACTTTTTGGTCACAGTACTAGTTGAATAAGCAAGTTTTAATTATGAAATTTTTTTGTGTTCACGTGGTTCTTTTAATTAAAACAATTTATTTTTTCAAAAGTGTTCTTATACATATTATTTACCCCCTGTATCCAATTTATTCTAATATGTATATAAATCAAGTCGAAAGTTGGTACAAATTGTAGTCGGAAAGCCAAATGGATTTTGCAGGTAAATGAGTGTTTTCACTTCATTTCATTAGCGTTTTTTTAAGGAATTTAACGAGTTAGTGTTTTAGCATCGGGGAATGCGAAAAGCACACGTTCAAGAACTGTGAAAATTGTAAAGCGTCTGAAGTCAGAGCCAATTAAATCATAAGCAAATCGTTAAAAGTATTTTAGTTAGTATAGTATGGATTCAACAGAATGAAGAATAAAATTTATAAACTAAAATGTTAAAGCAGTCATTAATTATAGGAAAAATTTGAAGTGGTTGTTATGAGAATTAATAAGTTAGTGTAATAATAGAATTTGTTTATCGTAGGTTGGCAATTCAGAGAAATAAAACGGTGTTATTGCATATATACAGGGTGATTATAATTGAAGTCCCATTTTCAAAATGCTGTAAAAAAAAGAATCATTTGTCACTAATCTTTAAACGACATTGGACTGAAGATATTTGAAGAAGGGGAAACGGTGTGGCATTAAAAAAAATTCCACCTATTTTTCCCATCCAATTTGGTATGACCTTGCCGAGGTGAATGGGATTTCCACTAACGGAAATATTTATCTTGGAAATCATTTTTTCCGTCAAAAAAAAAAAAACGAAAAATCAAGCACATTGAACACTACAGTTGGTTTAATATGCAACTGATGCCAAATACATTGTCATTTCAATTCAAAATACCACTCGCAGCCTAATTCACTTTCGTTATGTCACTTACAGCGCCCTCTATTAATACACTTTTACACTATGTCGTACCGTTTCTCCCTTCTTCAAGTATATTCAGTTCAAATTTGAATTCAGTGTGACAATTGGTTCTTTTTTTACAGCATTTTGAAAGTGGGACTTAATTATAATCACCCTGTATAAGGTATAAGATATAAAGAGATAAATTGAAATTCTAATATACTTAAAATAAAATTTTTAATGAAAAAGGACTTCCAAGACATTCAACAGTTGTGATACTGTTAGTGGAAAACCCATCCACCATGACAAGGTCATGCCAAATTAGATGGGAAAAGTTTGTGGGACTTTTTTTTATTTTATACCGTTTCCCCCTTCTTCAAGTATCTTCAGTTCAAATTTGAGCTCATTTTGACGAGTGGTTCTTTTTTTTACAGCAGTTTGAAAATGGGTCTTTAATTATAATCACCCTGTATATAGAAAAAGAGCAGTAAAGTACTAGAGCAGCAAAATTTTCCATAAATAATCGACTTCATCCAAGGATTGAGCAGAGTGTTTCCCCAAGGCCAAGAACTTGTATAACGTAGCATTCATTTTGCAGTGATTTTTTCAAATATAAGAATTTCCATTTATATTTCAAGTTTTTAATTTTAACGTGACGTTTACATGTGATGCAGTGAAAAAAAAAAGTATATATTTATAATGCTGATATTCATTAATATTCATCGTACAAAAAAAGGTATTAGAAGAAGAATGGGGAAGGGGAATGGTATGAAAATAAAAAATTCTGTGTAAAAAAATGTATTTAAAATTTAGAGGACTAGTGGATAGTTAGCCCACGGGTCATAATTTAGAATCCTCTGTACACGAATATATTTATAAAAGAAAGAAAAAAAAAACTCAATTGTGAAATTATTTTATAAAATAGCACAATTAAAAAAAGTCGCATCATCGTATATATTTTAAAAAATTGCCTTGTCTGTCTACTTCTTGTAACATATATAAATAAAAAAATTATGAAATTGATCTAGAATGTACTGTTTTATCTAAGGTTTATGGTCTTGCGAAAAGTAGGTTTAGCAAATAGAATTTCTAAATACTCCTGAATATGTTATCAGAATAACACACTGAAATGTCTTTATTATCAATGAGTTTGTGTATCTTAGATTAGTACAATAACATTATTACACGCAAAGGTAACCTTATTTACCGAGATAGCCAGTTTGGTTTTAAGTTTCAATTCTGGTAAATGAAAGTGAATCTAAAATATTAGTCATTTTATAGGAACTTATACAAGCATTTGTTAAATAATATACAGTGTAAAAAATAAAATGCACGTTTAAAACTCTTTTAACCTAATGAGAATAAGTAATATATTCATTATTAGATAAATAAGTAATTCTTGTTCTACTTTTTATTTTAAATTAGCTAATATCTGCGTATAAGTCAAAAACTTTTCTTATTATTGACTGCATATATGACATGAGATCATTTTCCACTGATACGTCAGATGGGTAGCTAATTCAGTTTTATCCACAATCCTCCTGCTACACTTTGTTACTGTGTAGCATCCTGGGTAACACTGAATCTGCTACATATATACCACTAAATATCAAATGATCTGGTAGACAATAAACTGGCATTTTACTAGTAACATATTGTCTTGCTAAAAGCACAAGAAAGTGTGTCATTGCATAGAAAATTTACAAGTGAAAATGTTTCTATTTTACTTACGTCATTATATTACAGAAATTCCATTAAAATTGCTTAAAATAATTGTAAATTAATTATTAACTATACTTCGCTTTTAAATAATTTAAAAAAAAATTACAAACTCAAATTACAATGTCGAATACTTTAAAGCCGACTGTCTTCTGTACTTCTCTAAATAAAATATGAAAATAAAAAAAGTTTATTTGAAGTATAAATAGATGAAATCTTTAGCCACATATCATGTTTATATCAGAAAAATATTACATTGGAAATTTAGAAGTTAAAATAAATGAGCAGTTAAAAATTATTCAAAAGCACTATTATTTATTACGGGGGGTGTAACCCTAATGATCTTGCTGGCCACTTGGAAATGCATTATGACTCCGCGGGCCGCATATAAAATTATATATCCCCATATTAGATTTGGACCCACTAGAGACATTTTTTGAAGTGAAAAATTGAAACATAATGAGTTATTATTTTTGTGTTTAATATTATTCTTGCACGTAAGCATAAATAACATATTAATAATGATACTAAACGCACACTGTAAAGAAATATGTAAAATTAAAAATGAAATATAAAATATATATATAAATATAGACGAAATCATTAAAAAATATTTATTTTACTAGTGCTATATTTGTTTCTCCAATCTTTCTCTTAGCTTAGCTTATCGATCTCAATTTGGGTATTTCACTGCGATCACTAAAAATTAAACGTAGAACCTGTTATATTAGATGTTCCAAGATGCGCGCGCCTCATGAGTTAGCAGAATATAATTTAATTATTCTGCGAACTCATAACTGTAAACTCATAAATAAAACAGGCACTATCTGTCATATATTCGCAACAATATTATTTTAAAATCAAAGTTAATTTTTGAATATATGGATGCACTAATGTTTTTTTTAATACATTGGTTTTTCCTACTTTGGCCATTATAAAATAAATGTATATAGTAAACGTGTGGTAAATCTTATGGGCCGGAAAAGTATTTAAGGTGGGCCGCGGGTTGGCCACCCCTGATTTATTAGAATGAAAAAAGAAAACATTATTTATTGGAAAACATCGATAGAACGAAGAGAAAAAAATAACCGTTTGCAAATTAAAAGTTATGTAGAATACATTAGAACCGCTGTCTTTTGTACTTTTGTATATAAAATAAGAAAAAAAAAGTTTCATTTGAAGTATAAATAGATGAAATCTTTAGCCACATATCATACTCATACGAGGAAAAATATTGCATTGGAAATTCAGAAGTTAAATTAAATGAGCACTATTATTTATTAGAATGAAAAATAAAGCATTATTTATTGGAAAATATCAATACAACGAAGAGAAAAAATTATCGTTTGCAAGTGAAAATAATCGTTTGCTAGAAGTTCAATCACTTTTTTTTTTCTTTTCCTGTTTAATCAGCTTTACTTCCTTCTATAATGAATAAATATTCTCTAAACAGTTATAACAAAGAATATGAAAGAAAACTGCGTTTAATTCTTCTTTTTCCCCATTTATAAACGTTATTTTTCCATTTATTTTATTTATTTATTTCCCCTTTTTCAGTTGAGAAGAAAAAAAAAATTAAGTTTCCTATCCTTGAAATTATATCATTACGTTGTAAGAATATATTCAATAAAATAATGAAATTCAAATAAAAGTTTCATCATCTTTTTAAAAAAAATTTGGGTACATAAACAAATAAAACAAAGTTATGATTTTTTCTTCTTTTAATTTAAGGTAAAAGAACTAGAATTCAAATTTTTATAATATTAGTTTTTTTAAAGAAAGTTTTCATTTTATTAGAAGATTTATGTTTACACATTGGCTTTATATAATATATTTAAATATATTTATATAGCCCAATTATATTATTACAAAAATTGGTTATAATTAAATTATTACAAAAGTTGGTACAGTGCAACTTAAATTTCATTAAGTAATCCTGCGACGTTATAATTTAAAGTTATAGCATCGCCCCACAAAATGTTATTAATTAACATCTGATTATTATTTTTGTAAGAATATTTTGCTAGAATAGAATTTTTCGTAAGAATATTTTCATAAATAAAAATAAGTCTTAACGAAATAAATAAACTAATATTAATTAGTAAATTATTCTTCAAATAACCCATCCATTCCAATAATCAATATTCCATTGAATATCCAATAATCCATCCATTTAACTCATACCACAAAAACTGTAAAATGTAATTAATTAAAAATCTGATTATTATTTTCATAAGAATATTTTGCAAGAATAGAATAGAATAAAATAGAAGGTTTCGTAAGAATATTTTCATAAACATGTTAAAATAATTCTTAACGGAATAAATAAATTAATAGTAATTAGTAAATCATTATCCAAATAAAAGTATTGAAAAATTATCGATTAAAACGCCATTTAATTCATGTTCAAATATGAACTACAAACGTGAAAAAGAACACATAGACTTAAAATCATTTTCATCGCTAATTAACTGTTAAACAGTTTTTATTTCATGAAACAAGTAATATATAAAAAAAAAATTTAAAGTCAATTACTACTTTTTTTTTCACTCTATTGCAGAAAGTCCTTTATAAATAATTCTCATTCATATTTTTTTAAGTTTACCTGGCGCCATCTATTGGTAGATATACACAACTTAAATCTAAAAAATATTAATTAAATTTAATGAATGAATTAATATTTGAAAAAACTGTATTAACATCCAGTGTCATCCACTACAAGTTCAAAAAAATGTATTTGAATTTGAGTGGAGGAATAAATAGTATTTTATGAACGATTGAAAATTTGAACAAGATATATATAGGGAGAGTGTGAGCTAATAGAAGGAATCGAAAAAAAAAGTCGGATTTCATCAAATAATCCTGCGAAGTTATAAAACATCCCATAAAAACTATAAAATGAAATTAATTAAAATCTGATTATTATTTTCGTAAGAAGAGAATAGAATAGAATTTTTTTTAAGAATATTTTCATAAATTAAAATAACTCTTAATGAAATAAATAAACTAATTATAATTAGTAAATTATTCTTCAAATAACCTATCCATTTCAATATTCCATTGAATATCTGATTTTTATTTTCGTACGAATATTTTGCAAGACTAGCATAAAATAGGATTCTTCATAAGAATATTTTCATAAATTAAAATAACTTTTAATGAAATAAATAAACTAATAATAATTAGTAAACTATTCTTCAAATAACCCATCCATTCCAATATTCAATATTCCATTGAATATCGAATATTCCATCCATTTAATCCATTCCACAAAAACTCTAAAATGTAATTAATTAAAAATCTGATTAGTATTTTCGTAAGAATATTTTTTAAGAATAGAAAATAGAATAGAATTTTTCGTAAGAATAATTTCTTAAACATGTTAAAATAATTCTTAACGAAATAAATAAACTAATAGTAATTAGTAAATTATTCTTCAAATAACCCATCCATTCCAATAATCAATATTCCTTTCATTTAAACCATCCCACAAAAACTATAAAATGTAATTAATTAAAAATCTGATTATTATTTTCGTAAGAATATTTTCATAAACATGCTAAAATAATTCTTAACGAAATAAATAAACTAATAGTAATTAGTAAATTATTCTTCAAATAACCCATCCATTCCAATAATCAATATTCCATTGAATATCGAATATTCCATCCATTTAATCCATCCCATAAAAACTCTAAAATGTAATTAATTAAAAATCTGATTAGTATTTTGCAAGAATAGAATAGAAGGTTTCGTAAGAATATTTTCATAAACATGTTAAAATAATTCTTAACGAAATAAAGTAATAGTAATAACTAAGTAAATTATTCTTCAAATAAAAGTATTGAAAAATTATTGATTAAAACGCCATTTAATTCATGTTCAAATATGGTATTAAAATTTAAAATGCAATAAAGGTTTCCTGCCTAGTTTAGTCGGATAAAAAAAAGCTGCGTAGCCCGAAACCTCAAAAGGAATATTATTCACGTTTGCTGATGTGACTGAAATCATGGCGCGAGAAATCACCTGTTATAGGTCAGACTGCACAGGAAACTCGATGGCATACGTCACGAATGATGCTATAAATCTAACCAATCAAATCGAAGCGGTCTGGGGTGATGTAACGGATGACGAAATTCTTCCACGTGAAGTTCAGAAAAGATTTTTAACCTTGAGCGTAGGAAGTAGCGAACCAGTTTTTCAGTAGACGAAAGAGAATAACTATTCTTAAGAACTTCTGATGTCTATGTATTTGTATTTTTTTTTTAACAAAAGGGGCTTGGCAGGATATTTACGTCATATTGCAAGAGTCAATGTTTTTTTGTGGTTTCGTATTGTCCTTTAAAAAGAACGGAAGAATATTCGAAATTTCTCGGTCTATAGGAAATACTTTCATTCATGTGGAGGTCATGCCAATTTAAATTTATAATAATGTTTTTAAAAAAAAAGCAATATTTTTTTTATTTTATCGAAAACTAGAATATCAGATCCTTTGTCAATAAAATACTAGCTTAATGTAGGATCCATATCAACTTCATTTATTTTTATCTTCATCGCAATATTTTTTTGTTCAAAAACATGTTTCATTTAAAAAGTAAGCTAAACGAAATAAATGTGGTTACTTTTATACGTGGTCTATATTATACATTAAAATGCTCAAGCTTGTTTCGTATTAACACATATTTGTAAACAAATATTTTAATATTTGTCAATGTTAAGACAAACATTTTAATATTAAATCATGGAAAACAAAACTAGTTTTTCTGTAGATGAAAGAGAATAATTATTCTTAAGAACTTCTAATGTCTATATATTCTTTTTTATTATTATTTTTTTTTAACAAAAGGGGCTCGGCAGGATATTTACATCATATTTCAAGAGTCAATGTTTTTTTGTCGTTTCGTATTGTCCTTTAAAAAGAACGAAAGAATATTCGAAATTTCTCGGTCAGTAGGAAATATTTCATTCATGAGGAGGTCACGCCAATTTAAATTTATAACAGTATTTTTAATTAAATTAACCTTTCATACAGGTCTAATTTTCTAAAAAAAATTTTTTTAATATTCTGATTTTGCTGAAAGTTTAAAACAAGAACATGATCCAGCTTTAGATTACTAAAAAAGGAAGTAAATATTAAAAATATATTTCATTCAATATCTTTCATTTTATCGAACACTAGAATATCATATCCTTTGTCAATAAAGTGCTAGCAACTTCATTTATTTTAATCTTCACAATATTTTTTTGTTAAATAACATGTTTCATTTAAAAATTAAGCTAAACGAAATAAATGTGGTTATTTTTATGTGTGGTCTATTTTATACATTAAAATGCTGAATCTTGTTTCGTGTTAACACATATTAATAACAAATATTTTAATATTTGTCAATATTAAAACAAATATTTTAATATTAAGTCATGGATAACAAAATCAGTTTTTCTGTAGATGAAAGAGAATAATCATTCGTAAGAACTTCTAATGTCGATGCATTCATTTTTTATAATTATTCTTTTTTTTATTTTAACAAAGGGGCTTGGCAGGATATTTACGTCATATTGCAAGAGTCAATGTTTTTTTGTGATTTCGTATTGTCCTTTAAAAAGAGCGAAAGAATATTCGAAATTTCTCGGTCAGTAGGAAATATTTTCATTCATGAGGACGTCAGGCCAATTTAAATTTATAACAACATTTTTAATTAAATTAACCTTTCATATAGGAAGAGTGATACTCAAATTGTGGCTGGGTTTTTTATTTATTTATTTTTAATTTAATATTCAGATGAAAGTTTAAAACAAGGACATGAACCCAGCTTTAAATCATTAAAAAAAATATTAGAAATATATTTCATTCAATGTCTTTTATTTTATCAAAGACTAGAATATCAGATCCTTTGTCAATAAAGTGCTAACTTAATGCAGGATCCATATTAATTTATTTATTTTTATCTTTACAGTTTTTTTTTTGGTCAAAATTAAAAAATTGAAAATTAAGTTAATCGAAATAAATGCCATTATTTTGTAATACTTATGTTGTACATTAAAATACACAAAAATGTTTCATATTAGCAAATATTTTAAATCATGGATAACAAAAATTCGATAAATAATAATCATTTGGCAAATTTCTTTTGTACTTTGTGGCTAAAACATCACACAAAATATTAAACCATTTATCCAATTTATATAATATAACTCATCAGACTCTTTAGTTGCTAATTTTTTTGTTATACGATATTTTTTTAAATCATTTATAAAGAAATAATACATATATAGTTTGCGGACTGTGATCAAGTTGCAGTGAATACATGCGATTTTCAGTTTGTGGATGTCTGGTATTTTAAATAAGAAATCTATCTTATAAATGTTCGAGTAAAATATAAGTTTAAAAGATTAAAAAAAAACTTTATAAATAAAATTGAAATCAAAGGATAAACTTCTGTAGAAGAAATATATATATATATTTTTCAATTCCTACTATTAGTTCACACTCTCCCTATATATATCTTGTTCACATTCACAATCGTTCATAAAATACTTTTTATTCATCCACTCAAGTTCAAATACATTTTTTTGAACTTCTAGTGGATGACACTGGATGTGAATACAGTTTTTTCAAATATTAATTCATTCAATAAATTTAATTAATTAACTTTAGTATTTTTTTAGATTTAAGTTGCATGTATCTAATAATAGATGGCGCCAGATGTAAGAGGAAAATATCAACTTTATTTGTAAAGGACTTTTCTGCATTATAGCGAAAAAAAAGTAGGAATTGACGTTAAGAGTGCCAAACAGTGATAATGGGCCAAAGCATATTTCCGAGAAACTGGGAGAAGTAACTTCCATCGTGGGCTACTAGAAGTGTTATTGTCTGTATGATTTTCATTATTAAAAAAAAAAAAAATTTCATTGCAGCCTATGAGACTCCACTGTCTGCAAGTTCTGGAGTTGATCATTAACTGAAGAAGAACTAATCATTATATCCACTGATTGTGGATTGAGGATTAGACATGTTGTCTCTTGAAACTTTCTTTAAAGACAGAATACGTGTCAATATCTTAAAAGGCTTGGAAAGTTGTACTACAATTTTCAACGTCCTATTTATGTGAATTAGGATTTTCTATCCCTTACTACAATTAAGCGTAAAAAAGAGAAGAAATCTTCAATGCATTGACGAGGAAATGAGAGTTTGCTTTTCAAATGCATACCCAAACATTCAAGAAATCTCTAGGATACTTCGTGCTTTTCATATACACAAAAATAATAAATTATTGGGGTACGTTTCATTTTATTTCTTATCACATTATTTTTTTCGGTACTTACGTATTAACAGTACCTTGGCGACAGTTGCGCCAATAAAGAGCACACGCGCCAACCGCAGCTACAGATTTGGCTGTTTTTAAGTGGCGCCAATCTACACTTAAAATTTTTGTTCCAAATAATAAAATATATATGAAACAATAAAACAATAAAATATATAAATAAAATATATTTAATATATATTTAAAATATATATTAAAATCAAAACGCTTTCAAAATATTTTTATTCCAAATAATAAAATCCCACTTTATTTAAACACAAATTAGTCAAAAACACTTTATTTAAACACAAAGTAGTCAAACGGATTTCAGTGGAAAACAGGCCGATATAGAGTTTAACATGGCACACGATAAGCACACTGACTGAAATTGCATTTCCAAAACTTACGTTCACCAAAATAAAGTTTCATGTCATGGGAATTGGAACATTTTCGTTGTTTTGGTAAAATATTTCGCTCCTGAAAAAATAAAATTGCATCTTGTTCTATTTCTGGCAAATTCCAAATACGCATTTTCGTAGCACTACAAAATGGCGTCAAAACTCAGCAAATCGGTAGCTGTTAGATTGGCGACGCTTAAAAACCGCCAAATCTGTCGCCAAGGTACAGTTAATACGTAAGTACCTTTTTATTTTCTATAATATTTGACTTATCTATTATAACATATTTTTCAGAAATATATTTTTCATTTCATATGTAGACGCGCCTGCAGTTATTTGTAGGAGTTTAGGTTTTATTGATAAATACGTCTTTTATACAAATTTTAAAATTTTCTTTTTCTTCATAAATTTTTTAACACTAATTATACAAAACATCTTTTGTATTAACTTAGTTTCACATTGATAAAACCGTTTAAAAATATAAAAATTCACTGAGAATAATAAATAATCTGAAAAAATTTAAGAATAAATAAACTCAAATTACATATTATTTTTGGGCTATTTATTTATTTATTATTACTTTTTTTTTACTTAAAAATATAATTTCAAACTAAAAATATTAAAATTTAAAAAAAAAAAAAAAAAAAAGGGGAATTGATATCAAGTTTCACTTCTATCTAAATATTGTTAATAACACGAACTTAAAATTTATTTATTGTATTTATTTATTTTCTGAATTCTTGGGAACTGTTGCGCCATTCACGAAACAGACGAAAGCTGTTTTTATTTTCAATTTCACCGATAACCGTTCGGAGAATCAGAAACAGAAGAACTTTGTCGCACAATGAAGTTGATAAGAATGGGAATATAAATAGAATGTCCCTTTCTTAGATGATGACGAATGGAACGATTGTCAGTGTAAATCGTCCTTTGTTTACGACAAATTCCCGAATTACTCGTCCCATTTTAAATCTCCAAATAGGTATCGATGAAAGTAGACGATTAAGAAATTAAATAACAATACTAAACTACAAATATTGTTCATAATTAATGTAGATTTTCTTCATTTTTTTTTAAAGCCAATTATTTAATTAAGCTAACTTTTTTATAAAATGGCGAAAAATCATTTGTACAGGATGGTTATAATTAACGTGACCCTATTCAGATCCCTCTATAACCCGTTCTACCTAATGGATTTTGATGAAACCTGGTGTATACGGCATATAGACCACGGAGAAAAGATTTTTACAATAAAAAATAGTTCAAATGTTGACCACCAGCGGGAATTGGGGCGCTTAAAGCAGGACAAAAAAAATTGTCAGAACCATTAAAATTTATTCAAGTACAGAATATGCTCAACGTGTGCTTCAATGACATCAATTGTGTGTTAAAAGCGCATTATAGCGTGTTCAATGGTAGCGCGAAGAAACTTTCGAGGAATTTCAGCAATATTGAGTGTAATGCTGGATTTTATGTGTTTAATAATGTAAAATAATTATCAAATCAATTTATTTAATAAAAACATTCCTACAAATGATATATTTCTCTCTTTTTATATCTCTTTACATATTCTAGTACAGAGATATCCAAATAATGACTTGTATTTTTCGCTTTATTGATGTATAATTGCCTTTTTAACTGGCAATTATTTTTAACTATGCATGAATGTTTAAATGGTTATTATTGAACAAAGAATCATTCAAAGATGAAAGAAAAAAAATCATAAACTCCAAAAGGTCAAGAACGTTTTTTATCAGAAAACACTTTACTTTTAAATTTAAATTTAAATTTGTATTTTTATGTGATATCTGAAAGTAGATATATCGGTGAAACTTTTTTTTTTTTTCGATGCCATACCTTTCCTCCTTCTTCAAGTATCTTAAGTTCAAATTTGTACTCATTGTGACGAGTGGTTCTTTTTGTACATCAGTTTGAAAGTGGGACTTTAATCATCCTGCATGTATAAATTTTTACATCTCAGACAATGACACATATAATTGACCACGGAGTCCACTCTTAAATCAATCCCAATAATTTTAAGTGAATGACCTTGTGCTTTGTTCATCAAGTCCTAATTCCTCTTCACTAAGCACGATCTTTTAGGAATCCCCAGGACCAGAATTAAGTCGGGAGAACGAGGAGGCCAGGCATCCGGAAAAGTTCTGTATATTACACGTTTCTAACCAAAGTTAGCACGAAGCAATTCTTTGAACTTGGTGCCCAATGTGAGTAGGTGCTCCCTCTTACATGAAGACAGTGGTCTGCAAACTTTGCCGTTCCTGTAAAGCAGGAATGATCTGTTGTCGAAGGACAGACAGATCACGTTTTAGGACCTTGAGGAGTGGTAGTTAAAAAAAAAAAAAAAAAAAAAAAACGGTCCGAGGATAAAATCATTAGTGAATCCACACCATGTAGTCATGCAATCAGAATGAAGTGGTTGTTGGTGCAGGACATTAAGAGGTGAAGCACGCCATATGCGGCAATTTCGATTATTCACTGCTCCATCTAAGGAAAAGCAACTCCTCACATAGGGCGCCAAGTCAAAGAACTGCTTCGTGCTATCTTTGGCTAGAATAGTGTAATATCCTCCTCGTTCACCCGACTTAAATCCCTGTGATTTCTGGTTGTGGGGATTCCTAAAAGATGGTGTTTATGGAGAAGGAATTAGGACTTTACATGAGTTGAAATCCAGCATCACAACGCCATGTTGCTGAAATTCCTCGAGAGTTTCTTTACTCTACCATTGAACACTCTATAATGCGCTTTTAACACGGAATTGATGTCAATGGAGCACGCGTTGAGTATATTCTGTACTTGAATAAATTTTAATGATTCTGACAAATTTTTTTGTCCTTCTTTAAGCGCCCCAATTTCCGCTGGTGCTCAAAATTTGAACAATTTTTTTTATTGCAAAAAATCTGTTTCTTATAGTCCATATACCAAGTTTCATCAAAATCCGTTAGATAGAACGTGCTCTAGAGGGGTCTGAATAGGGTCACTTTAATTATAGCCACCTTGCATATAAGGAACATTTTTATACGTTTAAAATTATTATGCATTCATATCAATGCAAACAATGAAAATGTTTTATGTTTATTTAAAGCGAGAATATCACCTCGTTTATTATGAAACATAGCAAATAGAAAACTAAAACAGCTTATTTACGATGTTTCAGAATTATGACAAAAAAAAAAAAAAAAAAAAAAAAAAAAAAATGCACTTGTTGACATTGCTATGAAATGGATGCCTTAAATATCTTCTTCATTTACATATTATTTATTTATATCAACAAGACATGTTAAGTTAATTATGTCATGACTTGTTTAATATACTATGTTCATAATTCTTAGTGCATGAGTGATGAGATAGAAATAATTTGCAAGATTGTGTAACATGTATTTAAGGAATTTCATTCATGAATGTTAAGCCTAAATCAGACACAGTAAAGGTCACAAGTTTGTGCTAAAAAAGAAAATAAAGAATTTACAATCTTTCAAGTATTTACTTCAAAAACAATTAAGGAATTTACAATTTTGAAGAAGTTTTAATTTTCGAGAAATAAGACATGGGGAAAGTCCCCAAAACATGTTTTAGTTCGAGAATCATTGAAAAACAAGTAATGTATAAAAAAAAAAAAATTAAGTCAATTCCTACTTTTTTTTTTACTATATTGCAAAAAAGACCTTTACAAATAAAATTGAAATTTTGATTTTACATCTGGCGCCATCTATTATTAGATACATGCAACTTAAATGTAGAAAAAAACTAAACTTAATTAATTAAATTTATTGAATGAATTAATATTTGAAAAAATTATATTAACATAAAGCGTCATCCATTACAAGTTGAAAAAAAATATATTTGAACTTGAGTGGACGAATAAAAAGTTTTTTATGAACGATTGAAAATGTGAACAAGATATATATAGGGAGGGTGTGAGCTAATAGAAGGAAGTGAATATAAGAAATAAAGCGTCGTTTTAATACAAAAAATTTCAATGATGCTTATTTATTACTATAAATTATAAAAATTTGGGGAAGTTGAAAACATTTAATATTTATTTTTCACCAATCCAATGTACAGGATGATCATAATCAAAGGCCCACATTCAAAAAGGTGTAAAAAAAGAACCACTCGTCACAATGATTTCAAATTTGAACTGGAGATACTTGAAGAAGGGAAAAACCGTACGGCATCAAAAAACAGTTCCAAAGTATAATAGTATTAATATATGGCGCTGTAAGCGGCATAAAGAAAGTGAATTCGACTGCCAGTGATATTTTGAATCGAAATGACAACATATTTGGCTTGAGTTGCACATTAAACCAACTGTAGTGTTCAATATGCATGATTGTTTCGGTTTTTGCATGAAAAAAAGGATTTCCAAGTCATTCAACAGTTGTGACACTGTGAGTAGAAAGCTCATCCTCCACGGCAAGGTCATACCAAATTGGATCGGAAAAATCGATGGAACTTTTTTTTTTTGGTACCATACCGTTTCCCCCTTCTGCAAGTATCTTCATTTCACATTGGAACTCATTGTGCCGAGTTTTTTTTTTTATTTACATTTTGAACGTGGGACTTTAATTATAATCACCCTGTTTGTTAAATTTAATATCCAAAATGAAATTCCTAAGCAATGAAATAACATTTAAAAAGTTCTCGAAATAATGTCGTAGAAGAAGATAAATTCTACAGTGACTAAGATATTATATTTTAATGAATTAGATTTTTTTTAATAAAAATTCTGTAATTTTCATTAAAAAAATGGCGAACGTGTTTTAAGACTATTAATGAGTTTTAAAATTATATCCACACAGAAAATTAAACAATAGGGAAATGGATATAAAAAAAAAAAAAAAAAAAAAAAACCTTTTAAATGGTTCAGTTAATGGAAATGTGAAGATTTGAAATTTATTTATGCTAAATAATCTTGTATGAGTTAGAAATAAAAACATGAATGTAAATACAAAAAATATACAAAATATTTTAATGATTAAAATATATTAAATTCACAAAATTTGTTCTTAATATATATTCAAATAATTTTAGATATAAAGTGTATCCTGTTTTTTTATATATATATATTTTTTTATAAAATATCATTTTGAAAACATACTTTTTAACCTAACCATAACTGCTCGATTAGATAAGAACAAGAAAAAAAAAATCATGTATCCCTTTCTTTTTTATTTTGGTAAGAAAAAGAAACGTTTCTTTTCTCATCTTCAGAAGTAATCATCGAATCATAAGGGCCCAGAAAGAATTGTGATGAAGAAACCATAATAGCGTTACGAAGTTCTCGAAACGTTATAGTTATAGTGGGATTCTTCTATTCTTCTAGATTTATCGAACGTTTCCCTTCTACGGCATTAAAGAAAAAACAATTTGTCCAAATATATGTAGACTTCTCTACCAGTCTAGCAAAAGTTTAACGACAGAGGGAGGCAATCTAGGGGTGTATTTCGAAGCGAAATAAAGAAGCGTTGGTTTTCTCTCAACAATATACATTTAATGAAAAGATGTTATATTTACAGCGATATTTACATTAATTGTTAAACATTCACAACCATTTTCTATCGCTGCATGACGCAGCCTTTTTCAGTCTCGCCTCCTCTCTCGTGTCAGCTAGCGTTCCCCTTTTCGCGCCCAACTACGGGGTCTCTTCCCTTCTTCCAGTTCTGAAAGTACATGGCAAAAGGTTGGTGTGAAAGACACATAGTCCGTGATGTGTTTCCATCTGGTGTTCAGCAGGCAAACAAATCCTACATATATATATATATATATATATATATATATATATATATATATATATATATATATATATATATATTCAATTCAATATACACTTTAGGTTGAAATCTAGTTCCCTATGCCCCTATATGTTCCCTATGCCTTCTAATATACCCCTGAGAAAGTGAAGTAAGTAAATCCCAGTGAAGGATTTTGGCGTAATTATTTTACCGCGAAAACTACCTGGTGCATTCATTACTATGCTTACTTGGCGACAAGGGATCCTGGCGACGCATTTGGCACAAAGGGTACAGGATTCTAGATTTTTACAACATTTTATTGTCAATGATTCTTTTCGGTATTAGTTTTCGTATGTAAAGTGTATACTAACTAACTTATAACTAAGTACTAACTTATTATGAAAGTTCAATTAAGTTTAAGTATTTTATGAATTGCTGATTAAGCTTAATATTAAAAAAAAAAAAATTAGAAATTGGAAAGGAAATACTGGAATTTATTTTATTTAAATGCATTAAAGAACAATTGCAATCATGAATTTTATAACATTCTTATGCGAAATTAGATATTATATACAATGGCTTCCAAAAGCGTTTGTACACTTTTGAATTTCAATAAAATATTGTTCTTTGTCCATTAATAAAAAAATAATATTTCAGAATGAGAATCTTTTAGCAATATTTATAACTATTTCTTTATAAAACGATATTAAATATTTTAAGAATGTAGTAAAACTTTTCTTTTTTTCCAGAAAATCAATTATCAAAAAGCAACAAAAAAAAAAGTTGCCTCATAAAAGTCTTCATACACTTAAAAAAGTTTCTACATATTAGTAAATATTTAGCAGAACATCTTGCAACATCCATAACACCTTATAAACTTTTGAATCTTATAATGTTCACTTTCTTTTTATATAATCCTACTGATCTGAGCATTAGTCCTACAGTTTCAGGCGAAATTCGAAGTAGAAAATTTTTCTGTTAGAATTTCAGTAGAAATTTTTTTGTACAGCAGTCGAAGGTGGATTTTTTTTTTTTTTTACAGTTTTTCCAATTATAAATCTTTGATAACCTTCAGATAACCTTGACGGACGACAATTTTCTTACATTGTTTTCGATTCAATTTTATTCTTGAAATCATTTTATTTCACACTGCACCGTAGAATGGGATACATTTATTAAGTTAGAGACATTCCAAACCGATTTACTGCGGTTACGAAGAAAAATAAACCATTTTTGAATGGTATTCGTTGTTTCCTTGCGGATGTTTTTATACAATAAACAGAATAGAACGAAATAAACAAGCAAAGATTTAAGCCAAACGATTTTTAAATGTCACCAAAATGCAAAATAAAATAAAGTGGCAGACCATAATTTTATTTATCCGAAAATGTTTCAATGCACGATCGCTTTTTTGGTGTGTTCTTTCCTGCTTCATTGCATTTTCATTTTTATATAATAAAAAATAAAAAAAATCATTTTTTTTTTTAATTCTTCAGTTTTATTTAGAATCACATGCAGATATTTAGAAAAATAGTTGACTTTACATACGAATTCAAGTGTGTTTTCTAGAAAATTTTAAAGTACTTTTACGAGCACTTTTGTTAGCCATTATACACTAATAATTAATATCCCTAAAATTATGGATATTGTTTTATATAGCGGGATTTTTTGTTTCCTTCATCAGTTTTTTTCGTGTCCTTGATAAATTTTTCATTTTCTTGACCACTTTCAACGTTTCTTATTATTTTTAACATTTCTTTCACTAATTAATTGGTTAATTTCTCTCACGAGCCTTTTTATATATACTATTTTTAATTTTTTTCATGAGCATTTTTTAAAAATTTATTTAAAATTTAACATTTTTTTCTCACATCTATTTAAATTTTTTTCACGTGCTAATAATTAAATAATGTAAAATTGTTCTAAAAAATCGTCTGATGAAAGCGAACAATTTATTTCAAAGTGAAAACGAGATATCTCAAAAAAAAAAAAAAAAAAAAAAAAAAAAATCTATGTAATCAAGTTTGAAACTCTATAGTTTTTATTTTTATTTTTTGAGATTGCTGATATGCGTTTTGTTCTTACATTAAACTCTAAATGTTATGACTAATGTTATGTGTTATGTGTATTGGCCGAACAGGTAATAATTTTTTTTTAATTTACAATTCTATTGATTAAAGCCAACTAATTCTATTGAAGTATTCGTTATCATAGAGTTATTATTCTATTATTCTATGATATCATTTTTTAAATTTTATTTATATTTATATATTTTTTATATTTCATTGTTAGTGTTATATATTTCTTTACAAGGTGCATTTCGTATCATTGTTATTATATTATTTATGCTTACATGTGAGAATAATAATAAACACAATAATAACTCATTATGTTTAAATTTTTTCACTCTAAAAAAATGTCAGTAGTGGATCTCAATCTAATATGGGGATATATAATTTTATAGGCGGCCCGCGAATATATGATGCATTTCCAAAGTGGTTTGCAAGATCATTTGGGTTGGCACCCCTGATTTAAACAATTAATTTAATAAACTTGTAGTTGAAGAAAAAAATTACTTGGAAGTTTAAAAATAAACAACGCTTAATTCATTGGCAAAAATTAGGACGAACAGCTGACAATCGATAACATCTCCGTTCGACCTTGGTAAACACAACATCATCCTGTAAATGCGCAGGAAAGTACATCGTTTGTTTATTACCTACGGAGAGACAGAAGAGAGTTGTAGAAGAAGCGAACGTTTTATCGTTTGGCCTTTGGGAGGTTGGGCGCACGTGCTAGTGTCGTGGTATTCCTCCGATTAGTAAGTGGCATCTCACGTGGTCCGGAGATAGGGAGTTGATTGCACTCGCCGTGTGCGCCGTTCTTAATCGTCAGGTCGAGCCCAGGACGCTGTGGGATTGGCGGGAATTTAGAGGCTTGGAGGCCGCCCTGTTTGCTAAGTGGGTTCTGGAATCAAATATTTTTATTTATTGTTATTGTTATTTTTTTTTTAAAATTCACAGTGCGCAGATAAGGTAAGAAGAGATGAAAAGTGACCTCATAAAATAAAGTGTTGCATCAGCTGAGCTGTTTTGTAGAGTTTTTCAATTAAGCGAAAAAAATATTACAATCTTTTATTATTTTTATTATCATGTGTGAACTTGATGCTGCCCTGGTTAGGGGTCCGAAAATGAAGGCCAAGCAAATACAACTGCATTTCAAATTTTGGCAGAAAGTTCTTCTTAATAATTTTTAACAAATATATTATAAATAAATAATTAAGAATTAAATATAAATTGACGGATTTCTTATAAAATAAAATAATTTTACCAGATCTTCGGTGGTAAGAAGTGGCTTCCGTAGGTTATCATTATGTAGGTAGGTCCAAGTCGTAGGGGGCTCCTGGTTTAATAAAATTTTTTTTTTTATTTAAATGATAAAATATTTTAAATAAAAAATAAGATTCATTGTCATGTGTGAACATGATGTAGTCCTGGTTAGGGGTCCGTAATGTTATCCAAAAATGGGGACCAAGCAAATTAAACTCCTTTGCAAATTTTGGCTGAAAATGGTACTTTGAGTCCCTTAACTCTTGAAATGATTCATGAATAATGTTAGTCTTCGGGAATTTTCAGGAGACTTTGGCTTTTAATGATTTTAGTTCATGAATATCACTATTGCAAAAACGGAACTGAAATGAACTAAAATAATTTGCCAGATCAAATGTAGCTTGGCTCTTACAAAAATTGAAGTAGTCGAATATTAAAATATTTACTAAATTTTTGCAGTGTCATGTATGAAATAAAATTCTCCATTTTCTTCTTATTAATTTTTATAAATAAATAAAAATGCAATATGAATTTCTTTGTGGACTTACTTATAGAATACAATAATTCTATGTGGCCTTTGGTCGTAAGAATTCTGTAAAGCGCTGGTATAATTTAAAAGGATTTTTTATTTAAATGTTAAAATATTTAAAATAAAAAATAGGATTTATTATCATGTGTGAACATGAATTTGGCTTTTGCTTCAAGAGTTTCGTAATATAGTTTTGAATCTATCTTTTGAATGTAAACATTTGTATATCCAATCGCTATAAGTACTCGTAGTGCGTTGATCCATTCCTTCTTCTTTCACATCTATCCCTTTTGGCATTTTCCGGTGTCTATTGAGCTGTAGAGTGCTTCTTATTGTGTTTGGAATACTTTGTTCTTCATTTATGCCTAGAATCTCCAAACTTTGATATATTCTCTTGACTATTAAATGTGATAGTGATTCTTGTAGAATTGCGAATACTTCACTCTTCATTTAAAACTAGAATTTTCAAACTTTGATGTATTCTTTTGGGTATTGAATGTGACAACGTTTCTTGTAGAATTGGGAATACTGCATTCATCATTTACGACGACATTTGTCTTACTTTTGAAAATTCTTTTAGAGATTCTTGAACAATTCATTCTTCATGAAGTTCTTGATCTATTCAACATTGCTATATTCATGTGGCTATTGTATTCGGCCATTCTTGTAGTATTCCAATCAACTGCTTTCTATATCTCGTGCATTATTAAACATTGACATGTTGCTGAGTTTATTCATTCGTTCTCGAATGTTCACACATGATAAGTTGAAATTTGCCGAGCAGATTTCATCATTTCTATCATGTGTGAACATGATTGTGTCCTGTTTTTTTTATATTTTTTTATTATTATTTCTTTTTAATTTTACAGTGCGCAGATAAGGTAAGAAGAGATGAAAAGTGACCTCATAAAATAAAGAGTTGCGTCAGCTATTTTGTAGGGTTTTTCAATTAGACGAACAAATTGCAATCTTTTATTTACTTTTCTTCCTATAACAAATTATTAGTAATAGCCTGACTACGCAGAGCGCGGAATGATAAACATCCGGTTTAACGGCAGGAAATGGACGAGTCGATTACTTGTTATAGGGATGCTTAGTGAGATAGGTGGCACGTGAAAATGCTTTGAAAGAAAAAAAGTATAATAGTGTAGAATTTTTTTTTTCAATCTGATTTTGCTTTTAGTATAGTTGAATTTAAAAATTTTAATTATTAAAGATTTTTTTTATTAAAATTAAAATTCCTCCTAAATGGCATTTCCACCCTACGGCGTTGCACTTTTTGAATCCGTCTGACTTGGCCGCTTGTGAATTTTCCACGCGATCGGTGGTCAGACTATACTGTATGTTGTTGTCGTTGTTTTTGTTTTTTATCCCACTTGGTAGACATCTAGACCAAGGGTGACCAACCCGCGGGTCGCATGCGGCCCGCCTTGAAAATTTTTCCAGCCCGTGTGATTTATCACACTTTTACAAAATATATATTTATTTTATAATGGTCAACTTAGTGAAAATTAATGTATTAAAAAAGCGTGCATTTATGCATCATGTATGTGCGTTATTATGTGAGCATCCATATATTCAAAAATTAACTTTAAAATAATATTCTTGCGAATATAGGACAGAAATTGCCATTTTAAGTGACCTCAGTGACGGAGTGACCATCCCTATATGCACACAGTTGATTCTTGACAAGAGAGCTAACTAGACTCTTAGTTGAAGTTGTCAATGCTTTTGGTTCATCTTACACCTACGAATCGTTTTTTTCGAAAATGAAAGTGACCCAACATAAAACACGCTCAGACACAACGGCCGCTAACAAGCAACACCCATTACGATGGGCATATACCCAAATGGAGGTCGACGTGCAAAAGCTGAGTGAAAGAGTGGAGACCCCTGATATTGCATTAGAAAAATATTTTTTATAATGATTTTATTCTTTTTATTTCGTTTACATTTTTTTTTTATTTTTTATATTTCACTTTTAGTATTATATATTTCTTCACATTGTGCATTTAGTATCGTTATTATTATATTATGTATGTTTACATGTAAGAATAATAGTGAACACAGAAATAATGACTCATTATGTTTCAATTTTTTACTCCAAAAAAACGTCTACAGTGGGTCTAAATCTAATACGGGGACATATAATTTTATATGCGGCCCGCGGAGTTAGGAGGCATTTCCAAAGTGGCTTGCAAGATCATTTGGAGTTGGCCACCCCTGATCTAGACAAGCCCATGAACTGGTAGGGTTTCGTGGTGGAAAGGAAAGGGGGCATCTTCTGTTGTGATGGAGCACCCGTAGGTAGAAGTCAATACTGTATAAATCAGGAATACAATGACTTTGGAAGGCTCTCATGCTGTCCCTGTAACTTACTCGCTGCCCACAGGAGAAAAAAAAAAAGCTCGAAGATTATGTAACATTAATATAATTTAAGTTCTTTAGATATAATAATATAATAAATAAGCAGAGGAATAATTTTTTGCGTAATTTACATTTACATTATTATTTACATTACATTAGCGGCCCAGCGACAACGTGAGCAACTAGCATGACTAGGAGAGCTCAAGTTCAGATCCACTGGAAGCAGGGTTGTAGTCACTGCTTTTAGAACGAGAAGACTCAATGGCGATTGTGGCAATGTGTGTAAGTCGTCTGGAATCGATTGTCAGGTTTCTGGTGGAGGTTTTTAGATTTTCTTCTACACTCCTACAAATACTCCGCGAAACAATGTCCTGCCCTTATCATTTGTCGGTGGACTGTTCCTGGCATATATCAGTGGAACACGAGGTCCACGGATGTCAATATACAGGGTGATAATAATTAAGGTCCCACTTTTAAAATACTGTAAAAAAAGAACCACTCTTCACAATGAGTTTGAATTTGAACCGAAGAAAGGGGAAACGGTATGACATCAGAAAAAAGTTCCAAAGTGTATTAATAGATGGCGCTGCAAGCGGCATAAAGAAAGTGAATTCGTCTGCCAGTGATATTTTGAATCGAAATGACAACGTATTTGGCATGAGTTGCACAATAAATCAACTGTAGTGTTCAATGTGCTTGATTGGTTTTTTGATTGAAAAAATTACTTCAAAGCCATTCACTGTTAGTGGAAAGCCCATCCACCACGGCAAGACCATACCAAATTGGATTGAAAAAATAGGTGGAACTTCAGTTTAAATTCGTACTCATTGTGACAAGCGGTTCATTTTATATAGCATTTTGAAAGTGCGACTTTAATTATAATCACCCTATATCTATATAAATATGTATTGACATCCGTGGACCTCGTGTTCCATTGATATATATATATATATATATATATATATATATATACATATGCATTTGTAGTAATCAAGAGCAAATGTGATCAGACAAACAGTTTTAATTTATCAATCTATTTTATATTAAAGTATAAAAATATTTCATCACAATTATGTTTACATTGTGTGTTCAATGTGCTCATTTCAAAGTATTATTTAGTAATAACCCTATCTACTTGTATTAGCTCACTTTTAAAACAAACAGACAGTAAATAATAATAATGTAGAGAAAAAATTACGAAGATAAATTGGAAAACATTGATTGAAATATTCTTGTAATATTTGAATTTTTACATTTTAATTAGATTAATACAGGTTATGTTTTCTGCTGTAATTTCTCTGAAAACCTTAAAAAAATTACGTGTTATTTTTTTATATTATATTATATTTCTTTTCAAAGATTGACATATTGTCAGGCGGGCCACGATCTGTTCATCCTTCTATTAATATAATCTCAATATCAGAGTTTTCTAATATCGGCGATTTCAATTGTATTCTACAAAAAGGTTTCGCACTGATAACACTGTGTGATTGTGGACCCTGCCCCCTGACACGCCCGTGTTCGAATTAGAAAGTCGGAAGTCACGTGTTGTCAACAGAAAGGGTGTTCTAATCTTTTTAATAGTAACTCAGATAAAAAAAGAAAGGAGTGCTTGTCATGCGATATGAGACGATAGTTCAAAGTACCATCAATAAAAGAAGGTTTTTCTCGAATGTAAATAACTAATGAACTCAACATTTAGTATAACGTGAGAAGTTTCAAGCGAAATAAAAGTTAAATGTCTCTGTGTTGCCAGGTGCATTAGAAAAATATTATGTTAACAATGAAATATTTGTTAAATAACTTTTGAATTTTGTGTGGCACGAGCTAAAATTGTTGCGAGTATATATGACATATGGCCTTTACAAGTCTGTATATTTCTGCTTTAATATCTTAATTATTATCAATGAATTTAACAAAATACTTGAAATTTATTGAAATTAATTTTTTTTTTCTAATGTAGCTGGCAATACAGAGACAGTTACACTCAAGAGCCAGAACATTCTGACCCCCTGTCAATAACGAGTTGGCCCACCTTTGGCGCGCAACACAGCTTCAAACTGCCTTGGCATGGATTAATACCACCACTTAATACCAGTTGAATACCACTTCCACCTCATCACGTGCCTTCCACGTCATCCAGGCGAGTTCATTGCAAAATGTAGGGGAGGTCATAATGTTTTGGCTCTTGAGTGTACCTTTATGCCATAAGCAAGGGCTGCACCGCAGTTACTCATTTAGCACTCCTCAGGGGGCATGTGTAGCATGAAGATAAGCTACGGACGCGAGTAGCACTACCTCCACAACTCTCTACGATCCTATAAGACCAGGGACTTACACTTTAAAGTGGATTCCGAACCGCTAAAAAACATCCATAGCATCGCTGGGACTCGAACCCGAAACCTATGGTACTTAGCGTCAGAGCGCTAGCCACTCGGCCATCCGGCCCCTTTATTGAAATTAGTATAAATAAAATCATGATGCCTCTTCACACAAAAATTCTGTCACAGAAATGATGAATTCCTGTTATTATTATATTCATGGCGATAGCAAGACTTCAAGTTCATTTAGATGAAGTTAATAATCTCAACATTACTGATTACATTCTTCATCATCATCATCATCAGTGGCGCAACAGCCCATGATGGGCCAATAACGCCTGCCTGCTGGTAGATTTCTAGACGGTGTATGATTATTTTTGAAGGGGTACGATTGTCAGCCCTACTCCCAGCGCTTTACGATCATATTAGACAGGGACCAACGGTTCAAAGTGTATTCCTAGCCACTACAAACATCCATGGCACCGCCGGGACTCGAACCCGAAACCTGTGTCATCGAGCGCCAGAGCATTGCTTATTACTTAATTAAAATTAAAATCCTGTTTTTTTCATACATAAAATGATATAATCTTAGGTTTTGTGTACTTTTTCTAAAATGAATTACGTAGTAATTATTTTAATTTGAACTAGTTACATTAGTTACAAGGCCGTCTGCCTGCTGGCAAATTTCTGGACAGTAAATGTTTTCTTTTTACTGGGTAGCATTATCAGCCTTACACCCAACGCTCTACATTCATATTACACCGGGACCTACGGTTTAAAGTGGATTCCGAGCCACTAACAACCATCCATGGCACCGCCGGGACTCGAACCAGAAGCCTGGGGCACCGAGCGCCAGAGCTCTACATTAGTTAATACAATTAATTCATTATTTATGAGCATTATTAATAACAAAAACTTTTAATAAATTGTTAAGAAAAACCACGAATCTCTATAAAAATTTGAAAAATTCCAAATTTCATTTTCGGATATTCCGAGACTGGAGAGAAAACTTAAAAAAAAAAAACTTAATCTTAAAATCAGACCTGTTTTTTCTGAAAGAAAATTCTGAGACAAGAGATAAGAAAAAAAATTGCTACATTGTTTGCAAATTCATATTCACCTGCTACATCAAGGATGTGTAATTTTATCTAAATTTTAAGGCAGATGTTTATCAGTTGTTATGTCTGAAGGCCATAGAGCCACTAAATACTTCAAAACAAGCGCAGTTTCGTAAAAAGTAAAGAACGAACCACACGTGGTTGAGATTAGCATTGGTATTTATTACTTTTTAAGTACTGAATAGATAAAGAAAAATATTATTATGCATTGACGTAAAGGTATTTCACATATCAAAACTTAAAGAAAAAATAAAAAACTATATCTACCATCTTCAATATCAGAAAGAAATCAACAAAAATTTAATGGTTTTCCACATAACAAAAAAAAAAAAGTTTTACTCTTAAGAAAAACAATCAAATTAAATATTTCTGATGTAACCGTGGTTCCACCGACACAACCATGTTTCCTCCTATGCACTGCAAAAACGCGCCTTGCGGTGTTCAGAAGAAATCGTCAGTTAACATAGAGTCTTTAAATCGAGATTGGTTTGTCGCTCTACGGTCATCTTCTGCACACCAGGGCTGAACAGACCGAGAACTACGTTTAAAGTGGATTCAAAACTACTCACAAGCATCAATGCCACCGCCAGGATTCGAACCTGGGGCTTAGGAAACCAAAGGCTAGAGCGCTAGCCACTTGGCCACCAGGATGCACCCAAGAGGACACATAGCGCAACTGGCACTGAATTACAAACTCTCATTCCGAGAGCTAGAAGTGGAATAATTCCACTCATATTTTATTGTATATCGTTAAATTTGTTGTATGTGTGTTAAATAGTGTTTATAGTTTATTGGGGTGTTAATGTTGTATAGACGTGATTGTCAAAATAAATGCGTTATTGGACTTGTGATTCGATTCGACCACACCCAGTTTCCAGTTGCACAAACAAACAAAAGACGACAGAACTACTACATTGCTCAAATTTAACTCATTTGAAGCAAATAAATTGGTGAATTTTATGTTCCAATAATTTACAATATGAACATTATCAACAACATGGGACCTAATAGGTAGAATATTTATTGAGAGGGCTTTCTGAGAGGTCTTTTATGGGCACCTGTCTCACAGATGGAAATCGGCAAAATTTTAAATGGTTTTTCACATATTTATAACAGAAAAAAAAAAGTTTTACTATTAAAAAAAACAATCAAATTAAATATTTCTATGTGTACATGCAAGCATAACAGTAAACACAAAAATAATAACTCGTTATGTTTCAGCTTTTCCCTCCAAAAAAAATGCTTGTAGTGGGTCTAAACCAATTATGGGGATATAATTTTATATGCGGTACGAGGAGTTAGGATGCATTTCCAAAGTGGCCCGCAAGATCATTTGGGTTGGCCACCCCTGATCTAGAGCAACAATGAGTGTAAAAAAATAATGAATCTAATATCATAAAAAAATGTTGTTACAGTAAAACTAAAGAAAATTAACTAAAATCAGAAATTGATTAATTAATCAAATCTAAATAAGAAAAAAAATAAATAAAAGGAATAAATATCAAACAACAAATAAATAAAGATAACAAATGTGGATTCTGAAAGGCAAACGTGATCAACAGCACGAACAAAGAAGCTAGTTCCTAGTTATCGCTTGCAGTCGAAATTGAGCAATTACTTGCTAATTAAAAATGTCTAATTAGAATTCTTTTATAGGTTTTTTTTTTCATATGTACCAGATAACAAATAAACTGGGAGGAAATAAATTGATCATTGTTATAGTTTTAAGTTCTTGCATAAAATTAATTCTTTTAACATCTAAATGACATTTTTATTTATATAAATAGTTTTTGGAGGGGTGGGGGGGCACCAATAATTGCTGTTGCAAGGGGCAGTCGTCAGTTCAAATTATTTTTGAGCTAATAGTATAAAAAGCGCAGTATTTGCTACTACTGCTCAAAAAGTTAGACCAATTTTTTTTTTTTTTTTTCAAAAACTTTTTATTTATTCTTCCGAATTTATTTCACCGCCTTCAGAGTAATCCCCTCCGGACTCAACGCACTTATGCCAACTTTTTTTCCAATCCTCATTGCATGCTAAAATGCCATATCGGCAGAGATGACCTTCAAAGTGCGCGGCGATTCACGTTGAATCTCTTGAATCGACTCAAAACGGTGTCCCCAGAGTGGTCTTTTGAGTTTAGAGAATAGCCAGAAGTCGCACTTTTTGAATACGGTGGTTGTGGAACGACATGGGTTTCATTTTTAGCGAAAAAGTCACGAAGAATCCATGCAGTGTGAGTTGGCACATTCAGTGTTTTTGGTACCAATCGAGATTGGACGCGTTTGAGGCCCAAAATGGAATGGACCGATCCTTTTGAAATTCCAAAATCATCAGCAAGGTATCTCATTGTAAATCGACTGTTTGCAAGAACCAAGTCTTTCATTTTTTAGACGTGAGCTTCGTCGGTTGAGGTTGGTGGTTGACCAGCGGACTCCTCGTCTTCAAAGCTTTCTCTGCCTTCTTTGAACTGTTTTTGCCACTTCTAAACATTTCTTTCCGATATAGGAATGCTCACCGAATGCCTTCTGCAACATTCTATACGTTTCCGTAACAAAATTTAAAAAAAAAAAGAAAAAAAAATGAAGTTCCATAAGCCCCTGGAATTTTAAATTGAAAATTGATCTTACTTTTTGGACACAGTAGTAGATAAAAATGAGTTTTTAAATGACACATAGTTTTCAATTTTACATCTAAATGACATTTTTATTGATATATATATTTTGGGGGAACACAAACAAATGTCATTTAGATGTAAAATTAAACACTATGTCATTTGAAAACTCAATTTTGATTTTAAAATCTATGTCATTTAAATGTTAAAAGAATCAATTTTATGCAGTCGTAACTTAAAACTATAACAATGAATCAATTTATTTCCTCCGAGTTCATTTGTTATGTGGTATATAATGAAAAAAAAACCCGCGAAAGAATTCTAATTAGACATTTTTTAATTAGTAAATAATTGCTCAATTTCTTTGCAAACAATAAAAAGGAACTGACTTCATTGTTCGTGCTGTTGATCACGTTCTCAGAATCTGCATTTGATATCTTCATTTATTTGTTGTTCGATATTTATTCCTTTTATTTTATTTTTTTCTTATTTAGATTTGGTATATCTATTTAATCAATTTCTGATTTTAGTTTATATTCTTCGTTTTACTGCAACAACATTTTTTTTGGGAGGGGGGGGGGAAGGGGGACACAAACAAATACTGTTGCAAGGAGAAGAGAAAAAAAAAGTCGTCAGTTCAAACGATTTTTGAGCTAATAGTCTAAAAGCGCAGTATATACTTTTGTAATAGTATTATTGTTTATATTTACGAATAAGCGTTAAACAAGTAATGCAAAAAAATTTTTTTAAAGTGAATTCCTACTTTTTTTTCACTTTATTGTAGAAAAGTCCTTTACAAGTAAAGTTGAAATTTTCCTTTTACATCTGGCGCCATCTATTGGTAGATACATGCAACATAAATCTAAAGAAAACTAAAATGAACGAATTAATATTTGAAAAAACTGTATTAACATCAAATCCACTACAAGTTCAATGAGAAGTATTTTATAGAACGATTGAAAATTTTAACAAGATATATATAGGAAGAGTGTAAGCTAATAGTAGAAATTGAAAAATGAATTTAAAAGGGGGTTAAAAGTGAACTTCTTATTGCACTTTTTTTCTCTTCTTTTTCTTTTAACAACCGAATCGGCTAAAAAGTTTTCCGACTCACCCCTACTCATATAGCTAGTCGGAAACTCATATATCAGTAAGCAAGTTTTTGCGTTAATATAGTACTTTTTACAATTTTAAAAGCACATTATTCACAAAAGATTACCTTATATTCTGAATTTCTTTACAATATATATATATATATATGTAGATTTAGGCCGCTTGCTGAAGACGCATCCCAGCCGAAACCCCAATTTATGTAGATTTACCCCGGTTTCAACTGATGCATCCCGGCCGAACCTACAGTTTTGTCAGACTTCTCTACCAGTCTAACAGTGGCTGTACTTTTGCAGTGGGTGTCTAGGGGTGTATTTCCAAACACATCAACGAGACGTTGGTTTTCTCTCAACAACACATATTTAATGAATATATTTATATCAATATTTACATTAACAATTAATCATTCACAACCATTTTCTACCGCTGCTTGACGCAGCGCGTTGCAGTTTTGCCATCTCCCAGCGTTCCTCTCTCGTGCCCAACTACGGGGTTTTTACCCTTCTTCCAGGGCCAGAGTTCAAGGTCCAATACTGCCCCTACATGGCAAAAGGTTGGTGTGAAAGGCACCTAGTCCGTGATGTGTTTCCATCTGGTGCTTAGCATACAAACAAATCCTACATATATATATATATGTATAATAGAAATAACAATATTAAACTAACAGGTACTAAAGCAGGGCTGGCTGACCCATATGATCATGCAGGCCTCTTTGGAAATGCATATCTCCGCTGGCCGCATATAAAATTATATATCCCCACATTAGATTGAGACCCACTATAGACATTTTCTTGATGTGAAAAATTGAAACATAATGAGTTGTTATTTGTATGTTTACTATTATTCTTGCATATAAACATGTCTAAGGATGGTCACTGAGGTCACTTAAAGTGAAATATAGAACCTGTTGTATTAGATATTCCACGATACGTGCGCATAATGAGTTCGCAGAACATAATTTAATTATTCTGCAAACTCACAAATAAAACAGGCAACATCTTTCATATATTCGCCAGAATATTATTTTAAAATCAAAGTTAATTTTTCCTCATCGTTTCGACAGTTAATTTTTGAATAGATGGAGGCACACACATAATTTTTAATACATTGGTTTTCACTACTTTGGCCGTTATAAAATAAATATATTTTGTTAAAGTGTGATACATCTCACGGAAAAATATTCAAGGCGGGCCGCGGGTTGGCCACCCCTGCATCACACCTTTTAAGGGTTAAATAATTATTGCATAACTTGGGACCATCTTAATTAACCCTATTTTCCCCAACCACAAGTATATTTGTTATAGATAATGATGGCATCATATGCTCTCTTTTAAAGTGGAAATTATAAGTTTGTGTCATAAATATAAAGACAGAGCTTGATTGGTATTTTGTACATCGAAGTCGAGGCCGAATTGAGATTTTTATTTTTTCCGGTCAAAAATTATTACCATTATTATTGTAATAATTGGTCTTATACGAACTAAAATAGTTCTAATAAGATTATACCAAACTGCATCGATAAGAATCAGTTTTAAAAAAAAGGAACATTTAACCTATTGCACAGTACAACAATCAATAAATGAAATACTGTTTATTCTGTGCGATTGCTTTAAATGAGGATAGAACAATAGTTATGACGTCTTTTTAGAAAAAGCAGATGTTTTCGCAAAAATGTCCACAGTTTCGTCAGCATTGTCATGACAGAAATTTACTGTTGTTGTGATTTTAATTTTTTAGCAAAACAGGTGCGAGTGTGCGTCTCACTTTATGCTGCAAATGCGTTTTACAGAATAAAACATGTACAAAAAAAATGGCATTTTACTTTTGCAAAAAAACCAGTGATGCATTCCGATATTATTAATACGTTTTCAGATACGTTAATTTTCTAATAAGTTCACTCATATTGTTGATATCAATTTTTGAACTATTTCTTGATAAGTTATTGAACACAAATTATGCACACGCATTGTTTTGTAGACGACAATTCATTAATATCTCGAGAAAGAAATTTTTTTTAGAAGATCTTGGATTTTGGCACTAAATGAAGTTTTCCCATGACTTTATTTAGTTTTGGAGCCTGTATGACTCGGCCACTCGGTATCACAGGTTTCGGGTTCGAGTCTCGGCGGTGCTATATATGTTTCTAGTGGTTCGGAGTCCACTTTCGACCGTAGGTCCCGCTCTAACATGATCGTAGAGTGTTGCGGGTGGTTATTGTTACTCCGCGTCCGTAGCTTATCTACAAGATACACGTACCTACTGTGTAGTGCTAAGACAGTACTGTCGGTGCAGCGCTTGCCTTAAGGCATCAAAAAAACTGTCTGTTTGCCAGCTGCAATATATATATATATATATATAATAAATGCGAATAACAAATATGTATATATATACACTCATGTCCATAAATTAAGGATCATGAAGTTCAGGCAAAGAAAGAGACAGAAGCAAAACAAATTTGACTTATTTGTAAAGTCTATTTATTAAACAAAAGGCAAAGAGCAAAAAAGATGCTATATGTTTGACATAATTAATGAAAATTGCGATTTTTACTCCCTGGAGCAAATTTTAAAAAAGAACCTATTTACAAAAAACAGTATAACATGGTTAGTATGATGGTTAATATGGAGTCTGTCTCTCGGACGATGCAATACAGGCCTTACAACGCCTAGACATACTGAGTATCAAATTATCAATCTGACCTTGGGGAATATTACACCACTCATCAAGCAATGCCCTCCGAAGTTCCGGTTGACAGGTGGGAGGGGGTTGACGGGCTGCAATTCGTCGGCCAAGCATATCCCACACATGCTCTATTGGATTCAAGTCCGGTGAGTATGCTGGCCAATCCATACGGGTGATATCCTCCAATTGAAGGCATTCGTCTACAATGTTTGCACGGTGAGCATGGGCGTTGTCATCCATAAACAGAAATTCAGCACCCATGGTGCCCCGAAACAAACGTACATGTTGTTCCAGAATGACATCCCGATAGGTGTGGCCTGTCATCGTTACACTCTGAACATGCAGGTCAGTTCTGGAACCAAGAATAATTCCTTCCCAAACGAGCCATCCTGCACCACCGTAACGGTGTCGTTCAATGGTGTTCTCTTGGTGGTAACGGGTATCTGGCGCTCTCAATATGAAAATCCGGCGAGAATCAGACTGCAAACTAAACCTGGACTCGTCGGGAAACATCACACCAAACCACTGTTGCGTTGTCCACAATGCATTCTCTCTACTCCAGGTTAATCGCAGGCGACAGTGAGTTGCGGTAAGTGGAACACATCTTACAGGCCTACGAGCATATAGACCAATGTTCCCTAAGCGTCTGTACACGGTCTGCCTTGAAACTGTCGTACCGGTTGCCGAAGGGAGCTGACGAGACAGGTCTGATGCTGTGCTCCGTCTGTTTCTTTTGGCAGTAACTGCTAAATACCGGTCTACATTCGGCGTTGTAACTCGGGGACGACCTGTGCTGTAACATCTACTCACATTACCATCATCTTGGAATCGTTGCCAAAGCCTGGAGATGACACTCTGGGCGATTCCAAGTTCCTCGGATACTTCCAGCTGGGTACGTCCACATTCCAGTCGTCCGATAATTCTACCACGTAAAAAATCATCCAAATGCTTCCTTTGTGCCATAACTATGCGGTTATTGAACTGAAAGGCTTTTAAAGCGCTTGTGAACAATTTTACTTCTTTGCCACCATTCCTTATATACCCCTCTCTTACACTGTCGTCATTGTGACATACTATCCGCGCCATCTGGTGGTTTCCTGTAATTTGCATATTCTTCTTCAAGACGTGTGTGATAATTCTACAGGTGAAATTTTTATTTTAGAGTTCAATTTCTGTGTGATTCTGAATTATCCTTAATTTATGGACATGAGTGTATATTAGTATATTTATAATATTTATATATATGGGGATCTCAACTCCCAAAACAGTTCATGATATCCATATGAGAATCTTTAAAAGAACTCGATCGATGACGTATTAAAAAAAATATTTTAAAATTTCAAACAGTAACATTATTATTGTACAATTATTACATAGAAAAAGAATAATAAGTACTAATTTAAAAAAGAATTAGAATTAAATAGAATTTGTGCAATAAAAAAATTGACTAATGCTATATATATATATACTTTCTATTGTTTTATCTTCAACTGATATAAGGAATTATTCAGTTGAAAATGTGCTAGAAATTACAATGGATAATAGAAACGTGAAAATAAAAATTTATATAAAAAATAGCTATTTCTGCTCTGTTAACAAAGAAATGAAATAAAAGAGAAAGGCATTGATAAAAAAAACACCTTAAAAACTACAGTTACAGAAAATTATAACTGAAAATGTAATATTAAATAATTAAACATCATTATTCAAGATGAAATAATATATTATTTTACGACAATTAATGCAGTTAATTGTGTAAAGTTAAACAATTTTCATTTTGCTTAACATTGGATAATACTATTCCAGATTAATTTTATTATTTCAGAATGTTTGTATAGTGGGTAAAATTATTTATAGAAATATAATTAAGAATGAAAAAATTATAAAAATTCTTACATTTTTTTTAGGAAGACAATAAATGTTAAAACATTTTAAAAAGACTTTTAGAACGTTATTTTTATTTAAGGGTTTATTTTTAAATTGTGATGTAATTTTCATATGAAAGAATAAAGATAGTCAATGAAATTTAATAAAAAAACAATTTCTTAAAAATTAATATTTTAAGTAAAAAAAATTTTAAAAGATACGATTTCTGCCTTTTCTTTCAATTTATTATATTCTACTTCCGGGGCCTGATGGCCGAGTGGGCTCTGGCACAGGGTACTATAGGATTTTCGGGTTCGAGCCCAGGTGGTGCCATGGATGTTTATAGTCGTTGGAAATCCACTTTAAACCGTAGTTCCCGGTCTATATGATAGCAGAGCGTTGTGGGGTTAGTATTACTCGCGTCCGTAGCATGTCTTCAAGCCACAAGTGTTCTCTCCCCCGGATAGTGCTACGTGAGTAACAGCGGTGCAGCCCTTGCTTATTTACATAAAGATTAACTGTCTTTCTGTTACCAGTTGCATTAAAACAACAGCGTATTTATTTGTTTTGTTCTAATGCAGCTGGCAAACACTTAGACAATTGTCTTTGATGCCTTAAGGCAAGCGCTGCACAGACGTTACTCACTGAGCACTACCCAGAAGGTGCGTGTAGCTTGAAGATAAGCTACGGACGCGGAATAACAATACCCCTGCAACGCTCTTCGATCCTGTTAGACTGGGAATTACGGTTTAAAGTGGATTCCTAACTACTACAAACATCCATGGCACCGCCGGGACTCGAACCCGAAATTTGTGGTACCGAGCGCCGGCCATACAGGCCCTTTATATTTATTATTATTTGCATGGCTTATCATATATTGGTCGAAATAAAATTCGAACCAGATGTTAAAATACTTATTAAATTTACTTAATATCACCCACCAAATATTTTTTTTTGCTTTTTTTATTAAATCACATAAATAAATAAAATAAATATATGTTAAAAAAATTTTGTATTTGTTTTGGTATGGCTATGGCCCTTCACTAATCTATGAAACTCTGATTTAAACTGTCATCAGAAGAAAAAAAGGCGTTTACAAAGAGAAGTGTAAATAATAGATTACAATTGCACGTTATTGTTTAGAATTCACTTACAACGCTGCACTAGGAACAAAAACAGTTGCATGTTATTGTCATTGTAAGGCAATAAAATAACTGAACACGAAATAACCTTTTTTTGACGAATTGTATGAGTAGAATGCAAACATGACTGATCAAAATGATATGCGAATGAGTAAGCTCAAACAGGTGTTCTTTCAACCACTTAAAAAAAAAAAAAATGGCTGACTTTGTTTACTAAGTATCTAACTAATGAGATAAAATTGAAACTTTTAATGCGCATCATCTATATACACTCTGGACAGATGTTTTTTGTGAGGTTTCCGTCAACAAAGAAATAATGACTTTATTTTCGGGATTGTTCAAAATGAAACCTTTCCCGGCAGTAATAAATGCATTATATATAATTTTGAAGTTTGTTCCTTTCTTTCATTCCCTGTCTTTTTTTTAACTAGTAAAGCAGAGGTGACCAACCCGCAGCTTGCTTTGAATATTTTTCCGGACTTGAGATTTATCACACTTTGACAAAGAAGATTTATCACGCTTAAAATATATATTTATTTTATAATGGCAAAAGCAGTGGAAACCCATGTATTTAAAAAATTACATTATGTGTTCATCCATATATTCAGAAATAAAATTATGAGAAAAAAATTAACTTTGATTTTAAAATAATATTCTTGCGGATATAGGACAGATAGTGCCTGTTTTATTTGTGAGTTCGCAGAATAAATAAATTGCATTCTGCGAACTCATGATGCGCGCGCATCTTGGAATGTCTAATATAACAGGTTCTATGTTTCACCTTAAGTGACCTCAGTGACCATCCTTAGATATGCACATTTGATTGCTGATAGCACAGCAAGCCATACCCAACTCAAAACACGCTGAAACATAGCGGACGCAACACCCATTACGATGTGCAAATACCCAAATGGAGATCGCTTTGCAAAAGCCAAGTGGAAGAGTGGAGAAACACATATCGCACTCTAGTAAAATAAATATTTTTTGATGATTTCAACCTTTTTATTTCATTTATATTTGTATATTTTTTAAATTTCATTTTGAGTGTTTTGTATTTCTCTACAATGTGCGTTTAGTATCATGATTATTATGTTATCTATGTTTACATGAAATAATAAAAGCAAACACAAGAATAATAACTCATTCTGTTTCCATTTTTCACTCCGCAATAAATGTCTATAGCGGATCTAAATCTAATAGGGGGAAATATACTTTTAGATGCGGCCCGCGGAGTTATGGTGCATTGCCAAAATGGCCCGCAAGATCATTTGGGTTGGCCATACCTGGTCTGGGCTGATGTCTTTTGCCAAGATTCCGTAAAAAGAAAAAAAATGACTTTATTTTCGATATTGTTCAAAATAATACCTTTCTTGACAATAATAAGCATTGGTTGACGTATTCTTTTGGAGCTATTTAGCCCCTGAGGGCTCCATCTCCGATATGATAGGGTAAATACAGTTGAAACAATGAAAATTGAACAGAATATATTTACAAATATAAGAAAATTAACTTAAAATCATAATCAAATAAAAGAAAAAAAATATTTAGAAATTGACATAAAATTTTGCACGGAAATCGTAATTGGGAAGTAAGAGTCCATCTCCTGGATTGTAGTATTTTCATGATTGATGAGCGTGCCAAAAAACTTAACAGAGAAGATGTGTTTAAGAAAATCTTTTATGGAGGGAATGTTACTAGCCTTATAGATATCAGAATTGAGCGTGAACCATTTCTCAGAGGTCATTTGGCGGATAGGTATTTTGTGAAGTTGCAAGCGTTTTTAAATTTGATTGAGCAGCATAGGACCAGACCGGGCAAGCGTACCTGAGAATGGGGCGAAGCATAGCAGTATAAAGAGAAGAATTTTGTTATCCCTGGTCATGGTAGTATTTCTGTTTATAAGTGGGTAGAGTTTTCTGAAGGCAATACGCAATTTAGTTTTGGTGTACAGAAAATATTGCTTCCAAATTAAATGCTGATCCAGAATAACTCCTAAATAGTTTGACTAACAGTAATAAATGTCTGATTTCGCATTATATATAATTTCGAAGAGTTCTGGTTTTTTTTTAATTAGTAAAGGTTCTTTATTTAATTCCAAAAAAAAATTATAAAAAGTTTTCACTTACTTAGTTTACAGTCTCTAACAATTTTAAGGCCAATTGGCTAGCACCCTGGCCGTTGATACCGCAGGCTTCAGGTTCGAATCCTGGTGGTGGCATGGAGGTTTGTTAATGGTTCGGAATCCACATTAAACAGTAGGTAGGTGCACAAAATGACCGTAGAATGACAAACCAAACTGTCAGTTAGGAATAATAATTGTAATGTTCCCCCAGTATTCTATGGAAAAGTAAACATCCGATTGAAATGCAGAAATGGACGAGTCGACTACGTTTTAGGGGTTCCAGTTGTGACAAAGCAAATTAAAAAAAAAAAAACGTTTAATAGTTAATGTTAGAATTTTTTTTATTCTAATTTTTCTTTTGATATTATGCAAAGATTAAAATTAAAATTGAAATTATTTTTATTGTAATTAAACCCCCTCCTAAATTACCCTTCTCCCCTATTACACCGCTATTTGAATGCGTCTGACTTGGCTGTTTGCCAATTTTCCGCGTTCTTTTCAATAGTAATAAAGAATTGTGTGCAGATGTAAAATTTAGAAATTTCACAGACGAAGATTTTGTTTTTATTCTCATATTTGTAGGAAATAAATTGGGAAGCCTGATAGCCGGGTGGCTAGCACTCGGTATCATAGGTTTCGGGTTCGAGTCCGGCGGTGCGATGGATGTTTGTAGTGGTTCGGAATCCACTTTAAACCATAGGTCTCGGTAGTGTAGTCCCGATCTAATATGATTGTAGTGCGTTATGGGGGTAGTGCTACTCACGTCCGTGGCATGTCTTGAAGCTACACGCGCCTCCTGGGTAGTGCTAAATGAGTAACAGCGGTGCAGCCCTTGCTTATGGCATAAAGATTAATTGTCAGTTGCAGCAATTTCTAGAATATATACAGACAAAATTAATCTTAATACTCCGGTGGTAACAGCTCATCTGAAATGTAACACTTCATCTCCGAGTCCAGGAGGAAAACTGGTTTTTATGACACTACCAGCGCCCCACAGTGTCGCGTTGTAAAGCTTACAATTTCCAACAAATCATGATGCGCGGGCATCTTGAAACATCTAATATAACTGGTTCTATATGTCACTTTAAATGACTTCAGTGACGCAGTGACCAACCCTAGAAACGCACAATTGATTGTTGATAGCAGAGCAAACCAGACTCTTAGTCGAAGTTGTTAGCGCTTTTGGTTCAACTAACACCTTGAAATTGACTAAATACAAAACACGCTCAAACATAGACAGTGTACATTTGTTCTATATTTATTTATTTACTCAGTTTTTTTTTTTTCAGTGCTTTGAAAGTATTATGAAAAGTATTATGTATAGTATTATGACTTAAGTATTGTTATTTCCTACAAAAAAAATGTGTATACAATTCCTACAAAAAAAGTATTGTTACTAGTGTGTTAAAAATAGCTTCGAGAACTAACGACCTTCACAAGATGGCGGGCATTACTAAATCTTCCGTGTCTTGACCAGAAAGTGGAACAAATCTTTCTATTCTTGAACAATGGAGGCGCCCCGGCGTGGAAGACATAAAAATGGCCTCGCTCATTATAAAGACTCTTGCGATAAATCAGAGCGACCGACTTTTCAAAGAGCTCTGTCTTTGGAGGTGAATCAATCAGAGAAGAATTATTGTCACATGAGTTCCCCACGTGATTCAATGATCCAATCACTGATGAACAGGAATAAAGAAATAATACAATGTAACGTTAATTATGTAATTAAAGTAACTTCTTATGTTACTGTTCATCACAGAAATGTTTTTCTATCATAAAAAATATGATTTCAAATACAGGGCAATTGACATTCTCATTTACTATCGGAAGATACATAAGGTGCCTTACAGAGATTTCCAGCATTAAATCATTGTTATGACATCTCAATATGAAATGAGCATTTATCATCATCATCAGTGACGCAACAACCCCATGGTGGGCCAAGGCTGGCTGCCTACTGGCAGATTTCGAGACAGGAGGTGTTTTCTTTTTTATGGAGTAGGGTTGTCAGCCCTACGCCCAACTCTCAACAGCCATATTAGCCCGGGACCTACGGTTTAATGTGTATTCCGAACCACTACAATTATCCATGGCACCGCCGGGATTCGAACCCGAAACCTGTGGCACCGAGTGCTAGCTGCACCGCTTAATGAGCACCTGTACGAGTGGCATTTCGGGGGTTGATATCCTTAACCAGCGAATTCATCGGAAGGAGTTACCAGCCTACAGATTTATAGTGGCCATTCCTGGCATAAGATACGGGAACTCTATCCGAAGATACACAAGGTGATCTCACATAGATTTCCTGCATTAAACCCTTGTTATGAGATCTCAATATGAAATGAGCATTTATACGAGTGGAAATTCGAGGGTTCCTACCCTTAACCAGCTAATTTATCGGAAGTACTTTCTAGTCTACAGGTTTATAACGGCCATTCCTGGCATAAGATACGGGAAGTCTATCAGATAGAGTGATCTATCATCAGATAGAGTTCCTCTATCATAAGGTGATCTTACAGAGATTTCCTGCATTAAACTCTTGTTATGGAATCTCAATATGAAACGGGCACTTGTAGGAGTGGATATTTGGGGGTTGATACTCTTAATCCGCGAATTCATCTGAAGGACTTACCAGCCTACAGATTTACAGTTCCCATTCCTCGGATGACATACGGGAACTCTTCGTCATTTTTTTTTCGAATCGAATTTTCTCTATTAGGATCCCATTATTGATAGAAAGTATAGGGCATGTCTCCTTCTTAAATTTATAAACAAATATAACGACATTTTAAGAAATTTCCTTTAAAGTGTTTTTTCATAACAATTTGGAATAATGAGTGATTAAAGAAATTTTCATCAATTAATTTATTAATAGTAGCAAGTACAGTACATTTTTTTTCTTCTTTCTAATGCAGCTGGCAAACACTTAGTCAACTTGGTCGCGGATGCCTTAAGTCAAGCGCAGCACAGACGTTACTCACTTTGCATTAACCAGGGGGCACGTGTAACTTGAAGATAAGCCACGGACGCGGAGTCACAATGCCCCCGCAATGCTCTACGATCATATTAGACCGGGACCTACGGTTAAAAGTGGATTCTGAACCACTTCAAACATCCATGGCACCGCCGGGACTCGAACCCGAAACCTGTGGTACCAAAAGCCAGAGCGCTAGCCACTCGGCCATGCAGGCCCAGTACAGCACATAGAAAATACCAAAAAAAAAAATTTTGAATTATAATTTGGTTGCCCAACCTGCACGCTAAAATCTGAGGCCCAACATGGGACCCGTACCCATACCAGTACAATACTAATACCAGATACTAAGACCTGAACCTGAATACCAGGTTATCCTGTTCTCATGTAATAAATAAAAACATAATGCAAAAATCTTTATTTTTTTTACTGTTCTATTAACACATGACATATAACATAAATTTTTTGATAACAAATATTTCATGTTAAGTAAATATTAAACTTCGCGTTTAAAAAATTGCTTCACAGAAATAAATAGCAATAAAAATCAAAATAAATTTTCATAGATTAAAAAAATGTTACTTTGCTCATTTCTTAAAAATATTTTTATATTTTAAACAAAAATATTTATATTTACAAGAGATTTAATTTGTTTATAATCGTTTAGTGCAAATAATGATTATAAAAATTGAAAAAAAAAAATGACTTTTATTTTTTAATTTTTTTTTATAACAGTTAATGAAATTATTGCCAATATTTACAAAGCAAGTGGCCTGATGGTAGAGTGACTAGCGCTCTGGTACTCGGTGCCACATGCTTCGGGTTCGAGCCCCGGTGGTGCCATGGATGTTTGTAGTGGTTCGAAATCCACTGTAAACCATAGGTTCCGGTTTAAAATGAGCGTTGGGCGTAGGTCCTGGTCTAATATCACTACTACTTCTACTACACCACACCCCATCACTGTGCATAGACCTGAGTTGCCACTTTATACACTCATGTGCATAAATTAAGGATAATGAAGTTCAGGCAAAGAAAGAGACAGAAGCAAAACAAATTTGACTTATTTGTAAAGTCTATTTATTAAACAAAAGGTAAAGAGCAAAAAAGATGCTATATGTTTGACATAATTAATGAAAATTGCGATTTTTACTCCCTGGAGCAAATTTTAAAAAAGAACCTATTTACAAAAAACAGTATAACATGGTTAGTATGATGGTTAATATGGAGTCTGTCTCTCGGACGATGCAATACAGGCCTTACAACGCCTAGACATACTGAGTATCAAATTATCAATCTGACCTTGGGGAATATTACACCACTCATCAAGCAATGCCCTCCGAAGTTCCGGTTGACAGGTGGGCTGCAATTCGTCGGCCAAGCATATCCCACACATGCTCTATTGGATTCAAGTCCGGTGAGTATGCTGGCCAATCCATACGGGTGATATCCTCCAATTGAAGGCATTCGTCTAGAATGTTTGCACGGTGAGGACGGGCGTTTCATCCATAAACAGAAATTCAGCACCCATGGCGTCCCGAAACAAGCGTACATGTTGTTCCAGAATGCCATCCCGATAGATGTGGCCTGTCATCGTTACACTCTGAACGTGCAGGTCAGTTCTGGAACCAAGAATAATTCCTCCCCAAACGAGCCATCCTGCACCACCGTAACGGTGTCGTTCAATGGTGTTCCCTTGGTGCTAACGGGTACCTGGCGCTCTCAATATGAAAATCCGGCGAGAAGCAGACTGCAAACTAAACCTGGACTCGTCGGGAAACATCACACCAAACCACTGTTGCGTTGTCCACAATGCATTCTCTCTACTCCAGGTTAATCGCAGGCGACAGTGAGTTGCGGTAAGTGGAACACATCTGACAGGCCTACGAGCATATAGACCAATGTGCCCTAAGCGTCTGTACACGGTCTGCCTTGAAACTGTCGTACCGGTAGCTGAAGAGAGCTGACGAGACAGGTCTGATGTTGTGCTCCGTCTGTTTCTTTTGGCAGTAACTGCTAAATACCGGTCCTCATTCGGCGTTGTATCTCGGGGGCGACCTGTGCTGTAACATCTACTCACATTGTCATCATCTTGGAATCTTTGCCAAAGCCTGGAGATGACACTCTGGGCGATTCCAAGTTCCTCGGATACTTCCAGCTGGGTACGTCCACATTCCAGTCGTCCGATAATTCTACCATTTAAAAAATCCTCCAAATGCTTCCTTTGTGCCATAACTATGCGGTTATTGCACTGAAAGGCTTTTAAAGCGCTTGTGAACAATTTTACTTCTTTGCCACCATTCCTTATATACCCCTCTCTTACACTGTCGTCATTGTGACGTACTATCCGCGCCATCTGGTGGTTTCCTGTAATTTGCATATTCTTCTTCAAGATGTGTGTGATAATTCTACAGGTGAAATTTTTATTTTAGAGTTCAATTTCTGTGTGATTCTGAATTATCCTTAATTTATGGACATGAGTGTAGTTTGGGAATGATGTGGGTGAGAAGTCTGATTGGACTCTGCATCGCTCTACGGTCATAGGAGACCAGGATGTCCTGTTTAAAGTGGATTCAGAACCACTACAAACATTCATGGCACCAGTCTAATATGACTGTAGAGCGTTGGGCATAGGGCTGACAACTCTATCCCGTGAAAAACGATAACATCTCCTGTCTCGAAATCTGCCAATAGGCAGATGGTCTCGGCCCACCATAGGGCTGTCGTGCCACTGATGAAGATGATGAAGATTTATAAAGCAAATAATTCGTTGCTTATTGTGAAATGACCTTGAAACATTTTTAACGATGATGCTAATGTAAATAAAAACTTCACAGAAAATAAATGGAATTGTAGTTTGCTGCTGTAGAAACTTCGAGAAACTAATAATAAAAAAAAATCCAAGAAACTTCCGCGAATTTCTCGTAACATAAACAATCTCAATCCCTTCGTAAACAAAATTTTTGTAAACACCTTTTGACAGGTCCCAAGCCTACACAGAAACAGAACAACAATCATGGTGTCCTTTGATCGCCAAGTTAGTGCCTAAAAAAATATAAATCTTCATCAAATGTAACACAAACATGAGGTGTGCTAATATAAATTGGGAAAAAATAAAAATAAAATAATAATAAATAAACCTCCAACTCCGTTAGGTGTGAAACGAATGTGTTTGGCAAACACCCATAAAAATTTTCGCATCATCAATCTGGGATTAACCTTGGCGCAAAAAGTCATGTCTGCGGCCAAACAACCGAATCAGACGCCGTGACTCATCCGTTACCGGAAGTCAAGATTGGAAATGACGTCATTGTGACGTAGTCGCTTTGATTGCAGGTGACAGTTTGTCGACGCGTGTTGGAGCTTCTGTTGTAAGAGTTCACTCCGTGCAGTGCTATTAAGGTTTTTTTTTTTTTTTTTTTTCTTAGAAAAATAGATTCAACGTTCGTAGGTTGCCATTTGGAACTGATTTCATTCCCTGATTCATACGTAAATAAATTAATTGATTTAAGTTTCTGTTATGTTTTGAATAGTCTTTATTCATTCTTGTTTTAATTTAACGGTAAAAAATGTGTGTTTAAACATGTTTAATATTTATAAGATAAAATATTTTATCTTACATTAATATATAATTGTTGTTTAGAGATGGAAATCTGAAAAAAAATATATATGTATATTTACATACAATCTTTTCGAGGAATTCAATACAAATTGAACGAGATTAGAAATAATTCAATAATTAATGATTTAAAACTTTAAAAATTAAAAAAAAAAAATTAAAAAAAAAAAAAAAAAAAAAATGCTGAAATCCGCTCGGCAAATTTCAACTTATCATGTGTGAACATTGGAGGACGGATGAATAAATTCAGGAATATGCCAATGTTCAATGATGCAAGATATACATGAAGCAATGGATTGGAATACTACAAGAATGGCCACATTCAAATAGCCACATGAATAGAGCAATGTTGAATAGATCAAGAACTTCATGAAGAATGAATTGTTCAAGAATCTCTAAAAGAATACACAAAAGTAAGATAAATGTCGTTGCACATTAAAAATTAAGTATTGGAAATTCTACAAGAAACGTTATCACATACAATACCCAAAAGAATAGTCGTAAATGAAGAATGAAGTATTCCATATTCTACAAGATATGTTATCACATTCAATAGCCAAGAGAATATATCAAAGTCTGAAAATTCTAGGCATAAATGAAGAATTCCAAATTTCACCGGCTCAATAGGCACCGGAAAATGCCAAAAGTGATAAATGTGAAACTTCAAAAAGAAGGAATTGATCAGCGCACTACGAGTATTTAAAATCCCAACCCAAAACATTGAAAGTGCTTCAAAACCCTACTACAAAACACTTCAAGCAAAAGCAAAATTCTTCAGGAAATTCCTGAAGATTAACGTTATTCATGAAGCATTACAAGAGGTAAGGGGCCCAAAGCACCACTTTCCGCTAAAATTTGCAATATAGTTTTATTTGCTTGGCCCTCATTTTCACATAGCGTCACGGACCTCTAACCAGGACAACATCATGTTCACACATGATAATAAAGATTGTAGTGAAGTTTAGGATAGGGGTAACATTAATAAAAATAACAAAAACGATAATTACGATAACTAAAAGCAAACGATAATTTAGGATAGCCATTCTAAAATTACAATATTAAATTAAAAATAACTAATGAGAATTTTTTTGATAATTTTTAAAAATGGTTTTATTTTAAAACTTATTTGACATTAATATTCAACATCGATTCTTTAAAATTCAATAACTTTGCAGTTGTTTGCAAAAAAAAAAAAAAAAAAAAAAAAAAAAAATAATAATAATAATAATCGCTAAATTCATTAAAAAAAAATATTATAACAGTTTTTAATTCTTCATATTAAAGTATGTTTTAAAAATTTCATTAGTGCAAATAAATTTTTTAATATAACAACTAGTTTAATGGATGAGAAGTTACAAATATTAAACAATATTTATTCACACAGCGTGATTACAATGAAAGCCCCACTTTCAAAATGCTGTAAAAAAAGAACCACCAGTCAGAATTGAGTTTAAATTTTAACTGAAGATACTTGAAGAAGAGTGAAACGGTATAGCATCAAAAAAGTTCCAAAGTGCATTAATAGATGGCGCTGTAAGTGGCATAAAGAAAGTGAATTCGGCTGCCTGTGATATTTTTAATTGAAATTGCAACTTATTTGGCATGAGTTGCACATTAAACTAACTGTAGTGTTCAACGTGCTTGATTGTTTCGGTATTTTGACGGAAAAAAATTGGAAAATTTGGAAATCACAGAAAAAATTGACGGAAAATTTCTAAATCATTCAACAGTTGTGACACTGATAGTGGAAAGTCCATTCACCACTGCAAGGTGATACCAAATTGAATGGGAAAAATTGGTGGAACTTTTTTTGATGAGATAGCGTTTCCCCCTTCTTCATGTATCTTCAGTAATTCAAATTTAAACTCATTGTGACGAGTGGTTCTTTTTTTACAGCATTTTTAATGTGGGGATTTAATTATATTCACCCTGTATATTAAATATTAGCAAATATAACCTCATATTGTTCAATTTCAGTAAAAAAATCTACTATACTTAACTTTAATCTAAGAAATACCTATTAAATTATATAATTCCATCTTTACTCATTTATAATAGTAGTTTGTGAAAAAAATCTAATACAACATCTAAAATTTCATCACATTTTATACAAATCTAAAAAAATAAAATATAAACAAATAAATAAATAAATTTATCATCACTCAATAAGTCTCCAGTCTGACACATATATGGTAACACTGTTGACAGACCCATATGAATTTTCGATAGTAGCATCCTTCAAACGATACTTGTCAAAATTTCATGACATTCTGATAATTAGTTTACAGTTGTTTTAATGACCCCAGTTTTGTAATTTTCAAAACAATGCATAAAAAAGAATTTCGTGTGTTGATTAAATATTGTTTTTTGATGGGAAAATATACTGTTGCAGCCGAACAGTGGCTTGATAAGCGTTATGGAGACACTGCACCACAGAAATCTACTATTATTGACTGGTATGCTGAATTTAAAAGCGGTCGTACAAACACTGATGATGCTGAATGCTCTGGTCGCCCAAAATATACAATTGTTCCTGAAAACATACAAAAGTTCACAAAATAGTTCTGAAAGACCTTAAAGTGAAGTTGCGTGAGACAGTTGACACCTTAAAGATATCAGGAGATAGTGTGTTTACAATTTTACACGAAAATTTGAGCATGTTTAAGTTGCTTTCGAAGTGAGTGCCGCGTTTGCTCACACCGGACTGAAAACAACACTTCGATGATTCAGAGCGCTGTTTGGAGCTGTTCAAGCGAGATAACAAGGATTTCTTGCGTCGGTATGTGACGTGGATCCACTACTACACACCTGAATCAAAATGATCGTCTGCTGAGTGGACATCAGCCGGTGAAAGCCGTCCAAAGGACCAAAAACTCAAAAATCGGCAGGCTATAACATCCGTATTTTGGGACACGCATGATATTTTTTCCCCAGACTATCTTGAGAAAGATACAACTATCAATAGTTAATATTACAAGTCATTATTGGATCGACTGAGTGTAGAAATTAAGAAAAAAAATAAGTGCTAATTACAAGCACATAAATAACATCACATACAGTAATTAATACACAACATATAACTCATTTAAAACAACGAATGGTACTTACGTATTAACGCTACCTTGGCTACAGATTAGGCGGTTTTTAAGTGTCACCAATCTAACAGCTACAGATTTGCTGATTTTTGACGCCATTTTTTAGTGCTACGAAAATGCGTGTTTAGGATTTGCCAGAAACAGAACAAGATGCAATTTTATTTTTTCAGGAGCGAAATATTTTACCAAAAAAACGAAAATGTCCCAATTCCCATGACATGAAACTTTATTTTGGTAAACGTAAGTTTTGGAAATGCAATTTCCGTCAGTGTGCTTATCATGTGGGACTTAGAAAAGACAACTGGTTTGAAGGAAGCAGAATTCCATTTTGTACAGCTTTGAGATTCATATACTGCTGGTGCGAGGAGTTGACGTCAATTAAATTGACGTTTAAGTGTAGATTGGCGCCACTTAAAAACCGCCAAATCTGTAGCTGTGGTTGGCGTTCAAAAGATAACTGCGTGCGCGTGCTTCATTGCTCTTTATTGGAGCAACTGTAGCCAAGGTAGCTTTAATACATAAGTACCCATCGAATTATACATTTGTGGAAGGATTCCACTTCTAGCTCTCGGGATGAGAGTTCTTAATTAATTAACTGCAGCTCCTGTTTTGCCGTACGTCCTCTCTGGTGAGAGTCTCGATGCCAACTGACTATTTCTTCTGTACGACGCAAGGGGCGCTCTTGCAGTGCGTAGTAGGAAACATGGTTGGGTAGGTGGAACCACGGTTACACATGTTAAATCTAAGGAAAATAATCTGAATGCGTTTTAGTCATTAATCTTTGGTAAAAAATTTAAAACTAATATCTTCTCAAAAATAAATGTGAGAGGTTTTAGCGAAAATGCTTAGAGCAAAACGAAGTTTTGGTATAATTACATTCCTAAAGAATTGATAAAGAAATAAATGATTTAACATATTGGTAAAATGAATTATAAATTGATTTAGACAGAATTAAATTAAAAATCACATCAATATGAAAAAAAAAAATTATTTGCTAAGATAAATTTGTTAAAAAAATATTTTTGTGTAATGCATTGAGGAAAAAAAAAAAAGAATTAAAATAAATAAATAAATTATTTTATAAAAATAATAAAATAAATAAATAAATTCAATTACCAAGTAAATTGTGTGAAAAAAAAAATGAACTAAGCAATAAATTCCTTTAACAACATTAATTTCGTAAGGGGAAAAAAAAAATTCTTTACAAAAAAAAAAAAATGTTGCACATGTTGGATCTTGGAATTTGCGGAAATTTCAATCAACGTAGAAAAATCTTTAAAAAATATTAAAATTTGTCATTTGATAAATAAGAAAGAAAATTATGAATTAAATATGAGACAATAATAACAGTTTTTAAGCACCAGACAATAATAACAGTTTTTAAGTTTTAAAAATTAAAAAAAATTACTGATTTATACATGAATAAATTTCAAATAAATACTTAAAAAATAACTTGGTGTGGATTAATCCAATTTGGGGCCCTACACATTTTCTTCTTACAGTACCTCGTCCCTCTCCCACAAGAAATAGAGCACACAAATTTCAATCAAAGTAGAAAGTTCTTTAAAAAATATTAAAACTTGTCACTTGAAAAATAAGAAAGAAAAGTTTGAATTAAATATGATATCCTGTTGATAAATAAAATGAATTTAGAACAGGAAAAATATCTGTTAAGCAGATATAATACAAAATTTGAAATAAACAAAAAAGGTATTAACAAGTAATATAAAAAAAAATAATAATTTTTTTAAAGTCAATTCCTACTTTTTTGTCACTATATTGCAGAAAGTCCTTTGTAAATAAAGTTGAAATTTTTCTCTTACATCTGGCGCCATCTATTGGTAGATATATACAACTTAAATAAAAAAGACTAAAAGTAATTAATTAAATTTAATTACTGAATTAATATTTGAAAAAACTGTATTAACATCAAATGTTATCCACTATAAGTTAAAAAAAATGTATTTGAACTTGAGTGGATGAATAAAATGTATTTTATGAACGATTGAAAATTTGATCAAGATAGATATAGGGAGAGTGTGAGCTAATAGAAGGAATTGAAAAAAAAAGAATGCAATCACAAAATCTTTAATCATTAAGCTACCAGATGGCGCCACATTATTTTTATTTGATTAAGATTAACTTGAAAATTTCTCAATTTTTTTTATGCACCAGATAAAGAGGGGAAAAAAAGGACTTCTAAATTATACAATTTTTAAGTTTTAAGAATTAAGCAAATTATTGATTTTGCATGGGTAAATTTTAAATAAATACTTAAAAATTAACTTACGTGTTTATTAATCCACTTTGGTGTCCTAGACATTTCTTTTTCTTACAGTAATCCCTCCCTCTCCACAAGAAATAGAGCACACAAAAATAAATAAATTAAATTAAATTAAATAATGTAATAAATTAAAACAATTCTTAAATTTATATAAATAAACATATTTAATAGACGACAATAAATTTCAGTTTTTCTAGAAAAATTTGAACAGTTTGTTTATAAATTAAAAAAAATAATTCAAATTTATTTTATTAAATGTCTAACAAAAGTTGTTACACAACGACAGTATTACCTCAAAATATTAATTATTTAATTTAATCTTTTTAGTTAGTATTTAAATAATATAATATCTTTATATATTTAAAACAAATTCTAATTTATCAAATGAATTACTTTCAATAAGAAGAAACATAATAACACATTTCCATCGATTTTAGATATTCACAATAATTAAATAAAAACAATATATTTTTGTTTATTATATACAGTTTTCTAACAAAAAAGAAACTATCTTATTTTTTTTTAAAAGTCAATTCCTACTTTTTTTTTCACTATATTGCAGAAAGTCCTTTGTAAATAAAGTTGAAATTTTCCTCTTACATCTGGTGCCATCTATTGGTAGATACATGCAACTTAAATAAAAAAACTAAAATTAATTAATTAAATTTAATTATTGAATTAATATTTGAAAAAAACTGTGTTCACATCCAGTGTCATCCCCTACAAGTTAAAAAAAAAACGTATTTCATTTCATTTCAAATCATTTCAAAATAGACAATTTGACCAGGCACTTCTAAAAACCTTGTCCTAGACCATTGGTGGCCAAAAAATAAATAACATTTTCCCGTCCCGTGAGATTTAACACACTTTTACAAAATATATTTATTTTATAATGGCCAACGTAGTGAAAACCAATGTATTAAAATAATACATTATGTGTGAATCCATGTATTCAAAAATTAACTGTCGAAATTATAAGAAATTTCTTTATTTGCTTTTTTAGTACAAAATTGTGACCTTTATTGTGTGCCTGATTTAGGCTTAATATTCATGAATGAAATTCCTTAAAAACATGTTACACAATCATGCAAATTATTTCTCTCTTATCACTCATGCACTAAGAATTATGGACATAGTATATCAAACAAGTCATGTACATAATTAACTTAACATGGCTGTTGACATAAATAAATAATATGTAAATGAAGAAGATATTTAAGGCCTCCACTTCATTCTGTAAACTCATAGCAATGTCAACCTGTGCATTATCTTTTTTTTTTTTTTTTATTATAATTCAGTAACATCGTAAATAAGGTGTTTTATTTTTCTATTTGTTATGCTTCATATTAAATGAAGTGGTATTCTCGTTTTAAATAAACACAAAAGATTTTTATTGTTTGCATTTATATACTATTGTGCCCAAAAACCAAGACCAAATATTATTTTTCAAAAACTCTTTAATTATTCTTTCACATTTATTTCATCGCCTTGAAAGTAATTCCCTCAGGACACAATGCACTTATGCCAACTGTTTTTCCAATCCTCAACGCATGCTAAAAAGTTCTCGGCAGGGATGGCCTTCAAAGCGCGCGGCAATTCACGTTGAATCGACTCAAAACGATGTCCCCAGAGTGGTCTGTTATTTAAATAATATAATATCTTTATATATTTAAAACAAATTCTAATTTATCAAAAGAATTACTTTCAATAAGAAGAAACATAATAACACATTTCCATCAGATTTTAGATATTCACAATAATAAAATAAAAACGAAATATTTTTGTTTATTATATACAGTTTTCTAACAAAAAAGAAACTTATTATTTTTTTTTAAAGTCAATTCCTACTTTTTTACAGGCTTAATCAGGCAATATTTTTAACAATATGAGATAGTGTTATAATGTTTGTATATCTCACAAAATAATATTTACAGGCAATCTTGAATTTTGTTAATATAAACTTAAATTGAGATTTAACAATAATCTTCTCCCAGCTTTAAACAATTTACATAATTGCTACATGAAATAAAGTGTAAGTTTAAAGTTTTTAAGAACTTTAAATAAAACCAAATAGTATATCAGTTTCTTTCTTTATTCCATTATTCTATAGTACCTCTAATTGCTTTTCAAGTTTCATGATCTCCTTTCTTGAAGTCGATTTAAAATTTGTTTAGTGATTCTTTAAATAGCCATAATTGATTTCTATTTTTCATTTCACAGCAGTTTCAATGATTTCATTATGATACTAGTTTTGGAGATTTAATTTTTTTCTAATTTTTATTGAATGTAAATCTGTGTATCTTAAGTGCAGTACTTCATATATATATATATAGTTGATAAGTCATATACATTTCTATTTTTTAATCTACTATTTTAATGAAAGGTATGTTATGTTATATGCAAAACACACAAAGGACTATCATCATAAATGCTACAAAAATATTTTATTTCAAAAAACATTAAAAAGCGAAAATATCATTTAGTGTACAATCCATAAACATTTATAGTAACAATATAGAATATATACTTTTCAAAGAAAAAAAAAGCTTTATACATTTTATTTTTATAATAGGAACAACTTTTAAACGAGCATCCATATCAATATAAAGTTATCTACAAATCTACTAACTACCGAACATCACAAATTATAAAAATAATTCTCTTGGAAAAATATATTTCATCGCACCAAAAAACAATTTTATCAACAAAAGATTGTAGTAAACAAATATTTATTGTTCAAAAATTTTTCAAAATATAACAATATGCAAAATTCAGAGTTCATTTCCAAGTATTAAGTAGCTGCATTATAAAAAAAAAACTTCAGTAACAAATTAAATCCACAGAAAAGAAAAGTAATCTTACAAAATCCAATCATTTGTAAAAAACAACATGAAAAATTTTTTGATAATCACAAAAAGACAAATTCTCTAATTCTACTAAACAATTTACAAGATAAGTACTTTATAAGAATACATTAAAAATTGTCACAAAGTTTTCAATATCTTTGTCAGTAAGATAATATTTGATACTTAATAAAATTAAATGAAAAAACTTTCGAACTTCTTCAAACAATGATAAATGTGCTAATATTTATAAGATATTTAAGTAATCTGTAAAAAGGAAATCATACAAACAGTAGAACATACCATTTATAAATCTTTTACTTATTTTTCACAAAATTACACATTTTACAATATAATTAATCATTAACAGTTAGAAATATTACTATCCCTAAGAAAACATTTAGCACTTAAAACTCATTTATAATTTTCATTTGTGCTTTCCAATGTATGAATAGCTTTAGCACTTTTATTTAATTCAATTCATAAAAATTGAATTGAATAAAAGAGCTGCATAAAGCTTTCAAGATTCTACTTAGAAAAATAACTAGCAGAATCAATATTATTAAATTTAACTATGTTATGTTTAACTGTTTTATGAAAAATATTAAGTTAAATTTAATTTAAAGTATCATAAATTAATGCAATATAATAATGTGCAACATTTATTGCATTAATTTACAAATAGTTTTAAATTGTATTTAATTTTCTTTTTACTAGAACAGAATATTTATTTTAGTATTTCAAATATCAAAATAGCAAGAAAGATATTTTTTTATGAACATTGATTCAATAATTAAGTAGTACAAAATCCTAAAAAACATTTTTAAATTTTACTTAAAAATTATATTTCTGAAATTTTTTTTATTAAACATGACTTTATATTCAACAATTTGATTCTATATATAATTTTTTAATTTAATTTTAAATTCCACTTGAAGTCTAAACTGGAATAGAATATGTATCTCTTTGTTTATAAAAATACCAGAGAAAAGAAATAAAAAGTTCTTTTAAGATACATACAATCCAAAAGAAAATAAATAAATTTTAAGGTGCCTTATTTTCAAATTTATATAAAATTTCAGTAAAGGCATGTATTTAAATAATACAACTAATAAATAAAGTAAAATGTTTTAAATTTTGAATGCAATGGAAGATATTTAAAATAATATTTATAGTGGCTTACACAAAAATTATAATGATTATAAGTAATTCAAGGACGAAATAATAATAATACAAAATTTAAGTAAACTTTCATGCAAACAATTTATTAAATTAAAATATTCTTATCATTGTTATATAAATAACAATTGATAAGTAATAGGAACAAAAATAAGGTTAACTATATTGAATATAAAATGCATGAAAGACAAATTAATTAAATGTATCATGGACAGATAAAAAAATGTTACATTCTTAACACTATAATACATTTGTTATTTTCATATCGAATCAAATTTTTTTTTCTTTTTTAACACAGCATTCATCTTTTATTTTTTCATATGTTATAAACAATGTTATATTACACATGAAGTTACAAGAATTTGGTTCATAAATATATAACGGAGATGCAACAGTAAACTTTTAATTTGTTTTACATTTCCATACTAAAGGATGAAATTAAATTATCAATCTAAAATTTTATGCCAACTTTACTTTTTTCTTAATTAAGAAAAGTTATATTTTAAATTCAAATAGAATTTTTTAAAATTATGATATTTATACAAGTAAATGCCTGATAAGTGGAAAAAAAAACTTCAACGAATTAACAAACAATGCTAAAATAACGTGCACATATTTACATGCTTTGCAAGAAATAAACAATAATCAGATCTCTAAAGTGATATAAACACAGATGAAATACAAAAATAGTTTTAAACAAAAAAAAGATAACCTGCATACAGATGATACAAATATTTAAGTGAAAATATTAAGTACAAATTTTATAAACTCTAAATATACATCATAACAAATAATTATTCAAGACAATCAGAAAATAAAATTTGCAAAAATTTATATAAAATGTTTAACTGACAGGTTCAAAAGGAATATTCTTCAAAAGAAATCAGTCATCTGATATTTATAACCTCATATATTAAATATTTTTAGATACATATATTTTTATAAAGGGCTTTAACGGTTTTATCTTATAAAATATACTGTATGTACAATTTTCTATAAAAATATTGTTTTTAATAAATTGTTCTATTTAACAATTATAATGAAGACGTTTCCTGAGTAAATTATTTAATAAAATTCGAATATTTGTTTTTTCAAATCACTAAAAAAGAAACATTAATTATAAAAATGCAGTTTAGAATTTTCTTCTTATTACAATAAAAGCAGCTTATTACTGCCTTTATTTACAAAAATAGTTAAATATTGTTTTATAACAATGATGTTTTTTTATTTATATGGAATAGACAAAAATCACATTTTTACTATATATGAGAGAAATTTTTTTTTAAAAATATATATTTTACAAAAGAAAAATTTATTATCTTTTATTTTATATAATAAAGTCTTAAAAGTATTACATAATTTAAATAAAAATATAAGCCCTTATAAGGGAGGAGCAATCACAGATAAAATACTCTCTCCTTTTGATTTATTAATTATATTCTACTTTTCACCCATTTATACTTTTTCATGGCTTACGAGTGGGTGAGAGTGTACACAAAAAGAGCATGGCAGTTAACTATCATACATCATTGACTTTATTTATATTTATTATATATAACAAGAAAATATAAATAATTTTTTAAAAAAGAATTTAATTTGAGCATGGCATTATAAGAATATAACCATTGTTTAATATTGGATTTGACTTTTAGCTAAGACCACAAATGATTTTAAAATTTCATTAGTCAAATAGTTGGTAATTTTGGTACATAATATTAACAGGTAAAAAGGCTTGTTTGCAAATACTTAAGTAATTGTTAAAGAGATAGATCTGCAAACTTTAATGCATAATTCGGCAATGAGTTACAATTGTCTTTATTGACAAAAAGTTGCAAATCATTGCATTTATTCACTTGAAATAACATTTGATGAGGCTTTCTGATATTAAATCAACAGAGAACATGATGTGGGGAGAGGACCATGGCCAGTGAATCTCTTGTTTAAATATCAATAAATGCATAAATAGGAATGATAGACAATAATTAAATCACAGCAGTCAAATCTGTTTATATTGGGAGAAAAAAAAAAAAATAAATAAATAAATAAACATGAGATTTTTTTCTAACTAATTTGTATTTACTTTGAACTATTGTATTAAACATTCAAAAATTAACTTTCTAGTAACTATACTGACCAAAAATACATATTTTTTCAGTAAGAAAGGATTTTTGACAAACATTTCTTATCAATTTTTAATTTACAAAAATATTCAGTTTAATTATACTGCTTTTAATACATAATATTTTATACATATATTTAGTAAACAAAAAAATATAAAGACAATATTAATTTATTAAGAATATTGTTTTATAATTTTGTTAGGACTAAAAATTATAATTATTTTTTAATTTTAACTGTGATACAAATGTATGAATTACATGAAAATTCTCATGAATATATTTATAAACATTTAAGACATCACAATATACAAATTTGAAAAACATTTGTTTAAATTGTGACATAAGGAAAAAAAAAGTTAGATCAATAATATGTAATCATTTTCAAGTAAGTTTGTTTATATATACCAAAGGTATAATATTTTAAATTATTTATACATACCCAAGGCAGTATTTTAAGATTATAAACAAACATGCATACAATAACAGAAGTGTCATAAGTTCTGGAATATATCTAAATATCAACAAATGGCACTTGCTTAAAAAAAAAAAAAAAAAAAAAAAAGCTCTTGATTATTTGAAAGATTCATTTTTTTTTACTATTCAACATGGCATACTATTTTGGATATTAATTTCAAAACTTAATATCAATCAAGAAAAAGTAGCTATCACACAATTCATTACAAAAAAATAAAATGGAAAATCTAACAATAATAACATGAACTTATAAAATGAATGCCTTAAGAATGAATATTACAGATGTATTTATATTCATTCATGTTCTAAGATGTAATAAAGTTGAAATTATTTCCAAAACAATATTATGAAAATCTTAATACATACAATGCAATTTAATGAAATAATCTTGATTTACATAAAAAAAAATTCTGTACAAAACCAAGCATAGCCTAAATAAAAAGTACTAACTAAAAATAAACACTAAATATAGACAAGTGCATTGTAAGTGTACAAACACAAAAATGGCTACTCACCATCAAATTCCAACTCAATTTTAAATCTGCAATAGCAAAATAAACAAATAGCAAAATATAACTCTTGTAATAAAAACCACACAAAAATTAAGCAGCTTGCTCACAGCTCAACAAGTTGCAAGGTCTCCTTATACTCGATGTTCTTGAACATCGTTTGGCTGTGGAGCAGCTTTTTTTGCTGCATCTCCACTGTACATTTGGAAAGGATTGGGTTTCGATTTCAGCCAGTGGTCCCACACTGATATATTCTTAGTAGGATGCAAAAGAAGATAGTATATAATCTGAAAAACAAAATAAATGTAAATTTTGTAATGTATAATAAATGTAAATTTTGTTTCACATGCAAAGAGCATGATCGATTAAGATTAACTAAATCAGGGGTGGCCAACCCGCGGCCTGCTTTGAACATTTTTCCAGCCCGTGAGATTTTTCAGGCTTTTACAAAATACATTTTATTAAAAAATTCATTTCTGCATTCATATATTCAAAAATTAACTGTCAAAATTATGAGAAAAAAATTAACTTTGATTTTAAAATAATATTCTTGTGAATATATGACAGATATTCCCTGTTTTATTTATGAGTTTACAGTTATGAGTTCGAGTTTACAGTTAGATTTTTACAACACTTACATCACAAATGAGAAATTTTCCAATTTAAGAAATCTGGCACAAAAAGTTGTTAGTGCTTTGAGTTCAACTTACACCTGCAAATAGTTTTTTTTTCAAAAATGAAATTGACCAAACACAAAACATGCTCAATCATAACGGACGCTAACCTGCAACAAAAATTACAATGTGCCAATACCCAAATTGAGATCGATTTGAAAAAGCTAAGTGAAAGAGAGGAGAAACAAATATCGCACTAGAAAAATAAATATTTTTAATGATTTCATTTATATTTATATATTTTTTTATAATTCATTTTTAGTGTTGTATATTTCTAATGTGTTTTTAGTATCATTGTTATTATATTATGTTTACATGTAAGAATAATAGCAAACACAATAATAATAACTCATTATGCTTCAATTTTTCACTCCAAATAATGTCTGTAGTGGGTCTAAATCTAATATGGGGATATATAATTTTACATGCAGCCCACGGAGTTATGATGCATTTCCAAAGTGGCCCTCAAGATCATTCGGGTTGGCCACCCCGAACTAAATGCTCCACCTCCTACTTCACTTCACACTTTTCAATTAATTAAATATTTCCATTTTCGGACAATTTTATAATAATACAATGATAAAAAAAAATAACGGTCCATAATTTGAAGTTCTGCAATTTTCTATAATGATGAGCTTAAGTAACAAAATTTAATAGAACCTTGATCCTCATGTATATTTCAAATTAATTTACATTAGTTAAATAGAGGCCATATTTGTTTACTTTTAAAACATGCATAATGGCACGAAAACAACTGAATTCAATTTTTAAATAGTTCCATAAATTTAATTGTACAGCATAGAGGGGAAAAAAATTTAAAGCATTTTTACTCTGCACGGTTTCATTAGCCAATACTTCTTTTTTTAGCAGTCAGAAACTTATATAAAAATAAATTTTAAACTCTGCAGTCAACTCATGGATGGAGGGAAAGGGGGCAGCTTCTGTTGTGATGGTAGACAGAAGTCTGACATGGCTTCGAGTCACTGAAGAAGGAGGGAAGCGCATTCCGGGAGGACATTTAGAGATAACTACACAGGATTTAAGTATCATACGGGAGAAAACCTGGAAAACTCCCACCAGGTAACACCACTAACAAAGCATGATGCTGAACATCACAAACACCATAGAGTCTCCTCATTTTTTGAAACAGTGTCTATAACAACTGCTAGTGATTGAACTTCATCCCTAATGCTCACCAGCAGCGCACATTGTCAGATATTTCAAATTCTTGATTAAATAAGTAAACAAATTTTTGAATGCATCATTATTTTTTATCTGGACAACTCTTTCATTAAATAATAATTAAGAATACAATCATTATTTCAATGAAAATGTATAGAAATTTTATTATTTTGAGAAAACTCACACAAATTTATATAAATAGATAGCATAATTTTTGTAATTTATTTCCTCTATAAATCCAGATATTCATAATAGTTAGTTACATCACTGTATTAAAAAATTTAAATTTGTACTTTCAATGATAAATGTAAAATTTTTTTCGATGATCAGTTAAGACTTAATTTATATTAAATTAAGAATGCTATCTTTCCATATAATAAATTTAAACTTTTATCAACAGTATTGTGCCAGAATTTGGCAAAGAATTTAAATGTAGCAATAGAGCTGAAATTTAAGATGAAAACTAGAAAAAATTTCATTTTTTGAGATTAGAAAAATGTTTTGGCACGAACAAGTCTTACTAGATTAGTTATTTAATTGCTAAGATATATATTAAAAAAAATTACTTATAATAATAAATAAGCATTTGAAGAATTAATAATATGCCACTTCAAATGTTGTCTCATAATACCATTACAAAATACTGTGCTATGAAGATAAAATTAGAACAAATCATTATATAATAAAATTATTGCAATTAAAACTTTTTCTTTTTTTAGTAAATGTTATCACAATAGGTAAATAAAGATTTTGAACTATTTAATAAATAATGGTAAACTTACCATAACAACTAAACCCAGAACAAAACTCAAAAATTGCATGAACATGGCAGGATATTTATAAGATACATGTGCTGGGCAGTAAATAAACCAGGCACACATCAGGGCTGAATTTTCCAAGAAAGTAACCACATAGTAAAATGTGAATCTGCGTCTAGTTGGACTGTCTTTGGGATTAAAGTAGCAAAATATAAAGATTATTCCAAGAACAATATTGTAAAAGACCTCTCCACATCTGTAAAGTAAACAATAATATTTGTACTCAAAAGGCATATTAAAAAAATAAAAATCAACATCAAAATATATATTAACAAATAATCAGGGATAAAAAAAAAATAAAGAAAGTTAACATACAGATATTATAACAAAACTAAATTAAATGAAATAAAATTATATAAATATAAGATAGATGAGTTTTGTGATTTAGCTAAAAAATTATAAAAGTTTATAAATCAATTATATTATTAATTATATAATAAAATATAAAAATGCATATAAAAAAATTCAACCAAAACTCCCCAAACCATTATATTTTTTCAGTAATTATGAGAAAAATTTACTCCTGCAGCAATTTTTAATATAGATTTCATGCACTTCACATAAAAAGATGGAATGTTGTTTTTTATAATTAAATTATTCATTTTAGTTCATCATGTATTAGGTTACATTTATTAACTTACAGACTAAATAAAAAAAAAATTACTAAGATACATTTCTTTTCTTTAGCATATTTGATTGAATGTCATCATGAATACTATATCAACTTTTTTATATTATATAAATATAAGATAGATGAGTTTTGTGATTTAACTAAAAAATTATAAAAGTTTATAAATCAATTATATTATTAATTATATAATAAAATGTAAAAATGCATATAAAAAATTCAACCAAAACTCCCCAAACCATTATATCTTTTTAGTAATTATGAGAAAAATTTACTCCTGCAGCAATTTGCAGGATTTCTCCAGATAGAAGATTTCATGCACTTCACATAAAAAGATGGAATGTTGTTTTTTATAATTAAATTATTCATTTTAGTTCATTATGTGTTAGGTTATATTTATTAACTTACAGACTAAATAAAAAAAATTACTAAGATACATTTCTTTTCTTTAGCATATTTGATTGAATGTCATCAGGAATACTACATCAACTTTTTTATATTATATAAAAAAAAATTAAATTTTGAAAGATATCTATCCTTTATAAACATAAGCTAAAATACAACAAAAATTTATGAAATTTTGTTTGTTTGTTGTGTTATTGTTGTCAATGGTTGTCAGTTTTGTCAAACAAAATAAACCATACATTTAAGATTCAAGAAAATAAGATAAAATAAATAATCAATGTTCATTTAATAAAGATTTAAAATAAGAGAGTAGATCTGATAAATGTTAGTATTATTTACAAAATATTGATAAATAATTAAAAGGAAAAACAAACAAAAGAAACCTCATATTACAAAAATCTTCAAAAAATAAATATTACTCCCGAGTCAAACAAAATAAAAAATCTAATTTAATTTTAAAATTAATTTATATTTTGATGTGTATGTTCTATTGTCCTAGGACTGTGATTTCTAAACTTTCTGATTCTGGATAGCCTAGCTTAAATTCCGGTTTTCCCAAAGTATACAATGACATACTTCAGTCGTGAAATAATAATTATTTTTAAATAATATAATCACTCTTACATAAGACAGCAGGAAAAAAATAGTGGAATGGATGATCCTACTGATCGTCACACAATTTCTCAAACATTTTGATTGAACTAGACACATACACCCTGTGCTCCTTATTCATATTATTTTTCTAAATAGCAAAATTTAGTTTTAATTACTGAAACAGTTAATTTAGTTTCACATCAATAAGAAACCACAAATGAAATTAAAATTTTTGGAGTCCTCCCTCATCATTTAGGATTAAAATTGCAAACAAAATTATGAAAATGCATTATTTTGCAGTGCTCTTTAGAGGTTACCATGGCCCATAGCCAGAAAACTCTCTTCTTAAAGACATTAATCAATCTTTTCAGCCCAGAAGACAGATTTATTATTGCAATTATTGTATAATTCCATTTTTATACTTGATATAGATTAGAAATTATACCACTGTACATAATACAATACCCATAAAGGAGGTCAGAAAGTAGAATTTAAATTTTGAGAAAGGGAAGAACATCATTTATCATTAAAATGATTATGTTTAACTTAACAAGTCTACAAGTTGTGGATATAATAAAACTAAATTAGATGTAAAAAAGATAGATGTCTAACTAAAATAGATTGGGATGAATTCTTGCAATAAAGGTCTATTCAATAAACAACAACAAATTTTTGTTAACTATAACTAAAATTTTTTTACATTTTTATGTTATATTATAATATAAGAAACACGAAAATATATTACCAGTTTTTAAAATATAAACTGTTAAATCATTCTAGGAATGTAGCACTTTTTCTAACCTTACCAAATAATTATTAAATAATGATTGACTAAAAAAATATTGTTATACTTAAAAATGACATAATTAAGCATTATTTTTTTGAACAATAATAAAATGAATTATGGTTAAAATACATCAGCTAAACTTACTTATTATCACAGAATTCTGTGCCCATAAAACGTATCCATAAGAACATAACTGCATAACGAACGGCACAAACCATAAAAAAGTAGCTTGGAAAGACTGAGGCAAAAAGACCGAGAGCAAGCACTCGAGACGCAACATCAAAAAATCTCCATATCACTTGGACAATGGATCCACATAAGGTCATATTCTTTTTTTCTTCCAAAGAATAACGTAAGGCACGTTGATAAGAAGCCAGAGCCCAAGCCAAAGATATAAGTGATGAAAACATAGATATCAGTTGAATTATTTCTGAAAAATAATTAAAAAATTGTTAATAAACACCTCATAAGATAAAAAAAATATTTTATCTTACACTTCAACTGTAGATTAATAAAAAATACTGCAAATGTCATTAAATTATTTTATTGAAATAATAGTTATTGATTTCAATCATATAAGGTATTTTCTTTTCAAATTAAATTATCACAGTGAATGTTTATTACATTTAATAACTTTAATTAATAATAACGATAACGATTAATAACAAATTTAACTTTTTATACATCATATTTTATATTTTTAAAAGCTATTTCTTTTTTATTTATACAGAGAGAATAAATTTTAGAGATAATAAATATTTGGTTCCTTTTCTTATATATACTTATATGAATATTCAATGAATAATTTTTAAGCTACATAACAAATTTTATTACAAAATAATCATTTTTTCAACCACATGGTAAACTAAATACAATGAATATTATTATGGGACACTAACAAATCTGATTAATACTGCTCTGATGTGACAAATTAGAATTTCTGACTCCAGGAAGTTTATCCTGATAATTTCAAAATAATTTTAAATAAAAATATTTTTTAAAATATTAACATGCAAGATCAATAAGAATATGAATAGTTTTTGTAAATCACTATGAATTGGTTTGATGGCTAAATGTGACAATTAAGTTGTTTTGTTTACTTCCAAATTCAGGCCATTATAATAAACACCTGATAAAGCTCCAATTCTATATGAGATCTATAAAAAAATTATTTATCAAACATATAATGGCTAAATGTCACAAGTTGCAAACTCAAGATGAAATTAAGTCAAATTGTTGGAGAGCTGAAGATCTTTTAACAATACCCAGCAATCCATGATGACATGCTGTCACCCAGTTCTGTCTTCTGACTGCCTAGCAGAACATCTCTATCGCATTAACATCTTTTCGAATCCTGGCTGCCCCCGAACAGAGACCACCTCCAACGATGTGAGGTACTTGACAGCGACTCAAAGACAACGCTTTACTGCCGTGCGAGATAATTCTTAAGGTAAAGACTTTGGTCATCTTTGTATATTTTTTTGAATATTTATTCTTTTGTATTTGTTTTTTGCCTTGATATTATTATTATTATTTTACTTATACTTGCCTTGCCATTGGAAATAAAATAATAATAAACATCTAAATTTATTCCTGTCATTAAAACTAAAATAAATTATTACTATACAATGTAATGAGAACAAACTTTGTCAATGAAAATCATAGTTACCAGTCCATGTGTAAAAGTTTGGAGAGTCAGCTTGAGACAAGGCATAAATATACAGTTGAAGAACAAGTTGTGGGGCAGCTTCCATGAAACACTCAAAGAGACGTAGTAATGTAGCATCTGCATCTTCATATATCATCTGTTTATATAGATCAACTTGATCTTGAACGTTTGATTTGTTGCGATTACTTTTTAATCCATAGTAAAGAGAATCCATATACCTGTAGTAAATATAAGATAGCATATTTTAAAGAATTGATAGTCAATTTTTATTTTATAAGTTATCTTATATAAAATCTGTTCTTATTTTAAAAATATATATTTGAAATAAATTCTGTAATTAATTAAATTCAAAACTTTGCAATTTTAAATATAGTTAAAAATTGAGTGAATTAGATAAAGACTTATTTATAATAGTATTACTATAGTTATTGTAAAATATAAATATCAAATGGTTTTGTTTTAAGATAACTGAAGTAATTTTTTTTCGGTAATTATGCATGGCTCCCTATATGAAAGATTATATTTAACATATTTTTATCATGTATATCAATAAAATTTTTATAATAAAATATATATCAAAAAATTTTTTTTATTAAATTAAAGTTGGTAGACAAAATTTAACTTGCACCACACTAAAATTCTTTTTTTTTTTGGCTTTTATAATTCAAAATTTTCTGAAAACAATGATAATAAATATGAAATCGTATTCTTTATTTGATAGTAGCAAAAAATAAAATTACTTAGATCTCTTCTTTATAATAAAAATAATAATTGAAATATTAAAAATAATCATACATTTATGTTACCTGAAGTCATTAATTCCATCATATTGTAAGAAAGAAAACTTAACGATGTTATTCACAGCAAAATTAAACCAAAATATATCCTGTTAAAACACTGTGCATTTTTAGACTTACGAGATCTGTCAAAAAAGGTAATAAAGTGAAGGAACTGGCTCAGAAAAGGATATTTATTACAATTTATGGCAAATTTAATTTGTTTTGTTCAATGCATTACTCACTGGAACTCGTTTAACGACACATTCTTACTTTCTACTGGGAAAAAGCATTCATTCCTTTACTTCATTTTAAAATAACTGCTTTGATGACATTGAATATGTGTAATGCTTTCTTAACAGACACCAATGACTCAAAACAGGTTCTCTTTAGCAGATTCAATTTTTAGGAAAAGGAAAAAAATTGCATGATATTAAAATCAGAGTAATATAGAGGATGTTCCAGTGTTACAATTTATTTTTCAACTAAAAACTGCTTTCCAGAGAGTTCTATGAAAGAGCTGTTTTAGAGTGAAAGAGCTGTTTGTTTTGGTGGAAGAATCATTGGAATATTTTTTTAAATGTCAAGATCCCATAAAATTTTCTACACAGTATCTTTGTGAATATTGGAAGTTTTAGATATTATTTAGACACCCAGTGAAAGGTTTTCTTAAACAATTTTGCCATTTTTTTTTGCACATTTTGTTCAACACTTACAGCATATGTCATTCTTCAACTTCTTCATAACTTTTAGTAAACTATTCGTGCCACTCTAACACTTGCTTATGGGTCTGAGTTAGCATCTGTAAACATTCTGGTGTTTGTTCAATTTCACCAAAAATTTCAAATTCGCACACCTAATTTTAAAACTTGATATTTTAATGAGTAGTGAGGTTAAATGAAAGTACACTTAATCAAGACTAGCAAAACTCAGAGGATTTATGAAGTTTGCTCTGTAGGTTCAGACACGTACAAGGTCACAGTCCTTGAGCTGTTGCTACATTCAAAGGACCAGTTTGGTTACTTTATAGCCAAACCTCCTGTGTGTGTGTGTGTGTGTATACACTAACAATGCCTTTAGTACATATATATCTATATATATGTACTAAAGGCATCTTGCTGCTTTTCTTACTAACAATTCATCACAACACAGAACATTAAAAAAATTAGTAGTACATAAATATATAATGTTTTAAAATTTACAAATTTACACTGGTTTATGTTTATTTCACATCTGGGCCAAAGGCATCCCACCATTTATGGGTGATTGGTATGATTAAAACCTACAATTTTTTTGTTACAAATCAGATCTAGGACTCAGATGAAAATATTACATTACATTAACCAAAAAGGAAGACAATAAATAATATAAAATTTGAAGATATGCTCTATTAAAAAAATGTGCAAACAAACCTTAGTAGTGGACCCATCTGTAGCACCAAGAAAACAATCCTCAACACCCATCTTGTCGTTGAAACTGGTGGTAATCTCTTTTCATCTGCATCTACTAGATACCACCGAAGACTAAAACCAGTCATTGTTAAAGAAGGCACAGCAATAAAACACACTGTCAGCGTAAACCACCAAATATTGCCATTTTTATAATGTACTACAGCAACAAGCAGATCAAATGCAACATCCAGAAAGAAACTGCATATTGAAACTATAATACCTAACATATCTAGTGTAGAAAAGTTTAACTTTTTAGGTAAGGCATCTGTGGTATCGTAACCTTTAATTTTGATTTTTTTCAAAAACGGGCCGGAATTGCGTCCAAGTTTGGAATTCGGATTACGTCCATCCAAATCAGAGTCATCTGGGGAATCAGTTGCAGACTCGTCTCCTCGGGATTTGTTTTTCGTTGCATTCATGGTGAAATTTTTGGTTAAAAACTTAAAAATGAGAACTTACAAAGAACGGAGCATTATAAAATGAATGTGGAAGGAAAACAAAGGAGATAAAAAATGACAACTAAAGGGGAAAACGAAAGTAACTGGGGAAAATACACAGGAAACAAATGTAAACATAAAAGAAAGATGAGTAGTTTCTGTTCTGCTTATTATTATTCAAATTTTCTTAAAACTTAATATATGTTTGGTTTATTTTATTTTACTGTCGGATGAATGGTGATAAAACAGTTTCTTATAATAGATGTTCTTAATTGTTGTAAATGCCTTGAGAACTATAATATTATTATATATTTCTGCTTTTTGTTCCATCATTCTGAGCTCTTTATATCAAAAATTCCTGATTACAATCTTCCTGATCCCAAATTTTATGTTACATTTTCATCACCAATGATTTACATTTTTCTTTCTTTCTTTTTTCTTTTCATAATTCATACGATTACTATTATCTATTCATCCTGACTTTTCTTTCCTACTTCCATCACAACCATTGGGTAGATGAACGCTTCGCATTCAGGCACCTGACCTCTCTATTCAACTTAGTAGCAGTTTAATACAATAGTTATCATAATAGTTGTCAACTTAGTGGATTCCGCAAAACGTTTCCTTCTTTTTAAGTCAAGTTACAAATGTTATTCAATTTCTAGGATACATTTTTGTGATTGCATCACTTTAGAAAACTAATTTATAATTAATTTCATTAATTTATTTTTGCAGTTTCATTAATTTTGATCTTTTGAAGGAATAAAAGCATGTATCTAATAAACATGTTATCGCTCGAATACATTTTTTCTTTTAAAACAAGTTATAATAAAAAGAATTAAAACAGTTTCTCATATAATCTTAAAGAAGCTATAACACTTATATGTACAGTTTTTTTCCCCTGAGTTTATTACTTATGCTGTGCATAGTGAAAGAGCATGAAAAAATCATCTTTAGTTATTTTTAATTAAATAAAATTAACAGTAAATGAATTTTTACAATTAATTTGTTTTTTGTAAAATTCCGTTTTACTACTATTTATTTCAAAAGCATTATTATAAGAAAAATTACGAATGAAAAATTGCATAATTTGTGAGTTGAAATTTGTATTTAATATACATAGGATGCAAATAATATTGATACCTCGCCTAAATATTCCCTTTTTGTAGACATAATTTTATTACAAAAATGAGGCTTATACTCCTACTCACACATGGAATTTTTATATTTAAAAATTCAATATTGAAAAAAAAAAAAAAAAAAAAAAAAAAAAAAAAATCTAATTTTAATTTACTAGGATTTTTAAAAAAAATTTTTCTTTTGATTTTTACAAAGTCTTTTTTTTTTCATGTTTCTGGCCAATTAAATTCGAAGTTTTCGATATTTAGACGGGGAATTTCTTCTTGCAAATCTGCCATTATATCTGGAAGATCCAATTATTCTTCGAACAGTTTTTAAAATTACATGTATTCCTTTACGTTCTTATAATTTTTCTGTACGTTTTGCAGCCGATTATCTTAGGATTTGCGTTGATTTTTCGAATGATAATTTGCGTCATTCCATGAGTCAGCTTGAAGTGCTTAGCAAATTTGGATTTACTGGTTATTGTACTACACTTTTTATAAATTTTTTGTTAGAAAAAAAAAAAAAAAAATTCGAGTCACTTAAATTAATTGCTAGAGGAATTTTGTTTTATGAATGTAATCGTTTTATAAGAGAAATTAGCAATTAATTTTGAGAATTTCTAACGAAGTATGCTTGTCTGATCAAACGACAGAGAATATAATTTATATAAATAAACATTTTATAAGCATTCCAAACAAACAATTTTATTTATTAAGGCAAGTTGTGTTTGAAAAAATATTTCTTAATTTCGATCGAAAAGTAATGTAAAGGATAACTTTGTTAATCTTAATAGCATGCAAAATATTTTGGCCGATTTATTTGAGATCCAAAATATTCTTTTAAAATATTTTCGGAATTAGGAAAAATATTACAAGGACATCCAAGATGGATGTCGAGAAGGGTTTGTTTAGGATCATTATCTTGAAGGTTGATCATTATCTTATTCTCTCCAATGCCCAAATTTTGGCTGATTGCTATAATTTCTTTTGTAGTATGCAAATACGAAAGATTATTTCCCCCATTAGGCGCCAATTTGTAGCAGATGTCATCGTTTGTTTGTGCAGCTGGAACTGGGTGTGGTCGAATAGAGTCATAAGTCCAATAACACACAAATTTATTTTCACAGCACCACAATTACAATTAAAGATAATATTTAAGAGAGAGGAGGATTTATATTATTTATTTTGTGCATCCTACGCGTAGCCGAATTACGGGTTTTCGGCTTAGAAATGGAATCCTTCTATGAATGTATAATCATCTGTGTGTTAAATATTGTATATTTCTAATTGCATGTGTGTGGTGTTTTTGCGTGTGTCAATAAAGCTGGGAGCTCTCCAACCTGGGCCTCAAGTGTCTCCACCCAGCCACACCCAGTTACAATCTGGTTGATCAACCTGCACACTACATGTTTATATTAAATCAACATTCCAAACTTTCCTTCAGAATAGAATAATGATGATAAACAAATTATTAATTAAAAAAAAATTAACTTGTACCAAATGTATTTTTTCTGGTTAATTTTTGTGTTTTTAAGCTACTGTACGTATGGATAAATTTATTATCCATTAAATATACGGGTATTGTTTTCGGAAACGGGGTTTTTCGTGTTCTTGACCACTTTCAATTTTGAACATCTCTGAAATCTGTAATTTAAAAATTCTATTACGAGATTATTTGTACATAAGATTTATTTAAATTTTTCTTCTTTGAAATCGTAGCTACGAATCAGTTATATTGTTCAAAAAGGAAATTGAAGTTTTTAAACAGGTCATTAATTAAATATTAAATTGAAGATGACAGTTGTTGTAATATTTTTTTAAAATATGCGAATCATAAATTAGAAACAAAATAATTGATTAATTATTAAATAACTTTATGAGTAACCTGTATATCGGCCCAGCTGATTATTGTTATTTTTTTTTTCAATAAAACTTGCCATTGTGTTATTAACGGAAGCTAGGAAAACATCAGATAATAAATACCTGTACTAAATTAAAAAATATATAATTTTTTTTAATAATCCTAAATGTCCAATTATTTTTTTGTAGAAGAGGTGAAACACTTTCTATAATGTATGGAAGTCTTAAATGAAATGATAATTTTGGCCAAATCGAGAAAAAGGGACAGGTTGGGATTTGGCGACTTTTTTTGGTCGACAAGTAGGCCAAAATCGCCAAATGGGGTAACCAAGGTTTTCCTTTTACCTGATTGGCCAAGACTAATTACGCGTTTTAATTCGATTATTGGAAAGTTCCAGAACAATTATAAACCGTATTTTTAATACTCATTACTAGAATGAATTAATTTAAAAATGTTTGCAATACATTATTTTTCCATTTTTCTTTTTGTTTTGTATATCTATAATCTGTTATTAGAATACATTCTAAAAGTGATACGAATAAAAATTAGAATTATATTAAAATATTAAAGAGAAGGATATTATTTAGCTTATTTGATTATAATTAAAGTCTCACTTTCAAAATGGTGTAAAAAAAGAACCACTCGTCACAATGAGTTCAAATTTGAACAGAAGCTACTTGAAGAAGGGTAAACGATATGACATCAAAAAAAAAAAGTTCTAAAAAAAATTCTACCGATTTTTCCCATCCAATTTGGTATGACCTTGCCGTGGTGGATGGGCTTTCCACTAACACTGTCACAACTGTTGAAGGACTTGGAAGTAATTTTTCCGTCAAAAAACCGAAACCATCAAGTACATTGAACTACAGTTGCTTTAATGTGCAAGTCATGCCAAATACGTTGTCATTTCGATTCAAAATATCACTGGCAATCGAATTCACTTTCTTTGTACCGCTTACAGCGCCATCTATTAATGCATTTTGGAACTTTCTTTGGATGCCGTACCGTTTCCCCCTTCTTCAAGTATCTTCAGTTCAAATTTGAACAGATTGTGACTAGTGGTTCTTTTCTTATAACTTTTTGAAAGTGGGACTTCAATTATAATCACCCTGTATTCTAAAAGTGATAGGAATAAAATTTAGAATTAAATTAAAATACTAAAATAGAAGAATATTATTTAACTCATTTGAATATATTCGAAAAATTATGCTAGTAAATAAATAAAAAAAAAGAACAGTATTTGAATATATTATATAATCCAACATATTCCACATTTCGAAAAATGCTTTCTAGGGAACGAATAAAAGTTCACTTTTATATTCTAAATCCAACAGCAGCCATTGAAAGCTTCACTCAATTTTGCCCTTTTGTTGTTAACCCTAAATTAAGAATCTTCTCTTTCATCTTCTGTCATTGTATTGAGAAATAATAACTGTAGATAAGAAGAAAAAAAGAAAAGTCAAGGACTCTGTTCCTGTTGTTTGTAATTCGAAATTATCTCGCCATTTGTGTCAAAAGACCATTATTCTGGTTTAGCACGATTGTTGAATTTTTTTTCATTTTTATTTCTATTAAGAATAACATCAGAATTATCAAGGTGAAGAAATAAACAAGATTTTTATCGTTCCTTTGCTTCGTCGTATTACAAACAAAAATCTTATCACTGTAAATGTTCTGTTGTAAGTTTTCGGTACTTGTACTTAAAAATTGAACGCAGATCTTTTATAAAATATAAGAATTTATTTTTACATTTTTTTAAAGATGTTCATGTATTGATTTTACTTAAAAAAGTTACGGTTAGTAGTTTTTGAAAGATTTTAGATCTTGATAAAAAATTGAAAACGTGTAACATGTTCCAACCCTACTTTTTTAAATGAGATGTCTTATTTCTTGATGTAGAAACAATTTTCTTTATAAACGTTTAGAAAATGCTTTTTTATGTCAAAAAAATTTTTTTTCCCTAATTTTTTTTTTTTTACTTAAAACATTTTTTTTTTGTTTGTTAAAAAAGCAACAAGTATTAACGAAACATTAACTAAAAAAGTTGTCTTTACTTAGCATTACTTATTTAATTACCTATATTACTAACATTACTTAAATTGAAAAAAAAAAAATTTTTTTTACACCACACAAATGCCAGGTTTTATTTAGTATTTGTTAATTAAATAGCATTTATGAGTATGCGAAAAAAATAAATTTAATAATGTAACAGGACTTTCTCCTACGCACTGGCAAGAGCGCTCTTTGTGGCGTTCAGGAGAAATGATCAGTCGGCCTCGAGACTCTCACTCGACGGGAAGTACAGCGCAACTGCGCTCCTGCTGAGAAACATTTAGTTTATAATCTCTCATCCCGAGATGAAATATATTTATCGCAACCTGCCTATTAGTTGGTCTACATACTCTCACTCAGAGAGGAAGTGAATTTCGCGCATTCTGTGCGTAGCTGAGTATCGGGTTTTCGGCTTAGAAGTGGAGTCCTTCCGCAAATCTATAACTATGTCTTTAAATGTGTTAAATATTGTATGCTTCTAATTGTACATGTGTGGTGTTTGTGCGTGTGTCAATAAAGCTGCGAATTCTCCAACCTGTGCCTCAAGTATCTTAACCCAGTTACAATCTAGTTGCCCAACTTGCATATTACAGTTCTAATTTAATTCATGTATTCTAATAATGTACTTTAAATTCTTATTTATTAATTTGAAACATGATATAAGAGATCTTATATCATTTGCGTAACTTGTATAATTTTTTTCTCGTCTTTCTTTAATCACATCATTTGATATTTTTCATATCGTATCATTATCAGTTAAAAATATACAATTATATATAGTATGCCAAATAAATATAAAACCTATTTTCTTAGATATCCAACTTATTTTTATTTAAAAACTTTCTATTGTGAAGTTGGAGTATTTAATAATTATTGAATTTTCCTCTTTATGTAGATGACTAGTTAATTAGTAACTTTTTTCTGAAAATGCAGCGTGGGGATTATTTAGTTTGTAGCATATAAAAGTCAAATTAAAATTTCCTTCAAAATCGGAATTAAAAAAAAAATAATAAGTCGCTTTTATATTCCAGTAAACAGAACTGAAGGAAATATATTTAAAAATACAGGATGATTATAATTAAAGTCTCGCTTTCAAAATGCTGTAAAAAAAGAAATCAAATTTGAACTGAAGATAATTGAAGAAGAGGGAAACGGTATGGCATCAAGAAAAAGGTTCCACCGATTTTTTTTCATGCAATTTGGTCTGACCTTGCCTTGGTGGATGGGCTTTCCACTCACAGTGTCACAACTGATGAATGACTCGGAAATCCTTTTTTCCGTCAAAGAACCGAAACAATCAAGCACATTGAACAGTGCAGTTGGTTTAATGTGCAACTCATGCCTTTAGATCAGGAGTTTCTAAACTACTGTCCGCTGGCCGACTAACGACGCTGGCCCGCAAGCACCATCAATCCAGCCAGTCAAAGTTTATTTTGCTTACGTGTTAAAATTTACATTGAGCAAATCCTACAAAATAATAATCAGATGTGTTTATGTAACGACCCATTAACAAACGCAATAACTGGCATCAGGGCCGGATTTTCCTATAGGCTAAAAACAGTAAACACTGAATCGAAAATAAGGAGAAATTCTACCCATATGACTAATAAAACTTAAAATTCATAATAATTCACACTTAAACTATAAATGCGAATTATTAGGAAATAAATTTATCTGAATTTAATGTGCTTTAATCTTCAATGTATTGAATATATTTAATTTAATTTCATAGAAAATAAGATCCTTTTTATTGCATATTTTACTTTCGTAGTCAAAGATTTTTATGATGTGAATTTTGTATCTTTGTAAATGTTTGATTAGTTATTGTTACAAGTACTATATAGGGTGCTGAGAATAAATGTCCAAATAAGTGTTCTCGACTTTTTTTTTATTTCTCATCCGTGCCAGATTTTTTTATAAAGATTAGTACTCATCCCAACATGTTTCATTTAACATATTGATATATATATCACAGTAATGATGTATTTTATTATTATCTCTCATGTAATTTAAACACTTAAAAATGGGAGGTGAAAGAGCCTCATAAGTGGAATAGCCTAGGGTCTCTTTTCATCTAAATCCGACCCTGACTGGCATGCTTAATGAAATTGAACATAACTGTTATCAATGATATGAGATTTGCTCTAATAACTTACAACAAGTGAAGTAAATAAGTAATCCATGCAATGAGATTAAACATTATAATTATGATTAATGTAATTTATGTGGCTGCAAATTTGCACTGAAAATTGTTTACAATTGCGAATCAGTTTAGTTGTGGATTTTATCAGCAGAGACTTCAAAAACTCATCAGTTAACTTGGAATTGTAAATATTTTTTTGTATATTTCATTTAGTGGAAACCTCGACCAAATTCTCAACAGCACCCAGATGAAGTGTTATAAGGATCCCACACAAAGAAGGAACAAGCAGAACACAGCAAGCATACAGCAATCGGCACTAAGTCGGTCTCGCACACCACAAAAAGTCAAAGAGGGAGAGAGGGCATACACTTTATTTCAATCCATGAGACCCCTGGCCACCCAATACAATTGCAAGACTTCTCCTTGGCGCTGAGCCTCCCTGTTCAGTCCTAGACATTTCGAAAATGTTCTCAATTCATTGTTCCAGCTCTACATATTGGAAAAGTGTTCGAGGCGAGGACACCTGTTTAGGTGTTCCGCAAGACAATAGTATCCGGCTATCGAAAGTTGGCAACCGCTCTTTTACGTGGTCTAGTGTTAAAGATTTTCCAGCTGTCTTGAATAGTGTGTCACTTTTTAGCCTTCAGATTTAGTTATGAGATTATGCTGGGGTTCATCTCGATGAGTTAATTTCGCAAACTGATATTAAAAAAGAATATCTCAGTGATGCTGTACCGACAATCTTGCATATGAAGATGTACTCGAGAAAAATTCAGAATTTGAAGAACACTGCTATTTCATTAATCACGTAAGGCACTACAGTCCTTGTACTCTTACTAACTGTTCCATTTCATACTTAGAATCTCTCTACTGCTACCCCTACTGCCTACTGAAATGGCTCACTGCCAAATTCTCTCCTGCCAAGGAACCCAAGAATATCTCCGTTAACAATAAATTTGAAAGTTTATCGAATGAAATTCCTTTAAACGAGTATACTCCTAAATCAAATTCCAAAACATTTCCACCTTTAATAATTAAAAATTTTTTTAACGAACTTCTTTCTTAGTTTGATTCCATCACCAATGAAGACAGCAATTTAAAATTATACGGTGATTATATTAAATTGTTTCCTACCGACAATGTCCAAAAACTTAAAAGTTTCTAATTTTCTTAAACAAAACTCTTATATTTTCTATAGTATTATTAGCAAAGCAGATCGCCTCTTAAAAGTTATTTTAGGCTACAATCCCGACCCTATTAACCAACTCACTAGTGGAAAAGCTAAAAATAAGCTCTCCATCTGGCAAATTATTCTTGAAAGATCTGACCGTAATATTATCACACTTGTTCGTAAACACCAACCAAAATTGTGAATTAGGGTTAATTCAGTATGCTGGTATGATGACCTAATTAGGTCTTGTCTCTTGGGGTGTAGTGAAGGAATAATATAGTAGGCTAAAAAGTTTAGAGACCACTGATTTGGATTATTATTAAAACAAATATCTTTCAAACATATTTTAAGTTCATTTATATCGAAATTCAATGATGTCATGTGATGAGAAAAATGATGAAAAAAATGAAAAAAATTCATGATGAAAAAAATTCATGAGTCTCATGTGATGAGAAAAGTAATAATCTTTTTAACTTAAGAAAGTTAAAAAGGTTATTACTTTTCTCATCACATGAGACTTAAAGGCTCTGAATAAAAATTTTTTGAAAAATCTTTTATTCTAAATTTGATTTTTATATCCTATTACACGTTATTAATTTTAAATAAAATTATGCATACATTTAAAAATTGATAAACAAAAAATAAAATATTGTAACAAACTTCTAATTTATCAACGAGCCAATTGCGAGGTTTCAACAGAAGATGATGAGATGGTAGAACCTATTCCTTTGATCCAATCATCTGCCTCTAATTGATATAAGACGTTTTTCTCAACCAATCGTGTACCTGCTGGTTTAACCTTCTAGCTAGAGGTTTAATGAATATCTGCATGCAGTATATATAGAATTCGTGTGAAAAAAACTGATGTATTCGATGTTTAAATATTAATTCTTTCTTTTTCTGATCATTAAAATGCAAATAAAATTATTAAAAATTATCCTTCATCAGACCAAATTGTTTAATGCCATTGTGTTATAATGCTGAAATTCTTTTTTAAAGAAATTTAATTAATAAATTTGAATTTCGTGAGATTTATAATAATTTGATAATGGGCATAAATAATAAGTTTCTGGGCTCTTATGTAATTGTCCCTTTAAATTAATTTTTTTCCTTCTGTTTTTATATGTAAAAAATCTTGAAAAGTTATTCCAAAATAAAATATCGCCACACTTGGGGATTTTGGTGATGTTGAGAAGGGAATTTCATGAGATTTATAATAATTTGTTAATGGGAATAAATAATACTTTTCTGGATTCTTATATGAATGTTTCTTTAGATTATTTTTTCCTTCTGCTGTTATATCTAACAATTGCAGAAAAATTATTTTAAATAAAATATCGCGACACTTGGCGATCTTGGTCACAAATTTGGCGTTGTTAAGAAGGGAATTTCATGAGACCTATAATAGTTTTATAATCGGCATACTAAATAATACTTTTCTAGGCTATAATTGTTGCTTTAAATTATTTTTCCTTCTGCTGTTATATCTAACAATTATAGAAAAGTTATTCTAAATAAAATATCGCCACACTTAGGGATTTTGGTGATGTTGAGAAGGGAATTTCATGAGATTTATAATAATTTGATAATGAGCATAAATAATACTTTTCTTGGTTCTTATATGAATGTTTCTTTAAATTATTTTTTCTCTCTGCTATTATATCTAACAACTGTAGACAAGATATTCTAAATAAAATATCGTCATGGTTGGTGCTTTTGGTGAAAAATTTGGCGATGCTGAGAAGGAAATTTTACTATAACAGATATGTCGTATGTTTCATTATCGATTTAAAGAAGTTAAGAAAAAACTTGTTTCAGGTTAAAATAAAATTTATTTGTAAAACTTTGTATAGAAATAGGGATAGTTACGTCTTCAATTTATGACGACTGCATATAACTCACTACTTCCGGTCGACTGCAGAAATAGGAAAGGCACTCAGGATTTCGAATGTTGTTCACTTCCGGCACAATATTTGTGTGGATGATCTTCTTCACTGTGCTCTCCATTCTTTTACCATTGATGTTATACTAAGAAAACAGTAATATGTTAATTAATGACAATGAGTTCTGCTTCAATATAAAATAATGATAATCTTATTTCATCTAATATCATGTTCATCAGAAAAAACAGAATGAAATTTTTTATTAATTTAAGTTTCAAGTGAAAATAGTTTTTATACCAGTCCTTATTATAACTTTATCAAGTTAACATTTAAACTAATAATTAAAAAAATGAACATTAATAAAGATTAAACCGTGGTTCCATTTACGCAACCCTATTTCCTCCTACGCAGTGCAAGAGTGCACCTTGCGGCGTACAGACGAAATCGTCAGTTGGCACAGAGTTTCCCGCCGAAGAGGACGTACGACAAAACGGGCGCTGCCGTTAGTTGCGAGCTCTCATCCCGAGAGCTAGTGGAATCCTTCCCCAACTCCGGCGGGGCCATGGATGTTTGTAGTGGTGCGGGATTCACTTTAAACCGTAGGTCCCGGTCTGTTTAGCCCAAAGTGTGCACAAGATGACCGTAGAGAGACAAATCAAACCAAGCCAAACCTTCCCCAACTATATAATTAGCTGCTACTTCAGAGACATTTAGTTTACCGTCTCTCACCCCGAGGGAAGATTATAGTTAGCACCATCCTGTGCATAAATTCGCCTACAGGTTCTCATCCAGAGAAGGAAGTACATTTCGCTGCCCAGCGTGTAACTAACAGTTAGAAGTGGACTCCTTCCACTTAAATATACCTTTAAATGTCTGTTGTATAATCATTGTAGTGGCGGTTTGTTTGTTTAAATGGGATATATATTGTGTATTAATTGTACGTAAATGTCGAATTTGTGCATACATAAATAAAAGTTGTGAATTCTTCAATCAGACCACACCCAGTTCCAGCTGCACAAACAAAGCGACATTCTAACGTGGGGCCTCCCGTACTTGAACGACTAAAAAATCAATTGTTTTCATTTAGAAGTGAGGTTTTATGGGTAAAGATCGTAGAGTAACCAGTTTGGGGTAAACATAATCCTCACGTGATCATACACGTCACGTGACTTTTACTTTGCAGTTTAACATATGCGATGATAGCTTGGCGATTTTTGGCACAATTCTTTACATTTGGCTATTACTACTCTAAGCTGTTGGCGCGAAGGGAGAAAAAAGGTTTACTATCATACAACGATTTTCAAAAGAAATAGTTCATTTTTTTAGTTGTAAATATACGCAAATTTAATTTTTTAAAATTATTTAGCATTTATATTCTATTAATAAATTTTTTTGTGTCATATTGTCCGCTCAAATATGATTAAAAAATCAAAAATTCATTTATATGAACTTTTTGTAATGTTTTATTATATTTTATATAAAATGTTCTTAGTTATTAGCAAAATAGCATTTTTTGTATCTGTTTAACTTTAGTAAGCTTTTTAAATTTTTATCCTTAGAACATTTGATTTGTTTTTAAGACCTTTTGGCCGTTTTTTAAAGAAACTCTGATCTTTCCTAGTAATTTTATCTCTGTATGTATGTATGTATGTTCCTTTTGTTTTTACTGTAAGCGGACAACTATGTATGGATTGAGCTCCAATAATGCCATACGTAACAACAACAACATAATTAGCAATAATCAAATTTTGATTAAAGATTAAAGTTTAAATATTAAAAACAATTACTTTACTCAAAGTTTTATATATCGTTGTAGGTTTGAAAATCATATCCTTTGTCAATAACATATGTATATATATATATATATACATACAAGGAACAGTTTCTGAACTGGGTAATTTCAATTTGGTGTTCCTATGGTACGTTTGAATCTACAGGGTGATTATAATTAAAGTCCCACTTTCAAAATGCTGTAAAAAAGAACCACTTGTCACAATGAGTTCAGATTTGAACTGAAGATATTTGAAGAAGGGGGAAACGGTGCGGCATCAAAAAAAGGTTCAAAATGTATTAATAGATGACGCTGCAAGCGGCATAAAGTAAATGAATTCGGCTGCCAGTGATAGTTTGAATCGAAATAACAACGTGTTTGGCATGAGTTGCACATTATACCAACTGTAGTGTTCAATGGGCTTGATTGTTTCGGTGTTTTGACGGAAAAATGATTTCAAAGTCATCCAACAGTTGTGACAACACTGTTAGCGGAAAGCCCATCCACCACGGCAGGGTGATAGCAAATTGAACGGAAAAAATCTATGGAACTTTTTTTTGTTATGCCATACCGTTTCTCCCCTCTTCAATATCTGAAGCATCTAAAAGAACTCATTGTGACGAATGTTTCTTTTTTTACAGCATTTTGAAAGTGGAACTTTAATTATAATCATTACCTTGTACACACACACACACACACACACACACACACACACACACACACACACACACATATATATATATATTTATCTCAACGGTAATTGTTGCTTAAAAAGTTTATATATGCTATTAAATAATGCATTAAAATGTTCAAGCTGTTTTTATCGTTACATATTTGTGAATAAACATTATTGGGTATGAACAAAAAATAAACAATAAACATTTTAATCATTACTTGGTTACTACAAAAATCATAGCACTCATCTAATTTGAAGATATTCCTCTGACATTGACATGAAAAATAAAAATAACTTTATCAGTCCATGTAGAGCTTTAAAAAAGAAATCAGTTATTTAAATGCAGCTTTATGCGTTATCACAGTAAAATGCATTCGGAAAAAAAAATGTAAATAGATTAGAAAATTGAAATGAAAGACATGTATAAATGAATTAAGCTAAGTAAATCCTCGAATAAGTGTTATACAAATATTGTTATGTTATTTATTTAGTGTTATGAAATGAAAGACATGCATAAATGAACTAAGCTAAAAGTGTTATACAAATGTTATTACGTTTTATTATACACTGACGGAAAAAAAATCCCAACACCAAGAAAGACTTGTGTTAGATAAACGAAATTTGGCAGGCGTAGTTATACATCTTAAAGATGACATCGATTCAATTTTCGCGCTTTTCGCATAAGTGTAGCGCCACTCAGAACATGCAAATCAGGTTTGCTTTAAATGCGTGCTGTGAAGTTCGTGAGCGTTATTGAGCTTTGAAATTTGACTTATTGAGTTGATGTAAGCCAAGAATGCCTTTAAGAAGAAGTCATTATAAACAGCTCACCGATTTTCAACGAGGGCGTATAATAGGGCTACGAGAAGGTGGATTTTCTTTCCGTGATATTGCAGAAAGACTTGGTCGGAATGTGTCCACTGTGCATGATTCTTGGAAGCAGTGGTCAAGGGATGGGACTGTCTCCAGAAGACCGGGTTCCGGGTGGCCACGTGGCACAACTGAGAGGGAAGACCGCTGTATTCGGCATACAGCTGTGGCGTATCGTACTGCGTCTGTGGCAGAAATTCGAGCTGCAGTTGATACCACAGTGACACAACGGACTGGGAGAAATCGGTTACTTCAAGGACAGCTCTGAGCCAGGCGCCCTGTAGCGTACATGTCACTGACTCCAAGTATACCAGTGGTGTCAAGACAGAGCTCATAGGAGGACGGAGTGGTAATCTGTTGTATTTTTGGATGAAAGCAGATTCTGCCTTGGTTCCAGTGATGGCGGTGTGTTGGTCAGAAGAAGGCCAGGGGAACGCCTGCAACCAGAACGTCTGCGGCCTAGACACACTGAACCTACACCTGGGGTCATGGTCTGGGGAGTAATTTCCTATGACAGCAGAAGCACTGCCGTGGTTATCCCAAACACACTGACTGCAAATTTGTATGGTCAGTCTGGTAATTCACACTGTAGTGCTGCCATTCATGAACAGCATTCAAGTTGGAGCTTTCCAACAGGATAACGCTCGCCCTCATACCGCTGTTGTAACGCAACTTGCTCTGGGAGTGTCAACATGTTACCTTGGCCTACGAGATCACCATATCTGTCTCTAATTGAGTACGTATGGGATATCATTGGACGGCAACTCTAGCATCATCCACAGCCAGCACTGACCATCCCAGTATTGACAAAACAAATACAACAAGCATGGAACCCCATACCACAAAATGACATTCGGCACCCGTATGACACAATGCATGCACGTTTGCAGGCTTGCATTCAAAATTCTGGGAGGTTACACCGGTTATTAATGTAACACCATTTTACATTTGAAATGCATTTTCTTGACCCTAAATTAACATGTGATTTTTAAAATTTAATCAATTAAACATGTTAACTAGACAAATGCATTGCTAGAATTTCATTACTCTACAATAATTTTTTCTTGGCGTTGGGATTATTTTTTCCGTCAGTGTAATAGTATTCAGTCAGACATAAATAATGTCTGATTTTTGTAGTATAATGTATAAAATTTTATTATTTGCTTTTCTTTATTACATTACATTATTTAGTTATTATTAAATGCCAGACTCGCGTCTTAGCTGGTATGTATTAGGGTGGAGGTTCAATCCGCTAGTTGCTTTGTTGTAGACACTAATTTTACAGTTTCATAAAACGAGGAGACTGGATGGCATTTGAGATGTTCAGCATCTTGCTTCGTTAGGCGGACCATCTTGGGAGTTTTTTTAATTTTTTCCCATACACTACGCAAATGCGGTGTTGTTCCCTCTAAAAGGCAAGTTAGACTTTTACGTTCTGGTGCTTCATCACAACGGAAGCTGCCCCCTTTCCCTCCTTCCATGAGACTACACGGGTTCTTGGGTTTAATTGTTGTTGTCTACTAAGTGGGATAAGAAAAAAAGTTATTATTAAATATAACTAATAATTACCGTCACTGCTGTCCATGTTAGACGGTGGTCTTTTGACTGCTGGCAGATTGAGAAATAGGAGATGATTTCTTACTGGGTAGGGTTAGCAATCCTAGCCCAACGTTCTACAGACAGTCCTATAAGATCGGGGCCTATTGTTTAAAGTAGAAACCGAACCGCTACAAATATTCATGCACCGTTGGGACGCGAACCCGAAACTTGAGGCACCGAGTACTAATTACTCGGCCATCTTCTTCTTCATTGGCGCAACAGCCCCATGGTGGGCCAAACCGTTTGTTTACTGGCCGATTTCGAAACGGAAGATATTTTCTTTTTTACGAGATAGGGTTGTCAGCCCTACGCCCAACGCTCTACAGTCATATTAGACAGAACCTATGGTTTAAAATGGATTCCGAATCCCTACGAACATCCATGGCATCACCAGGACTCGAATCCAAAACCTGTGGCACCGAGCGCCAGAGAGTTAGTCAATCGGCCATAAGTCCCCATTATTGAATATAAAGAAATAAAATATTGCAGGTCATTTAGGTAATTTCCGAATTTTGAACTATTTAAAAAAAATTTTGTATTCATATATTTAAATGTGTGACATGGAGTTGATAATTGCAAATTCAAGGACAAATATTTCTCTAATATAAAAAGGAAGCATTACTGCATTTTCACAAACGATGCATTGTATTCTTTCTTCCTTTAAATCTATTTCCTGAGTTGAGAAGGAAATGTTTTTCCGAGTAGTGCCGGCATCTAGTCATTGAAAAATTTCAATCACAGCGTTTTACTTCCGCTGTAGAATATGAAACCCCATTGACGTCAATGTTCGATCAACAGAATTCTGATGCAACACATGTGTAATTTTGTAATTTGAAAGTATTCACATGACATTGACATCAGAAGTGAGATAGTTTTATCAATGCATCATGTAGAGTTTTAAAAAGGAAATAGGCAATTTAAATTTAATTTGATAACTTAGTATCTTGTATCTAGCTAAATGAAACTGTAAAAAAATTACTTGAAAGTATTAAAAAAATAGAAATGAAACATATGTGTAAATGAATAAAGTCATGTAAATTCTGGAATATTTTATGTAATATTTTTAGTAAGTAAAAAATAGAAAAAGAAATTTTTTTAAGAATAAAAATGCTCCAAGAATTTTCTTTGATTAATAAATTGACACTATATTTTTATAAATATGAAAAAAAAAAAAAATTATAAATTTATCAGCATATATATTGCAGTGTGCAGGTAAGGGCGGGCTCACGTTAAGAGCTAGATTGTGGTATGCAGATTGCGTAATCAGATTGTAAAGGCGTGTGTGGTTGGGTTGAGATACTTGAGGTATAAGTTGGAGAACTCACAGTTTTGTTTACACACGCACAAACACCACACACATATAAATACACATAATTATAGTTTAATGGAAGGACTCCACTTTTGAGATGAAAAAACGAGATTCGGCTATGCTCAGGATTACCCGCAATATACTTTCTTTCCGGATGAGAGTCTGTAGACCATCTAACATGCCGGGTTGCGCTAAATATATCATATTTCAAATTAATAAATAAGAATTTAAATCATTATTAGAATACATGAATTAAAAATTAGTATTATAATGTGCTGGCTGGGCAACCAGATTGTAACTGGGTGTGGTTAGGTTGAAATAGAGGCGCAGATTGGAGAGCTCGCAGCTATATTTACATACGCACGAGCATCACACACATGCAATGTTTAACATATTTAAAGACAGATAACTATAGACTCGTTTAAGTACTCCACTTCTAAGCCGAAAGCCTGAAACTCGGCTACGCGCAGGGTGCGCGAAATATACTTTCTTTCCGGGGGAGAGTCTGTAGGCCAACTAATGCGCTAAATATATTTCCTCTTAGAGTGAGAGACTGTAGATAAACTACGTGTTTCTCAGCTGGAGGTCAGGGTTGCGTTCGACTTCTTCTCGGGTGAGAGTCTTGAGGCAGACAGACAATTTCTTCTGAACGTTCGCCAGTGTGTAGGAAGAAGAATGGATACAATACATATTTTGTGGCTTAATTTAACGGGATTTTTTTTCCCTTCAATTGAGAATTTTTTTATGCGAACATCATATTTGAAATGGAGATAGTTTTCTATTAAAATAAATATTTCAAGTACTAATTGTTTTTGTAATAATTATAGAGTATTTTTGAATGGACAAATTCAAATTCAGAAATTTAAGATATAGCTATAAAATAGATGACTTTCTGTTCGAGTTTATCTAACCGCCATGATAATGACTGCAGTTTTAAAAATAAACACACGTTTCTGTTGGTTTTCATTTTTAAAATCATTATAAATTCAGAGAAAAAAAACAACTCACTGGTATATCCTTGACATCCAGAATGACTTCGGGTACGAGTTCTCTCCACAAGACTTCTTCTATTTTCTGAGAAATCCTTTCACTGAGCTGCGGTGTAAATCGCAACCCTTCTTTTAGCTTTACGAAGAGAACACATCTCACATCTCCGTCGGGACTTGTCTGACCCACGCAGATGTAGTCATGCACCTCTTCCAAGTCATGGACTACAAAAAAAAATTACAATATATAACAACTGAAAACTGCTCTGCAAATTTAAGCTTACCATGTGTGAACATTCGAGAACGGATGAACAAATTCAGGAATATGCCAAAGTTTAATAATGCACGAGATATAGGAAGCAATGGATTGGAAGACTACAAGAATGGACAAATTCAAATAGCCACATGAATATAGCAGTGCTGAATAGATCAAGAACTTCATGAAGAATGAATTGTTCAAGTACCAGTTTTCGCCAAAATTTGTAATGGAGTTTTATTTGCTTAGCCCTCATTTCCGAACCCTTAAGTTGTCCTGTTTGGGGGGTGTGCTTTTCAAATTATAGTATCATGATATGGGTTCAACGCAGCAGATTCCCCTTTGAGGCACACTGGATAATGTTGAATCTTCTATATTTATGTTGTTCTAATGTCGAATAACTTAAACTGTACTATGCTTGTATGATGGAGATTAAACTGACTTTATTCAAAGACAACCACTTTATTCTATTAAACCTTTTTCGTGAATTTTGATCTGTTATCAAAAAATATTTTTGACTTATAGAAAACTTTAGGTATAAATAATATTGGTAGAATAATATAGGTATAAAAGGTAGGTAGTAATAAAGGTATAACTAATATTGGTATATTTTGATATTATTTATATATGGTATTGCCTCATGGATAAATAGCTCCACGTGCATAGTGGAAGTCAGCGCTCTATAATGTAAACATCCTGTCTGCGTGGGTGTGAGCTGACTGGAGGGAGAAAGAAATGTAACATCACATGCATCTACCAATAGATGGCGCCAGATGTAAGGGGAAAATTTCAACTTTATTTATAAAGGACTTTCTACAATATAGTGAGAAAAAAAAGTAGGAAATGACTTAAATATTTTTTTCTATATTACTTGTTTTTAATCAAATAATGGAATTAGTATGTAATCCCTAACGTATTTTAGTCAAAACAATTTATTTAATTGCATTATCTTACTTGCAAAATAGACATCAGCAGAGCCAAAAAGTTCTCCATTTTGGACCAGTATGTCATCACTAAGAAAAAAAAAATTTTGAACATTAATAAAGGAAGTATTCAGAAAAAAAACCCCACTTAAAATACACATTAAAATTAGGATAAATTTGTATCAGAATAGATTTACAAATTCTATATAAATTGCAATATATAAGAATAATGTATACGTTATAGAATAACAATGGTGTGCAAAAATTAAGGAAGAGGCTGCTTTGGTTTGTCGCTTTACGGCCATTTTGAGCATACTTCAGGTTATTTAGACCGGAACCTACAGTTTAAAGTGGATTTCGAACCACCAACAAATATCCGTGCCGCCGGCAGGATTCGAACATGAAGCTTGCGGTACTAATAGCCAGAGCGTTAGCCAATTGGCCCTCAGGACCTCAAGGACGATGTGGAGAAGGCAACATAAAAGTGGACACAAGGCAACATAACGGACTGAAAGACCAATAAAAAGACTTGGGACTTTTACAGTTGGACATTAGTATGTATGGCCTTTTCCAATTATATTAATAACAACACATTGTAACCGTGGTTCCACCTACGCAACCCTGTTTCCTCCTACGCACTGCGAGAGTGCCCCTTGCGTCGTACAGAAGAAATCATCAGTAGGCTTTGAGACTCTCACCAGAGTGGACGTACGGCAAGACAGGCGCTATCGTTAGTTACGAGCTCTCCTCCCGAGAGAAGATAGAGTTAGCACCATTCTCGGTATAAATCAGCGTACAGACTCTCACCCAGAGAGGAATTATATTATCGCTAGCCAGCGTGTACCTGAGTAACTTTATTTACAGTTTAGAAGTGGACACCTTCCACTTAGATATAAGTATATATCTTTAAATGTCTGTTGTATATTAATAATTGTAGAGTGTCGTGATCATGCTTATGAGTTTGCAATTAAATTGATGTGTTTTTTTAAATGTGTTTTCTTGTGACTACTACTACTACACCATATTACATCACTGAACCTAGAGCTGAGTTGCCCCTATACAGTTTGGGAATGATGTGGGTGAGTGGTCTGATTGGGTTCTGTGACGTTCTGCGGTCCTATGAGACCGGGACCTACGGCTTAAAGTGGATTCCGAACCCCTACAAGCATCCACGGCACCTCCGGGATTCGAACCCGAAACTTGTAGTATCGAGAGCCAGAGCGCTAGTCAATTGGCCCTCAGGCCTCCTGTTCTTGGGACTTGACAGCAGCCAGATCGAGCTGCACAATCAAACGGCACATATACTACAATATATGATAATTGAATGAGCACTGCCATACCTTCTGCCAATTATTACAATGCCTCTTGACTTGGGATTGATCCAGCATTCATCGCGCGGACACCAAGTACCTGAAATAAATAGCAAGAAATGTCTGAAAGTGCGGTATTTATTCACTATATTGATGAAATGCTATACAAATGATGCTTACCTGGGAACAGACTGAGGTAGCTTTCATGGAGGACGCTTCCATCTTCATCCTTCCACAGACACAGGGGAAAAGACGGCGATCGCACTGTGAGGACGAGCTCGCCCAATTTGCCGATAAGGGATCGTCCTGCGATAGTAAGAAAAGTGGCTCAAATCAGCCGCCAAATTTCTATTTTAATACTTTCCTCCTCTTCCTAAGAGATATAAGAGGGATGGCCAACCCAAATGACCGCTTTGGAAATGCATCCTAACTACGCGGGCCTCATGCAAAATTATATATCACTCATATTACATTTAGACCCGCTATAGACAACATTAATATATAACACTAAAAAAGAAAATTATTAAAAAATATTTATTGTACCAGTGCGATATTTGTTTCTCCACTCTTTCACTTAGCTTTTGCAAATCGATTTCAATTTGGGTATTTGCACATTGTAATCGGTGCAATCATAATCGGCATTGGTGTTTATCGTAATTGATGATTATCGTTATTGGTGTTTATAATTTATTGTATCAGTAAGTTTTTATTCTTCAATATTTTATTAGGTTATTATCCATTTTTTAAATTTCAAAACTATTATTTAAATCAGGGGTGGCCACTTGATGTTGTGGGCCACTTTGGAAATGATCATAACTCCGCGGGCCGCATATAAAATTTTATATCTCCATATTAGATTTAGAACCACTATAAACATTTTATTGGCTTGAAAAATTGAAACCTAATGAATTATTATTATTGTGTTTACTATTATTCTCACATATAAGCATAGATAATATAATAGTAATGATACTAAACGCACATTGTAAAGAAATAAATAACACTAAAAAGGAAATATAAAAAACATAGAAATATAAACGAAGTAAAAAAAATGAAATCAATAAAAAATAGTTATTTTCCAAGTGCGATATATGTTTCTCCACTCTTTCCCTTAACTTTTGCAAATCGATCTCCATTTGGGTAATGGCACATCGTAATGGGTGTTGCAGGTTAGCGTCCGTTATGTTTGAACATGTTTTGTGTTTGGTCAATTTCATTTTCAAAAAAAAAATCTATTCGCAAGTGTATAGTAAGTTGAACGAAAAGCGTTAACAACTTCAATTAAGAGTGTGGATTTCTCTGCTATCAACAATAAACAATGTGTATCTATTGAGGGTCACTGCGCCACTTAAAGTGAAACATACAACCTGTTACCTTAAGATGATTCAAGATGCGCCCGCCTTATGAGTTCGCTGAATATATTTTAATTAATCTGCGGTCTCATAACTTTAATATCTTAAATAAAACAGGCAGTATCTGTCCTATATCCGCAAGAATGTTATTTTAAAATCAAAGTTAATTTTTTCTCGTCATTTCGACAGTTCATTTTTGAATATAGGGATGCACACATAATGCATTTTTTAATACAGTGGTTTTCACTACTTTGGGCATTATAAAATAAATCTATTTTGTAAAAGTGTGACAAATTTCACGGGCAGGAAAAATATTCAAGGAGGGCAGTGGATTTAATAGACATTTTTTTTCTTTCTACATAATAGTGCGGCACCATAAAAATGAATGAGCAAACCTTCTTTGTCGTAACATTGGATGTCTTTCCCAAGAGCTGGAGCCTGAATTTCGCCGGCCAACAGGGGCAGGTTTAGATCGAAACCTGACAGAAATCCGTGAGCTTCCGTTGTTCCTGCAACGGAAAAAATATTAAATAAAAAGTAAAATTTCAATGGAATATATTGGAACTTGATAATACATCCTTGACCAAAGAATTAAAAACTGAAAACAATGTTTTATTGGATTTCCTACAAGAATAACATGGTTCGTGTAGCATAAATGTAGGATTTGCTTGTCTTCTAATCAGTAGGCGACGACACATTACAGGTCATGCGTCTTTGACAGAGACTGTTTATGATGTAGAGAGTATTCAACTTTGACCCCAAGAGGAGGGGAACAGATCCCCGTGGATGTTGGAGAGGAAAGCTGGCCGGCAGAGAGAGAAAGACTGGTCAGACTCACTGGCGCCAGACGGGATAGCTGTGACACGCAGCGAGAGAATGAAGATGATGTTTGTCTATCCCAGAATAACTTATTATTGTACATAGCTGTAGATATTATTGCGCTTAATTAAATAGCTGTCGGCCTTAAAATAAGCACCCTGCTTCGTCATTTTGCTTTCAAGTTAACCCCTTTAAAAAGTGGAGCTTCGGCAGAGATGAGTTCGTTGTAATCGTTTTGCAAATTACTGCTTACATAAATTGTACAAGGTTTTGAAAGTGAACTTAACTCAAGAGAACACGACTCGTTGAATACGCAGACCTTAAAAGCTCGTGAAACGGATGATAGAGGAAATTGTTCTGATGTTTCCTCCTTCCCTACTAACCCGACACTTATCGTAGAGATATTTTTTAAAAAAGAATTCTATATATTTTAATCATATATTAATATTAAAGTATTATAATACTATTTTAAGACATAGAGCAAACATCTCTAAAAATTGATCTGTAAAAATTGATAAAATTCCAGTTCAATTCTGATTAAAAAAAAAAATTCCAGTCACGTATTCCCAAATCGGAAATTTATCGTAGAGATATTTAAAAAGAAGACTTACTTTCCATAGATTACGCGCATTACAATAGTATTACAAAGTATACGAAATATTTTATTTTATTTTATTATTAATATTTTATTTATTAATATTTTATGTCAAAACTAAAGCTAAATTCCGGCCATACCTTTCCAGCATATTCCAAAACTCGTAAACCTGCAGTAAATATTTATTTTTTTAAAGATTATGTGTCTTTTTTTAAGATTACGTGTATTACAATACTATTATAAAATATACGGCATTTTTTGTAAAAATTGAAAACATTACGGTTGATTTTCAATTGAGAAAATTCCATCGTGACCTTTCCAACATATTTCTAAACTGGAAATTTACCAGAAAGATATTATAAAAGAAGAATTTTTTTTCATAGTTTACGCACATTACAAAACTATTATAAAAAAATTAAATTAGTATCGGTAAAAATGGAGAAAATTCTAGCCACACCTTTCCAGAATATTCCCAAACCAATAAATTTACTGTAGATATATATATATCTTAAAATTACTTTTCATAGATCAACTGAAAGTTTTTTAAAGGTTTATTAAATAGTTAATATTTTATATTCAACATTACGTAATAACATTTAACACGTACATTATAGACGTACATTAATTAATATTTTATATTGAATTATTCTTTAGTATTTATTAATGATCTTTTTTTTGTATATAAGTATTTTAAATTTTCTCACCATATAAACTTGCTGAAAATATGTCTTCTTTAACTTTGCTCTGAATGTATTTGATGTTTTGAACTTTAACAGGACTGCCGCATATGTACACAGCTTTCAGATGATCAAGATTTGATTTTGGATCTATCCAAAAACAATTTGAATAAAATAATTAATACAAATTATATTGATAGAAAGGAATAAATTTTATAAAAACAAACATAAATTCCTTCCTGTTTCGCTTTTCTTAAAAAATCAATGAAAATTCAATGATTTTGCGATTTCTTTAAAGTAGATTTTTAAATTTAATTAGATTTTGGGATTAAAGGAAAAGAATGCCGTAACAAATGATATTCATACGTATACATAAAGACATTTTTATAATGAATAATGCAAGTATTATAAGAGCATGATTATTCTTGATTAGTTTTACATTATTTTTGCATAGTTACATTAGTTTACATCATTTTTACACATTATTTACAACATATTTGCACTATATTTAATGAAATTTACATAATCTTTTATTTTTACGTCATTATTCTACTGTTATTTTTTAAAAAGACATTCATCCATATGCATCTTAAAGAGAATAATTGTAATTCATTTTTCGTTATGTAATATTTTTACACGGAGCCTGATGGCTGAATGGCTAGCGCTCTGGCGTTCGGTACCACAGGTATCGGGTTCAAATCCCCGCTTTGCCCATGGGTGTTTGTAGTGGATCGGAACCACTTTAAGCCGTAGGTCCCGGTCCCAATAGGATCGTAGAGCACTGCGGGGGCATTGTTACTCCGCGTCCTTGGCTTACCATCAAGTTACACGCGCCCCCTGGGTAATGAAAGTGAGTAACATGGGTGCAGCCCTTATGGCGAAGATCACGGTCTATTTTCCAGCTGCATTAGAAGAAAAAAAATTTTTTACATGGGGCCTGATGGCCGAGTGACTAGCGC